>OU015502.1:118965381-118987611 GCA_907164885.2 Dolomedes plantarius
TGAGATATTCAACTAACTTATTGAATGACCATTGTATATATATATATATATATATATATATGTATATATATATATATATATATATATATATATATATATATATATATATATATATATATATGTGTGTATGTATGTATGTATGTGTGTGTGTGTGTATGTATGTATTTGAAAATGTGTTACCTTTAAATTAGTCTTTAATAAATCTTTTCATATTAAGTTATATTTATCGCAAATTAAATTTCACTGTGGTGGATAGCAACAGCTTAATTTCCCTGTGAACAATTAATTACTCAAATATTTGAAAATTTGGAAACTACGTGCTCTTAGTATAATCATTTAACTTTACGAAATAGGAAATAAAAAATTTATAACCAATGACCTTTGATTAGAAAAACAGAGAAAAGAAAATTCACATGCTCCGATGGTAAACATCATCAACTGATGCGGCAATTAATGTTTAATAAAAGCAAGGTAAAAATGTTTTGAGATATTTCGGCGTTTTTGTAAGGGATTGAAAGATTATATCTAGCATCAAATTTATTTAATAAATATTTCCAAGGAACCGATTTCAAAATAAGCGTAAAAAATCCGTCTTTAAGTTGACACGAGATGTTTTTAAGTTTTGAAAAGAGCTTAATTTCTGTAGTCAATAATAAAAATTTTCGATAAATCTCTGAATTATAAAAGTATTTACAAAGAATTTGTCGTAAACAAAAAGAAAAAAAGCTCTGCCTCCTTTCAAAGATAGTATTACAGAGTATTTTTCTGTAGGGTTAATATAAATATATTTTTTTTAATTAAAAGTATCTCTATGAGACATTTTTTAGATAAAATTTAAGATTTTGTCATAAAGATACGCAAATATTTTTTACTTCATAATATCAAAAAAAAATATAAAACTTCTATGGAATTTATAACCAAAGGAATTTTATCGTCTTTACTTACGAAAAAAATATATTGAATAAAAAATTAAGGATTTAACAGCGATTTAAAATATGAGACCTTGCATAAAATTCTCCATTTTAATTGTATGATCAAGAGCAGAATTTTTTTATTCCTTTTCATGATTTTTTATGACTAATCTCTTTATCTGGAAAGCAGAAGTTTCTGGGATTTTACTCTCAGTTCCAATCATATATTTGGCGTGATAAAACAAAACAATGCAATGGTTTATATGTGAGGTATGCATGGTAACTTACAAGAAATCTGCAGAGTTAACGATTCACTTCTTCACCTGGTGCTGTAAAATAGAACTGAAGCGAAGTCACCGCCTGAGCTATCCTGTAACCAGGGAGTATATTGAATGATATACAATTCTATGTCAGTTCCTTTTTGCTGATGTTCGTAATGATATAAAAAGTTTTGTGCTGTGTGAAATAAACTGATATCTTGAGTCCCCGAGTAATTAAGTAACTTTAATAAATCCAGCTTATTTGCTAGACTAACCGCTCACTCTTTACTTTGTCGAGATTTAGTTCAGTTTTAATTAATCTACAGAACGATCTAAGCAGTGGGTCATCTGGGGAACACGTGAAATTATAGACGATGAATTCAATTTCCAAACAATTCTTTGTAATGTTGCTTCGGTTCCTGAGCAATGCCATTCATGCATAGTCGTTTTTCCCAGTGAACCCCCTGATCACGTGATCTGTGCTCGTGTCGAGGTGGGGTGACTGAAAGAAACAAAACTCAAAGTTTAGTAAGCAGTTCTGCAGCGTGTGTGTTATGTAAATAGTGAAATGTAGAAATTAATAATAAAGATTATTTCTGTTTCTAATATTGCCTTCTCAACCCTCCGTCGCGCGCGACACCGAGACTCCCGAGTTCGGGCGCAATGCGCCTGACAGGCGCCTATTATAAATTCGTCATTAGCAATTGAACAACATAATTATAATGCTGTTAACCCTTTCAGGGGCGCCGTTTGCACAGTGCAAACGCCTATATCTAGTCTTTTTTCCCCTTGCATTCAATGTATTCCAGTTAATTGATCAGAAAATGGCTAGTGCTGCCATCTGTTATCAGTTTAATGAAGTAAAAACATTTTGCAACCTTTAATTGGAAAAATTTTCAAGATTTATTTAGATTAAAATAAATCGGGGGGAAAATCTGCACTCTGTAAACGGTGGAGGTTGTTGCCTCTGAAAGGGTTAAAGTGATCTGTGACCTTCACTGGGATGTACAAAGAGCGAATTTCCGAAATTGGAATGGAAAAACCTCGTTTATTACACTCAAAGTAAGTAAAACAAAATAGATTGCAATTTCAGACCTGAAACCAAATTGCCTCTAAATTTCATAACAAAAAATTTAAAAAACATTAAAACTATTATCAAAATTCAAAATACACTTAAAGGAAAGTCAGTCATACTCAGATTCACTGTCAGAATGTTGAGCCGTGGAGATGTGTTGGCTCGTTGAAGTGCAACCTTAGCAGACCATATTTGCATGGGGCAGGCATATCGGCTGATGACATTTATGGCATTCATCGTTTTTCATCTTTCAGTGGCCCGTTTCTGGAGTACAGGTGATGAATCTACGTCTTTTTGGAGTGGGGGAAGGGGGGATTTCTCGATCATCAATGGGACGATGCCTTTTTAAGCGGACTTGCTGGTAGGGATTCCAGTCGTCTTCAAACTTCTTTGACGTAGCTCTCCATTCATTAGGCCAGGAAGCATCTCGAAGCGATCACCAGGAAGCATCTTGTCGATGGTTACATTTTCCCCAGCGCAATAGCTTTTTCGACAATTTTCTACGAATTTGTCGAAATATTTCCGAACAGGACCAAGCCGATCAAATTGTTTTCTCTGGGCCCGGGTCATCCGGTCATCGAAACGGAGACAACGTGTGAGGGTCTTGAATCGTTTCAGATTCATCACAAGACTGTATTTTTCAATACCGTCACCCTCTCTTTCCCAAATATTCCTACAGACTTTGACAATTCACCCTATATGCTCTTGCTAGGTACAACAAGCCAATGTAAGCTCTCAATTCAATGACATCCGTGGGTTTGATGTCTCACTCTCTGACATATTGGCCCTTGATAGCGTCAATGTTCTGGTTTGTATAGGTAACAATTGTGCAGCGATTTCTTCAGTGAATAAATTATCCCAGCATTCAACTGCAGATATAGGTTTCTTAGCATTTCCTTTGACTCCAGGAAAGTGAGTGACAATGTTGTGAGATTGCACGCGACGAAACTGACTAATAGGTGGCTTTTTGGACCACTTGGTCTCCTTATCTTTACCCCTCCAAAAGGACTGACTTGTTTCTTCATCTTCATCGTCTTCATCATTACTAGATTCCTCACAATCTTTCTCCGTTTCTGAATCACTTTCCCGTTCCTCCACCTCATCTTGAGAATCAACATCACTTTCTTCCTCTAATTCCTCATTCTCTGCTGGGTCTTCGTCGTCGTCATTCTGCAGCAAAACTCTTATTTCTTCAAGGTCACTCGGGTTAGTCAGATCGTAGAATTTACGAGCCATTTCCGCATAAAATCTGAAGCAAACAAGTAAAAACACAAAAATGAGTCTATGCAAACGAGTTCGGGCGCAATGTGCCTAAGAAGCCAACCTCAACAAACGTACATATTTCCACAAAATATCCGCTACCTTTGTAATTTTCCTTCTTAAAATGAGCAAAAATAAACCATTGTGATAAAAAATAATACGGAATACCAACCTTTAAAAAACGGACGAGTTCGGGCGCAATTGGCCTGAGAGGCCGCTAGGGTTAGATCTCGACACTAAACGGACGGGAGGGTAACTGGTATGGCACGCCACAAACACCACCTAAAATGACACGAGTATCTGGAGGGGCGGAGTCCTGCGCGCTCTAGCGGCAGAGAGAAGAACGAAAACAATTGTGCTGTGTCTTCAGGCCTATTGCGCCCGACGGAGGGTTAAAAGTGTCTATGCCGCCTTCTTAAAAGCTTGGATCCTTCGTAAAGTATACAAACACCTCCTGCACGTGGCAAACATGTCAAATCATCTTCGACACATTTTGTAAATAAAAATTCAGTCGAATCCAATCAGTCGTGCTCTTATAACATTGATGCAAACTCGCCTATTCCACCAAACCGAAATAGGAAAAAAGTCGCTATTCCTAGAAGGTTCTTCGGCCTCTCTAGGAAAGCGAAAAATTAACATTATATTTTTAAAAAAATAGTCAATAAGTCCGCAGGTCGGCGATTTGGTTTGGAGCACTACGGTCAACTTTTGCTACACGAGGGCTAATTAAACCGGGACCTACTGCTTACAGCCGATTCCGAACGGCTACAAACGTCCCACAGACTCTGGCACCGAAAGCCAGCGCTCTAGCCATTCGGCCATCGTCCGGTGCAGGTTAGCGGACAATTCAGAATTAAACTATATGTGTCAGAGGACTCGGACAATTAAGTTGATTTTGAGGAGTTTTAACTCCTCTTTTTTAGCTTTACTGTACTTTATTCAATTTGGCATTTAATTGCTGTTACCATATTTACACTGTTTTATTTTATATGACCATTTCTATTACTTATATATAGCTTGACATCTCTGGACTTTGCGCCAATAAATCCCAATCATCCAACCAACTATTACTTATATCATAAGACGGCTTTTATTACCTGTTTTATATGACTGCTTTTTATCCCCTGCTAATTATGACTATATTTAACATCTGCTTATTTTGACTAATTTAATCACCATCCACATTTCAGTGTTTATACCTTCTTTTGTTCTTATCACTCCTTTTGCAACTGTTGCTTGTTTATGATTTCATCCCTTGTCTATGTTGTGGGCTTTATTACCTTCACATATCATCACCCTTTATATATCGCATGCGTATAATCTTTATATATCATTTCTTTTTATGAATCATATTTTTATCATGTTTACTCTTGATTACGGTTTTAAATTTCTGACCTATATAATGTTTTTTCGCGTTTTGCCATGTGTTTGGCGCAGCATGTCCTCTCTGGACTTTGCGCCATTAAACCCCAAACAACCAACCAACGAACCAGTAAAGTGTTGTCATTCCTCGAGGGAGATCACCATATAATTTAAAGACCGTGATCCGACATTAAATATGGGTTATATATATATATATATATATATATATATATATATATATATATATATATATATATATATTATTTTGAGAATTTAAGCCCCTATTTTAACCTTCTAAAGATTGAATATTTTAAAAAGCTTTCTTAGTGAGCACCCACGGTCTTAGAGGAACCACCATGCAATATTTAAGCCTCTTACGTCTTAAGGTTCCAGTGTCACAGTGATCAGTAAATCCTTTTATTTTGGAGGGTTTAGCTCATTTATTCCCCCAATGAGGCTGCATTTGTTCAAAAATTTCTTAGGGAGCACCTAGGGACTAAGAGGAACCATCATGCAAAATTTCAGCTTCTTAGGCCTTAAGGTTCCAGAGACAGAGTGATCAGTAAGTCATTTTATTTTGGGGGTTTAAGCTTCTTTATTCCCCATTAAAGGCTGAATTTGTTAGAAAGATTTCTTAGTGAACACCTAGGGATTAAGAGGAACCACTATGCAAGCTTTCAGATTCCTAGGTCTTAAGATTCCTGAGATACAAGGATGAGGAAGTCATTTTATTTTTGAGGTTTAAGCTTCTTCATTCGCCATTAAAGGCTGAATTTGTTAGAAAGATTTCCTAGTCAACACCTAGGGATTAAGAGGAACTCTCATGCAAGCTTTCAGCTTCCTAGGTCTTAAGATTCCTGAGATACAATGATGAGGAAGTCATTTTATTTTCTGGTTTAAGCTTCTTTATTCCCCTTTAAAGGCTGAATTTGTTAGAAAGATTTCTTAGTGAACACCTAGGGATTAAGAGGAACTCTCATGCAAGCTTTCAGCTTCCTAGGTCTTAAGATTCCTGAGATACAATGATGAGGAAGTCATTTTATTTTCTGGTTTAAGCTTCTTTATTCCCCTTTAAAGGCTGAATTTGTTAGAAAGATTTCTTAGTGAACACCTAGGGATTAAGAGGAACTCTCATGCAAGCTTTCAGCTTCCTAGGTCTTAAGATTCCTGAGATACAATGATGAGGAAGTCATTTTATTTTTGAGGTTTAAGCTTCTTTATTCCCCATTAAAGGCTGAATTTGTTAGAAAGATTTCTTAGTGAACACCTAGGGATTAAGAGGTTCTCTCATGTAAGCTTTCGGCTTCCTAGGTCTTAAGATTCCTGAGATACAATGATGAGGAAGTCATTTTATTTTTGAGGTTTAAGCTTCTTTATTCCCCATTAAAGGCTGAATTTGTTAGAAAGATTTCTTAGTGAAAACCTAGGGATTAAGAGGAACTCTCATGCAAGCTTTCAGCTTCCTAGGTCTTAAGATTCCTTAGATACAGTGATCAGTAAGTCATTTTTTCATGAGGGGATAAGATCCTTCAATCTCCTTAAATGATGAATTTGTTAAAAAGATTTCTTAGGGAGATCCTAGGGCCTACGAGGAACCACTATGCAAAATATGACCTTCTGAAGACCTATTGTTCCAGATATACAGTGATCAGTCAGTCAGTAATTGAATGGTAGTTTGCTTTTATATCTATAGATTGTCACGAACTCGAAAAATGCTGAAACCCAAATCGACCAAAATTAAAACAATAGCAAATTATTTAAAAAAAACAAATTTCAGAAATATGCATTTTTGATATGTTTTTAGAAAAATCTTGAGAGGAAAATCCCCCCTAGCTAGAGTTTTCATATTTTATTGCAATCCTAGCTAGGGGGAATCATTAGAATTAAAAGAAATATTTCTTTTAAAGAGAACATGTGCTCTTTTTTTTGTCGCAATCTTTTAGTTCAGTCTTTTTTTACTTTGATCTTCAGTTTTGTCCCCTGAGTTACTTTTAGTCCATTATTTTTTATACAGCAAAATTTGTCACTATTATTTTTAATACCGGGACATAATAGAGATGTAGAAAGATTATTTTCGATGATTGGGGCACAGTGTACAAAGCAGAGAAATCGTTTCAATACAGAAAGTGTTAAATCAGTGTTATCAGTAACATAAAAATGTAACAAATAAGCAGTTTTATTACGAAATAAGAAGTTATAACAAATTGCTCGCAGAAACTATTAGCTCAATAATATAGGAGACCGAGAAACCTGTGACTGGTGAAATATTATTGTAATTTTTTTAAAAACATTTTGTTATTACTTTTTGCTACTAATAATATGATTTTAAAGTAATCGTTTTGTTTTTGATTTATAAATGTTTTTTATTACGAAAAGTTAATTATATTTAAAAAAAAAAAAACTTTTTTTACAAATTCTATTTTTATTTATGTAGAAATTAAAAATGATTGTTGATGGGTGTGACTAAATATTATATTCGCATATTTATATATACAGAGATAAAAAAGTTGGTCAGTCTCTGCAATAAGCAGTTTGTAGAACCCAAATCGCGTGTGATATTGTGAGAGGTGGGTTAAACCAGTGATGTGCAAACTGTGGATCGCGACCCACAGGGGGGTCGTAAAGAAAATTAGAGAGATCGCGGATAGTTTGAAGTAAATTCATATCATATTAGCTGAATACCCTTTCTTCGCTACGGAGTACATTCAAATTAAATACAACGGTCAATGTATGCAATTAATGCCAAATCTCTCTCTCTCTCTCTCTCTCTCTCTATATATATATATATATATATATATATATATATATATATATATATATATATATATATATATATATATATATGTGTGTGTGTGTGTGTGTGTGTGTGTGTGTGATAATATTATTAACAACCTATAATCGCCCAGTCTGAACTTTATCTCTATTCTGGTAACCCCTCTTTCTTCTCTTTGGCGCAAACGCCTCGTCTTTCCACACACTAACTTCCTCCGCCAATTCTGGCAACCTCGCTGGGCTAATTGTATTTTGGCGCTTCTACGAGGAGACGCGCGCTGGCTTCGAAGCGAGTAACATGTCGCTGTTTTCATGGAATAAACTTCAATTCTTCTTTATGATTTGGAATTTCATTATTTCGGTCTCGATTGTGTTTCTTCAAGAGAAGACCCAATTCAGATCATTTCATATATATATATATATATATATATATATATTTGTTTGTTCATTTATTTATTTCTAAAAAATCGTGACGGATATTTTATACAAAATAATGTAGAAGAAAATATTTAAATTAAATACAATGGTCAATGCAATTAATTTGTATGTTTAGTATCCATAAAACATAATAATTTGAACTAAATTCTTAAAAATCTTCCGTCTCAATTTGTCTAGTGGTTAAATTTTATCTTTTACCGTATTGAAATATTTTTTTTGTCAATTTATTTCGTTGTTGTGCAAGTGAAGCAAAATTAATTTAAAGTACCACAAAAAGAAAAAAAATCTCGTGTTCAGCATTTAAACAATTAAATTCTAAAATTTAATATTTAAAAATTCCCCAAAAATCAGAAAATGGAGGTAAAGATTCGAAAAAGATTTTATTTTAAGGGAATTTTTATGATTTTTCTTGTGATATAAATTTTATTGCCCTCGGATTATTATTTTAAAAGCACACTTAAAAAAAGTTACAAAACAGCTTAAAAATTTAATTTTTAAAAAAATCTAAGAAGAATTTTTCAAAACTCTTTCTTAGTTCACACCTACACTATAAGAAGAATCGCCATACAAAATTTCAGTCCTTTAAGTCCAGCGGTTTGGTCTGTGCATTATCTGTCCGTCAGTCAGTCAGTCACAGATCTGTTTTATATATTTAGATATATAAATTGGATTATTTAAATCAAAAATATGCTTTGCAATTTCTATAATTATAAATTTTTAATATTACCATTTATTTATTTTCTGTACAAATACATATCAATATTTAAATATGATGTTTTAGTCACACTAGATTTTCCAAAAACAAGTACAGAATGTAAACAAGACATTTTATCATTGCTATAAAGCAATGATAAAATGACCGAAAAATCCGACCGAAAAATACGACCGAAAAATCTTCATTGGGTTCCAGAAATTTTTTATTTAAACAAAGTGGGTTGCAGTCGAAAAAAGTTCCCTCACCACTGGGTAAGCAACCCACTACCCGTGTGCTTGAAGACGAATGCAAGTGAGTTAAAATACTATTGAGTTATCACCACTGGGTTAAGCAACCCACTACCCGTGTGTTTAAAGGCGAATGTAAGTGATTTGAAACACTACTGAGTTATCTCCACTGGGTAAAGCAACCCACTACCCGTGTATTTTAAAGCGGATGCAGCATGTGAGTTAAAATACTACTGAGTTATCACCACTGAGCTTTAGAAACAAGTGTTAAATAACTGATGCCCTACCATGTTAAATAACTCATCGCGAGATTTCTGTCGCCAGTTTACTGACCTAAAGGACATACATTAAGTATTAGAACATAAATACCATGTAATTTGAAAGACCTAAACGTAGTTCATTTGGAATGTAGTATATGGAACGAAAATTGTAGGATGTACTTAAAGTTTATCCAATATCTATAATGAGGAATTAATTTAATTTTTGGAATACAATATCTGTATAGTTAGACCAGATTAACAAATATTCCTTTCTATTATTCCAAATCAATCTTTTGTTTATAATTGATTTTTACCTAAAAGCAATTATTCTCAGCAAAGAAATAATTTCCTTCATGTAGGAATGTTTTCATTCAAAAGAAAACCTTTTCAATCCAAGTTGTTGAAAAATTTTGTAGATTTTTTTATATTGCAATAAATGCAAAAATCAACAACAATTTTCAGATAAATTGTATAAAAAAATTAATATACTTTTACTAAAGATGCTTATGTTTCTTAAGCGTATGTGGTTAATGTTTTACCTCTTGATTTGTAAGGCAGATGCTTTGAGGTCGATTATAAACGGTAGGATTCGCAGGTTTGTGTTTTCATATTTTGCTCCTTAATTTTCGAATGTCTGCTTAATAGTTTACTTACGATTCGCACGCGTCATAAGGAATAATTAAGACAAAATTTAAAAAACAGAAGTCCTTATTTTCCCAATGCATACCTTTTTAAAAATCGAGTAAAAATCATCGGTATACAATTAATCTCCATCGCACAACTACCAAAAAGTAATGTTTACATTCCCCCCAACACACACATATATTTCGGATACGTTATATACGTATATATAACCCAAAAAAATTCTAATTCTTTCCATTTTGCAGACTTTACGACATTAAAGCTGCTTATGGTAAAAAAGTTTAAAATTTTAATTGTCAACTACCCTTTTATCCAATATGGTTTTTTTCACTTGTTTCTTAGAATTTACCGGCCAAAATCTAGAAACTAATAAAATCTTTCATTCTCAGAACATCGACGTATATGGTTATTAATAATTTAAAATGTATTTCTCCGCTTCTTGACTTACAAAATCTGAAATTTATAATTCTGAAAATGATTTTTTTAACAGCTAATAAGAATTTCAATTACAAATAAAGGTTATCTCCTCAGTTTAACTATACACCAGCCACTCTTGTTTATCTTTCTTTTTTTAGCGTAGGATTACGTACCTCCATAACGGTCCTACTTAGAGAAAAAAAAATTGTCCTACTTCGCGAGTTTTAAATTTGGCAGCGCGCCAAACCCAGTAGCAGTATACAGTTAAACAGAAAAGTACCAAAATGCGTCCAAATGAATAAAATAAAAAGTTCAGGTAGTCCCCTAACTCCCCCGGTAATTCCTCTAACGAAACTACAGGGGGTTATTAACGGAGGATTATTTATCGTTTGCTTTTTTATTATTATTATTATTGCATTTTGGTACTTTCCTGTTTAACTGTTTACTGCTACTGAGTTTGGCGCACTGTGTGAGATTTATAGATTTAGTGGACTGTAAATGATTTTAAAAGATTTATTTTGACTTAAAACAAAATAATTACAATACTTGCACATTTAATAGAATACACTTGCGATTAATAAAATATAAGGAATGGATCAACGCTGGGAAAATGAAAACCCAAATAGCTTAAAGAATTGAATCATGAATTGACTTACATAAAGGAATAGCTTCCCAGACGTCCTCCAAACCTTTCACTTAACGTAAATTACATCAAAAGAGAATAAGCAAGCAGAAGCCCTGCTCGCATCACGTACATAAGAATGGTTTGTCAACAACACAGTTCATGTTTACACACATCGTTTCAAAAAAAGAAATTTCTGGATCTGTGCTGCCATCTATGAACGCAGGCTGCTACTACAGGACGGAACACGCTGTTAAAATTATAATTCGCGACGCAGGACAATTTTTTTCTCTCTGAAGTACCATTGAGGAACGTAATTCTACGTTAAAAAAGAGGTAAGCAAACGATAAGTAATCCTACATTAATAATCCGCGGTAGTTTCGTTAAAGGAGACTACCTGTAATTTCTTTTAAATGTTTACTTTATATAGTTTTGGCTTCTGACAACCATAGAAACGGTAAACGCTGTGTTTTACTCGTACATGACTATTTTAAACCGCGTTTTATGATTTCCTATATGGGAAAAGGTTTGGTTTGTATAGAGCAGGGGTGGCCAACTTTTGTTTACATAAGATCTACTTTTTATCTTAAAAACGTGTCGCGATCGATTTGTTGTCATAGGCGTAGTCTAAGGGCCTGTTCACATAGGAGTCCGTTGCGTTGCGTTAAGGAAAACATGACGTTGAGACGAAAATAAACCAATCATAGGCCTCCAAACGATTAGCAATGAAATTTTTAACGCCTATGATTGGTTTATTTTAGTCTCAACGTCATCTTTTCCTTAACGCTACGCAACGGACTCCTATGTGAACAGGCCCTAAGAGGGGAGGGGGAGGTGTGTAATACATACTATGTTTATACTCTATGTTTCAGTACGAGGTGCACTCTCGCGAGCTATGGGTATATAAACAAAACCTAACTAGGGTCCAAAATTAGTGCTCTATTTATCTTGTAGTCAATTCGGTTACTAAGTTAAGCGATCGACCAAAATTGGCCACACCTGATATAGAGCACGGAACATTTAAATTGTAAAAAAAAAACCTTATCATGACTTTCCTATTTTAAAATGCCTCTTAACAAGTATACATTTAAAATAAACTGAGCATATAAAAAATAAACAGGTATTTGGAATGAAGTTTCTTCGTTTGAAATAGCTAAGACAATATCTTCTTTCTCCGGTGAACTTATTATAAATCAAAAGAATTCGGCAATTGGAAAGTTCTTTTTAATGTTCACTAATAACAAACCAAACTTCTTCCATTTGATGAGAAAAAAAAATATATGAAAGCAAAACACTCTCCCCAACAAAGGAAATTAGGAGTACAATAATTTCTTTGAAACGAGTTCCCCCAAAACAAGATAAAGAAGATAGATCCATTGTCATTTTCAACATGCTTATTATTGCAACGAAAGCTCATTAAATGCCGGCAGTTCGCCAAAAAATAAAATCTTAAAAGTCATTTGGAAATATTTTGCTGACTTACTTTAAAGTGCCATTTGTTCAAACAATTATGGAAATTGTGGTTAGTCTTTTTCCCCCCAATTAGTAAAATTTTTAGACAAGCGGGAAATATTTTAACGAAATTGGGAAGCAGGTTTATTTTTTTATAAATAGAAAATTGGTAGGAGCAGAATATTTCTACTGAAGCAAAAATTTGTGAAAATAACAAGCTGTAATGTTTTCGCAAAATTAGAGTATTATTTCAAACTCTTCGTTAGAATTTTAAATAATTTTAAATTTAGTCAGTATATACCCTTTACTCTTAAATAATGCATTTAATATGCAGGGCTATATGTTACATCCCCTTAACTTCTAAACGGTGAAAGCTTAAGCCATAAAGTTGTTGTCCAGGTATATTAAAAAGACTATGCGCTACTCGAGTTAACTTACAACGCCATCTATCGGCAAATTTTGTAATTAGCGTTTTTATCTCATAAACGGTACGAGATACGACAAAAATGTCAATTACAAAGTTGTTCAGCACCATCGAATTAGTAAGAAAAGACAACTTTCGCGCAATAATACATAAAGCAGAAAGTATAAAAAAAAAACATTTGTTTGGTCACGATTTCGAAAATTTTCATGTCATAAAGAGTGGAAGAAAGAAACTAAGACAACTCCCTATCTTCAGGATCATGTTGCTGAAAATGCTCTCCATTAGCCACTATACACATTTGCACTCTGGACTGGATTTCTCTCTGCACGTTTGTGGAACGACGCCATAGTGTTGAAAATGACGACCAAACAAATGTTCATTTTTTACATTATGTTTTAAGTATTAATGTGCGCAAGGTGTGTTTTCTTACTAAATCGATGATGCTGAACAACTTTGTAATTAACTTTTTTCCCGTATCTCATACCGTTTTTCAGATAAAAATGCTAATTCCAAAATTTGACGATATATGGCGTTGTAAGTTGTCTCACCGAGTAGCGCATAGCCTTTTACTATACCTAGTCACCAACTTTATGGCGTAAGCTATCACCGATTAGGTGTTAAGTGGGGTGTAACGGTTATAAGTGGGAACCCTGTATATGAACGGTAATCAGCTTTACTTAATAACTGGTGAACTATAGGCCAAATATTACGTGATTACCCGAAAATGGAAATTTAAAAAACAAATACTACTTTTATTATCAAGATGAGGGTCCGAGGTAGCCTATCGGTAGCTCGTCGGCTTTCGGTACTGAGGGTGCTCGGATAGAGTCCTGACAAGCGCCGTTGAATGCCTTTCTGTCTAGGCCGGGAATAAAACTGAACTAAACTAAACTGATGGCGCAACATGGACCAAGGCCGGCGGTACCCATCTCCGCTTTCTTGACAGTGGGCTTTGGGTGCCATACCGCATATGTCTCAGTCAGGTGGCCGACCTGACATGAGACCCGTCAGAGTTTAGCTCCCAAGCATGATCGGTTCTCATTTTATCGACCCACTCAAGAGATGAAAGGCTGAGTCGACCTTGCCTAGTCGCAGGATCGAATCCTGGAGCTGTTGGGTGGCAGCTTGACGCTTTTAAGCACTACGCCACAGGGCGTCCTAGGCCGGATATGGGCACGATAAATTATCTGAGGACTGGAATGTCCTTGTATGAAGAAAGTGGGTGGGAAATGTACGAAACCCCCAGGTATCGCCTCTGGGGGTAATCGATCAAAATTGTAGTCGCACCAAGTCGGACACCGAATCGTGTAATGCTATTCTAAACAGAAGCTATTCGAACCGAAATAGGCTTCAGGCACTACTAGCCTGAAGCCTATATAGACCTGGTGTAAAACTTCGATCAAGGGACATTAGGAACAATATCATAGCAAGCTTAAAGGATAGCTTCATGTAATCCAGAAACATGGTTACCAGACTGTTCTCTAATCAAAATAAATAATTGATGTTTATCTTTGTTATCATTGCTCAAAATACTTACGAGAACTGAAATTTGAAGAGGAAAAAAAGCATACAGGGTAAAGTAAAAATATTTCTTGATGGAACTGGGTTATGCATGTTCAAGATAAGGGGTCTTCAACCTTCAAGGACTTGAGACCACCTTAATAAGTAGTAAATAGTACGTTCGTAGATAACACATTCATTTAAAGTGCGTATATACATTAATGAACAATATGAATATACTGAACAACACGTTCTGATGACTTTGTTCAAAATTATCCATAATACTGTAAAATAAATAAAATATTGGACTTTAATATGACTACAATAGAAACCGTATTTTAAAACAATAAGGGACTATCTCTGCATTCATATGCATGTCATTACCATCCTCATGAGAATTTGACTTTTATATTTGAATTAACCTACATAAATAAGTATAATCAACTGTTTGAAAAGTGTCATTTTCCTTTTTTCTGTCAGTAATGAAACTTTGTGTTTCAGTTAATTCTCGTTGAAGGGTATTCTGTTTCCAAAACAAAGTACCATCACTTACTACCACTTCATCTCTTCTATCACCACGAAAAAGTTTTTTTTTTCCTTTCACAGCGATTTCACTTCTTGAATCACTTCAACGTATGAATGTTGAATAATTTCCTGTTTACCCATGTAATTAGATGCTGAAATGTTATACGTATTTCCTCTTGTCTGAAAAATAGTGCCACCCTCTGATGATTAAATCATCAACTCATGATGTAGCTGAAAACACCGAATAATCATCGGGGAAATCGTGAGGAATTTAAAATAAATTAAATTCAGCTTCTGAGTCAACATTTGAGCCAGAATTGTGTGCGCTGCATGATGGCCGAATGGCTAGGGCAATGGAATTCGATACCAGAGTCTGTGGGTTCAAATTCCGCTCTTTGCATGGACATTTGTAGCGGTCCGGAATTGGCTTTAAGGAGTAGTGCTTCAGTGAGAGACGACACTTTCTTAGAAAAGAGGGAGAGTCAAGTCACGGGTGCAGAAAACGACATTATTATGAGGGAATATAGAAGTAACATGAGCACAGTAAGGAAATCAGGCAACGGGGCTTGAACAGCTAATAAATGGTGTCCAGCTGGATTTAACGAAATGCTTACGCGAAAAAGAAGACGAGGGGTGCCAAGTTGAAAGGAAATACGGACAATAAAGGGGTACCAGCTGGATTTAATTGGAATCTAAAAAGGGTCACCAGTGAAATATAAAAAGGCAGAAATAAATTTATGATGTTGACTTCGTTAGGTACATAATAGGAGATCGAAGGGAGTCGTGAGAATTTGAGAGTGTGTGGAACCCCCAGAAAGGAAGGCTGCAGAAACAGAGGTTTATGCCCCCTACAATTAGATTGGACGAAGAAATATTATAAAAAATATATGTGCAACCAATAATGTAGGTCAAGGTTGACCCATTGGTCAGAAGGTGGCCACCAATGGAAACCCAGAATGAAGAATTGAAATTAAGTTGGGCGTAAGAAAAATTCAGCAGAGCAGATTGGGCTGAGAAGTCAGAAAGACGTAGACCGCATCAGAGGCTGAAAGCGACGCATATACCCTGGAAGATATGTAAGCCCCAGAATTAATATATAGAGAGACTAGAAGCAGTTGTGTTGAATAGAATGAGATGATTGAATGAGGTTGACAGCTGACGTTGAGATAGGGAGATGATGATGTTAAGAAGCCCAGCGGACGGATCCAGGCAGATGATTTGAATTTCGTAGGCCTTAGCCCCGTGAAAATCCACATTAGCTTCTATCCTCACACCAATTGTTCGACAGCATATTTGGACGGACGTCAAAGAGCAGTCAATCCCATCGCATCCCTGAGGCCGGAGATGACCAGATGAGAAAGGTTCACTACAGTAGAACTCCCCGACAAGCCTAGTCTAACGAACCAGCAATGACCCTCATCCCCAGCGAAGACTAACCAGCGCCCATCCGCAACGAGTTAGTGTCGACGGGAAAAGTCCTCTAGCTCACGCCGCATTCGTATCGTAAGGTGCCCGCTACAAGGTGCAGGAGATGTCCGACGATCTAGTTCAACCAATCAGAAGGAGGCGCCTAGCTACTTCTTGAGTTCCCGACGGAGAGCGCCTATTGTTGAATGGAGCGAGTGCCTATTGTTATGCTGGCGAAGTCTTCCAAAGTAGGGAGATAGTTTTGTGTTTGCTTTTCTGCCAATGCCCAGCGCGTATAGGGACCGAGTTAATTATATGGGGTTAGGTTAATTTAGATTGATAATTTTATATAGATAGATATCACATGGTAGTATTAATTGAAATGATATTTTGTATAAGATATGAGTCATAATGAAGTGTTTATATATGTGTATATTCTGGTGTTATTTTAATGCATTGATTGATTAGAGTACACCTGAGTAATCATTTTTGGTAACATCAATGTACTACCACTAATTAACAAAGATTACTGCTACAAGTAGGTCCGGGTCTAATTAGCCCTCGTGTAGGAAACGCTGACCATAGCGCTCCAAACCAAACCTGACTAAATGCCATAATTGCCATCAGCCAGAATTGTCATCAGACATATTCCATGTCTAAATGACTTCTAATCTTGGGAATAACCTAACAATACTCCAGTGCGATTTAGCTCCTCTTAGGACAAAATATAGACTTCAGAGATTTCGAACAATCACAAGAGAGACAGATTATGCTGGAACCATATCTTCCATTTGAAGATTAAGCTGTCCAGATCAAAGAAAGTTAAAACAGTTAGCTTCTAGAGATGTTTCTGATTACCTTCGTTTTTACTTTCCTCCTTGAATCACCCAGCATACGACTTCTCAACTGTTCGAATACTACCTAGTCCTAATGCACTCTAGCATCGTCATTAACAGTTGGGTATTCAAACATTCATCCTCGGGTTGTTAGCCATTTAGTGTTCGAAACCAGCAATAGTTCATGAACATTCATAACTGCAATTAATTAAAAACTGAAGAATTTTCTTTACATGCTTAATCAAGGGATTCTTTATACCACTGCATCTGGATGGTCCAATTTTCTTCTCAAAATTTTTCCTAAGAGATAATTTTAAGAGTTGATTTTAAGAAGCGAATGAGAATTTTTTTACAGTCATTTTTGAACATTTTTATTATTAGAAATGGCTGTGAAATTTTCTTTTGCCTACTTTAATAACTATTCTACATGGAAAACCACCTTGCATTTGATTAGCAACTTTTGCTAATATTGTAATATATATATATATATATATATATATATATATATATATATATATATATATATATATATATATAATGCTTAGTCAACTTAATTTTTAAAACTGTGTTTAAATCATAGAACTATCTAATTTAAAATACACTCGCGTATGAAAATTTTATATGCAGTTATGATTAAGTATCGTTGAATTAAATGGCACTGGTTGTTTTAATTCGCTTTCAGAGCTTTTATTATTTATTTTAAGAGAAATGTTTTTATAACAGTATAAATAATTATTTTATGAATTGTTTTGTAGGATTTAAAACAAATTTATGCTAACGTTATAAAATTGCATGCAGCCCACTTTAATAGGCAGTTGTAAAGCAAATTTACGTTACTTTCTCATTAATTAAACCCCTTGAGAAAGCTTTGTTGCCATCCACAAAATTTAAGCATTTCATCACATTCTGTTCATTTTTAACTTTATAATAATGTCTTTACATTTTAACGTACATTGCATTATTTAGCGTATTTTCCTTACTTTCATTAGATCATGGCGCCTTTTTTAAAGGATATAACTAAATAAAAAGAATCTCTAAACAATAACTAGCGATTCTTAACTCTGATGCTGCTACTAGTAACACTGATACTGAGTGTCCCAAAAATGACCAACGAATTGAAAAATCAATTAAAGAAAAACGGATGGTGATAAAAATGCACGGTTTGCTGCATTCTGCTTAGGTAACCAGGGAATTTATTCTCACCAATTTTCAAAATTAGTTACAAAGTTCGTCAACAGATGGCGCTGTTGACTGGGAAAACAATAAAACAATGTTTTCAAAGCAAGAAGCATACGCAAAGTGGCATGGATTGGCCTCCCTATTCGCCAGATTTGACGCCATGCGATTTATTTCTTTGGGTGCACTTGAAAGACCAGGTGTATCGTCACAATCCACAAACTATAGATGAACTAGAACAATACATGTTGCTTGTCAGAACATTCAAACTGAAATGTTTGCACCTAATGTTTGCACGAATTTTGACCTCAGACTGCACCACGTTGTTGCTGCAAACGGTGGTAATTTTGGAAACATTGTTTTATAGATTTCCCAGTTAGCAGCGGGACACCCGCTGTACGAATTTTTGAGACACCCGGTAAGTACGAATACAAGTAAACCTGAATCTACTTTCCAGATTTTGTTTTTGTCTAATCAAACCGTGGATATTCACTCCCTCATCTGTTTCTGCGAATTAGAGAATCTATTTATAATGGCAATATAAAAGCCTTTGGAACCTGGGTAATTTTTATACACATCAAACGGACATTTTATGAAGTGTTAGTTAATCTACGATGACACTACGGCTAATGTTTTCTGATTCCCTCGTCAAAAGTACTGACCTCTACCTATTTCGTTGGAATTTTTTGATATAAATAGGATGGATGAGTAATGGCATAGATGGATAGAGTAATGGCAATTTTGATCGCTTGTTTGAGGGTCAAATTAAGGCCGTCCGCTCACGGAGCGACTCAAAGGAAACTGAACTGGTTAGCGACTGAAATTGCTTATCGGTTGCAAACTCGTTAGTGATGCGGCTCCGCACACGGGCCGACTCAAAAGTGATTCAAATCAATAGTTTGCGACCTGTCATGGAAGGAAGAACACCATTATTCCGGGCATTATTTTTAGTTAAGTTATTATCAGAAATTAATTTATTTTAAAAAATCGTCACAATAGATTGTCTTTGATCAATCGTTTAAAAATGGACTGTATATATGGGCGCACATATTCCATACAACAAAAAACGTTAGAATTTCATTTCATCGCTAGGCAGAAGTCACGTGACTCGTGTACGTCATTTGGCAGCTTGCCAAAAGAGCGGCTATAACATAGATTGTGTAATAGCACGCATAACGCAAAGAGAAACTGGCGACTGAAGTTGCTAGCGACTCGACACCTTGAGTTGCCTGCGACTGATTACAAACGCGTTGCTGACGGGTTTGTAACCAGTTTCTCAGTGTGCGTGGCTCCATTCAATTACATAGGTTACGACTCATCACGGACTGGTTTGTGATTGGAGTCGGTTATCAGTTTCTTTTGAGTTGCTCCGTGTGCGAACGGCCTAAGGCTCATGTCCAATGCAGATCATCGCACAGGCTCAAGGAAGAGTCGATTTTAAGGCCTCTGAGGGGCGTTCGAAAGTTCGCAGCTTCCGAAAGAAATGCATTACGTGGACCTCAGGTAAATATATCATCTTCATCTAGAAAATTTGTTGTCCGTCGAACGGCAAAAGTTTGTACTTCCTGTAATAACCAACCAATAATATTTCTTTTTCGACAGTAAGGAAATATCTTAAGTAATAAATAATATTTATTAATAAAATATACAACAAGGGGAGCCTCAAAACTAAATTGTGCTTGGGGGTCTCCAAATGCTTCATCCGCCACTGCTGATGTCTGTGACTGAAGTTAGGACTTATCGGCTGCACATTTCATCATCCCGTGAAATAATCACTCTTTCAGCTTCAGTTTATGCTTGATGGGTTTCGGTACCAACTCTCAACAAGAAATGATAAAATCTTTGGACAATACAGTTATTGTAGCTGATATATGTTAGCAATGTAATCGTACTCGACATCATCTGATATCAGTCAGCTCTTTCCCTTTTCTATAATTTGTTTTCGTATCAAAGATTTCTATTGGATGTGTTATTAAAAGTTCCTACTGGATCTTTCTGCGATCCTGTATAAGATTATAAATGCATGTGATGTTATTTTATTTCCAATCAGTCTGTTTCTATCTCTGTCCTAGCTCGTATATGTTTGACCTACAGTAAATAAATGTCTATTTTCCCGCTCCATGGAACACTTTAGCTTAACGAAGTTGCCTGTCTTATTATAACAATATATCTGCAGAAACGAAAACAAAACACCTCCCAGGATTTTACACTGAACTATCGGCCCTCTTTCAAAGTTTGTTTGCTTAGTAGATTACTTGCATCCTAATGCTACAAGTTTGTTTCAAATTTGTTCCTTTTAATGCAGCCATTTGAGATAAATGCGTAAAATGCCTACATAACAGTACTACAGCGATGGACACTTTAAATGCAGTCATTTGAGATAAATGCGTAAAATGCCTACATAACAGTACTACAGCGATGGAACACTTTAACTTAACGAAGTTGCCTGTCTTATTCTAACAATATATCTACAGAAGCGAAAAAAAAATAACCTCCCAGGATTTGACACTGAACTATCGGCCGTCTTTCAAAGTTTGTTGGCTAAGTAGATTACTTGCATCCTAATGCTACAAGGTTGTTTCAAATGTGTTCCTTTTAACGCAGTCATTTGAGATAAATGCGTAAAATGCCTACATAACAGTACTACAACGATGTGTTAGGTACCGCGGGATTGTTTCAGAATTAAACATTTACACATGTTGGTTAGGGATGTCAGATGTCGAAAGTGTATGATGAGAACTAAAAATAATTGATATATATTACATAAATAAAAGTACAATTTGTCAAAAAAAGAACGCTTTTATTTAAAAGGAATTAACTTTTTAAAATAAAACAAAGCATTTATAAATAAAAACAAAATAATATTAAAATTCATAATTATAGTTAATAGCAGCAACTATATAATTTTTAAATTCACATTAAGGTTTCCTCAGTCACAAGTCTGTGATTCTTCTATTTTTTTTTTTGGCTAATAATTTCTGATAGCAATAGGTTATCACTTTTATTTCATTATACAATTGCTTACATGCTAGGTGGTGTAGAATTTTGAGTAATATAAAGAGCGATTTCCATTAAGAACAATTACACCCTCTTATGTTAACACCCTCTCCTTTTAACACCCTCTTATGTTAAAAATCTCACCACCACTCGAATAGCAAAGTTTAACTTGGGGCCCTTGAAAATTGAATTGTCATTCGTAACAAAATTCGTAAATATTTTTATTGACACATAATAACGTTGCGGAATAAAAAAGATTAGAAAAAGTATCCAAGAAAAAGATGAGAGAAAAAACAAAGTGGCAAAAATATATCAGATTTAAAAAAGACAACGAACAACAAATTCGGGCCAAAAAAGAGGACATGTCCTCCTAAAAAGAGGTGTTCTGGCAACCCTGACGTGGGCTTAACTTTTGATGCGATTATCCAAAGAAATCTAGCAAACTTTTCTATGAGAAGCTCTTTCAGTTTGACTTCGTGTAAATTAAAAAGCTTATTTTTTGTCTTACACTATTTTAAGTACAAATATATTAATTTCGACTTACATGACAAATAAAACGGTCTTTTAAATAACATAAAAAATAACTGATATAAGGCCAGATGCATTTATAAATAAAAAACCGTCTTTAAATAGGTGTCCACAAGCTTCCTTGAAAGCTGGTTGTTTTGCAGTCAAAGTTAACTTCTTTGAAAAAAAGCAATTTTCAAATTATTTTTGTACTACTAATAAAGGTTTTTCCACCCCCAAAGATATTTATATTTAGAAGTTCGCGCATTTAAAGAGCTTCTCTTTTCAAACTTACTTATCCCTTAATCCAAAGTATGAGAAAGGTTAGCATCATTTTTCAGAACAAAATCTTAATTAAACAGTATTATGCTGTAGGGAACCAAAGCACACTACACTGCAGCTGAGGAAATTGAGTTTTAATAAGAAAGCGTTGTATTAAAAATTC
>OU015502.1:118987697-119052697 GCA_907164885.2 Dolomedes plantarius
AATTCATAAAATGGATTTTAAAGATCATTAGTTTCTTTTCTGTTTTTTAAAAGAAAAATGCATTAGTAAAAGTTCAAAATAGTTTGTTAAACTTATATTTGTTTACTCATTTATATGAAATTTACTGTTCAAATGGCGGATAATCATCATTTATAATTACAAAAATAATTGCAACGTCATTAAATATCTTTCAGATAGGAGATATTAATTATAATGGGTAACTATCGACATTTTTACTGGTTTTAATATTAATTTGATTGATAGTCATTTCCTCTGCATGTAGCCAAAAACTACAATGATTAAATAGAATCTTACGTAAATAAAAATACAATAACAAATAATTATCGTTCATCAAGCTTTACATATTTATCATCGTAATGAAATTTAGATGCATTTTTTTTAACTTTCATTAAATAAATTGATTCTCCATTTAGACACATCCGTTTAGTTTTGCGAACGAATAAATTGGTATGAAAGTTTTAAGAAAATATTCTAAACATAATTTCTGAGTAGTTCACGGTAACTATGGAGATCAAAATGAGTATAAAGAGAAATTTTTCTCATAAAAGTAAGCAAATAAATATTCCAGAACTCTGCAAGAAAGTATTTTTCTTGTTCTAATTACACATTAGCTAAATTACGATAGATTTCAAAGTAAATTTGCGAGGTATAATTTTCTGTTGGTGATAAAATATGCTAATGCGATAAACTTTTTTTCCCTTTAAGTTTTGCGTGATGTAATTTGTACTAAACAGCAAATAAATGCTATGTTTTTGTTTTTTTTCCAACTGCGTAACGTAAATTGAATTGCAAAGCGCAGGTGAGAGAAATAGCGATTAGAAAATTTTAAAAGTTTGCTGAAATGGAATTAGTAAGTTTCCAAAAGTTTTCATGACTTAAGTTATATTAATTTTTTTTTTCTCAAAACTATCAAACGCCGTTAAGATACAGAACTTTAAAATGACCTTGGAAGAATAATGCATCGTTTAAGGGTTAAAATAAGAGTTATTGTTATAAGAATATTTGAAGGACTTATTTGAATAGTGGCCCAACTCTACTTTTTTTAAAATGGAGTTAGAATCACTTTCATGTTCATAATATCAAGTCATTTCTAGTCATTTCTTTCAAGTCATTTCTATCTTATTTTTAAACTGGTACACCTCCAGTTTATTTCTGTTGCCAACAGAGGGCATTTCAAATCAGACTTCAGAAGTCATTTCTCAGCACTCATTAGACTCTAAGGCTCTGTATCTCAAAATGAACAATGGAGTTGGACCACTATTAAAAAAGGGTCATCATTTATTATAATAAGAATATTTTGAATATGCCAGTTGACAAAATAGAAGATTACTCAATTTTTAAAACTTGCCATTTAACATTTGCAGGAACGTTCGAAAAATATCAAGTTCCAGAATAGATTTAAAACAGTTTTCCCACTTGTTTAATAGTTCTTGTAGTTTAAGTAGACATGAGAGAGTTAATAGTTCTGAAATCGTGACTGGCTCATAGAGACAATATCAATAAATACAGGGCGATTTTTATTAAACTGACACTACTCAGAGCCATCTGTAGCCGATCTGTTAGCCGGAATTCCACCAAAAATTGATACAGGGACTAAGGACGACATGAGAAAGAGTTTTCATGAAAAAAGTTCCAAAAGTGGCTGATAGGGGAATATATGGCGCTGTTGTTGTTGGCGCACCCGAGAATTTACATAAAACGCAAGTAAAACATCAAGATGCAAATTCATGACTACCTAGTCGACAGCAGCGCCAGTATTTTGGGTTATAAAGATATGTGCGGAATGTGTTGCGTCATCGCTTTACAGAAATAATGGTCATCTTGCATGGCTACCTCGCTCCCGAGACATAAGCCATGAGACTTCGTTCTGTGGGGTTATTTAAAGTTTAAGATGTATTTTCGTGGAGTCTGGAACTTACCGAGCCTCCAGGACAACATATCATGGACTATGATGAAAATTTTTGGTGATATGTTACGCTCGGCCGTGGATAACGTAGTGTTCAGGTGGCAATGTATCGTCCACCAGGGCGGGGGTAACATTGGGGGAGGGAGAAGTGAATTTGCTGCATGTAGCGGTGTTCAGGAAATGACTTTGTTATTCATTTGTCTCCTTATTACATATTTATCAGTATTCACTCCTTACCTTTGTAGCCCGAAATACTGGCGCTGCTGTCGACTACGTAATCGTGAATTTGTATTTTGATGTTTTACTTACGTTTTGTGCAAATTCTCGGGTGCACCGACAACAGCGCCATATATTCCTCTATCGGTGACTTTTTGAACTAATTTTATTTTTCCCACGGAAACTTTTTCCCATGTCGTCCTTTGTCCCACTATCAATTTTGATGGAATTTCGGCTCATATATCAGGTGCGCCGACAACAGAGCCATATATTCCTCTATCGGCGACTTTTTGAACTAATTTTATTTTTCTCACGGAAACTTTTTCCCATGTCGTCCTTTGTACCACTATCAATTTTGATGGAATTTCGGCTCCTATATCGGGTGCGCCGACAACAGAGCCATATATTCCTCTATCGGCGACTTTTTGAACTAATTTTATTTTTCTCACGGAAACTTTTTCCCGTGTCGTCCTTTGTCCCACTATCAATTTTGATGGAATTTCGGGTCATATATCGAGCTACAGATGGCTCTGATTAGTGTCAGTTTAATAAAAATCACCCTGTTTAAAGTTCCAGAGTAGATTTCAAACAATTCTCCCACTTGTGTGAGCGAGGTTAATAGTTCTGAAAACGTGATTGGCTCATAGAGACAATACCATTAAATATTTAGCAAACCAAAAAACTGTTCTTGTTTTTCTGCAGTTAGTTTTCATCCAACGTTTATGTCAAGAATCTGTAGCTTATTAATTAATTTAACCCTGAACTGTCCCAGTCAGATCAGTGTCGTTGTTTGACTAGAGTGCGGTCTGGAAAACCACTAATTTAAATTCTACGTAACTTTGATTATTTAAATAAAATCTATCCCGTTAATAATTGCAATAAGTTTTTAACGTGCTATTTATTTTAAAAAATAGGTTATAAAAAAATTATAACTGAGGAATTTTTTGCAATAATTTGTTTGTTGACATGAACTAATGGTTGTCAAAATAATTACAGTATATAACAATTTTTATTCCACTAATATATAACTTATAACCCAAGAAAAAATATCTTTATAAAGCTTGATCACTAATTAAATATACAAAAATTGTTCAGAAAATGAGAGAAAATGCTAAAATAGCAATACTTAAAATGGTAAAAATTGCACTTTAGCAATTTTCGTAGATTTTTCATGCGATTTATTTTACTATATTAATTATAACAGATTATTTTACTTTTGATATTTTCTGAAGGTACACAAGAATGGTTTTCTTGCTATTCAAGCTATTCAAGTTTTTCTGTTCTATTCTATTGAATTTCATCAGAAACTTTTAATAATTAGGATGGGACCTCCGTAAAACCTCATTTCACTTTTTCGCTCTTCTTCTTAACTGCGATTTCACAAACAATTAACTTCCGATCTCGTCCTAAAAATATGTTCTAACAAGTAATATATAAAAAAAAAAAAATTTAAAGTCAATTCCTACTTAGTTCAACAAAGAAAAATTTGAGTGTGAATAGTAGGAATTAAAAAAAAGGATTGACAGCCAGAACCTTGCCTACTGTGCGAGATTAGGAGAGCGTTTGTCAGGTTGGGGATTCGATCCCGCAACCTACAGGACGGGAGAAGCCCGCGCTACCACAGTGCTACCGTTTACACAGTAACAAAAGGGAAATTACTAAAAAGAGCAAGAGACGCTCTAGGTCTAAAACTAAAATTGATTAATTAAATTTAATTAATGAATAAATATTTGAAAAAACTGTATTAACATCAATTGTCATCCACTACAAGTTTAAAAAAAGTATTTGAACTTGAGTGGATGAATAAAAAGTATTTTATTAAAATTTGAACAAGATATATATATAGGGAGAGTGTGAACTAATAGTAGGAATTGAAAAATAAGATTATTCTGGAAACTGTAACTGTGTTCTTAAACCCCTTTCTGGTTTTATAAAAGGCACGAAAAAAATAACGTTATCGACTTTTCTTGAACACGACGTCTGAATCCTTTATTTTAAAAAAATTACGAAAATATATTTTTACGCAACAATTTGTAGCATTACCTTTTTCGCTGGTATCAAAATGTTTTTGTGTTTCGCAATGATTTCAATTTCATTCGTGCATTTCTTGCATTTCCCTCCCTACATTGCAACTGTACGCATCTTTCTTACTTCTTTCCGTGCCATCGTAGCACCGTGCTTTGGCGCTAATCTGGAATCACTCATGTCGTGGGTTTGATCCCACCCGGTGTCGTAATTTTTTCCAAATTCACTCTTCTGCTATTTTTAGCTTTCCCCCCCTTTGAACTCCGCAATTATCTCGATACGAAGTGTTTGGTCACGGGTAGGGCTTTTTTTTCTTTGCAGTTCCACTTGGCCTCAAATTCTTAAAACTAGCCGCTGCGCGACCAACATGGTCGCTTTTAGTTATATATTTTCTTTTGCAAAACAATTCAACTGAAAATAACACATGTAAGGAATGTTACCATTACCTGTTAACATAAATTTAAGTTGTTAAGGGTTAGTGGGAGCTCAGCCAAAAAATTTATAATCATTGCTAAATTCACTATAAGGCTGATTCTAAAACATCGTGATTAAAAAATGTGAATTTCCATTACTTCAGAACAGAGTTAAAGATAAGACTGAGAAAACCAACACCAATGATTTTAAAATTTACATCCCTCTCTGTATGTACTATTTTTCAAAATGAAGATATCTACACTATATCATTACATCAAATAACAAATTGTTGGGAAAATTTCTTCACTTATAAAAAGGAGTAAAATTTCAGCAAGTACTAAAATATATTGTAGATTACGTCACTTTCTGTATGCACTATTGTGTGTACTATTGTTCGCAATTCAGATATCTCCACTTAATCATATCAAATGAATAAATAAAAATTATTTCGTGAATAAATTAAAATTATTCATGAGTAAAATACAGCAATTAAATTGTACCGAATTACGTGCTATCGTCGAGCCACTACACACACGCGCGGACGGCCTCTAATGTTTACATCCGGTAGTTGGAGCCGTTGCCATTCGGAGTGTAGAAATATCGTCGATTTTTGTGCCGCATACCTACGCGTAGATTATAAAAAATCCCCCAAAAAATCATAAAATCTTTAAGAAAACAAAAAAAAATGTAAAATAAACAAAAACATATAAAAATATTTTTGTATTCTTACGCTTTTCTGCTTTTTTGGGCCTTTCTGAACTTTATTATTATTTTTTTTTTCGTGGATCATTAGTCTTTTCTAATTTTTCATTTAAATATTTTTACCTTGTAACTTCAAATATTTTCTTTTAAGATTAACTTTTCTGTTTTGATTTTACTTTTCTGTTATTATTTTTTTTTCTTTTTATTTGCGTTATGTTTACCTTAATATCTTAATTCTTTACTTTAAGGGGGTCCAGAACACAAAATTGCTCGAATATTCGAAAAAAAAATTTATTTCATTAAATTTTTTTTGTTCTTTTACGCTTAAAATGACGTTAGAATCATGTTTATGTCTTAATTAGAACAGGATTTTTTTTTGCAACATTCTGATAGTAGTCAATCGTTCTTTAAATCTGTGCGTTTTTAGGCATGATGGGTTTTTTTCTCCATTTCTCGTCTTTAAATTGTTATAAGTCAAGAACCGTTAAAGATAAATGTTTGAAACTTAGAACATGTTTTTCAACTATGTTACTTCAATTTTGATTCAGCAAATTTGAAAAAAAAAAATATTTACTTTTGAAAGTAGGATTTTTTTTAAATTAGTTACATAATTTTTTTAGTAATTTTTAATCTAAATATTTTTAATTTCTATAAAAATTAATATTTCAAAAAATGCTGAATTAAAATTAAAACTTATATATTTCTGTTTAATTAAATGAAAAATTTTGAAATTCGACAAATAATATTTCGAGTTATAAAGATTTTAAGTTACCCCACTTTTATTAGAAATTTTAAATTTTAAAAATTTTTAAAAACTTTTTGAGACATTTTATGATGTGATTTTGTTTACCAATTATATGGTTGACCATTACAAAAAAATCAAACTGTTAACTCAATAAATAATTTTTTTTTAATGTGCCCTGGACCCCCTTAAATTTTAACTATTGAGCACTCCCACCTTGATTAGATATAACTTGCTTACAGGAGATAAAGTAGACACGACCTAGGTACTCTGTTTCTCAAACAAAATTACGTCTGCTTCTTACATTTCCCCCTTCGAAATCCGCAATTATCTGAAAACGAAGTGTAAGGTCCTGGGGAGGGCTTTTTTTGATTGCAGTTTCTATTGACCTCGAATTCGTAAAATTATAAAAAAATCAAAAAAATCATAAAACCATTAAAAATCCAAAATAATTTTAAAAATGCAATAAAAATATTTTTTTTTTAGTATTCTTATGCTTATCTGCTTTTGTGGGCTTTCTCTTAACTTTATTACTTTTTCCATGGATAATTAGTATTTATAATTTTTCTTCAATCTTTTTCAATTCCTACTATTAATTCACACTCTCTCTATATATATCTTGTTCAAATTTTCAATCGTTAATAAAAGTACTTTTTATTCATCCACTCAAGTTCAAATACATTTTTTTAAACTTGTAGTGGATGACACTTGATGTTAATACAGTTTTTCAAATATAAATTCATTAATTAAATTTAATTAATCAATTTTAGTTTTAGACCTAGAGCGTCTCTTGCTCTTGAATAGCAATTTCCCTCTTCTTGCTGTGTAAACGGTAGCACTGCGGTATCGCGGGCTTCTACCGTCCTGTAGGTTGCGAGATCGAATCCCCAACCTGACAAACTTTTTCTCTCTCTTCCCCCCCCCTTCCTAATCTCGCACAGTAGGCAAGATTCTGGCAGGCAATCCTTTTTTTCAATTCCTACCATAAGTTCACACTCAAATTTTTCTTTGTTGACCTAAGTAGGAATTGACTTTAAAAAAAATTTTTTATATATTACTTGTTACCTTGAAACTCCTAGTATTCTCTATCAAATTAACTTTTCTGTATTAACTTTCCTTGACAGTAATTACTTCTGTTTTTTTATTTGCGTTATTCTTACCTGAATACACTTAATCCGTTACTTAAATTTTTAACTACTGAGCACTCCTACCTTGATTACATATAACTTGCTTACAGGAAATAAAGTCGTCAAGACCAGGGCACCCCACTTTCAAAACAAAATTCACACTCTGCATTTTTAAAAAATCATTCTTTGTTCTACATGTTTGCCTAAAAATCGCGGTCACTTATCCCCCCCCCCTTTCACAGACACACACCAAATCATCATGTTTACCAACTTTTCGTCACAAATTCTAACTTCTATTTTCAAACTGTCGATTTATGTATTTTTAACACCTTTCTTTCGAAATTACAGATGGGCATGAGTTATTTTAGGAGAGATAAACAAAACAAAAAAATAGATGATTTTTAGAAATAATTTCTAGACTTAAACTGAGTAAATATTTCTGCTTGCATAAACACTCTAAACAAGTTTTTGTTACAAAGTACCGATAGTAGCAAATGCCAAGAAATATATTGACTTGCCTTTTCCAGTTTAAATAGTAAAAACGACGGTACGAACAGTACGACTAATTTTGCAGGATGTAGTCCTAAATTTGTTTTTGTTTAGCGTTGTACGGTACTTAATTTCACCCTTGGAAAACGCATAACACTTTTATCAGTCTAATTCTATAATTCCTCAGTGATATTATAGAAGTAGATCCATCAGTCCATCAGAAATGGTGGGTTTACTGCGTTTCCTGGACCAATCCCTCTAACGCAGTTTTTACTGTCGTTGTATTCATGCAACCAATTGTCGAAATGAAGAAAAGTGATTCGTCAGTAGAAAGTCGGAAGAATTAAGGTTCAGGATCCGTGAATTCAAATTCTCTCCAAAAGGATCGGCTCCACATTTTCAGAAAATTGGAAATTAGCTATAGTTGAGGAAATTATTTAAGGGAAGGAATTTTACGTTTAGCAGCACATAAATTTTTAATTTCTATTTTTTGCTTTTATGAAATTTTTTACCTTGGTAAACCAAGTATCATATTTTATGTTTTTGTATGTAAGTAAGAAATTAAAATAAAATGCTCGAGGAAATTTTGGTGATGTGTTTCCCACAAAAGGAAAATACTTCGCAAAGCACAATTGAGAGAATTGAGAAGAAAATAACTATAACATTTGTTCATCATGTCTGTCAGCACACTATCATCATATGTTTTGCAGTACAAATATAATTATTTTTCATATCTCTCTTCTTTAGATATTAACTGTCCTATAACGTGAATATATTTTCTTTCTTTAATTTTGGGGACAATTTATTAAAAACATAATTTGCACACAATATATGAAATAAATACCCAATGCAGATATTGAAAAGATGTTATGTAAGTAGTATTACGAGTACAGAAAACTTCAAATAGGTTTACAAAAATCTACATTCATTAATATCTAATTACATTATTTTTATATTTACATGTTATAGTGTATACATAGAACCCATTATTATCTAAGTGAATAATAAGGTCAAAATTAGGGATACAAATCTGGTATTTGATGGAAAGTCTTAAATTTGCTATAAAGAACTGACAACTATTTAACAAATTTTGGAAGGAAATCAGACAGGGCTCAGTTCCTTAAAAATCTGCTTTTAAAATTTATTTTATCTGCGTTACAAGATTACAAGATTGACCAGCAGTTTCAACAGGAATTAGGTTGTTACAGTATACCTTTGCCACGCCCTCCAACACAGGTTTATGGAACAGGAGTAACACAGAAGCTCTGAGTTGGCGAACATGTAAGAAATATCCGATATGTCAGGGATGATCGAAATGCCATGTCCCGGAAAAGCAATTTTTTTTTAATTGCCTGTGTATGTGTGTGTGTGTGTGACTAAAAATTTCGCCAAATTATATTCAGCTTATGTAAAAAATTTACATTAAATTTTATGTAACTCAATATATATCCAGTTTAAAACATAATTAGTTAATATATCTGAATTTACCTTATCCTATTATTAATTCAAAATACATAGTTTATAGAGATAGCTAGTTAAAGTGCTAATGCTCTTTTCAAAATAAATGTTTCGTCTCCAAATGTTCAAAAAAAAATTTTATAGTGTTATCATAACCCTTATCGTTACCATTATTATCCATTATGGATATTAAACAAAGAGAATTTCAGACAGATTCAAATTATGGTCTATTTTGAAGATCACCTCTTATTTAATTAATATTCCATAAGTTATTACCTTAATTCAGAGAAACACACTTTAGTATTAAAAGCGCTCTGCCTTCAAGAATAAAACTTGTTTAAAAGAGTAACTTGATTTAATAAGAACCAATCCAATAAATTACATATGATTTAAATAGAAATCAGTTATTTCTGTGGATAAGGGTTATACAGAAGATCGTTCGCACTTTATGGAAAAGATTTTATAATTTATTTTTGACGTTTGCACCTTAAAATAAAAATTTGGCAACTTCAGAATAGAAGGTCAGTTACTGTTTTGTTTTGATTGGAATGTAAAATAAAAGATCTATTTTGAAAATGGGTCCTAAAATTGATAGATGGCTCGAAGTTTCTGTAATTGCGCTTTGCGAGGAGAAATACTCGTATCAACAAATTATAAAGCGGTGTAAAAATCACGGTTATGGCATTTCAAAAAAAGGTATTTATAATATATTAAATTTGAATGTAAAAACGTTTAACTGAAAGTAAAAATGAAAACATGACCATGAAACTTCATCCTAAAGACTGTTCGAATGCTGGTAAATTTCAAGAAAGTGAAGTCTCTGATCCTAAAAGAAGATACGTTGACTCAAAGCTCCATTGCTTCGAAACTAGGAATGTTTTCTGGCACTGTAAGTAAAATCAATCATAAAGATTTGAATTTAAAAAAGATGTTTAAAACCTAAAGTTCATCTGCTTTTGCCAAAGCATATTGCTGACAGAAAAACAAATTGTAGAAAATTATGTGAAAAACACCTAGCTGGTGAAAAATGGAAATTTGTGGTAACACTCGATAAGGCATGGGTGTATTTAAGTGACTGTAATAAAAAAGATCAATTTTCTATTGCTCAATTGACGGGACTGACCGTACGAAATGGCTTCGTCAGCGTACAGAAAAGTTCCCAAAGGGATTCATGATAGTTGTGGGATTTTGTTACAACGGCAAATTAAAAATCAAAAAAGTCTCAAGTAAAGCCAAAGCATTTCTCTCTACTATCAGCTGAATATTTCAGAACCGATTTTTGAAGATGGAATTCCAGCCTTTTATGGAAAGGACATTGATAAAGTTGAGCTTCGTATGTACAAAGCCTCTAGTCACACGTCTAAATCAACTGCCGCTTATTTAGCAAAAAAAGGATGATAAATTATAATAAAGTATATCCCATTTAATGAAATACCTGTAAAATCACATGACTCTTCTTCAATGGACTTTTGCGCTTTTGGTTTATTAAAACGAACCTTAGGAAAACGGCATCCAAGAACATTGAACAGACTTTGGAAAACAGTCCGAGAGGAATGGAGTAAAATTGACATGAAGTACTAAGAAAAAAACTTACTTTCATGGAAAATTTCAGCTAGAGCTATTGTCAAGAACCATGACTATCAGATAGAAGCAAATCGCCGCAAAAAATACGGCATTTATATATAAAACTTAACTATCAAAATCGTTTCCATAAAGTGCAAACAACCTTCTGTAGAAAAAAAGTAAGCGTATTAATCTTTTAAAAGCAAAACTAGCTGATAAAACAAATTTTAAACTCTTTAGGGTAACTACAGAACTTTTATGCATTTTCTGTATAGGAAAGACGTACATGAAATTAAAGTACCCTCAGATATTAATCATTATAATCGATATATAAAAATATAGAATGAAGATGCATCATTAAGGTTTATAAGGATTTATAAATAATGGATTATAAATACCCTTATATATAAACTCTTATAACCCTTATACTAAAAAAATAATAATGTAGAATCAGTGTTTCTATTGGATACATTAGCACTATTATATAGAAATATATTGCATGGTGAATATATTTTCCATAAATATGCCGAGATTTGAGGTAACACATTAATAATTTTCTACATCAGTGCTGCACAAAATTTTTTCAACCGGGACACATTTTCTATAGAAAAAAAAATCCCGCGACTCCTAGGAAAAATTTTTGGCATTAGCAATTTGTTTAAATAATTAGGAACATGTTGGCAAAAATAGAAATAAAGAAATAAGCAAATTTTTACAAACTCTTTTAAATATAAATTAACTGTAGATTTTGGTATATATTTGATTTACATAATAACAATAAAAATACTTCTTAAACATCTATACTTGTTTTAGGCAAATCTCCTGCAACTAAAACTTTATATTTAAATATAATATCTATTTGTATTTAATTTAAGTTTAAATTAACAAAATTAAAAATTAAAAGAGCATGATTTCAAAATTATTAGCATTTAAAGCATTTTTAAATTAAATATTTCAGTATGGTATAAATATACTTAAACTTTCCGTGACATTTCTAATTATTTTCGTGACCCACACGGGGGGTCAAGACCCCTAGTATGCGCACCACTGTTCTACATGTAATTAACTAAAATATCCCACTTATTAATTTTTAAAGTCTCTCATAAGATTTTTCCACGTTAATAGTCGCACCTTTCTTACTACGTTATTAATCGTTTCAGCGCTGTTTCATTGGACTCTATTTATGAGCATCACCGTAATGATAATTCCTGGATTTGGCATAACGGTTTATGTAAACGTGCCAGATAAAAAATGTGACTTCCCTTTCTGACACTGTCTTTTCGCCTAAGTACCAGCTATAATCTCGTGATCTGTATTCTTTAAAAAATCGCAGTGCCCGCGATAAATTAACCACATTGTGCCGCGTAAATATGTAGCCATGAGTGCATACTACATTTTTCATTCCAGCTGCAAAATTCCGCAGGGGATATTAGTCATACACAGTCATAAACTATTGCTGTAGTTAGCTCTTCCTCATCTGTATGTTTGAAATTCGCAGGCGAGCTTATATTAACGAGAGAATTAGGGTGGTATCAGAGAAATGTGTTAACTCAAATGTCGGCATATTTAAGGAGAGTATATTCACCATGATAAAAGTATTTCTATACAGCAACTTCTTCATTGAGTTGAGTTGTTCTAATTTACATCAGTTATACAACATTCAGTGACATTTACTTTTCCTTTAATATCTTCCAAAAATATATTAAATTTATGTATTTTTAATTTTTACTTTAACCACGAGCGTGGTCGTCCAGTTGGCAAGAGTAGCGGACCAGAGATCTGAAAGTCCGTGGTTCGATGCTTGTTGCTGCAAATCCACCGCCGTGTTCACTAATGGTGGCCGGGGCAAGTAAAATAGGTCGTGGCTGCAATGTCCTCCAAGTTCTCAAATTGACCTCTGGAGGTACGGGGTCAAGTGTTCCGGTCTCGTCACTTGACTCGGTTCAAAATTACGCGACCGGTCATTTAGCCAAGTCGGACTCCGATCCTTGTGGTGCTAATTCAAAACAGGAGCCGTCCCTTTCAGCCCAATAGCTTATTAGCACCTGGTGAATGAAACCTTCAACCAGGGGGCGTTAGCATCAACAGCAACAACAACAACTTTAACCACATCACTTTAATAGCTGCTCCCTAAAAAAATGTAAATTTGGATAATTCCGTTTACAATAAGGTAACATGCTACTCAGCTTTCAAAAGATTTTTAATTTTTTTACTCTTAAAATGTCTTTTTTTTCTCTTGAGATTACTTGATTTGCTCTAAAAAGTCCAGGCTTTCTAATTTAAAAATTTAATTGTACAGGGGACCTTCAAATTCGAATCTTTTTATTTTCAGTTTTTAGCTCTATATACAAAATGAGAATAATTAATTTTCTATTTTACTACATTAAAAACCCTTAGAATTCAAAATAAGGAATTTTTAGCAGAATAATGCCTGTTTTGCAAAAAAATATTTCAAAACTGCTAATGTTTTTCAAAAGGCTCCATGCGCATTCTATATTAATTAAAATTCTTAAATTTTGTATTATAAGTTTACCATATGTATATAAATATAAATTTGCATTAATTTGTTTTGTGTGTGTATCTGAAGTCTTAAATAAATTTTTTCTATTCTGCCTGTTATTTTTTTTTATATTTTTACTTTATTTTATGGTCTATAAATTTGTAAAAAAAAATGTGATTTAAAGAATTATGCACAGTTTTGTGATAAACACTTCAATTAATAATTCTGAGAAATTTGGTAGATATCATAAGAAAATGAATATGCATGGAGCCTTTTGAAAAATTCTAGCATTTTTGAAGAATTTTTTGATAAATAGGTCTTATTCCCCCACAAAATACGTATTTGTGAATTCTAAGTATCTTTAGTGTAGTAGAAAAGAATATAAATTATACTCATGGGGTATATAGAGTAAAAATATTGAAAATTAAAGAAGAACAAGATTGAAAGTCCCTTGTGCCCTTAAAATTCCTTGCCTTGCTTACATTGAAAATTTTCTGCACTATCAGGGGTCTATGGTACATTTGTGTTTGTAAGAAATGGTCTTGATCAGGGGTTCTAAATCTATTTCCTACATCGACCCCTTTTAAAAGAATAATTTTCTTCCTCGACTCCCCTCACACTTTTCTCTATAATATACAGCATACAACATAATTATATTACTAATAATTGCACATAAAACACTTAAAGATAACAATTGGACTAAAGAATATGAACAAAAAAATAAGAAAAAGTGGTTCTTTAGGTTTGTTTTATTATTTTTTAACTATTTTCAGTTTTAATTTCACAAATGTAAACAAGATTTCAGAAACAGATTGCAGTTGCACTAAAGTTCGATTGAAATTAACGTGGTGGTTGTGCATGATGCACTGATACAATTTTTTTTTATATTTGGCCTGAAATTTTTTATCATTTTATAATCACAATAATTTACATAACGAATATAAATATCTATTTTACTAAATTTTACAATGCGTGGATCCCTGCACCCTATGCAAATCCGTATTTATACATATTAAAACGGGTATTATCTGATAATTACATTCCTGAAATTTTAAACTGAATTTTAAAATAGAAAAGTGGTGTGTTGAGCCCTAAGTGCAGGATTTTTTTTCATTTATTTTGACTATCTGTTTCAATGGAGATCTCGGGACCTTGGGATGTCTTTTGGTCAGACCTGCACCCTATTCAGAAAGTTCCCCCTTGAGGTAACTGATATGGTTAGGCCTCCTGATGACGAGACCAGTCGGTTACATCGATATATGGTTTAGTTCCGTTACTGAAACAGAATCTTGCATTATGGTGCGTTGAGTCCTAAGTGCGTGATTTCTGTTTATTTTTGTCTACACTCTTCCTGCTAATAATTATCTTTCTTTATTGAATTATTTACTTTTAGTTATATTTGTCCGTTTTCAGTATGAGGATTTGTTGCAACTGCGCAATCTTGTATTGAAAATTTAAAATATTCAACGCTAGGGTAAGTTTTTTGCGAATTTGTTCGGCAGTCTTTCAGTATGAGGATGTGTTGCAACTGCGCAACCTTGTATTGAAAATTTAAAATATTCAACCCTAGGGTAGGTTTTTTGCGAATTTGTTCGGCCGTCTTTCAGTATGAGGATGTGTTGCAACTGCGCAACCTTGTATTGAAAATTTAAAATATTCAACCCTAGGGTAGTTTTTTTGCGAATTTGTTCGGCAGTCTTTCAGTATGAGGATTTGTTGCAACTGCGCAATCTTGTATTGAAAATTTAAAATATTCAACCCTAGGGTAGGTTTTTTGCGAATTTGTTCGGCCGTCTTTCAGTATGAGGATGTGTTGCAACTGCGCAATCTTGTATTGAAAATTTAAAATATTCAACGCTAGGGTAGGTTTTTTGCGAATTTGTTCGGCAGTCTTTCTATATGAGGATTTGTTGCAACTGCGCAATCTTGTATTGGAAATTTAAGGGGTCTGGTACCTTTTAAAAGAGACTCGACAAATATATCTATATTTTAAATGATCAGTAGCTATGAATATCTTTTAATCAGAAAAATGAATATTTTATTGTGAGTTAAACCCTTATTCTTCTTTATAAATATGGCTCTAAATTTTATCTAGCTTGAGAATTTTTTTAATTATTTAAAATTTTAACAATGGTTTTTTGCATTGTTAAGTCATTGCACATATAATATTTCCAGAACAGATGGCTAGAATACCATGAAATTTTATAAACATGTAATATAAATATGTATAATCAAAATGACCAACTATTATGCCATTCCTATAATAAAATTTTAATTACAGTTAAATTTATCAAAATAAATTTTTAATTTAAAAATTAAAAACGAAATTCTATGAAGAACTAATAATTTCGATTTTAGAGTTGGTCATTTTAAAGATATATTATATAACTGAAATTCAAAACTAGAAAAATGTGTATATTTTTTAATATAGAGATTAAAGGCTGCGTGCAATGACGTAACATTGAAAAAAACAATGGTTGAAATTTTTAAAAAATTTTAAAATTCTCTTTAAGCTGGAAGAAACTGAAAGCTATATTTGTAAAGAAAAAAGAGTGTTTAACTCACAATAAAATTTTCATATTTCTGAATAAATCATTTTCATAACTACTGATTATTAAACATGGGGATATGTTTGTGGAATCTCTTGGCATTTAAAAGGTACCAGACCCCTTAAAATATTCAACGCTAGGGTAGGTTTTTTTGCGAATTTGTTCGGCAGTCTTTCAGTATGAGGATGTGTTGCAACTGCGCAATCTTGTATTGAAAGATTAAAATATTCAACGCTAGGGTGAGTTTTCTACGAATTTGTTCGGCAGTCTATGCCTTCTTTATACGTTTTGTTTCCTGTTGAATTATTTACATTATTTGTGTTAATAAGAGAGACAGCTGTGTTAAGTTAAAGAGTTCTGTGGACAGGGAAAATAGACATATTTATTTACAATAGGTCAAACATATACAAGCTACAACAGAGATAGGACACAGACTGACTGAAAAAAGAGAGCATCACATGCATTTATAAACTTATACAGGATCCCGCAGAGAGCCAATAGCAGCTTTTTATAAGACATCCAATAGAAAATTCTGATAAGAGAGCAAATGAGAGATAATGGAAAGAACTGAGTCAGATGGTGTCATCTGCGATTACATTGCTAACACGCATATATAAAACTGAAATTTGACTATCGTTAGAGAAGCAATTATATGCACAGAAACCACGTTTACTTATTCAGTATCCTACCTATACCATTTGCAATTTTTTCTCTTGACTATAAAAATATTTGCCTTAAAGTGCATTATTATAATTAATGAAAATGAGCGTTTCCAAGTAACTACGTCAGAGGACGCCGGCAAATCTGTTTCTTAAATTTATTCCCCTGTGTTCAGGTCGAAATTTAATTTAGCATTTAGGTTAGTGGTAATTCAAATAATTACATATATGTAATGGCTTATACACAACTTTGAAATTCCAAATGAACATTAATTAATGTCAATGAAAATTCCATTAAATGCGAGAATTCATTAAAGACGTTTCTCGCACGGCCAGGTGATTTATCATAGCTGCCGTGAATTATTTAATTGAATTATTTAATTAGAAGAAAGCACAGAATAAATTGGCTTGATAGAAAAATTTCCCTCCCCCCGTTCGTGCAATTAACAGTATTCGCAACAATTTTTCTTGAAGCAAATGAGTGCCTTAAATTGCAATACATTATTCAACGTCAGTTTCACCTTTTGAAAGTAGTTATTCCAGATGAAGTGTTTTTTAATCTTATTTGAGGTATTTAATTTTTAAATCAGGTGGGCCGGAGGCCTGGAAGATTAAAAGGGCTCCATAATTAAGGCCATGTGTTTAAGTGTAAAATAAACAAAATAGAAAAAAAGCATTCTCACAGCAGTAAATTCCAAATGATATCTAAGCTATGTGTATGTCTAATTATGCTTAAAAATTTTTTAATCAGTTAAAATAACTATAACAATAATGAAATTAATAAAATAGAGTTGAAGTAAATAATTGTATTTCACCATTCTATACATTTAGTAACTGGGTTTGTGGCGGCCCTGTGGTACACCGCGCTGATTTTTGGTGCTGAGCGTGCTGAGATCGAATCCCGCGGTTGCGCCACGAAAAATGCCTCCGTTCTTATCGTCCTTTCATAGGGGGTAATGCTGTCCGCCTATATGGTGCCCCCATAATAAAATGGACAGCAAAACTACGGCGTAGTAAGGGCGAATGTATGATTACAAGTGCCTCCGCATTGGTAAAAAAAAACATTCAGCAACATTCAGTATTTGTTTAAAAATAATTACAAGATAAAAAAGAACGTTTTATATACCATGTTTTTAAATTTTCTGTTGAATCGTATAAACTTGACAATTCAATGTATAAATAAATACTTTTTTTAAATTTTTTTGAAGAATGATCGTGACTTGACCACCAACTTGAAAGAAAATGATCAAATGCGTAATCAATCGTTTAGCTCGAGAATTGGAAGTTAACTTGCGTTTAACTTTTCGTTCCCGTCCCGGTCGATAGATGGCCGCACCATTCTACAGAACAAAATTAACTGAAAATGGATTCATTTCTGCTTAAAGATGGCTAAAAGTATTAAAAGAATGCCTTGTTATCGTGTTCTGAGCTATTCTAAAAGTTTCAAACGTCTAGCTAGTTGGGAAGTTAGTTAAAAATCGATTGCAAGATTTGTACTGGACAAACTTAATGATAACTTGGTGATGTGCATTTATAGCGACCTTGACAGCGACCTTCTAATATCTCAATGTGTGCCGATGTGGGTCTTGAAAGCAATAAACGAGTTATACAGTCCACTGCGTTAGTATTATACTGTGTCTAAGCCAAGAGTTGTGTGTGTGTGTGCGCGTCCATTTCTAACTTTTAACAATAGTTCTCTGTAACGGCTACTAAAATAGGGAATTGATCAACTCGGGGGAGAAAACCTCAAACTCTAGTCACTGAAATCAGAAACAAACAAACCAAAAACAAATAAAAGTATTATTATCTATGGCGCCCGATATAAAGGGCTTAGGTCAAAAATAGTGATTTAAAAATTCCAAGTTATCGGCTTTTATACCAGTCGCAGAACAATAATTTCGAACTGAGTCTTTTGTACAAAGAAATGTACTTTTGTATTCAAAATTCATAGACTTAAGCCCTTGATACAGGTCAAAAGATTTTTGTTTTTTTTTTATCAATACTAACAAATATCTAAAAACCAATTTATTTGACTTAAGCCCTTTATAATGGGCAATATATATATATATATATATATATATATATATATATATATATATATAATTTTCTTATTTCACAATTTCGAAACAACATTAATTCGGTTCCATGAACATTCATAAGTGTATTTATTTTATTTTGTAAATCTTAAGTTGTCTATATGCTGAAAATCATTCCTGTGTTTTTCGTACCGGTTTTCCTGGAAGAAGGGAATGTGCCTCCCGTATGCAATTAAGTGTGACCTGTTACAGTACAGCTGGTACACAAGGTCATGTGCAAAAGAAGGGAGAATTACTTGCCACCCTCTCGGTCATTAAGGGGACATACTTCCTCCATAGCAACGACCCAGCAACCATCTTTTAACCAATCATATCTCTAAAAGGTGTTAATTGTTCTAGAACATTTTCGGACCTCTGCGTCCCTGGTGCTGGGAAGTTTTAGCGGTCTTTTTGAGTCAGTTGAAAAAAAGCTGTGACTGTGAGATTGCTCGAGGTTGTCCGTTCTTCAGCCCCAGTCGCAATTTTTGTATGCTGAGATTTTTTGGTCTGCTTTTGGACCAAGTTTAGTACAAAAATGATTAATAATCATCAGTCTATAATAAGAGTGGTGGTAAGTAAAAATAATTTGTAATATATTTAATCAGGCGAGAGTACCGAATAATAATATATGTAACTAGGTTTTATTGTGTGTTCGAATACCATCTTAATGTATGTAGATAATTATTATGTTGTTTCTGTGCAAATTGTAACTAACGATAAAAATAATTTTAAATAATAAGAAGAGATATTAAAAGCTAATATTATTTATTTAAATTGAGTTTGTTTTTCTAATTATCTCAGACATGTGTAAGAATGTGTTTTCTCCAATTAACAATTTTAAAAATTACCACTATACGATCATTTTTTTATTACATGTTCTAATTCCATATAATAATATTCAGGACTCTATTATCCTGACTTGCATTTTCAGAGTTTTTCTGCTGTATAGAAGACTGTTCTTGCGTGTTTTCTGTTTGAATTTGTATATGCGCCTGAAGAATTTACAGAATAATAAATTTATTTGTTGTGCACTTTCTGAAAAGATTTCATTCAATCCTATGGAACCCAGAAAAACGGAACACTATATAATCGAGGGATTTCAGTTCATAGTTTGATTGGGTTATACCGGTAATTACGTAAAGGAAGAATGTCATTAAGGCGACAATGGACCATGAACAACTTTTTTTTTATTTATTAACCAATTGCTATGAAATTTTGTACACTTATACAGTGTTGTTTAGACATGGAAATTCTAAATTTAAAAATAAATCAGGATGAAATTAATAAATATATTAATTAAAGTCAGTTTGTTAATTACTCTATTTAAAAATGCTCCATGCGCATTAATTTTTGTCTCAGATATCTAATTTTCTCTCTTAAGCTAGCTTTACATAGTTATAATAAAAGTTAGTAGCAATATTTGATTTACAGTCATATTTGTAAAAACTAGAAAAGAAATCGATAAAAAATAGGTCATTTTATGCAAATTTTTATCAAAAAAAATTTTTTTTATTGTAAAAATTTTAAGTTGAATTAAAATAGTATAATGAATTGATTACTAAGTTTTATTCTAACATATATAAATATTCATTTTATGAAATTTTATGAAAATTCGAGAAACATTATGACGCATGGAACATTTTGAACTTACCGAAACGACATGACAACTTGTTTTGAGAAAATAGCATTTAAAGTTCTAATTTGACTAACATTTCCATTGTTTACGTTTGAAAAAATACTTATAATACTCGGTTAATAATGATCGGATCAACATACATTTTTTTAATTTAAAGCTGATGAGTTGCAGAATCATTTTCTGAAAGAAAAATATCGTTTTGGGGACATATTTTTTGTCAATCTGAAGGTCCATTCTCGCCTTAAACAGAGTCCCACCTAGGTGATTTGACCGAGCGGGAGTTTTACATTTGAACTTCCTTACCGCTCATCCCTCTCTTTCCTTATTCGCAGTCGGTTTCAGATTCAATTTAAAACGACTGGTCGTAGATACGTAATAAACTTAGCACTATAGGAAAAATGCGCATAAGAGGAAAAAAATAATTAAAGGAAAAGTTTATGGATATCATAAGATCAATATACTTGAAAATTCATGGATATAATAAAAGTTAGTAGCAATATTTGATTTACAGTCATATTTATAAATAAGATATTATATTATATCATAAGATCAATATGATATAATATATCATATTGATATATTATATCATATTGAACAATATATAAGCCTTCGAGAGAAAAAAAAGTTTTAACGTTTTAAAGTTACAAGTTAAAACGTAACTTTAAAAACTTTAAGTAACTACTAGTTTTAAAGTTACTGGTAGTTAAAAAGTTCTTTTTAACTACCAGTAGAAATGTACGTGTTAATATTTGAATTGATTTGTTGAAAAATTCTATTATTGTCCCTATTCAAAAACCTAACAGACCCAGCAATTCCCCTAGCAGCTACAGGCCCATTAGTCTTCTAAATTCAATAAGTAAATTAGCTGAAAAATTCATAGTTAAATATATATTAATGATCACCTTCATGAAAATAACATTCTCATCCCTTATCAATTCGGCTTTAGAAAATCCCTCTCTGCCCCTCACCAACTTTATCGGCTAACAGAACATCTTACACATGCTAGGAAAAATAAGCAATCCACTGCAGCCCTGTTCCTAGTCATTTCTTTAGCCTTCGATAAAGTCTGGATAGATGGACTCATCCACAAACTAATTAACTATAATTCCCCCCCCCCAAATCATCAGGATCCTCATTTCTTACCTAAAAAATAGAACTTTTCAGGTCAAAATTAATGGTCAGCTTTCTAGCAAATTTAATGTCTATAGCGGCCTGCCACAAGGTAGCGTCCTCGCCCCCATTCTTTTTAATTTATTCGTTAATGATTTTCCAATTTACACTAATGTTAACTTAGCAATCTTTGCGGACGACACAGCCGTTTATTCTTCTTGCAGAAATTTTAAATACGCGGTCAAAAACATTAATAAGTACATGACTGTCATCCAGCAGTGGCTCGACAAATGGAGAATCAAAATTAACAATGAAAAATGTATTGCAGTTATGTTCACTTCAAAGCGTAAAAAATCCTTCCTAAATCATCAGATTAAAATCGGAAACACTAATCTCCCCTGGTCTGAAACAGTAAAATATCTTGGCATTGTTCTCGATAAAAATATCACTTTTAAACATCACATCACACACGTTAGGAACAAGTTTCGAGCAGCTCGCAGACTAATTTATCCCTTAATTGCTCGGAACAGCAAATTAAGCATACAAAATAAATTGCTCATGTATAAATCGTTTCTTCGTCCTATGCTAACTTATGGTGGGCCAGCATGGTCATACTGTGCTGAAATGCATATTAAAAAACTAGCTTCTCAGCAGAGCAGCACGATCAGACAAATAATAAATGCCCCTTGGTACTTCCGTAATGTTGACATCTACAATGAAATCGGTCTCCTCACTCTTAAAAAACATCTTCAAAATCTAGCCATTAACTTTCACTACAATATAGATAATGATTTACTTAAAGATTTAGCAAATTATGATCATGCTGATCCCTCTAACAGGAAACGGCCTAGAGCCATCCTGTCACTTTCTTAAATGTTTTGTCCTTCGTCCTTATATAAAAAATAAAAAATAATACTTGGCTTGCCAAGGTAAAAAACAACAAAAAATTTTATAAAAACAAATAAATATGAATTTCTATCCTTAAACTTTCTCTTTTAATCTTATTCATCTTTGCATCGTATGCAGACCCTCTTTTCTACTGCCCTGCAAGATGCTTACTCACTTTTTCTTATACTATGAACTCACGGATTAGCAGCGGCCCAATCATTTCACTCCTTTCCTATACTCTGTTTCATTGGTTCCCATCTGCTTATTACCTGAAAGTCTGCAATTGAGCGCGTGGCCCAGGAATTGCAGTTGCGACCCATTTCCTATGGTCCTATGGTCCTATATATATAAATGGCCCACCTCCTGTACTAGAATTACTCAGAATACTTGACCAGAAGATCATTTCTGTTCTTGGCTTTTGCTTTGAGCGGACGTATTTTGGTGAGCGTCAGTATTATGACGAACGCTACTATGGATTGCGACTTACCCTCGTTTTCGGAGACCGGCTATTCACATCTTAATCCTGATAACTTCGACATCACGGAACTTACTAACTGCCTCTATACCAGGGGTTTCCAACTGGCGGCCCGGGGGCCACATGCGGCCCGCGGTGCCTTTTTTGCGGCCCGCGAAGACTTCTAGCAAAATAATTTGCAGCATCAATTTAGATATTCTTAGTTAACGAAAAATGTTTTTGTAAAAATCTTTATTGTTTTCAAATGCTGTTCATATACAAAAAACACTGATTTTCCTCGAATTCCATGAAAAGTAGGGTGTCCACTCATGTTCTATTTCATACCCCACCCCCCAACTTTTTTTTCCCCAGTGCGGAGGCACTTGTCGTGAGACATTCGCCTATACTACACCGCAATTTTACTGGCCATTTTATAGTGGGGGCACCATATAGGAGGACAGCATTACCCCCCTATGAAGGGACGACACGAACGGAGGCATTTTTCGTGGCGCGACGCTGGGATTCGATCCGAGCACCCTCAGCACCGAAAACCAGCTCGCTGTACCGCTGGGCCGTCACAAGTCCTCCCCCCCACACTTCTTATTGGCCAGTTATAATCAAGGTCGTTGTTAGAGGTTCAACCTCGAATTTTTAAAAATTTCATAGTACATACAAGACACAAATCCTCCAAATCCCCCTCCCTCAAGAAAAAATGTCCTGTGTATGGTCCTGATTAAATTGCGGCCCGCCACTAGACAGGTGTTTTCGATTGCGGCCCTTGGACACTTGTAAGTTGGAAACCCCTGCTCTATACCATCAAAGCCTACATTCCGGCTGGTAGTTTCAAAGATTCTGCCAATACTTTTGAACTGATTTACGGTACGACAGACAAATTCATCAAGGACTATCACGATGCATCTGGGATCCAACAGGACCAAATCCTCATCAAACTTAAAGGTATGTGGAAATACTTTGTTGCTTTTTTACAACGGCCCACTCCAGAAACTTTAAATTCTCTAACTGAAGTACTGAGCTTTCATAATGCTAACTTCCATGTGAAAAATAGCAAATCTAAACGAAATAATGACAATAATGAGCCACGGGTCAAGCGAGTTGCGCGTGAAGACCTCTTATCAATAGCAAAATATAATGCCTTGGAAACAAGGAATAAATTTGATCCTATCGGTGATGATGGGTCTGATGTTGAAGTTGATAATCATGAAGATCCCATTACCCGGGAACCCAAACCTGAACCTTTTTTCATAAAAATGGTCCCAAACTATCACAAAATTATTGACACTATTAAAAATCTAATTAACGTTGATTTACCAAAGACTGTTTCGGGTAAATTTGTCAAAATTACTCCTATTACTATTGACCCATTCAGGACGATACAAAGGTATCTTGTCCAGAGAAAAATTGAATTTTTCGGAAAAAATCCAAAAAGTGAAAGGCCCCTCAAAATTCTAATTAAGGGTATCCCTTGTGACATTCCCATTGAGGAAGTCAAATCCGAATTAACAAATCTAAATTTTCAAGTGAATAGAGTGTCCCAACTAAAAAAATTTAAAACCAAAGAGCCACTACCCATCTTTCTTTGACACCTTAGGCAAACGGAAAATATAAAAGATATCTATGAATGCAGGAATTTCCTTGGATTTGTGGTTCGTATTGAGGCCTACAAATTCAAGGGAACAAAACAGTGCTTTAATTGCCAAAAATTTCATCATAGCAGTGAAGTTTGCCTGCTTCAAGCCGTTTGTATGAAATGTGCTGGTGCTCATGCATCTATTAACTGCACCAAATCCAGGGACACCCCAGCCATCTGCGCCAATTGCGGCGGTGACCATCCGGCCAATTTTCGGGGATGTAGTGCTCATCCCGAACAAGTGAAATACCGTAGAAATCAAATCCAAACTATCAAGGAAGCAGCAAGAGCAAGCAGCTGGTAATTACCCCCCTCAACTTGTTGTGCCCACTAATTCCGGAAATATGTTCACTAACAAACCCGTAACACCCAACATTTCTTTCAGTCAAATTGTTAATCAAAATTCAGCATCCCGTCCCCCCTCCGTTAATGACACACATAATAAACCTGAAACTATTTAAAATTCTATTAATAATCCTCAAACCACTAGTGAGCAGCCCTTGGGAAACCTTGACAGCTCTCTAGATAAACTTCTCAAAATCAGAGATGTTCTAAAAGAAATCAGAAACCTATGTAACGACCTTAACATCAAAGACTTTCAAAGTCTCATTAACTCCTTAAACTCTACCTCATTAAATTCAGTACTTTCTGCTGCCTCAAACGAGACAGCCAACCTTGTTGCCCCTTAATTCACTCCCTCTAATTCTCCCATAATTTCTGTTCTGAGCTGGAATGCTAACGGCTTGGGTACACGCATTCATGAGCTACGGGAGTTTGTCATTCAGAATCCCGTAGATCTCATTTTGGTACAGGAACTTAAATCCAATACTCCTAGATCCCTTAAAATTTTCCCTAAAAATTATAATTTTTACTTCACCCCCCGTCTTGACCCTAGCAATAATTCCCCCCTTCGTTTTGGTGGTAGGGTGATCTATGTCAAAAGAAATATTAAACATAATCATTTGCCTAGCCTTAATTTACATACTTTAGAAAATACCATTGTTAAAATTTGGATCAATAACCACACAACTTTAACTATTGTCTCAACCTACCTTCGGGTCATGAATGGTAGGCCTATTACCAATGAACTTGATCAGCTTTTTAATCTGGATCACAATGTTATCCGCTTTGGCGACTTCAATGCCCACCACCCACGTTGGAATTCGCATAATAATCCCACCACTAATAGCTATGGTAAAGAAATTAACTCCTATTCCATTAATAATTCTGTTGATATTGCCTTCCCTCTTCACCCCACTAGATTTGGCCTCTCTGGCTCTCAGTCCACTATCGATTTTGCTCTACTTAATAATATAACCTTCCCTTATGATATTAATACTATTGTTGATCTCTCCTCTGATCACTTGCCTGTCAAACTTGACCTAAATTGTAACCCCTTGCTTCCAAAAATTCTCCCTCCTTCCCATATTAACTGGCAATCCTACACTAAGTATGTCGCTAACTCTCCCCCACCCTTTAACTCCATTAACAATTCTGCTGACATAGATCTTGCTGTTACCTCCATTACAAATACTATCCAAAATGCCCTTGAGTCTGCTAAGGTCCATTCTCCCATTCATCATTACCATAAGTTGCTGCAGTATATTGTCGGTCTCATTAAATATAGGAATAATGCTAGGAAATCCTGGCAACACACCCAAGACCCCAATATCTACAGAATCTATAAAGCTCTTAATACTCAAGTTAAAAACAAAATCAAAAATTTCAAGAATAATAAATGGAAGGAATTTATTGAATCCTTAGCCCCTAGTGATAATTCCATCTGGCAATACCTTAAAAGAATTAGAAGACCTTACAAGCCCCTTCCCACTTTTAATACTAATAATGGTACCCTCACTAACGATATTGATAAAATTGAAGCCTTAGCCAATAACTATGAAACCCAATTTTACCCTCATGCCAGTGTGTTCTGCCCTAGCACTATTGATAAAGTTTACGACACCCTTAATAAATTTAATAACAACAACCACGATAGTGAGATTGAAAATACTAATATTAACGAAGTCATTAGTGCTATTAATTCCCTCCCTAATCGTAAAGCCCCTGGTCAAGACGGTATCAATAATAACGCTCTTAAAGATCTCCCTCTTCAATATGCCGATTACCTTACTGAGTTAATTAATTGTATTTTTAAATTTAAGTATTTTCCACATGCTTGGAAATCCGCCAATATCTTTCCTATTCATAAACCTGGCGAGGATCCCTCCCTTCCTAAAAATTATAGGCCTATTAGTCTGCTTACTTCTCTTTCAAAGTTGACTGAGCATATTTTCTGCACTCGTCTTCATAACTTTATTAATGACAATAATATCCTTAATAATGCACAATTTGGTTTTAGACCCAAGCACTCTACCTCTCATCAGCTGCTTCGCGTCTCTGAGTTCATCCATGATGGACTTCAGAACCGAATGCAGACTGGTGCTGTCTTTTTTGACATACTTAAAGCTTTTGATACTGTTTGGCACAGTGGCCTTATCTATAAATTAATAAAATTTAAAATTCCTGCTGCCCTTATTAAATTTATCCAATCTTATCTCACTGACAGAACTTTTGCGGTCTGCTATTCTGGTAATACATCTTCTCTCCGCCCTATTAATGCTGGTATTCCTCAAGGTTCTAAATTAGGTCCGGTGCTTTTTTTCCTTTTCATTAACGACATCCCGTCTACCCCGAACACCACTCTTGCCCTCTACGCTGATAATACAGCAATTCTCGCTCAAAATCACAATATTAAATTCATGCATCTCTACCTTCAACGACATATCACTATCCTCGAACGTTGGTTCGATAAATGGCGTATCAAATTAAACCCTACTAAAACTAAAGCCATCTTCTTCTCTTACAGTAGAATCCCCCCTCCCCCTGTTAATGTTTGTGGCCAGCTCATGCACTTTGAAAGAGAAATTAAATATCTTGGTATCTTCTTGGATAGTAAATTAACATGGAAAAAGAATATTAATAATAACATCTGTAAATTTTTTAAAGCACGTAAAGACATTGCCCACCTTCTGTACCATAATGAGATGAGTATAGATAATAAACTTTTGCTCTATAAAACTGTCCTTAGACCTATACTCCTCTATGCTGCGCCTGTATGGGGGTCTGCGGCTTCCAGCCATATTCAGAAATTACAAATTACCCAAAACAAAACTTTACGGTTAATTACCAAAGCTTGCAGGTACAAAAATAATTATTCCATTCATAAAGACTTAAATCCTATCCGCCTTGCTATAGTTAAACTCGCCACTAATTTCTTTCCTAATATCCATTCAGTACCTAATGAAGACCTTGCTAATCTTCCCGATTACGACAATAGACTATTCTCACGCGGGCCTCGAGCTACTCTTGTACTCTGTACAGGAATTAACTCCAATACCTCCTTTCCCTAATATTCCCTTAATTGCTCTTATTTTTCTCAAAACTTAAGTTTAAAATCTTATTTTTCTGCCTGCTGATCATCAGATCATCAGAAAAATGGTGTAACTACGTTACATAGGCCACGCCTTCCAACGTAGGCTTGCATAGTAATGACCAGAGTAAAGGTGAAAAGAGATAGGTTGGATTTGGATCCGGGGAGTGGCTTGAGAGAAGGAAGTTTAATGTGGTAGATAAAGCAATGCTCATGGGAGCAAAGTAAAAATAGTTAGGAAAAACTTAAAATAAAGCTTACTGCTTACCAAAGTAAGAGTAAGATTACAAAAATTAATGAAATAAAAAAGAAGTTTAAAATAATTAAGAACAGAGAACGGCTCTAGGCCGTTTTCTGTTAGCAGGTTCGGCAGGATCATAGTTGGCGAGATTTAAAAGGAGTTCATTATCAATAGAATTATGGAAGTTAGTAGTTAAATTTTTGAGGAAATTTGGAATAGTAAGGAGGCCAAGCTCCTCGTGGATTTCAGTATTTCTGAAATACCACGGTGCGTTAACAATTTGTCGAATAGTAATATTTTGTGCTACAGTAAGCTTTTTAATATGAGAATCTGCTGCGTATGACCATGCCGGAGCTGCATAAGTAATAAGAGGTCTAAGAAATGATTTGTAAATGAGCATTTTATTATTTATAGATAATTTACTGTTCCGAGCAATTAAGGGGAATAGTGAACGTTTAGCAACTCGAAACTTGTCCCTAATTTGTGTTATGTGATGCCTCCAGGTGAGATTTTTGTCAAGGGTGACTCCTAAATACTTAACGGTGTCAGACCAGGGGATAATAGAGTTACCAATAATAAGTTTGTATTTGTCAATTGTTCGTTTAGTTTTTTGTGTAAACATAATAGCAATACATTTATCGGTGTTAATTTTGATTTTCCATTTGTCGAGCCATTGTTGGATAATTTTCATATGGTCGTTAAGGTATTTGACGGCGTACTTGGGGCTATGATCAGTTGCGTAAATAGCGGTGTCATCGGCGAAGATGGCAATATTTGTTTTATTATATTGATAAATATCGTTAACGTAAATATTAAATAAAATTGGAGCAATAATCGAACCTTGGGGAAGACCGCTATAGAAATTTAATTTGGAGGATAATTTATCTTTAATTTTAATTTGGAAAGTACGATCTTTTAAGTAGGAGATAAGGAGTTTAATAAGATGAGGGGGAAAATTGTAATTAATAAGTTTATGTATGAGGCCGTCAATCCAGATTTTATCAAACGCTTTAGCAACGTCAAGGAAAAGGGCAGCAGTGCATTTTTTATTTAATTTAGAGTCGGCAAGATGCTCAACAATGCGATAAATTTGGTGAGGGGCTGAAAGAGATTGGCGAAAACCAAATTGATAGGGGATAATAATATTAGCAGAGAGGAGATGATTATTGATTTCATAAGCAATGAATTTTTCAGTAAGTTTACTGATGGTATTTAAGAGGCTAATTGGCCGATAGCTATCAGGAGAGTTCTTATTTTTTCCAGGTTTAGCTATGGGCACAATGATAGAATTTTTCCAACTTTGAGGAAAGTGATTCAATTTAAAGATAGCATTAATAAGGGCAGTGATTTTGAAAATGAACTTAAGGGGTATGTTTTTAAGCATAGTATTAGTAATTTGGTCTTCGCCAGGCGATTTGCGATTAGGGAGTTTTTTAATAATTTCCTTAACTCTAGAGGGGGGAATGTAAATTTCAGCAGTGGGGTGATTAATAGAATTAAAAAGGTTTATATTAGTTTGAACAGTATTGTCAATGCTAGTATTGGGGCTGGGATTAAGGATGAAGTTGTTGGCAAGGGTTTGAGCGATAAGGTTAGATTTATCTTCGTCAGAATATATGAAGTTATTATTACTAGGATTAATGAGGGGGGGAATGACATTAGGTTTATTTTTAAGGCATTTAGCGGCTCTCCAAATGGAATTGTCAGTTATGTCAAGTGAAGTAATGTAAGTTTCCCAACTTTTATTGGCTTTGTCATGAATATAATATCTTAAGTTTTGTTGAGCGTTATTCATTAAAGTTTTATTATAAGTGGTTTTGTTCCTTTGCCAATTTTTACGCGCTCTATTTCTTTCATTAGTGAGAATTTTAAGTTGGGTGTCGGTACGAATTTTATTAGTAGGAGGAATAATTTTGGTATTTTTGGTGAGGGCGGAGTTAATGTCATTAGTTATGCTATGAACTAGATTATCGATGTCGTTTTGGGTATTAATTTCAGGATGGGTATAGGGTAAATTATGCAGATCTTTTTTAAAGTTATCCCAGTTGGTGAATTTGGAATGATTGATAATTAAGGGGTTAGTGTTTAAAGGAATGGTGAGTGCAATCCCCCTGATCCCCCTGATCCTGCTGATCCCCCTGTACAATTATTTCTATAAGATTCTGAACCTTGTTTCTTTAGCCAATCCCTTTACGAGCTCTGTGTGGCTCTAATCCAATCACTTTCCTCCTTTCGGCCCCATGCTTGCTGCTTCACTTGAGTAGTTTCTCTTTGAAGATCCTGGACCTTGTTTCATCGGCCAATCCGCTTCGAGCTTTTCTGGGCTCTCGTCCAATCGCTTTTCTCCCTTCTTCGATTATCAAATTCATCATCTCCTTTCTATTTTTTACTGCTGTTTCCATCCATGACAGCCTAATTACTTTTTTATCTTGCGCGGGATCTCTTCCCGGCCTTGCATTTTGTATCAACTCGCTGACCTTCACTGCTATTACTTGTAACTTTGAGTTTTCATATTAGTATTTACTTTTTCTTGTATTAATTCAATAGTCATTATTAATTTTTTGTTTTCATCTCACTTTTAATTTAACTCATTAATTACTTAAATATAATTAAAATTAATTAAATCTTTTATATATATATATATATATATATATATATATATATATATATATATATATATATATATATTTTTTTTTTATTTTATTTTTTTCCTATTATTCATATCTTTGGGCCATATGTAAAAAGCAACAGTTTTCCGCATACTCATACCGAGGGTGATGGGCCTTTCAGGCCCACTGGGTACCTCACGAAGTTCTTCTGTCCATGTCCATGTCCTGTACTAGAATCAAATGGGTTTAGATAATACTCTTGTATAAAACAGTACTGCGTCCCATCCTGTTGCACGCCGTGCCTATTTGGGGCTCAGCGGCTGACACCCATATCCAGCGATTGCAAACAATTCAAAATAAAATACTCCGGGGTATTGGGAAGGTGCCATGGTACCTTAGAAACGTATTTATTCACAGGGATCTGAGAATCGAACCCATTCGGCAAAACATTAAAGATCTCGCATCTAATTTCTACAATACGTTATATTCAATTGACAACGAATAAATAGCTAACCTCCCCGACGACCCAAGGGACTGCTATTGGCGTCCTAAGGCCACTTTGATTATTCACCCTGGTCTCCTTCCCCTTTCTTAACTTTCCCTCCAACCCTCAATTCTAAATTCAAAATTACAATTGCCAGTGCTTCTGGTTCTCACCTGTCATTTTTTGATGGATCGACCTCAGGACTACCTTCTGATTTTTGCTTAATTGTCTGACACCTATATTTATTTATTTATTTATTTATTTTTAACATCTGCCGTATTAAATAGTTGTCAACTTTATATTTATTTACTTATTTATTTATTATTAATATTGGTATTAATTTTATTTTTATTTATTTATTTATTTATCTATTTATTATTTTTATTGTTATTATCATTATTTTTAACTTTCAAGTCAACACTTTTCTTTAATCCTGAGAACGGAAATACAGCCACAAACAATTATCCATACCGAGGATATGGAGCCCTACTCTCTGGTGCCTCGTTAATGTACCATGTCTATGTCTATGTCTACCTAAAAATGGCAGATAATTATTAGTGTTAGATTTCAAATTATGGAGAATATTCCCCAAAATTCATGCAGAAGTATGAGGGCGTTACTGTCACAAACTTCTCTTTAGTGGGGATTTGATCCCAGATCTACAAACCTTGAGACTAGTATTTTACCAACTAAACTGTCCCACGAAATGTGAGGAAGAGATATTTTGAATATTTATCCACAAAATATTCTATCTGTATATGGAGAATATACCCCAAAATTCATGCAGAAGTATGAGGGCGTTACTGTCACAAACTTCTCTTTAGTGGGGATTTGATCCCAGATCTACAAACCTTGAGACTAGTATTTTACCAAATAAACTGTCTCACGAAATGTGAGGAAGAGATATTTTGAATATTTATCCACAAAATATTCTATCTGTATATGGAGAATATACCCCAAAATTCATGCAGAAGTATGAGGGCGTTACTGTCACAAACTTCTCTTTAGTGGGGATTTGATCCCAGATCTACAATCCTTGAGACTAGTATTTTACCAACTAAACTGTCCCACGAAATGTGAGGAAGAGATATTTTGAATATTTATCCACAAAATATTCTATCTGTATATGGAGAATATATCCCAAAATTCATGCAGAAGTATGAGGGCGTTACTGTCACAAACTTCTCTTTAGTGGGGATTTGATCCCAGATCTACAAACCTTGAGACTAGTATTTTACCAACTAAACTGTCCCACGAAATGTGAGGAAGAGATATTTTGAATATTTATCCACAAAATATTCTATCTGTATATGGAGAATATACCCCAAAATTCTTGCAGAAGTATGACTGCGTTACTGTCACAAACTTCTCTTTAGTGGGGATTTGATCCCAGATCTACAAACCTTGAGACTAGTATTTTACCAACTAAACTGTCCCACGAAATGTGAGGAAGAGATATTTTGAATATTTATCCACAAAATATTCTATCTGTATATGGAGAATATACCCCAAAATTCTTGCAGAAGTATGAGGGCGTTACTGTCACAAACTTCTCTTTAGTGGGGATTTGATCCCAGATCTACAAACCTTGAGACTAGTATTTTACCAACTAAACTGTCCCACGAAATGTGAGGAAGAGATATTTTGAATATTTATCCACAAAATATTCTATCTGTATATGGAGAATATACCCCAAAATTCATGCAGAAGTATGAGGGCGTTACTGTCACAAACTTCTCTTTACTGGGGATTTGATCGCAGATCTACAAACCTTGAGACTAGTATTTTACCAACTAAACTGTCCCACGAAATGTGAGGAAGAGATATTTTGAATATTTATCCACAAAATATTCTATCTGTATATGGAGAATATACCCCAAAATTCTTGCAGAAGTATGAGGGCGTTACTGTCACAAACTTCTCTTTACTGGGGATTTGATCCCAGATCTACAAACCTTGAGACTAGTATTTTACCAACTAAACTGTCCCACGAAATGTGAGGAAGAGATATTTTGAATATTTATCCACAAAATATTCTATCTGTATATGGAGAATATACCCCAAAATTCATGCAGAAGTATGAGGGCGTTACTGTCACAAACTTCTCTTTACTGGGGATTTGATCGCAGATCTACAAACCTTGAGACTAGTATTTTACCAACTAAACTGTCCCACGAAATGTGAGGAAGAGATATTTTGAATATTTATCCACAAAATTTTCTATCTGTATCCATGAAAGAAAAAAAATCGTAAAATGGAAAATTTCGTAAGATTTAGAATTAAAATGGCTGAGAAGTTATTAGACTAGCTTTGTAAACATGTTCAGAGCCAGAGTTTCAGGTTTCATAATTTCATTTTTATCAGCAGTGAAACAATTTTTTGCTAATTTATCCGAGGGGGATGAAACATTTTAATTCTTCCTAATATTGTATAAGCGCACAAGGAAAGTTTAAAGTGGAACAGAGATAAAATGTTCATTTCTATTTTAGTTTCAATTTATCTGGAATGCTTTTAGACTGTTTGTAATATGTTTGAAAAACAAATATTCAATGAAAACATATTATCTGAAACTACTGAATTTTGTTTAGACTGAAAGCAATATTTAGAGAGAAATTGAAAATGTCTCAGATTTTGTAGGCCGTTTGAAAAATCAAGAGCACTTTAACTTAACAAAAAAAAGCCACAAGTTTACGGTTCTTTTATAAAACACTTTTGTAATGTTATTAGTAATGCAGAACACTTGCATCTTTAACATTTTAGTTGAAAACATTATGAATGTTTTCATGGAAACTTTTTGTGAACTCTCCAGGGGTAAAATCTTAGTCCTTATACTTTTTCTCAATTCTCAAAGATGACATTAGTCTAATTTACTTTGTTTAACTTTTCAAAGTTTTTACTCAAACTTATTTGAAAGTTATTTTTGTATAAAACAGCAAAGAGTATTTGACTAGTTATGTAAAATAAAAATTTAAAAAAAGTTTTGTAATCAGTTGCATAATTATTTTTTTAAAAATCATTATATTTTGATTTTTACGTATGATAAATCTTCATAAATTGAATGAAGTAAAAAAAAGCAGCTAACTGGTATTTAGATACTAAACTATCTCTACTGTTTCTGCTTATTTCCGCAGCATTTAAAGAAGAAAAAGGATGTGGTTTAGTTCTTTAAGTATTACAGTTTAAAAACAAACACTTTATAAGCCTATTCGTTTTTCCTAAGTACTGATAAATACCGATTAAAAATTCTTTTTAGAGAGCAATGAGTAGAAATTCGTGAAAAGTTTGTAAAGAAAGAAAAATATATATATATACAAATTATCAACAAATTAACTGTCATCTTAGTTGACCGATTGTATCAGTACGGGCTAAACTTGTGTTTTGCATCGTTTAAATTTTCTGGAATTAAGTAGAAGATGGGGCGTGGGGCATATATTTCACTCCGAAGAAAAATTCGACTACATGGTGACAACTTAACAGTAACCAGACGTGCAAAATAGAGGAGGGTATGTTCATAAGTTCTAGAAAATTTAAGAGTTTGCATCGGTTAAATTTTCTGGAATTAAATAGGTTTTGACATATATTGTACTTTGACGAAAAAGTCGCCCACATGATGACTAACTTAACAGTAACCAGACGTGCAAAAGCAAGAAGGGTGTGTTGATAAGTTTCAGAAATTTTAAGACTTTGCATCGCTAAAATTTTCTGAAATTAAATAAAAGATGTGACATATGTTTTACTGCAAGGAAAAATTCGTCTTCATGGTGGCTAACTAAACAGTAATCAGACGTGCAAAAGCAAGGAGGGTGTGTTCATAAGTTAAAAAAATGAATAAAAACCGAAATATCCTGGAGGCTTTCAAAAGACAAAGGTTTAGGCATCAATCTGGTTTTGCGGACAGATTGTTGCATATCTAATAACGATAGAATCAGTTACCGTAAAGAGAAACATAACAACTTTCCTAATAACTCGTCTACAGTTTCTATAAGTAACAGCTATTCACTTACTTCATATTTTTTATCTCCTCGATGTCCGAGTTCGAACATGAATCCATTATTGCATTAAGTGCATGATGTCATGTTCTGTGACCAACATCTCTTGCTTCGTTTATCTCATGGTTGGGCAAATCGGGTAAGTATGTTGTAAGGCAAGTAAACCTACTTCTCCCGTCTATGTACTGCTAGACATTTGTCAGAATTGAAAACTCCGTAAATGTGTTATAAATTTACATGAAATAAAAATCAAAACAAACCTCCATTTCTATCAAATATCGACTTCATATTGAACTTTTTATAACCTGTGAGCAGAATATCGAAAATACTACAGATAGCTTAATATGGTTTCCTTTAAAAATCACAAGAATTCTGAAAGGTTTTCCTTATTTTTTTTGGTTAAACTCATACAAAGACATGTCCTCGAATTTTAAGGTAAACAGGAGCCCGTATTATTGAGCTCGCAGAGTATATTTGCAAATAGTATCAAATATATAAATTATTATGACAGACAAATTCAATATTTTCCTGACAGGTACCTAATATTTAATGTAACAGTAATGTTTTTATGGAAGAAGACATCAGTGTTTTTTTTTATTTCAATTATTTTTAACTTTTCAAAGGGAAATCATATTTCAACGTAAATCATAAATAATGCATACGATAAAATGCTTTTTAAGTAAGAATGTATTTTTTTCTCAACGGGAATATACGTAGATAAATACAAGATAGAAAAAAAAGTAGTAATCTATTTTAAAAAAGCTCGGGAATTTTCTATTCTGTTTCTACTTGCTAATCATTTTTTTATGAAATGTATGACTTTCTTGGAGAAAAAAAATGAAGGAAGATAATTTTTAGAAGCTTTTTGTTACTCCTTATGCATTTTTTTTAAAATTCTCGGTAACAATCTAACTTGCATTTCTCTAATCTGTTTTTTATTTAAAGAAAAATTTGAATGATATTTCATTACTTCAAAGAGAAGAAAAATGGATCTTAACTTTCATAAAAATAACATAAAATATCGTTTCTTGAAAACAAGTACAGTTTTTTGTTCAATGTTACCCATAATACATTTTCAATTATTTTTATTTTTTATACTACTTCTATTTAAAACGTAATTTATGAAACTAGAAGCTAAAGTAGAATGCAATTTGATAAATTATAATGGGGGGTTGAACGTTTGTTTGGGATTTATTTTTAGAGGAAGTATGTTTACATAAACAGACTTATACAAATTAAATCTCCTGTTCAAATAACATATATAAATTACTGAACAATGGAAAGTTAAAAACACGCCTGTTTTGATGCAAACATAAAATATTGTTTGAAAAAAAAAGTTGTAATGTTTGCAAATCTGTATTCCCGACTAAAAATGTTTCTCTCAGCCACTATATTTCAGAGTCTCTGAACAAGTTTTATAGAGTTATTTGTATTATTTTTCACAAAACGAATTTCCTAAACTATATCTATCTATCTATCTATCCATCCATCCATCTATCTATATATATATATATATATATATATATATATATATATATATGCATATATATATGCATATATATATATATGCATATAGATATATATATATATATATATATATATATATATATATATATGTGTGTGTGTGTGTGTGCATATATATATATATATATATATATATATATATATATATATATATGCATATATATATATATATATATATATATAAATGTAACAAGAAAACGCGTCGAATTAAATTACTTTACTTTAAAACGTATTCTAAATTCTCTTTTTAATAAAGCACGACCCCTTTTCCAAAAATTGCGACCTAAAAGTAAAGTAAGTATAATTTATCGCAGCCCTGCAGATCATTAAGCAGGCATGTGAAGTATCGGAACTCAATAACATCCCCAGATATGAGTGTTCGAAGTTTATGAGATTACGAATGTCAGTATAATGTCAAAATTCTTGAAGAGCCCTCGAAACACTCTGAATTTATGTCTCTATAACGTCAAAAAAACCCACTTTACAAGAACTTATGGCCACTTAGCCTATGCCCAGGCCATAGGTCTCAGCACTAGCAAGCGCGGAATTTATCAGTCCCCGGGAAGCTTAAGTGGACACGTGAACTCCACGAATCTAGGTCGCCCAGTTAAAAATTTAGTAGTTTAGGCCCTCTGGCAAAAATATCGCAAAACACCCATTTCGTATTGCATGAACGCAAGACTTTTCCCTCTCTTCGTTGCTAACTCTTGTCGCTATCGGACATGCTGTCCGCTCTCTCTTCGTTTCTAACTCTTGTAACTGTCGGACCTGCAATGTAAGCACTGCTGTTTTTACGTCCCGTCCTGGCATAGACGCCGGACAAATCATGTGGCCGCTGCAGCCTTCGCGATGTTTCACAATTAAATAAAGATGATTTCCTGGATATCGACTAAAATCTGTGTTCCCTTCTCTGGATCCACGTGTGTTAATCTCCTAGATATCATCAGTGTTTTCCTGAATCAACACTCAACCCGACTGCATCTCTCCAATTTGTGCGCAGCGATTTACTGTATGATTCACTCCTCGTGCCCGACTGCATCTAAATTTCCCAAATGTGATTATTATCACATATATATATATATGCATATATATGCATATATATATATATATATATATATATATATATATATATATATGCATATATATATATATGCATATATATATATATATATATATATATATATATATATATATATATATATATATATATATATATATATATATATATATATATATATTCTTTTTAAAATATATGCGGAGTATGCCTTAAAAATTTAATTATTCTTTAGTCCAAATGAATACTTATTTAGACAAGCTATAATCCGATATTTAACCTAATATTAACAATTATATCCGTTTTTAGATAGAAATTTCAGGTTTTATTTTATTTTTTTTAAACGAAGAAAATTTCAGGCAGTCTCTTTTAAGGAAATTTCCGCAGGTTATTAACGTAGGATTACTTATTGTTGCTTACCTCTTTTGTATGTATATATATATCTATATATATGCACGTATGTATATATATACACTGAAGTGCCACTGAATTAGGGATACCTACCTAGTAATGAGTTGGGCCTCCTCTGGCCTTGATAAAGGCTGCCACACGACGAGGCATAGATTCAACAAGTTTCTGGAAACGTTCCACGGGAATGGCTTGCCAAATATTGGCTAAAGCTGTCCATAATTCAGTAAGGTTCTTTGGTGCTGTGTGATGGCCTTTCACGCCTTGTTCCAAAACATCCCAAAGATGCTCAATAGGATTTAAGTCTGGGCTTCTAGGTGGCCAATTCATGACAGAGAAGTCAGAGGAATGCTCATCCATCCAGCCAGTAGCCAACCGGCACTTGTGAGAGGTACAGTTGTCTTGCTGGAAAACTCCATTACCGTGCGGATAACAGAACAGCATAAACGGATGGAGGTGATCACCCAGCAACTCTACGTACCGAATTGCATTGAGGGAGGTTGGTACAAGCACCAAAGATCCCAAACTGTGCCACGAAAAAACACCCCAGACCATGATTGAGCCACCATGTCCTTGTACAGTTCCAGCCAGGCATGCAGGATCCATGGCGTCATGAGCCTGACGCCATATTCTCAGCCTCCCGTCGGCGTTAAGTAGTCGGAATCGAGACTCATCACTCCATGCTACTCGTTTCCAGTCCTCTACACTCCAATCTCTGTGCTCTCTTGCCCAGACAAGACGTGCAGTCCGAGGGCGAGTATAGAGCAATGGTACTCTCGTAGGTCGACGGCTCCCGAAACCCATACGGTGAAGCGAGCGTTGCACAGTCCGTGTACTGACTGTACGACGGGCAACGTCATTAAACTGGGTGGTAATTTGAGCTAATGTTTGGCTTCGCTGGCTACGTACAATACGCCTCAGCCGTCTCTCCCCACGCACTGTCAAGGCTAATTGTCCTTTTCAGTTTGCCCGATAGCTAGTTTTTTTTCCACCATCCATGTATTCTTGGTATACTCTTGACACTGTCGACCTTGAAAATCCTAGCTGTCTGACGATTTCGGAAATTGAATGGCCCATGCGTCGCGCACCTACGATTTGTCCGCGATCGAAGGCGTCTAAATCATTCACTTTACCCATACTGGCAATTCCAACAACTAATTGAGAACAACCGCAGTACGCGCTATATATGCAGTTACCACAGAGCCCTCACTTGCGCATATATGATGCGCAGCGCTACACAATTTGAATAGGCTTTGCTATCCCTAATTCAGTGGCACTTCAGTGTAGTATATGCAGTAATTAAATATAGGCATCTTTACATTAAGAAAAACACATTTCTTAAATTACGCCAATTCGTAATTAGCTGACAGTATTTTACACTAAGGACAATACAGCTTGTGTGTATCACTACACTTCTGGGCCGAACTTAAATATATCTTTGGCTTGTAGTCGCCTTTCGGTGGTGACTCTGGATCCTATGTTTGTAAGTATTCTAGTATTCAAGAAAACAAACTAATCTGACTTCGTCTTATTTATTTGTTACAAGATTAAACACACAAAAAAAGTTACATTTTAACAACTCGTTAAAAAAATTATAACATAATAAAAACGTATTCTTACTGGCTAAAAACGCAGTCAAGAAAACTGCCGGCACAAGCAAGGCGTGAAAAAGACGGGAAGGGACTTAGCTGCTGTACTTCAGGTTCTTCAGGCATAGTAGTGGTAACTACAGTACATGGGCCTGGCCCTCCGCTGTAGGATGATATTGCAATGCATAAATCTTCAGTGATCAGTAAAAAACGAAAGTAGGAAGGAAAATAGAAAGTGGGGAAAACATAAAGCTTCGATAGTACAAGTAAAGGTAAAACATGGGGGAAAAGGAGACTGAGCGAACAAAGTACAGGGTAAACAATTAAAAATTACGAGCAAGATTGGCACAGGGCCGTTTCTTGTTAGCTGGGTCAGCAGGGTCGTAATCTGCAAGATTTTTAATAAGATCATTCGGTAAATCTTTATGGAAGTTAATAGCAATATTTTGAAGATAATTTTGAATAATGGGAAGATTTATCTCCCTAGAAATGTCAACATAGCGAAAATACCACGGGGAGTTAGTGATATGCCGAACAATCATGTTTTGAGCAACAGCCAGAATTTTAATGTTGGAATCTGCTGCATACGACCAAACTGGTACAGCATACGTAAGTAAGGGTCTAAAGAAAGATTTATAAATGATCATTTTGTTAGTAAAGTTCAATTTACTATTTCGGGCAATTTTGTTTATATCACAGTTGAGTGCGTTTCCTTATACCCCGACATCAGATTTGTCAAGTTACGTCACCACCAATTTGAAGGAGAGAATTTGAATAAGCGGCATTTGAATACAACTAATTTGAATAAACAGCAATACAGGTTCTTTCCGGAACATTCAAGTCCGTCTGTCTCAGCCGGAATCCCAAGCTAACAACTAACTTTAAACCAAATATTGCAGAATTTACCAAGATTATCTATACCACCGAAATTTATTTATTTATGTATTTTCACGGGTGCCTAATAAGTTCCAGATATGAGCTGATTCTATTATAAGGACGCATTTACTATTTTAGGGTTCAACATTGATTTCAGAGACTTCAGATTAAGAATTTATGTGAAGGCGTCTTAAATTTTAATTATATACATCAGGGAACGTGTAAAATATGTGGGGGGGAGAGCTGAAGTAATATAGAAGCTAGAGAAATGTTTTTCCCAACATACCGGGAAACGGACGTAACTTTAAGACATTTTCTTGGTATGCTTGGAATGGGGTAGGACATCACAACTAATAGGATGAGCAATTAGGTTATCATCTGCATTAGAGAATTGGTCAAGAAGACCCTTAAATTACCGCACTCTATAGAAAAGGAACTATCAGACAAAAACTGTGTATAGGTGACGAATCTGTAATCCTAAAATGTCATCAGATCTTAGAGCTGACTTGAGAGCGACTATAATTTCATCAGTCCAAAAAGGAGTACGGTGTTATGATTGTAGACAAAGATCTATGATTCAAGGACAGAGCTGACTTCAGAGGGACTATAATTTCATCAGTCCAAGCTTGAGTACGGTGTTATGATTGAAGACAAAAATCAAATATGATTCAAAGACAGGTGTGTTAAGCGTTCAACAATGGTTTCCAAACTTAATTTACCATGGAAATCTCAGTCGATTCTCCAAAAATCGTATAACCCTTAAGTATATTTAACGACAAAACACGTTAATGCAGTTCAATAAGGCGTTTAAAGTAATAACTGTTTTGCATACATATTTTTAATGTTTGAAAACACTATAATTGAAACATGAAAAAACGAAACAATCCCTGTGTCTAATTATCATAAATTTGTAAAAGTTAGGAAAAACAAAGGTAAAAAATTATTTAGAGAATTTCTGTTCCCCGGTCTTTAGAATCAGTTACAAATTGGTTTTATATTGCTGTAAAACCAAATTAAAACGGTATATCTGGTACAGCGTCCAATTTGTTGCATTATTTAGTTTTCATGTAAACGTGTTTATAAAAGCCACACCCATCCAAAATTGTTGTTGCATACTGTAGTAGAACTTTAAAAAAATAGATAAATAAATATTCTTCAAATACATCGCACAAGAAATTTTCACCAGGATTAAAGTTCTTTGTCTTTCATTGACTATTTGATACGGATTTCAACTAAGCTCTCATAATTCTCTGATAAAATTCATTATCTCTTTTATATAACGTTGAATGTTTTTTTTATAATAATCTTTGTTAATTTTTTTAAAAACTCTGCTAAAATTTCTAATGAGCAACTTAGAAGGGTTATTAAAATGGGATAATTACCTTCTAAATCTAGTTTGCATTCTTGAAGTCATTAATTATTTGATATATTATGTCGATATAATTATGTTTATATGATTTATGCTGAAATTTCTTTTCATAAAAAAATTTTGAAAAATAAATCTTTCCTAAAAAAAACCTCAATTTTTTTAGAACTTTGGGAAACAGTGGTTTTGAGGGTGTTGAATGTTACCATATAATGTTACCATATATTAACTATTTTGTTACCGTTGAATGTTACCGTTGAATGTTACCGTATATTAACTATTTAGCAATCTTACTGCTTACTTCGGTAAGCAGTGAGCTCTTATTTATGAAAAATCTCAAATTATTAAGTATTTTCAATCTTTTCTACGCACTGCTCTCCTTGAGCATTGCTTTCTCTATCAACTTAAACTTCCTATTCTCAAGCCACTCCCCGGATCCAAAATCCACCTATCTCTTTTCACCTTTCTATGGTCATTACTATGCAAGTCTACGTTGGAAGGCGTGGCCTACAGAACGTAGTTAAATCATTTGTCCTGATGGTCCTGAATGTTACCGTATATGAGATATATCAGCTACAGAAAGAGACAGGCTATCTAGAAATCATGACCTTTCCTCTGAAGGTGGGATGAATTCTTTCATATGACAGTCATATTTGACGAATTACGTTTTCTTATAATAGAAAAAGCATGGGAAATTAAAAAGAATTCGGCGGGGAGCAGTATATAAGGGTCTGTTGACATAGAATCCGCCAGCGTCAGCGTTACTTGTATTGACATATTTCAAACCAATCGCAGACCTTAACAATGCCGTGGCTAATCGTTTGCAGGTTTGTAATTGGTTGAATGTAGGACGGTCCAAAATTATTGAGCGCATTTCATGTTTGAACAAAAAGAACAAAATGAGGTAGGTACATGTTTATTGTTTTCTTAGAAAGTCAATTTAAAACAGTTTTACACAACAAAATTTTAAACATTAAATAACTTCCACATAAAGCCGGTAGATGGCGCCGACAACATTTCGCAAGAAATATTTATTTATTGCGTCAGTCTGCAAATGGTTACCGTACAGGAAAAAGTAATGTGCATTTCGTGGTCCCCTGAAAACAAATCCGTGGTTACTCATTTTGTTCTTTTTTTTCAAACATGAAATGTGCTCAATAATTTTGGACCACCCCATGGTGGTGGAAATTTGAAAAAAAAATTAACAAAATGAGTTACAACGGATTTGCTTTCATGGAAAACAAAACCCACATTACTTTTCCTGTACGGTAGCCATTTGGAGACTGACGCAATTAGTAATTTTTTCTTGCGAAATGATGTCGCGCCATCTACCGGCTTATGTGGAAGTTATTTAATGTTTAAAATTTTGTTGTGTAAAACTGTTTTAAATTGACTTTCTAAGAAAACAATAAACATGTATCTACCTCATTTTTTCAAACATGAAATGCGCTCAATAATTTTGGACCACCCAATATATTTTAATACGAATAACGCTAACGGATTCTATGCGAACTGGTCCTGACTCTAAATCCGCCATTACTGTTTAGCCAAAGACTACGTTATCTTCTAGGTATGCTATTTTAGGACACTAGTTATATTCACATGATAGCAGTATCCTTTAAAATGCGATGAATTAACACGAGTTAAAACAAACATTACCAATCACGTTATCCAAGTTGTGTTGAGGCTACAGTCCAGTAAGGGAAGCTGTTGATAACAAGTAAACATACGTCAAGGCTACATTGTAACCTAACGTGTGTATCAGTTTGAAAGGGAATTAATCCCAATTTATAGCTCGCTGGAATCACTGGCTAAGCCTGGTTTAACGTTTACGGGCCGTGTGATGAAGGTTTTTTAGACAGATTTACAGATGTTCAGCAGGTAAAATCTGTCAGGTGACTTGACGTCACATATTTCTACGATATACGGTATTGTACAAAAGCGAATTCAGTTTAAAGCAAGGTAAATTTAAGATCCGACACAGTACTAAACAAATGTTCATGTCAATTTGAAGTCTATGAATATAAATAGAGCTTTGCAAGTTTATGTGTATCTTTACGCCGTAAACTCCGGAAATATTGCTTTTGAGTATTAGAACAGACATAATAAATCTACTTCCTACCTTTGAGAGGATATGTCTTACAAAGTATAGCGCATCAATAGGGTAACTTCTAAAATTCCAATCTCTAGATGGGGAGATTCGTAGTTAGAGATCCGTCTCTGAAAGAGAAACATTATATCTTTACGTAAAAGATCACAAATTATATTAAGAACTAGCGGCCCGTCCCGACTTTGTCCGGGTTGAACAAATATTATACCAATAACTTTCCAGTTGATAGCCAATAAATTGTAAATGTTTTTTACCTTAATAATAACCTAAATAATACATTAAATTAATTTTATGTTAGTTAATAATTAAAATAAATTTTTTAAAAGTAAAAGGCTTGCCGGAGAACGGCTAGGTTCGAACTGCTAGCGTCAGAACAGAAGCCCACCGCGATAGCACCACGATAAGGATCGTTGAAATCTTCGGAACAAAAAGCGGTAGAAGACAGTAGCGGAAACAATGCAGATTGTTAGGATTAAGCTCCTAACTTTATTTCTACTGATTAGATATACATAATATATAGCCTATGTCCATCTGGAATAATGTACCTTTCAAACAGTGAAAGAATTTTTCAAATAGGTACAGTGGTTCTGAAGATTACCCTCCACGTACAAAATCCCCTCTCTCTTTATATATTACTATAGATATAGATAGCACCACGCTAAGGATCGTTGAAGACTTCGCCAGAAAAAGCGGTAGAGGACAGTAGCGGTAACACTGGAGATTTTTAGGATTAAGCCCCTAACTTTATTTCTACTGATTAGATATACATAATATATAGCCTATGTCCATCTGGAATAATGTACCTTTCAAACAGTGAAATAATTTTTCAAATAGGTACAGTGGTTCTGAAGATTACCCTCCACGTACAAAATCCCCTCTCTCTTTATATATTAGTATAGATAGCACCACGCTAAGGATCGTTGAAGACTTCGCCAGAAAAAGCGGTAGAGGACAGTAGCGGTAACACTGGAGATTTTTAGGATTAAGCCCCTAACTTTATTTCTACTGATTAGATATACATAATATATAGCCTATGTCCATCTGGAATAATGTACCTTTCAAACAGTGAAATAATTTTTCAAATAGGTACAGTGGTTCTGAAGATTACCCTCCACGTACAAAATCCCCTCTCTCTTTATATATTAGTATAGATAGCACCACGCTAAGGATCGTTGAAGACTTCGCCAGAAAAAGCGGTAGAGGACAGTAGCGGTAACACTGGAGATTTTTAGGATTAAGCCCCTAACTTTATTTCTACTGATTAGATATACATAATATATAGCCTATGTCCATCTGGAATAATGTACCTTTCAAACAGTGAAAGAATTTTTCAAATAGGTACAGTGGTTCTGAAGATTACCCTCCACGTACAAAATCCCCTCTCTCTTTATATATTAGTATAGATAGCACCACGCTAAGGATCGTTGAAGACTTCGCCAGAAAAAGCGGTAGAGGACAGTAGCGGTAACACTGGAGATTTTTAGGATTAAGCCCCTAACTTTATTTCTACTGATTAGATATACATAATATATAGCCTATGTCCATCTGGAATAATGTACCTTTCAAACAGTGAAAGAATTTTTCAAATAGGTACAGTGGTTCTGAAGATTACCCTCCACGTACAAAATCCCCTCTCTCTTTATATATTAGTATAGATAGCACCACGCTAAGGATCGTTGAAGACTTCGCCAGAAAAAGCGGTAGAGGACAGTAGCGGTAACACTGGAGATTTTTAGGATTAAGCCCCTAACTTTATTTCTACTGATTAGATATACATAATATATAGCCTATGTCCATCTGGAATAATGTACCTTTCAAACAGTGAAAGAATTTTTCAAATAGGTACAGTGGTTCTGAAGATTACCCTCCACGTACAAAATCCCCTCTCTCTTTATATATTAGTATAGATAACAAATGGATACCAGAAAGCCATAAGTTTTTTTTAATTATATGTGTTTACATTGTGCTTTTTAATTATATATGTTTTAATTATTTAAGATATTTTATTATATATGGTTACTTCTGTCCCCAAATGTAGTTGGGGACAGAATTTCTTTTACAGATTCTTAGACAGCACCAATAGAAGAGACAGGAAAGCAGTAAAGCAGGGTTAAAAACCAGAACAAAATTATGCCAACAAACTCTCAGCAAGGAAATTTAGCAATAGGAAACTTTATCTCTCATTGCTTTTGAATACAAAACTCGAAATAAAATAATCAATTGCATAGTTTTTAAAATGAAAGTTGGTAACTGAAAACTGTCTCAAAGACTTTTCCGTCAGCGTCAACAAACATATTTTATGTAATGACTAGATGTATTACCCGGCTTCGCTCGGGATTAAGTTTCTGTTATTATTTTTTTTTCAATGATTAGCTTCATGTTATGATGTTCTAAAGTTTTCGTAAAATTCTTTTGCGGTTGCAAATAGCATTAGTTTGTCGTCGATGCTGTCGTTGTTAATCGCTTTCCTCTCCTTTCGATGTTGAAGCTCGAAGACGATCGTATGTTAGACGGGAAAAAAGTTTCTTCATCAGTCTCACTGCTTCGGATCACTACAATTCGAGTTCTGTTGCCTTCGAGCTCTTGGGAATGTTTTTTCTTGAGATTCTTGTGTGCGTCTAACTGCAATTTGAATTCTGCTGGCTTCGAGCGCTAGGGAATGTTTTTCTTCAGATTCTTGCGTTCGTCTAACTGCATTTCGAATTCTATTGGCTTCGCGCCCTTCTGTTTTTTTTCATCACATTGCTCATTTCTTAACAATCTTTGACATTTTGCCCTTACTTCTGCAAGATTAAAAGTTGCTCTCCTCTTTTTGGGCAATTTAAAACATTAATTTACAGCTAGTCAATAACGTTTGAAAGGATTTAGTAGTATAGAGAAAGAATCAATAATGTTTGAATGGATTGAGATCACATTCAATATTAAAACACATCAAATATGATAATTGTTATAGAAAATCTATATACACGTATTTCATGCTAGGAATTCTTTCTCAAAACTAAATCGTCTGCTACGTTTCAATGCCATTTTCAAACTTTCTTAATTATAATATACACGTATTTCATGATTGTAATTCTTTCTCAAAACTAAATCATCTGCTATGTTTCAATGTCACTTCAGTTATAAAAATCATCGCGTAAATGCTAAACGCACGTGTTTCTAGCTAAGTCAACGTGTCCAGCAGTATATTTGAGTGTGAACAGGTAGCTTAGGATAGTTTCAATTCATGAAATTGATAGGTAACACATTCATTGAAAATGAATGACTTTCCATCCTTATATTTTCATTTCTAAAAAGAAATATTCCGGCGTTGCCCCGTATATGAAAATAATACATGAAATTCATTCTTGCATGCGCCAATATATAAATAAATCACGTTTTTAATTCATGTCTATTTATTTTTTCGGAAATGTTATAATTTAATTGGCAACAATGAAATGTTACAATGGCTATGAACAAAAATATCCGTTGATACCGCGCAAACTTGTTCTAACATAATTCGGGAATGGAACGTCGTAGCGGGATGAAAATAGTCTATAACATTCGCGCAAGTTCAAGCAATAAGTTGTCCATCGCAATCGGACGAATTTTACGGCAGCGCATAAAATACAAACAAACAAACATTCATATATATATATACATAGATGTGCGCTTACATTTTAGTTAACACCAAGATTTCGTCCGTGGTATCCTTCCTCTATAAATTTTCTTTGGAATATACAAAGTATTCAAGCTCTTTAGTTATTGGAGTCGGACAATACAGAAATACTATCTTTCTGTATTATTCGTGTCCACTTGAGGATTAAATTTACAAACCTTGCCGCGGCAAACTTGCCGCAAAATTGCTGTACTCGCTGCAGATGCATATTGTTACGTGTTAGGGGCCAATATGGCGTGTTATCGCCAGCGCGCGATGTTCAGGAGGTCTCGGGAATTTAAAAACCATGATTTAAGCACGCTCAAGCGTCCACTATGGAGGAAGTATTAAAATGCAGTTTTCGGTCAATTGCTGTTAAATGGTTTAGTTGTGCGATGTGGCATCACGGGTTTTGTTTTGCGAGATAAATAGGTTTTTAGAATTGCAATTCAGTTCAAGTTGTATCCTTGAGAAGATAGGGGATTGTTTTAGTTTAGGTAGTTTATCGTGACGGATGTAACGGGAGACCTTGGCATAGATTTCGGAGGCCTCGATATAGTTGTGAAAGGTTGTATAATTTCACTTGCTAACTGTTATATGTGTTCTTAATTAAAATTCTTTTAAATCATAAATTGTCAAGAAAACTACCTAGGAGCTGGACATTGTTGAAGTCCAGCGAAGATTGTTAAATGAAGATTGTATGTTAGTTTTGATGTCTATAAAAATCTCTGTTTCTCATTTGTGGTAACTGACATATTTATTTCATTTCTTTGAGTTCACTTGTAAAAAGAACTGGTACAGATTTCTCAGACGCACCGCGTTGAAAGCTTGGCGATTTTGTGTTTTGGCATGGATATAACTTTCTGCCAAGCTTGGCGATTTTGTCTTTTGGCGTAGACGCAATTTTCTGCCAAGTTTGGCGATTTTGTGTTTTGGCATGGAAGCCATGGATTTTGTCTGGCAACCCAGTTTGAATGGGTATTTAATCATTGCTCTGTTGTTGGTCGTACTCTTGTTTTACTATTATTTTTATTTCCGTAGATCTTAATTCTCTACATAATATTTTTTTCTTTTCTTTTTTTTCTCTCATGAATTTGCGTTTATTACTATAAACTATCGGCGGGGGATTTGTGTAATGCTTTTGGAAGTTTAATACCGCCAGTGGAAGATATATTGTTGACGTTTATAAATTATCGGCTGGGAATGTCTGTAATGTTTTTGGAAGTTAGATACAGTCAGCTGAAGATATATTAGTGACGTCTTTTAATTACCGCCTGGAATTCCTGTTATATTTTTAGAAGTTTAATCCATCAATGGTAAGTTTGTTTTTAATTTATTTGTTATTTCTTTGTCGTTATTGATGTTTCGTTTACATTGTGGATTTTAGGCCTAATAGGTGTGCGGAGTAGGCAAAAGTTGGCGTCATAAAGTTTTGATGCCAATGTTTCGTTATGTTCGCGCCAAAAACTTTTGATGCCAACTTTTCGCGCCAAGTTGGCGTCAAAAATTTTTGGCGCCAACTTGTCGCCAAGGCCGGTGCGTCTGAGAAATCTGTTCCAAAGAACTTTCCGTACCACGAATTTGGTACAATATATTCACCTAGGAGATTTGTGGAAGTCACCAGTTTGTGGTTCTCACTGACTAGCAATGAATTGAAAGAGAACTTTTATATACCTCAAAACCCAAGCTCCTTTATCACAGTTTAAATATGAAAAATAAAATATTTATTACATAAAATTATCATTGAAAAACGACTCGTACAAATTAAATAATAACATGGATACCAAAAATTACGAAGCAAAAAACTTCACAACGAATACAGAAGAATTATTTTTTCTGCTACTCTCGTACCGGGTCATCGTAGTTGCCAGGCAACTTCTTCAAAACGTGAAACGAAAATATTGTTCCATTTTCCTGGATTTGTTAAGATTGAATAGAATCTCTACAGAAAGTTCACACAAAATAAATTTATTATTTTGCAAATTCTTCAGGCTTATACACAAATTCAAACATAAAAGACGTAACAACTGTTTTCTATATAGTAGAAAATTCTAAAAACAAAGTCAGTATACACACCAATTAACGCAGTTTCAACACATTCATTTCTCACTAGGAAATTGAATGGAGTTCCAATGCTAATGTCAGGTATATTTATAGATTTCAAAAAAAGTGCACAGTATCGACTAGTCAGCTAAGTATTTCTAGAAGCTTCCAAAAAGGTTTAGTCGGCAAGTTGGCGACCATTTGCAGTAATATCGCCAAATGTGACGAAATATCGCCAAACTTGGCGATTAAAATAAGTCGCCAAATCCATCGCCAATTTGACTATAATTCTCATATTTGGCTAGATTACCATAGATTCCCATGTTAAATACATAGCTATAGGAGCTCTTCCATAGAAGCCATTTTAACGGAACACAATGCAATATTTTCAAAATTCGTAACTATATTTTTAAATGTCATCTGCAGAGGGATTCGAATGTAGACTTGCGATCGCTACAGATCTATCTGTATATTACTATAAATGTTCCTTTTTAAACGCTATCAAAGCATCGTGAGTATTAAATTCTATACAAATAAATACAGTCTGCTCTGTATTTAAGAAAATAAGATAAATAGTAAAAATGATGAAATTATCAGACTTATCTTACAGTTAACTGTATTATTCCACGCGAAAGAGATAAATATAATCTGAGCGTCAGATAACGTCAGATGCTTCATTGATAGGCTTCGAATGGCTGCAGTAGTCACAAAAGAGACGCGAGATCAAAAAGGTCTGTCACCAGTAATCCGACTTTGATACGATAAATTCTCGGAGGACTCGCAGGTTCCGAAGTTTCACGTGAAATCAATTACCCTTTCCAGCGATAAATCCTACTTTGGGCGATAACGATTCGCTGGAATTGATAACCTTTATCGATATTTAACATCTTCTCATATTTTACGTGTGCGTGCATTCAGTTGACACTTATTCATTACAATGAAATAGAGTGAAAAGTAAACTTGACCCACAATGGTTATAAAATAATTATTTAAGTTTTTTTTTAAATACAAAAGAGAAAAACAGAAATTAGTTATAAACAAACGCTAAAAAATTATACAGTAATTATAGTATTAGTGTGATGCGATTAAAAGTACAGGTTTAGAATATAATCTAACGTAATAATTATTTTGAAATTTAACTAGAATTATGTTTTTTTAGTAATGCTATTCAATAATAACTGTTCCTCTAATGCCCGAAAATATTTCGCAGGTTCACTGGAATCCTTCCTAGAAGTTATAAGACACATGCTCCATCACCATTTCTCGAAGACAATCGTTACAGTGGCGCCCGACTGTTGTAAATGACGATGTAAAAATAGATCATTCATGTCTGTATCCTTCTATGATCAGAAAGTATATGTGTTGTTCTCAAACACATCTCTAGGTCAATACGTTTCCTGTTAATCTTCTGAATTGTTATTTCCTTTTAGTTAGAAGTATGTTGTTACTAAGTTCCCTAGAACATACGACTATCTAAGACCCCATTCCGGTGTACATATAAACGCAAAGTAGGAAAACTGACATATAAACAGACACACACAAAAGAATTTTCATTTACAAACGATTTCACCAGCGATGGACGGTGGATTGCAGTTCCATTTCCAGACTTTTTTGCAGGTGGGAGACTGACGAGTTCTCCTGATTTCAGTCATGCCTTATGAGGGAATCGAAACCCGTGCCCCCGAAATAGCAGGCTTATGCCTTAACCACAAAGCCACTAGGTGGATTTAATAATCTATATATATAAAACAGTTCCGTAACTGACTCATTCATTCACTGACTGACTGACTGACTGACATACAACGCACTACCAAACAACTGGACCTAAAGGGCTGAAATTTTGCATGGCGATTCTTCTAATAGTGTAGATTACCGAAGATTTTTCAAAAATTCTTCTTAGATTTTTTTAAATTAAATTTTTAAGCTGTTTTTTAAACTTTTTTTTACATTTGCATTTAAAATAATACGTTGAGGGTTATAAAATTTATATCACGAGAAAGATCATAAAAATTCCTTCAGAATGAAATTTTTGTCGAATTTTTACCTCCATTTCCTGATTTTTGGTGAATTTTTAAAGATTAATTTTTCGAATTTAATTGATTAAATGTTGATCACGTGATTTCTTTTTCTGGTACTTTAAATAAATTTATCGTCACGTGCAAAAAAAAATAGACAAAAAAATATTTTTTCCTTGCTAATGCGGCAGACGATTGGACTTTATTTTGTCTATAAAAATATCCCTTACGATTTTTTTTTAAAAATATGTTTTTTTACATCAATTGTATACATTGATCGTCGTATTTATTATAAATATATATATATATATATATATATATATATTTTTAATTAATTGCATACATTGACCGCTGTATTTAATTTCAATGTACTCCGTAGCGGAGCACGGGTTTTCAGCGAGTGTAAATATGAATATTTACACGATAATAACGTTTTACCTGTAGATGGGTCCTTCACGATATTTGTCGTGTAATCTAATCTTCGTAAATTAGATTTTTATTTTAAATAGATGATTGTTATTGTTTTGATAATACTAAATGGAATATTCCCTTGTTAGAGGAAGTTTGTAAGTACCTTGTTTCTAATTGATCTACGTTATTTTTTAAAGCTCTATGAGTGTTCATAATTTCTTTCATGCTGTAGTGTTTATTGCTGATTTCTGTTTAATACTGTGTCGAAATAGTGATAAGTAATCTCTTGGAAAGCGAAGTTTTTTCCAAGAAATTACTCTTATGCGTGAGTTTCAATCGCCGATTCTCCAAACTTCATCTATAAATTTCTGTTGTTTATTTATTTATTTACTAGCTGAAAAACCGTACTTCGCTACGGAGTACATTCAAATTAAATACAACGGTCAATGTATGTAATTCATGCCAAATATATATATATATATATATATATATATATATATATATTATATGATAAATACGACGATCAATGTATACAATTGATGTAAAATATATATATATATATATATATATATATATTTATAAGAAAATCGCAAAAGATAATTTTATAGATAAAATAATGTAGAAGAAAATATTCAAATTAAATCTAATATAAAGAATACTAAAGAATATAGTACAGTTAATATAGTACAGTTTGTAGAACATTTCTTTTACTGTATTTTAATATTTTTTTGGATAATGTCCAATCGTCTGCCGCATTAGCAAGGAAAAAAAATATTTTTTGTTTATTTAGTTGTTATGCACGTGACGATAAATTTATTGAAAGTACCAGAAAAAGAAATCACGTGATCAGCATTTAATAAATTACATTCTAAAATTTGATCTTTAAAAATTCAACAAAAATCAGGAAATAGGGGTAAAGATTCGAAAAATATTTCATTTTGAAGGAATTTTTATGATCCTTCTCGTGATATAAATTTTATAACCATCAATGTATTATTTTAAATGCAAACGTAAAAAAAGTTTAAAAAACAGCTTAAAAATTCAATTAAAAAATCTAGAAAGAATTTTTGAAAAATCTTTCTTAGTGCACCCCTACACTATTAGAAGAATCGCCATGCAAAATTTCAGCCCTTTAGGTCCAGCGGTTTGGTCTGTGCGTTGTATGTCAGTCAGTCAGTGAATGAATGAATGAGTCAGTTACGGAACTGTTTTATATATATAGATAGATCAAAGCATTTCAAGATATTGTCTCACCATACAATTTCCAAATATAATCTCATCCAATGTCCTAGGTCTGATGAAGCACTAGATTTGAAACCTAGATACCCTGTTTTTATTATTGTGGAATTTATGAAGCTATATTCTACTTTTATACATCATATTATTCCGAATAGAACTCAAAATAAGACGTGTTTCTTTAAACGATAAAACGAAGAATCGTCTTATGCGTAAGATTTTGTTAAAAGTTTTTGTTCAAACTACTGACTTTTGATTTCAACATCAACAGCTATAAAATTGAAACTATATAAACAGTAATATCCAACTGGTTTCTATTTTCAATTAAATCCAACAAGAAAGACAGAAAATGTTGCTATGTATTTATTTCACACTAAACTCACATTAAATAAGGAATCACTATAGAGGTACATATCATATTTTTCATTGTGATGACTAATTTCTAGATATGAAATAACTAACCAACAAAATGTGCGTCGCGAAATATATAAATTTAGCTTCAGCCTAGCGATGGCACGTTGGACTTCGTACTGGAGGTGCACAATTCAAATCCTTACGAGCGCTCTTAAACACCTTTTTCTATGCCGGATATGGGCCCGTTAAATCTGTAGACCTTGTAAGACGTTAGTGAGGGTGAGAGAAGGTACAAGCCCATCAGATGTTGCCCCTGGGGATGTTCGGTCTAAATTGCGGTGGCAACTTGTTCACCGACAGTGATTCTATCCCGGAACGCTAAAGTTGATATGCTGGGCCGTGTATGGTGCATAGAAAGACCATAGGACGATAGGAATAGTGATCTAACTGCACTTCCTGCGCCACGCCCTCTATTGCAGGTTTTCAGAGTGTAAGTAGAGGGGAACCATCATTGGACAGAAGGTAAAGAAAAGAAGAAGAGTGATTGGATCATAGGTGCATAGAAAGCAGTGGATACTGACGTATTATATAACTTCTGGTAACCGTATTTATTTTCTCTGGTATGATACGCACAGTAATACAATTAGTTTTTTTCTATTTTTCAATTTTTTTCTATTTTTAAATTTGTTTCCTCTCTTTTTGCCACTAGATGGCGCTGCTTGCCTTATTTGGTGCTTGCCTTATTTGCCTTGCTTCGCGCCTTTGGGTGCTCGATACGTGCGGGTTTTGAAGTGAATGTGCACGTGTCTGGTCGCTTAGTCTTCGACTTTTTTGAGCTGCCCTAAGCTCGTTGCACTGATGAAGAAGCTCCTTTGTAGCTTCGAAACGGCCGTATGCAAAGTAATTGCATCTTACTGCTATTTGGGCTTTTTTTACGTTGGATTTCCTGTTTATTCCTCGAGCACAAAGGTTTTATCTTTTCTTTTCAGTACAATTAGTTGTTTTGATAAAATTAACATTGCAGCCTTTTTCATTTAAAGAGTAGGTTATTTTGGTAAGAATTTTTTTTTGTATCAACTTTCACTCCAGGATGTTTTTAAAAGAACTCGGATATACATTATATTCAACAAATACTCTCTTTTTTTTTAATATTTGTTGAAGACTGATAATTAAACCGGAATTTTTATCACCTGGAATATATAATTTGCAACATCCAACTGCGGGTTTTTGTCCACATGTAAAAACAACAGACTACCCAAAATAATAAAAGCGTGCATTTTCTGCTTAACAGACAGACAGTACAACTTCTCGTTGTTGTTTCTAATGTCCCTAGCGAGAATTTATTGCAGACCAGATTCATGTAGGATAGCGGGCCGAGGTTTGCGGCTTCAGTTTATAATGGCACTGTATGAGTCAAATGTCATACGTCGCACTGGTCCCAAATTTATTGTATTCGAATGGACTGTAGACTAATAAATTATATCAAAATCATTGTCGACCATACGACACACGAATTAATAACAATTTTATTTACTTAAACGAATTATCTACAATACTAATGTATGAACAAAACCAATACATGAAACATCGGCCATACGATGTGCGAGCGTAACAAACTTTTTGATGCAACAAGCCATTTCAAACAAATTCTAATATCTTTGAGTTTACGATGCCAACATAAGAAATAAAAACTATGATACCTATATTTGTATTATTTCAATGGCGCGTTTGGCGATTGCCAACATAGCTATTGGCGTCAACAGGCACCACAAGGGTCGGAGTTTGGTTTAGCCATGTGCCACTACAATTTTGACGTAGCAACCTCCACGGATGGCGTGTGGGGGAATCGTACCCTCTCCCACCATCCCTGACCTCGTAAAGGGACTTTCCGGTCTACGGATTTAACGTGCCCATATCCGGCCTGGACACGGTGCTGATCAACTTTATTCCCCAAAGTCGTGATATTTTTAAACTAACCGCATAATATTTTAATATTTTTTTCATTTTTACTGCGTTTCAATGAATAAACTCTGAAAAGTCAAATGCGTAACTTACGTTACTTCTTTTAATGTTAAAATAATTTGAACAGTTGCATTCATACTGTTATAAATTCAACCAAAATGATATTACATGTTTTAATATCCGGCTTTGAAGAAATATCCTCTTAATACACCTGACATACTCAAACAAATGCGAAAGCCGGAATGAATATTTCTGCTACGACAAGATTGCGTCTCTATGGACGCGGAATCAGAATTATCCGAGGTAATGAATTCAATTATTCTTTCCACTGACGTTTCCCTTTTCGTTTGGAGGCGATTTACCGAAGTTTAATACAGATGAATATTTATATGCAGGATTATGACATATTTCTATTATTAACCTATTCATGGGTTTTTAAGAAACTCTTTCCCGCAATGAATTGGCCTTTTAAAAAGGTTTTTTATTTCCTTGTGTTAAAGTTTTGGTAATAACCGGATCAGTAATAAAGTGACTTTTCTAGGATGTTTATAACTGTTGACAGAATAATTCTCGGGCAGAATGATTAATTTATTTATGCTGTTAAAATGAGTGACATTTATTCGTTTTAATTATGCGGTATGTCTCAAAAAGTAATTACAATAATTTTAAAAATAATATATAAAAAAAATTAGATGAGTAGTGTTCTATCTACTCAAATTTCGAAGTCTAAAATCTCAAATAGTTCGTGGGAGAGCTTCGAATGATGAGTCCTTAGTAATCATTTTAATACATTTTATTACACACGTAGACGGACGCACATGAATCACAAACAAACATGTATATACACATGTATATACTCAAATCAGAAGGTAGGGCGATCGTAAATCTCGAACCGAGGCACACGTCTGCACGTTGTGGCTCTTGGCGCTCAACTGTGTATTTCTCGAAGCCAAAAATCGGCGTTGCCACTCCACTCAACTAAACTACAGATCGTGTGCTGGCGACAAGTAGTAATACTTAGCTCATCCAGAGAGTAAGTACCGTTTGCGCATATCTCCCATGCATCTGACAGCACAAAGGTCGCGCATGCGTAGTTACATACTTCAACTCGAGAAAGTATTAGCCTAACAATTTTGTTTGATTATGTTAACGTCTGGAGTCATTGTTTGTTGGTAATCATGTTTAAAAGAATCGATCGGCCCGCCAGCTGTGAAATGAAAGCCGTTATCAAGTTTTTGAAAGCGAGAAATGTTCGACCTTGTGAAATTTATCGTCTCGACAAGACAAAAATCCTGCACCGTCTTTTGAGTCTGGCAAGGAATTTTGATAGTGGACTGGATGGAACGAGGAAACAACAATCAACTCTACAGCTTAGTGTGGGACAGTAAAGAATTTACGGCACGCGATACAGAACAAAAGGCGTGGACTACTGACTTCTGGTATTGTGTTCGTGCATGATAAAAGCGCAACCGCATACCGCACGCGTAACGACGACGCTGGTTGATTTATCTCGCCGGGAATAATTCTGTCACCCTCCTTATAGTCCGGACCTAGCTCCATCCGACTTCCATTTGTTGTCTCATCTCAAGAAATTTCTTGCCGGCCAGCACTTTGCAAGTGATAATGAGGTCACGGTAAACGTCCAGAACTGGCTCAGGTTGCAGGCGGCCGAATTCTACGAAGCGGGTATGTTTCAATTAGTGCCAAGATATGACACATGCCTTAAGGGAACAAGGGACCTTTAATCTCGTTCTTCTTTAATTTTCAATATTTTACTCTATATACCTCATGAGTATGATCAATATTCTTTTCTACTACATTGACGATTCTTAGAATCCACAAATAAGTATTTTGTTGAGGAATAAGACCTGTTTATCAAAAAATTCTTCAAAAATGCTAGAATTTTTCAAAAGGCCCCATGAGTATTCATTTTCTTCTGATATCCTCCAAATTTCTCAGAATTGTTAATTGAAGTGTTCTTCACAAAACTGTGCATAATTCTTTGAAATCACAAGCATGTTTCAAATTTATAGACCATAAAATAAAGAAAAAGCATAAAAAAATAACAGGTAGAATAAAAAAAATTATTTAAGATTTTAGATTCATGCAAAAAAATAAATTAAATGAACATTTATATTTATATACATATGGTAAACTTGTAAAACAAAATTTAAGAATTTTATTTAATATAGAATGCGCATAGATCAGTTTGAAAAAGTCAGCATTTTTTAATTTTTTTTTCAAAAACAGACATTATTCTGCCAAAAATTCCTTACTTTGAATTCCTAATGTTTTCAGTGTAGTAAAATAGAAAATTAATTATTCTTATTTTGTATGTAGAGTTAAAAATTGAAAATTTAAAAAATTCGAATTTGAAGGTCCCTCGTCCCCTTAATTCGCATGGTGAATATGTCGAAAAGTAGTTTAAGGCGTGTAGATTTTTCTGCAATAAAATACAAATGAAAACAAATTGCTAATAGTTTTTAATACCCAAATGGTACTTAATCTCTGGATGAGCTAAGTATATTGTTTTAAGTTTGTCTAAACGTAAAAAGTTTTTCTTCAAACTACTGACTTTTGACTCCAACATCAGCAGCTATAAAATTGAAACTATATAAACAGTAATATCCAAGTGGTTTCTATTTTCAATTAAACCCAACAAGAAAAACAGAAAATGTTGCTATATATTTATTTCACACTAAACCCTCATTAAATAAGGAAGCACTATAGAGGTACATATCATATTTTTCATTGTGATGACTAATTTCTAGATATGAAATAACTAACCAACAAAATGTGCGTCGCGACGGTAATTGGTTAACGGGTAAACGGGTGGTTATAATTAAGCTTCCCCTATATACAGCATCCTACAGCTCAAACGGGAGAAAGGAATGTAACCACATTGGGTATACACAGGAGATGCGCTCACGGAATTTCGAAAAAAGAAGTTCAAAAATGTCCATCAGATGGCGCTTTTCGTGGAAAAACATTAAATTCAACAAAATAAATTACCAAAACGTAATGCATAAACAATATTAACAATTCAGAACAAGATTTATAATAAAATGTAAAAACCGGGAAAAGCCGGCGGTTCTAGGGGAAAAAATCTTGAGATTTGCATGCGTGCAAAGAAGAGGAAGCGTTATGCAAAACAGGTCTGGGTATAAAATATTTGCAGGAATTGTCATGTTTTATCACTAACAGGAAAAGGCCTCGTGCCATCCTGTGTTTTTCTTCTTAAAATTCTTTGTCTGTCCTAGTCATTTAAATAAAATATAAAAAATATAAAAAACAGCACTTGGCTTTGCCAAGGCAAAAAACAATTTAAAATTTTATAAAATAAAATAAAAATCTATTTTACTATCCTTAAATTTCCTTCTAGCACTTATTATTTGTCTCTCAGTAAAACCTTTTGGCTTTGCTTGATTTCCTAGTTTTAGAACTCACGGATTCTGAAACTCTCTATCCAATCACTTTTCTTCCTCCTCTCTCTACCTGCCAATTGAAAACCAGCTTTCAGACAGCTATTGACTCCGCCTCCACCAGAGAAGCCACACGAAGATCCTGGAGACGTCCAATGAGAGCTCTTCGTTTCCCCCTCCAAAGCTCTGACCAAATCACTCTCTGCTTCACTTTTGTGTTGCAATATACGCTTCCGAAGATATTAAGAAACGAACATTCCTTTTCTCATTTCGGTGGAACTTTCGCTCTCCGTTGTCAATCTCATGAAATATCAGTGTTAGAAGGTGATGGCCAAGGTAACACAGTTAATCACAAGTTCCTATGGCCCTATGGTCATGTTTTATTTCGATGCTCTATTTCGATGCGTTATTGGTGAAGCTGTTTTCCGAAAGCAAATGGAACGCTTCTGATGCGGTTTGGGAAATTCGTCGCATAAAAAAACTACGGCGTCTAACAATGTCTCCTAAAGGTGTCCGGGCCATGGTTGGGAGATTTGAAGACACCGGGAAATTAGGAGTTCAACCTAAAAGAGGCCGTAAACCTATCACACCGATAGTTGTTGATACCGTCAAGACAGCTCATAGGCGTAGCGTGGTTCTAATTTTTTTCTTTTTTTGGGGGGGGAGGGAGGGCATGAATTGAATTCAGTTAGGAACCTCCTCAGCGCATTGACCGTCGAACGGTCCTCAAAATATAAAATATTATGATTCTTTAAATTGAATAACAATAGAATTGATGTTCCAGTAGTATTCAAAATTTATACAATGAGAAAAATATAATATAAATAAAATTAGCAAAAAATAGCATCGAATTTTTGCTATGGATTATATCATTGTCAAAAACTATGTTAAGGGTAAAGATATAATTGGAATCTTCAGTTTCACAGTTTTAAAAAGTGGAAAATACCCGCTTTCTTAATTTTTTCTACAATTTTCTGATTTTAAATGAACTTAACGTTTAACTATTAACGTTTAATTAACTATTCACGTTTTAATTTATTCCAAGCTATGTTGGGGGGGCACGTCCCCCCCCCCCGTACGCTACGCCTATGAGACAGCTATTTCCTGCACAGTCATAGACATCTGATTAGCACATCTAACTAGCCTGCCTGTCTAGAAACTGCAAGGAGGCAGTGGCCTACGTACAGTTTCTGTAGAGGCAGGTTGTCCTTACAGCACCGCCCGGAGAGTGCTCATAAACGTAATGCACTTCTTCCCATACGAGATCCACCGTACCCAAGAGATCTTTGATAGGGACAAGCCACAACTGCTCGCATTCGCAGTCAGTATACTCAACAGAATGGCTGTTGATCTGTCATGGCCGAAAAATATTCTCTGGAACGACGAGGCTAATTTCTACATCAGTGGGACAGTCGACACACAGAATTGTCGCATTAGAATAGATGTTGATCTGTCACGGCCGAAAAATATTCTGTGGAACTACGAGGCTCATTTCTACATCAGTGGGACAGTCGACACACAGAATTGTCGCATTAGAATGGATGTTGATCTGTCATGGCCGAAAAATATTCTGTGGAACGACGAGGCTCATTTCTACATCAGTGGGACAGTCGACACACAGAATTGTCGCATTTTGGGCTAGGGAAAATCCGCGAATCTATTTCAATAAGTGACGTTATTTAAATTATTTAAAAAGGGACTTCAACATACTATTTAAGTTGCCATTCTTGCATGCTTCCTGTCCTCTCATAGCCTTACTTTAAGAACCTTACAACAGGGAGGATAGAGAAACTGTAATATCTGGGCCTCGCCCTCTATATAGCAGATTCCCAAGCCTGGTATCCTATGAAGTTCGTGTCAAACCAATACTCTTTTCCCTATGTGGAATACGGTTCTAAAAGTAACGTATTAATTCAGATTGGAATCCTGAATTAATACGTTATTGGAATTGGTAATTTCCTTTGCTCACATCGAGGATTTGTTGCTGACAAGTATGGTGTGTTTCAGAAAAGTTGTGATCATTTCATGATATAATAACTTTGCTATTGCTCGTTAAAAGACCTAATAATTTAATATGAGTGGGATAACGTCAAATTTTAAGTTCAAAACAATGTGCTTTTGAAATGGCTACCCTGTTTACCACACCTGAAGCCTTGTGATTTTTTTTCCACTGGGCGTATATTAAGGCTGCTGTGTACTAACCCTGATGCACTAACACTCACCTAACACTCACCTCAATGTAAACCTATGGAGAAAATTTGTCTAGTATTTACAGCTACATAAATGCCAATAATCCAATAACAATGGTATTTTCAGGTATCTTGAACATTTATACACCTTGCAACAGGATTCATTTTATAAATTTCGTCCACCAGAGGAATTTATGAGCGTTTAAAACCCAACTATACCCATTTACCCCCCGAATAATTAAAATTTTAAAATATTATTTGCATTTTTTTAACGAAAAATGAGAATAAAAAATATTGTTCTTTTGCTACGTGGAAAACACTCGAAATTCACAAATAAGTATTTTGGGGAAGAACAAGACATGCTTTTCAAAAAATTCTTGAAAACTGCTAGAATTTTTCAAAATGTTCCATGCACATTCATTTTCTTCCGATTTCATGCAAATTTCTCATGATAGTTATAGAGAATAGCTCACTTCTACCCGCACTTGGGTGCATATAATTTGAAGTGGCACTCTAAATGAATTTGATACAAACACAGTTTATACATGAAACAATGTTTATTGAATTCGTTGCACATATAGAATTTACTTTTGCAGCAATAAGCATACGTATTACTTGTACGGAATATATATTATCATTCAATAAAAATACACTTTGCAATACTCACAAACCAGCAGAGAGTCAAACCAGCAGTTCTGCCACGCAAAGTTTGGGCCCCCTAAGCACTAGCGCAGGATAGCACCTGGAGCTGCTTACCTCGGAGCTCCCTCTCGCTTATCTATCAACTTAAACAACCTCTTCACTTAATCAAGCTGCTTAGTATTTATACCAAGCGCGTATGCCGAAATTAGCATATCTCAAGCAGCTTCTTTAATTCATTCACTCAAAAGTTCGATTCTTGTGAATCGAATCTTATGTATACCTTACATAGTTAATGGAAGTGCTTGTCACAAATATGTGCCTGATTTTTTAAAACCCCAAATATTTTTCAAATTTAAAGAGCATGAAATAAATTAAAAACATGCAAAAAAATAAGAAGATAACAATCCGATTTTAAAAAAAAATATTTATGGATTTAGATTTATAATAAAAAAAATGCAATGCACAAATATGTTTATAACTATATGGTAAACGCATATTGAAAAATGTAAGGTTTTTAAACGATATGTAATGCGAAAGGAGCATTTTGAATAATGCTACCATTTTTGAAAAATTTTTGAAGACAGGCATTATTCTGCCAATGAATCCTTGTTTTGAAATCTGAGGGTCTTCAATGTAAAAAAAAACTATTAATTATCTCCATTCTGTATATAGAGTTAAAAATTAAAAATTTAAAATTTCGAGGTTGAAGGTCCCTTGTCCCCTATATAATTATTTCTTCTTAAGGGGGTCCAGGACACAGAATTTTTCGAATTTTCGAAAACAATTTTTATTGCATTAAAAATTTTTGTTTTCTTTTGCGCTTAAAATGACGTTTAAATCATGTTTTTATTTTAATTACAACAGGAGAAATTACTTCTTTTTGCAACATTCTAATAGTAGCCAATCGTTGTTTACCTGTAAGTGCGTTTTTCTGCATGATGGGTTTTTCCCCATTTCTCGTATTTAAATTGTTATAAGTCAAGAACCGTTAAAGATAAATGGTTGAAACTTGTAACATGTCTGTTTCAACTATTTTACTTTAATTTTGATTCAGCAAATTTGAAAAAAATATTTACTTTTGGACATATGATTTTTTAAAAATAAGTTACATCCTTTTTTTCGTAATTTTTAATCTAAATATTTAAAAAATTTTTTTCAATTAATATTTTTAAAAATGTTGAATTAAAATTAAAACTTAAATATTTCTGTTTAATTAAATGAAAATATTTTGAAATTCGACAAATAATATTTCGAGTTATAACGATTTTAAATTACCCCACATTTATTAAAAATTTTAAATTTTAAAATTTTTTAAAATCTTTTTGAGAATTTTTATGATGTGATTTTGTTTACAAATTATATGGTTAACCATCACAAAAAAATTCAAAATTTTAACTCAATAAATAATTTTTTTTTCAAAATGTGTCCCGCACCCCCTTAAATTGTGAGTATGTTTGAAAATTAGTTTAAAATTCAAACTTAAACGACGCCTAAATCGTAATAGTTAAATATTATCTAAAAATTAATTTCTGTGGATATTAGTTATTAAAGTTTACAAAATATGCATCAGACTTTCCATTTCATTATAATATTTCTACATCGAGGAAATTCAGCAATATCCCATTTCTATTAGATAAAATTCATCAAAGGTTTCACTTGAAACAAGGAAGAATGTCACAGAAGATCCCTTATCAACCATTGGAGTTCAATATCGTCTCAAAAGACAAAGATCTGGAAGTTTACGCGAGCTATTCAATGTTTCATTGCAGTGATATTTCAAAATCATTTGCGGAAATGGATAAATTATATGAATATTAATGTTTATCGATTCAAAAGATTGCGAAACTTATGGACTGATGTAGCAGATATTCTAACCGCAAGCTTCGTTATCATAGTTTACGATTCATTTTCTCAAGATTTCATTTCATTCCTGTTCATGAGTATTATGTTTAAATGAAAGGATATTTCTTAATAAGAAAAACAGTGTAATTGAGAAACAAGGAAGTTAGTTTCATAATGGTGGAACCTATATCCATATTAGTTTACCTTAAGGTGGACGTTAAACGGTGGACGTTAAAATTTATTTATTTTTTACTTTTTATCAATAGAGATGGGAAATTTTGTACATATATACAATTCACCTCAAGTATGTAGAATTTCTTTTAAAAAAATTTCAATCTTATTATAATTTTAAGATTTTTCGAAAAATGTAAAATTTATAAACTAAATTTTAAAATGCTCCTTGCGACTTGATTTTTTAGACATTTCCTCGATTTTGCATAAAACACAAAATCCCTTAAAATTTTAAGTGATTAAAATTTTAATCGCTTTAAATTTTAAGTTGTCTAAAATCACTTAAAACTCAATTATAAACAAATCTGGGTATTAATTATTTAATCCCTTGAATAGTTCGTTTTTGAGAGATTTGTTTCTGTATTCAATTCCGTTTTTCATCAAAATTTTGCAAAATTTTGTAGATTAATTAGTTTTTAATTTACATTGCTATGAATTGCAAATGACAAGGGATTTTATGCAATTTATAAAATAATAATATATCTGTTTACTTTTGAGTTATCAGGTTTCGCAGAAATGTGTAATTTGCACGCATATTTTCCAGTTTTTCCCCTTGAAAAAATTATTTTAATGAAACAGCTAAATTTTGTATGCTTTTTTACAAGTTTTAACTTACATCAGCATTATTAAAAAATAGAAAAAAAGGGGAAAAATTAAAGTTTTCGACAAATCACCTCCAAAGGTGTGCTGATAAATTAAATATCATATCTGTATGCACTCTCTTTTGCAAGCTTGTAGAGAATTATTAATATAGTAGAGAAAAACTTGTTTGGTCTTCTATAATTTTCTGCAGTTCTGGAAATAAGTTATTGGACTGCTTATGCTTTTAAAAGACTTAAAATCACAGGATTATCTCCAGATATTAAAAATAAAATATTTCTAAAATTCATTGAGGGTAGTTCTGCTTGATTCCGTAACGTACCCAATTATTATACGCTGACACGGCTAAAGGCACAGAGTTACGAAAACCTGTTTAGTTGAATTGATTTTCAGGTGAAACTAATGAAAAAAAAAGCATCTATTAAGAACTTCAGTGCTCGCACTTGACTCCTATTTGCCATAAAAATCGGAGTTTTTATCTACAAACATTTCCCAACATACCTATAAATGTGACTAACATTTTCTGAAATTTGGCTATTAGAGCCAGGAATTAG
>OU015502.1:119057697-119140197 GCA_907164885.2 Dolomedes plantarius
CAATGCCGAGGCGTGTGGCAGCGGTGATCTTCAACAATGGCGGCTACTCTGGCTACTGATTTTGGCAGGAACCACACTTCACAGAAGTCTCTAAATTAAATCATTTGATACTTGGTCAACATGTTATCTACAAAATAAATTTTGTTGTGATATCTCTTGTCTTTCTTGGTGTTGCAATTTGGGTGGCCAGCAGTGTGAATATATATATATATATATATATATATATATATATATATATATATATATATATATACATATATATATATATATATATATATATATATATATATATATATATATATATATATATATAAAAATATATATGTATATATATAAATATATATGTATATATATATATATATATATATATATATATATATATATATATATATATATATATATATATATATATAAATATATATATATATGTATATATATATATATATATATATATATATATATATATATATATATATATATATATATATATATATATATATATATACAGTAGAGTTCCGATAATCCAAAATTCTGCTTAATCCGAAACCAAAAGTCAAAAAGAACAAAGGTTACAATAAATCCACAATGATTAAAGTATGTTTCTAAAAATCACAAGAAAGTTGAAAGTTATACAATGTACTGAACTAATTAATACTCGACTACATTGGCTTGAGAAAATCTGTTAAATATTTTTTGTCGAAAAGAAGAATACCTCTCCCTTGAAGCCAAATTATGCCAACGCGTCTAAAAAATGGTGTCAACTCTGGTCGCGGCGGAGTGTTGATCTACGTAGCCTAGCAGCCGCGGCGTCCAATGCAGCCGCGGCGTCTGAGTGGGATACCCTCTGCTCGCTGTCACCGTCTGCTTCACCTTCACTCTCGTCTGACACGTTGACAGGTTCTTTCAAAAACATTTCAACAGTCTACTAATCGTCTAAAATCTTACACTCTACTGAACGAACAAGTTACACTCTACTGTATTGTACTAGGCAGCGGTACGCCCTCGTATCACCCATTTCGTCCGGAGATTTGGTAATGTTTAGACAGACCTTATAAAATAAACTGTAATCACGCGTAATCTATATTAATAAAGAGACAGAGGTGTCTGCCGATATCACGTGAGTGTAACTCGACCGGGCGGACCAATCCTCGAAAAAAAAATGGCCGACAAATATACAAGAATCGGTGTATTATTTTCTCATGAAAGTACATAAATCTTACATATTTGGAAAGAGCTTCACAGCGCGAATCACTGAAAGTTTTAATCATCTGTGAAATTTTTCATCTGTGAAAACTTCATCTGCTGGACGGGTGGCTTGAGCATAGCTAGGCGAAGCCCACGCCTAGCCGGGCGAAGCCCGGTTAGTTAAAATATTTCAATATGAACGTAAAATATCATCGTTATTCCATAAACAAAATCATATCTGAAAAGAAATTTTAATAAAAACGAAGAGTGCATATCGAATATATAATTTGGATTATTATTTACTTCACCAAATGAAGCCAAAAGGTCATTTACGGGATGCTCTTCGACATGCCCACTAAAACGTTAAGTTAGTTCCTGATATTATCATATATTTATAAATTTTAATGAACAAACTTTTCTATCAAATTTAAAATGTCCGTTTTTAGGATTAAAGGGAAAATGTTGATGTTGAAAGTTCTGAAAATAATAAAAATATAATTAAATAAATAATCACAACGTTTGACAACTTTTTATGAAAATCAGAATATGAAGTCAGTGACATAGCTTAAAGGTTGATACATCAAAGAATCATTTCATAGACCCAGATGCTCCGGGCTATTGAAATTTAGTATTAATAATTTACAAGAGGTAAGTCTGTGGTTAACAAATTTTCCAGTCTATTTTCCTTAGCTTTTATCATTGCTTAACGGCTGTGTCCCATGAAGGCGAAATTTTCCGTATTGCATAAACGATTTACAAAATGATAAAGATTTTTATTAGATTCTTCACAGCAAATTGTCGCCTCGGGAATTATCGGCATTTCACTTTAGGGATCTCACTTCCAGGAGAATTGGACAATTATTAAATTTCATGAGTACAGATTTAACGAAATTTCTCATTTGGATTTTACCTTAAACGGACTCATGTGTAATCACTTTCTTAGGCACGCTTAACATCATAGCGAATCATAGCGAATCTTAGCGATCGGAGGCTACCTGTTCCTTTGGAAATGATGAATTCATAGTTGGCTCCACCCAGTAGGGCGTGCTTTAAGCAATTTCAAGACGGAATGGAAAATTTACAAATTACAATTTAAATTTTAAAGCCCAAAAGCCGTTGTAAAATTTTATTCGCAGTAAAAACTGCTTTGCTGGTTTTCATAAATATGTCTTAACTCATCTTTCCGCCACATGCAATGCTGACAGACAATTTTTTAATATCCTTAGTTATATTCTGAAATATAATTTTAATTTAAAAGAACAAAAGTGATAAATTTAAATTTGAATTTAAGTGTGATTCCATTCTGATTTACCCGACGTATAATGTTTTAAAATGTCTAAAAAGGTAAAAGAAATTTACAAGTTTCATTTTGTAGTTATTCCTAAAGTAAAATATTTCTTCTGCTTAACCTGATGAGATATAAGGCTGAAAAAGACATTAAAGAATTTTTTTTTTCCCCAATGCGGAGGCACTTTGTCGCGAAGACATTCACCTATAATTCACCGCAGTTTACCATGCAGCGTGCACCAAATTTCATTAAAATCGGTTACCATACGGCCACCATTTTTTTAAAATTTTTGCTCATTTCGCATGGAATGACCCTATTATGAATATTATACTGCGCTACATCTTCTTCACGAGATGCAATTTTTTTTGTGTTAATTGGCATTTACTCTAGGCCGTAGTTTTAGGGGATATGATGGGGATAAATTCCACTTATTAATTTTCTTCTGGAATTTCATTCGAATTAGATTTAGACATCGACTTAGTTTTTGAAATAATTTTGATGGTAAATTTATTCCGGTTTTTTATCTTATTTTTGGGATTTAGGAAGCAACCACAATAATTCGCAGTGTGATTACCTTACAATTAGAACACTTAGGGCAGGTATCTGATTTGGGGGTGCTGTCAATACTTGAGTGATCCTCTCCGCTTTCAAGAAAACTAGATCACCTAGCTGGCAGGTGAAGTAGGAATGTCCGAACATCACTGAGCGATTCATGTTTTCCATGAATCAGGGACCAGTAAACTAAATTTACGGGTGTAATAATACAGGATCGTGACCTGTTGCTATTAACTACGGCTGAAATCGTATCTCGTACACTGGTTGTAAGTTCGCCAATAGGGCGGTAATTAATTAATTAAATAGATGGGCCCAACTCTCAAGAATGATACTGAATATACATATATACACTTTATTTATACATATTTAAATACATTCGAACTTGTAACACTTAGCAAACGCTGAAACATTAGTAATGCTAGGAATTTACATATATATATATATATATAATCTTATCCAATCACTATCTTTTAAATCTTACGATGTCGCCGGCCCTGGCGGGTTAGAGGCGATTATGTAAAGAGTCGGTATGCTAGTTGATATAATACAAAATGCTCACCCATTTGTCGCAGCCGTCTACATCGAATTCACCGATAACGCTGGTCCATAGTAGTACATAAAGTTCACACAGTGTTCACAGAGTTCGTGGGTACAGTTTGTTCACTGTAGCGTCGCGGTGTATCCTCGTCCTATTTATCCAGTTCTCTTGGGACTAAAGAGTTCGGGGTCCTTTTATGTCGAAGGTCACTTATTGAAGACTCCTCGTACGTTACTCAGCACGGGTAGCTTTTCCCACACTATGCGGGTCGGTCAGCATTGGTGGGCGGTCAATGTTGCTCAGCATAGGTGCCTTCTCTTCCGATATGCGGGTCGATCAGCACTGATGGGTGGTCATCTGGGTGTCCAACTCACTAAGCGACGGTGCGTATCTCTCTGGTATCGGCTTAAACTTAATGGTAGTGTCGTCTCTTCTCCCTCGGCACTATGTTGACATCTATGGGCAATCGCTACTTCTGCAACTTCTCGTCGCTGATTATTCTATTTTGCGTCCGGAGCTAACGCTGTTCAATCCGTACGTATTATGTAGTTGCGTAGGACCGGCGTCTTTCTTCTAATATTATACAGTGGGTCTCTTCTCAGCCCTGTAGCAGCTTATTTTTTTGTTGAGTTTCGTAAGTTAGGGCTCTCGTCGGCCCGTTGGCAGCTTACTGAGTTATCATCTCTTTTTTTTAATGGCGCTCTCTCCACAAATGTCTCATCATCTTGTATATATTCTTCTCCATCCTCGTCTCATTGGTTCTCGCTTCCTCGGTCCCTATTCGCTCGCCCCTCCCTTGTTTATAGAGGGGGCGGATGCGATTAGCTCTCATAGGTTATTCTTGTCTCTTGCCTTTCGCAATTGCATAAGTTCTGGCGCCGATTATGTCTGGTAAAACTTCCCATCAGACGGCCCCACCTGCTCGACCTCCGACCTCAGATATACGGCCGTTGACAACTTAATTTCTCCGTTTTTTATGGTACCGTAAATCTGGCGTTATAAAAATGTCGGGACTGTAAATTTGCTTGTCCACGCAAGCTGGGTGGCCCCTTAACAATTTAGGTTTCTGTTGTTTTCACATTCCGACTCTTTACAACGGGAATACTCTAGATTTGTGTGCACGGCCGCCAACTTGGATTTTTCCACCAGGGTTTGGCTCATTTCGCATGGCGATAGTTATTGCCATGAAGCTACAGAGCTTCATGGTTATTGCGTTCTGGTAAAAATAACCCAATGTCAAATTCTCTAATTTTAAGATCAAACAGTCATTTCTGATTTGATCTTTTAATTGCAGTATAATAATAGGTCAGATCTCGGCCTTGACCTGGAAATGTTTTAAGCGGTGTTTTCAAAACGCTGGACTTTTAATTTTTTTTAGCTTTTTTAATAAAAATCACCTGTTTAAATTATGAAACTTAAAAATTTTTTTGAAAAATCCTTTAAACGTTGGACTTGTTTTTATTAAAAACCCAAAAATAAATCTAACTTTTTTAAATTATGAAATTTGGAAATTTTTTTGAAAAAAATCATTCTCAAATATTGGAAATTTTGGGTTTTTCTTTTAGCTTTTTTAATAAAACCCACTTTTTTTAAATTATGAAACTTGGAAATATTTTTGAAAAATCATTTAATCATTGGACTTAGTTTTTAATTAAAAATGCAAATAAAGAAAAAAATCTACCCCTTCAAATTATGACCCATATAAAAAATTTGGTCAAATGGATTTTACTTACAGATAAAATTTCAATGCCATGTATTCAATTTGCCCTAACTCTTTGACAAATAACAATGAATCACCAATAATTATGCCAATATATTGCTAATTAGAAAAAAAATACAGCATTTTCGTACCACCTAAATATCTTGCAATTTAAAAATTATCTAAAATTCAGCTTTGAAAAATGTAAAAAAATTATGAACCCATAAATTTATGGTGAGTAACCAGATTCTATTTTTTTTTTTTTTTGGGGGGGGGGGGGTTGGGCATTGTGGTAATGAAATTTTACTTCAGATTTGACCTTAACCAAATATTTTGTGCATACAATAAAATCGGGACAAGGATTATTTGACCATTTATCCTGCTGTGTAGGAAATAAGGAAAAAAAAACCTTTTCCTAAACCAATAACTTAACCTTAACTAACTTCTTAACTTAGGTTCCTGGGGAGAGAGAAGTTGAACTTCAGTTATTTAAATTTATTTGTAATCCACTACAACTTGGAATTATAAAAAATTTTAAAATAGATTGTATTTAAAATGTATACTGTATTTTACATTTTATGAAAAAATGATGGCAGATAATTTTTACTTCAAATAAATGAAATGGTGTATCATAACAGTATACTAATTGACAATCGATAAACAAAATTAAAAGCAACTTAAATTTATTAAGCTAACGAAAAACTGATAATGGATTTGTCCAACGATTAAATGATTTTTCAAAAATATTTCTAAGTTTCATAATTTAAAAAAGTGGGTTTTATTAAAAAAGCTAAAAGAAAAACCCCAAATTTCCAATATTTGAGAATCATTTTTTCAAATAAATTTCCGAGTTTCATAATTTAAAAAAGGGGTTTTTATTAAAAATCCATATATAAATCGAAATCCAACGTTTAAAGGATTTTCAAATTTTTTTTTATGTTTCATAATTTAAACAGGTGATTTCTATTAACAAAGCTAAAAAAAATTCAAAGTCCAGCGTTTGAAAACACCGGTTAAAACCATGAAGCTACAGAAGGAGGAGCAGCTCACTGTTAAAAATGTGTCTCCCTTTTTGTCACCGCCACTAGAGGGCGCTCGCGTGCACTAGCGGGCGGCTTAGACACGGACAACCATACGCTTTAATATGGATTCAACAGACTATGGATTCAACAGACTATATACTCAACAGATTTTGCATAATCATTTATAGTAGCAACATTCTTTATCATACAATGAAAACTTATTTACTTATCAACTAACTTAATAGTGATAAAAATCAATATTAAGAAAAGTTAACTAGAAATATTTTATTTCTGTGCACAATTTTAAAAAAAAATTATAGGTCTGTAGCTTCATGATTAACACAAAACAATAATAATGTTCTTACCTTAGGAGCAGCAAATATACTAGGATTTCTCTGTCCAGTTTCTTTATTTCTTTTTAAGGCTGATCTATAGCCAGTAGAACAACCCGGAGCAAAACACGTGTTTGGCATATTTCTGCACACAGAATAAATTTTAAAATTTATAAAACAACTTTCACCACCACGCCGTATAACTCAAAGTAAAATAGTCACTTCGCTCGCATGTCACGCCCTCTACCGGTGAGCGATAACAATCGGTTCATTTTTCGAAAATTTCCCCATTGAAGCTTACGCTCATTCTTTAGCTTGATGGTTAAAACACATTGGCAAGAATTTTTCCACTCCTCAAAACAAGGTAAAATCCCCAAAGTTGGCGCAAAAAAAATCCAAGATGGCGGCCGTGCACACAAATCTAGAGTAGTAGCAGATTTACGTTTGACACCAAGAGCTTGGAGATAGCTGTCGTTCTAGATTTATGAAATAAAATAAGATGTACATATATATAAATTTTTTGTTATTTATATAAAATCATTTGCAAGATGTATTTACTACTGGATACAAATGGTGTTCTGATTACATATATTTAAAATATTTCAATATGAATTTAAAATATCATCGCTATTCCATAAAAAAAATCATATCTGAAAAGAAATCTTAATAAAAATGAACAGTGCATAGCGAATATATAATGTGGATTATTATTTACTTCACCAAATAAAGCGAAAAGGTCACTTACGGGATGCTCGTCGATATGCCCACTAAAACGTTAAGTTTGTTCCTAATATTATCATATATTTATAAATTTTAATGAACAAACTTTTCGTTCAAATTTAAAATGTTCGTTTTCAGGATTAAAGGAAAAATGTTGATGTTGAATGTTCAGAAAAATAATAAAAATATAATTAATTAAATATATTATTACAACGTTTGACAACTATTTAAGGTTTGCAGAACATGAAGTCAGTGACATAGCTTAAAGGTTGATACATCAAAGAATCATTGGCTAGACCTAGATGCTAAGGGCTATTGAAATTTAGTATATTAATAATTTAGAAGACGTAAGTATGTGGTTAACAAATTTTCCAGTCTATTTTCCTTAACTTTTATCATTGCTTAACGGCTGTTCCATGAAAGCGAAATTTTCCGTATTCCTTAAACGATTTTAAAAATGATAAAGATTTTTATTAGATTCTTCACAGTAAATTGTCGCCTCGGGAATTATCAGCATCTCACTTAGGGTGGACTCCAGGAGAATTGGACAATTGTTAAATTTCATGAGTACAGATTTAACGAAATTTCTCATTTGGATTTTACCTTAAACGGACTCATGTGTAATCAATTTCTTAGATTCCAAATTTCCTCAAAAATTTAACTACTAACTTCCATAATTCTATTGATAATGAACTCCTTTTAAATCTCTCCAATTATGAGTTTGCCGATCCTGCTAACAGAAGACGGCCAAGAGCCGTTCTCTGTTCTTAATTATTTTAAAACTTCATTTTTTCATTACTTTTTGTAATCTTACTTCTTACTTTGGTAAGCAGTGAGCTTTAATTTATTAAGTTTTTCTGATTTTTTAAGTTTTTACTATCTATTTTAAGCATTGCTCCCATGAGCATCGCTTTAGCTATCACATTAAACTTCCTTTTCTCAAGCCACTCCCCGGATCCAAATCCAATTTCTTAGGCACGCTTAACATCATAGCGAATCATAGCGGGGCGATTCATAGATCGGAGGCTACCTGTTCCTTTGGAAATGATTAATCTATAGTTGGCCCCGCCCAGTAGGGCGTGCTTTAAGCAATTTACAAGGAATGGATAATTTACTAATTACAATTCAAATTTTAAAACCCAGAACCCGTTGTAAAATTTTATTCACAGTAAAAACTACTTTGCTGGTTTTCATAAATATATCTTAACTCATCTTTCCGCCACGTGCAATGCTGACAGACAATTTCTAAATATCCTTAGCTATATTCTGAAATTTAATTTTAATTTAAAAGAACAAAAGTGATCAATTTAAATTTGAATTTAAGTGTGATTCCATTCTGATTTACCCGACGTATAATGTTTTAAAATGTCTAAGAAGGTAAAAGAAATTTACAAGTTTAATTCTGTACTTATTCCTAAAGAAGTTAAAATATTTTCTCTGCTTAACCTCATGAGATATAAGGCTGAAAAAGACATTAAAGAATATTTTTTTTCCCCAATGCGGTGGCACTTTGTCGCGAAGTCATTTACCTATAATTCACCACAGTTTACCATGTAGCATGTACAAAATTTCATTAAAATCGGTTACCATAGGGCCATCATTTTTTAAAAATTTTTGCTCATTTCGCATGGAATCACCCTATTATGAATATTATACTGCGAAGTTGATGCTACACCTTCTTCGCGAGATATAAATTTTTTTGTGTTAATTGGCATTTACTCAAGTCCTTAGTTTTAGGGGATAACTTCCACTTATTAATTTTTGCAATTTCATTCAAATTTTCTGCAATTTCATTCAAATTAGATTTAGAAATCGACTTAGTTTTTTGAATAATTTTGATGATAAATTTTTACCGGTTTTTTATCTTTTTTGGGGGGATTTAGTAAGCAACCACAATAATTCACAAGTGATTACCTTTTAATTAGAACACTTAGTGCAGGTATCTCTTATCCATAAATTATATAGGCATAAAAATTGAAAATTACATCCCCCCTAAACGCATAATGCAATGCTTTAAGTGCCAATTATTTCACCACCACCAAACCAACTGCTTCGCTGAACCTAGATGTGTGAAGTGCAGCGGTGATCACCTCTCCCACCTTTGCCCCTCTGGAAAAACTATTGAGTCTCCAACCTGCTGTAACTGCAGTGGTAATCACCCTGCCAGTTACAGAGGCTGTGAAAAATTCCCCAAACTTAAAATCAAGAAAGATATTAGACAACCCCTACCCCCCAATCCCATAAACAACACTGTCAGGCCAAATTTCTCCTTCGCAAATGCCCTCTCTAACACCACAATCACCCAAAATCCCCCACAAACCCAATCCCAACCCCCCCAAGCTAATATACAACAATCCCAAGCCCCCAGCGTTGATCAAAACTCCCCCCAAAACCAAGTATCAGCTCTAATAAATGAGATAAACCAAGAAATTAATAGCATCGACTACAATGCCATAATCCCCCAACTAAAACATATCCTCGCTGAAATTAAACAGCAGTCCAACCATGTTAATAAGCTGGAGATATACCTTCGGTATCTCCCTAACCTGATATCCATCCCCCATCATGGCTAATTGCCATAAGTTTTGCCTCTCCGTTCTTTCTTGGAATGCAAATGGTCTTAGATCCAAACTCCTCGAATTTCGGGATCACATAGATGAGCACTCTCCTGATATCATCCTCGTTCAAGAAACACATCTACACCCAGGTGTCAGAGCAAATGTCACAAACTACCACAATTACAGAAACGACACTCCACCTAACCCTGTCCCCTATAGGGGCACTGCCATATACATTAAGAAAAACATCCCACACTATGAAATCCCACTTCCAAACCTCACTGCCATCTACGCCACTGCTCTCAAAGTCACTCTCAATAACAAAACCCCCTTCTTAATTATCTCCACTTATATTCCCCCTCAACAAAACCACACTGACGTACACAATGATTTAATTAAAATAGCCCAACTTGATAATAACACCATAATTTTTGGAGATTTCAACGCCACACACACCTATTGGAACTGCAACACTATCAACACACATGGAAACACAATTTACAACTTAATTAACAATTATGACATAGACATTCTAGCACCTGAAACACCTACACACTACAGCCACCAAGGTAATGGCTCCATTATTGATTTTGCACTCATTAAGGGAGTCCCTTACCCCATGAATATACAAACACTCAACACTCTTAACTCAGATCACCTTCCAGTCCAACTTACCATTAACTTCAACACAAATCTCAACCACAACACCCATAATACTATTACTGACTGGAATCACTATAACCACATTCTTAAGAATACACCATATAACTTTAACATCCCAAACACCCCTGATGAAATTGACAAATACACCAATTACATAACCGACACCATCACTACTGCCTATAACACTGCTACACAAACAATTCACAACAATATTAACAGAAAATCTACTGACAAAACACTCAACCATCTTAAAAATCTCAGAAACAGCACCAGGAAAACATGGCAGCAATCCAGACTCCCACATCACAAAACACTCATGAATCAAGCACAAGACAACTTAAAAACATACATCAAACACAAGTCAAACACCAGTTGGAATTACTATGTCACTAACTTAACCACACAAAACAACTCCATCTGGAAAGCCACACGACAACTTAAAAATAGGAAATTCAACATGCCACCACTTTACAATAACACTACAGGTACACAAGCTCTTACCCAGGAAGACAAAGCAGCATTAATTGCTCAAAAGCTAGCTAAGCAGTTCACCCCCCATAATTTATCTCACCCCCCCACTGAGAGAGTAGTAAATTCTAACTTAGAAAACCTACTAGACTCCCCCATCCCTCCTATTGAAACTCATATCCCCCCCTCTGAAGTAATCAACCACATTAGAAAGCTTAAAAATAATAAAGCCCCTGGTGCGGATAAAATCACTTGTATAATGCTTAAAAATCTCCCCCCTAAGCTCATAATTAATATTACCACCCTCATTAATGCCATTATTCGCACCAGCTACTTCCCCTCTCCCTGGAAAAACTCTATAATTATCCCCATCCATAAGCCTGGTAAAGCTCCCACTGACCCCTCTAATTACAGACCCATTAGCCTTCTCTCAACTATTAGTAAACTAGCTGAAAAATTCATCCTTAACTTAATTAACACCCACCTAGATAATAATAACATCCTCTCCCCTTACCAATTTGGTTTCAGGCGTGCTCTCTCAGCCCCCCATCAATTATATAGGGTAGTTAGTGATCTCGCCAAAGCTAAAACTTACAGCAAATCTACTGCTGCTGTCTTTCTGGATATAAGCAGGGCATTCGACTCTGTCTGGGTACAGGGACTCATCCACAAGCTCATAAATTACAATTTCTCACCTAACATTACACACTTAATATACAGCTACCTAACAAACAGAACTTTCCAAGTCAAACTTCAGAATACACTCTCACAGAAACACAACATTATCTGCGGTCTGCCACAAGGCAGCTTGCTGGGTCCAGTTCTGTACTTAATCTACGTTAACGACTTTCCAACACACTTCAGAACACACACTGCTGTTTACGCAGATGACACAGCCATATACATGTCATACAACAAAATTAACTTTGCAGTCAACCAGCTTAACACTCACCTACACCACATCCAGAAATGGACACATAAATGGAAAATGAAACTCAATACAGATAAATGTGTTGCTGTCATGTTTTCCAGAAAATCACCTACCTCTTACAAAGACATTAACATCATTATAAACAACACTGCTCTGCCCTGGAACAACTCCTGTAAATATCTTGGAATTACTCTTGACAAGAATCTCACTTGGCGTCCCCACATAAAACACATTATTGATAAATTTCGAGCTGCTAAAAGATCACTCTTCCCCCTAATTGCTCGAAATAATTATTTGAACTTAGATATGAAGTTGCTCATCTATAGTGCATTCCTTAGACCTATCTTAACCTATGCTTGCCAGGCCTGGTCTTACTGTCCAGAATATCAAATTAAAAAAATCTGTGCTGCTCAAAATAGTACCATTAGAACTATCGTAAATGCCCCCTACTACTTTAGAAATTACAAAATTTACGAAGAAATTAACTTCCCCCCCCTCACTAAATTCATCCATTCCCTTAACATTAAATTTTATGAGAGCATTGAAGCAAATGAGCTTACTCTGCTAACTGACCTCTCAGATTATGACTACAGAAAACCCTTTAATAGAAAGAGGCCAAGAGCCTCTTTGGGTCTTAACTGGTAATTCCCCTCCATTTGATATGTCCCAGTAGCACAGACGGTAGAGCGCGGAGCTCATAACCCAAAGGTTGTGAGTTCGATTCCCCTCGAATACACTTTTTCAAAATTTCCCCCCCCCCCCCAGTTAGCTGGGTTCTGGCTTGCAAACTCCTTTCTAGTGTCTATCCTTAATTTATTTTATTTATTTAATGAAAAAAAAAAAAATAAATAAAAAAAAAAAATAAAAAATTATAAAATTTTCAAAAATCGATACGTAGACCCCGGTCTACGGTAAAAAACATGTATAAAAATCTAAAAATTGATACTTGAGTTTGTACTCAAACCCAAGGTAAAAAATATTTATTTATAAACATTAACCCTCCTTAATTAAATTTTTTCCTTTTCTCTATCCTTTAAACTTTCTCTGGTCACAGAAATTCGAGGAAACAAACACACTTCTCTCCTATCTCTTTTAACTAACATCTGTCGACAATTTTATTCCGGCAAACTCCAGGAAAAGAAATGCTACTTCTAGAAGTTGGGGGTATATCTCTACCCAGGCACTTCTCCACAACCAGTCGCAGTCGCAGTCGCAGTCAGGTATCTCTTTGCGGTGCTCTCAATACTATTGTGGCCCTCTCCGCATTGAAGATAACTATGTCACCTAGCCAGCAGGTTGATGGAGGGATAACCGAAAGTTACTGGGCGGCTCAAGTTTTCCAAGGATCAGGGACTGGTATACTAGATTTATGTTTGACACCAACAGCTTGGAGATAGCTGTCATTCTAGAAAGGATGAACGTAAATCCAAAGTCACAATTATATATATATATTTTTTGTTATTTATATAAAATCTTCTGCAAGATTTATTTACTGATAGATACAAATGGTGTTCTGATTACATATATTAAAAATATTTATTTACTAGTAGATACAAATGGTGTTCTGATTACATATATTAAAAATATTTCAATATCAATGTAAAATATCATCGTTATTCCATAAAAAAATCATATCTGAAAAGAAATTTCAATAAAAACGAACAGTGCATAGCGAATATATAATGTGGATTATTATTTACTTCACAAATGAAGCGAAAAGGTCACTTACGGGATGCTCTTCGATATGCCCACTAAAACGTTAAGTTAGTTCCTAATATTATCATATATTTATAAATTTTAATGAACAAACTTTTCGTTCAAATTTAAAATGTTCGTTTTCAGGATTAAAGGAAAAATGTTGATGTTGAATGTTCAGAAAAATAATAAAAAAAAATTAATTAAATAAATTATTACAACGTTTGACAACTATTTAAGGTTTGCAGAACATGAAGTCAGTGACATAGCTTAAAGATTGATACATCAAAGAATCATTGGCTAGACCCAGATGCTAAGGGCTATTGAAATTTAGTATTAATAATTTAGAAGAGGTAAGTATGTGGTTAACAAATTTTCCAGTCTATTTTCCTTAACTTTTATCATTGCTTAACGGCCGTTCCATGAAAGCGAAATTTTCCGTATTCCTTAAACGATTTTAAAAATGATAAAGATTTTTATTATATTCTTCACAGCAAATTGTCGCCTCGGGAATTATCAGCATCTCACTTAGGGTGGACTCCAGGAGAATTGGACAATTGTTAAATTTCATGAGTACAGATTTAACGAAATTTCTCATTTGGATTTTACCTTAAACGGACTCATGTGTAATCACTTTCTTAGGCACGCTTAACATCGTAGCGAATCACAGCGGGGCGAATCATGTTTCGGAGGCTACCTGTTCCTTTGGAAATGATTAATTTATAGTTGGCTCCGCCCAGTAGGGCGTGCTTTAAGCAATTTACGCAGTAAAAACTGCTTTGCTGGTTTTCATAAATATATCTTAACTCATCTTTCCACCACATGCAATACTGACAGACAATTTTTTAATATCCTTAGTTATATTCTGACATATAATTTTAATTTAAAAGAACAAAAGTGATAAATTTAAATTTGAATTTAAGTGTGATTCCATTCTGATATATCCGACGTATAATGTTTTAAAATGTCTAAAAAGGTAAAAGAAATTTACAAGTTTCATTTTGTAGTTATTCCTAAAGTAGTTAAAATGTTTCCTCTGCTTAACCTGATGAGATATAAGGCTGAAAAAGACATTAAAGAATTTTTTTTCCTCAATGCGGAGGCACTTTGTCGGAAAGACATTCACCTATAATTCACCGCAGTTTACCATGTAGCATGCACCAAATTTCATTAAAATCGATTACCATACGGCCGCCATTTTTTTTAAATTTTTGCTCATTTCGCATGGAATGACCCTATTGTGAATATTATACTGCGCTACATCTTCTTCACGAGATATAATTTTTTTTGTGTTATTTGGCATTTACTCCAGGCCGTAGTTTTAGGAGATTTAAAGGGGATGACTTCCACTTTCTGGAATTTCATTCGTATTAGATTTAGAAATCGACTTAGTTTTTGTAATAATTTTGATGGAAATTTTTACCGGTTTTTTTATCTTTATTTTAAGAAACCACAATAATTCGCAGTGTGATTACCTTTTAATTAGAACACTTAGCGCAGGTCATGAGGCTACAGAAGGAGCGTAAGCTTCAATGGGGAATTTTTCGAATAATGAACCGATTGTTGTCGCTCACCGGTACGGGGCGTGACATGCAAGCGAAGTGACTATTTTACATTGAGTTATACGGCGTGGTGGTGAAAGTTGTTTTATAAATTTTAAAATTTATTCTGTGAACAGAAATATGCCAAACACGTGTTTTGCTCCGGGTTGCTCTACTGGCTATAGGTCAGCCTTAAAAAGAAATAAAGACACTGGACAGAGAAATCCTAGTATATTTGCTGCTCCTCAGGTAAGAACATTATTATTGTTTTGTGTTAATATAAGATGTATAATAATGAGAGAAAAGTACAGCTGCTGTGTTTTAAGTGAACGCAAAGTTAAGACATCTTAAGTTCTGCTGGAAATAAGCTTGTTTTATTTTCAATCATCCCATCAAAATATCCCATCAAAAATAATCATCACGTGTTCACAAAGCTCTATTGTATGTAAAAAGATGTAAATAATTACTCATACTATTGCTCTAAAGGAAATCGCTCATCAATAAAGATGTACGATACTTACGTATATAAATTTATCTATAGTAAATTGTATATCACACATTTAATTTTTATTTTATAATAATGTATTAATAGTGTATGTTGTTAATTTCAGTTCTTTATAATTATGAAATACTTTTCTTCTATTCAATATATTTTGTGGTTATGGCAAATTGAGCTACACGTCTTAACTAAAGCCATAATTTTTTTTTAAAATTGTGCACAGAAATAAAATATTTCCAGTTAACTTTTCTTAATATTGAATTTTATCACTATTAAGTTAGTTGATAAGTAAATAAGTTTTCATTGTATGATAAAGAATGTTGTTACTATAAATGCTTATGCAAAATCTGTTGAGTATAATTTTAAAAAAAATTAATATTTTCCTATCTGTGATACAATGAAACTGTGATTACAATGAAACCCATGCTTTGTGAAAAAGCGAAAATATAGCTGATTTGTCCATATCAATGTTATTTGGGGTTTTTTCTTTTTAATTTGCTGAAAATATTTGTAATCGATAATTTACCAACTTGAAGGTAATTCCTGACAATGCTGGAACCATAATATTGAATTTAATCACTATTAAGTTAGTTAAATTACGTAAGTTAGTTAAAGTACGTAAAAGTGACCACTCCCCTTAAGGGGAGTGGTCACTTTTAAGTACCTTTAAAAGTATCATTTTTGGACCTATGCTGGATTGTATGTACTACTCATGATTTTTGCTTGATTTACAAGAAATTTTTTGAGTAACTGCCTATAATACTGTTTATTATATTTGCAATATTTCAAGGTAATTAATAAAAAAATAAAATGATTTTTTATGCATAAAAAGTGAATATTTTTTTTAAATCGAGCATTTTGCAGTCAACTACTGTGCGCATTCTATCAAAATAAATTATTAAGTTACATTAATAATTGCTTACTATATGTGATTAAAACACTTTAGACAACAAAATCTATCAAAAGTTTTGAACCTTAATATATTTTAATTTTTAAAGAATTTTTTATAAGCTTTTACTCAATCATTTTTGAAATTTCTAATTAAAAATAGCACGTACTAAAAGGTTTTAATATATTTTAGAATAATGTTGCTGGATATTGTTGCCTGAAGTATTGTAATCACATATAGTAAAAAATTATTACTGTACCTTAATAATTTATTTTGACAGAATGCGCACAGTAGTTGACTGCAAAATGCTCGATTTTAAAAAAAAATTCACTTTTTATGCATAAAAAGTCATTTTTATTAATTACCTTGAAAAATTGCATCTATAATAAACAATATTATTGGCAGTTACTCAAAAAATTTCATATAATCAAGCTTAAATCATGAGTAGTACATACAATCGAACATAGGTCTAAAAATGATACTTTTAAAGGTACGTAAAAGTGACCACACCCCTTAAGTAAATAAGTTTTCATTGTATGATAAGCAATGTTGTTACTATAAATGCTTATGCAAAATCTGCGTACAAAATCTGCTTATGCAATAAAATGCGTACTTTGTGAAAATTCAAAAATATAGCTGATTTGTCCTTGTCAAAGTTATTTGTTTTTTTCTTTTTAATTCGCTGAAAAAATTTGTATTCAGTAATTTACCAACGTGACGATTATACCTCCGGTTTTAAAAAGTGTAATCTGAGATGCTTTGACTGATTTTTTTTCCAAAGGAAGATATTTTAAAGTATTGTCTGATTAAATACTGAATTGACTTCCTATTTTATTAGTCCTGATAAGAATTTATTTGTGATTGATAGAAAATGTTGCTTTTCTACTATGCGTGTGTGTGTGTTTTGGTTAATCAGTATTATTTCTCACATTTTTTTACCATAAGAGATTATGAACAATGATAAAAAACTTTCTTCACAATTCTTTTCTGTAATGTTATTTCCTTAATTATTAAATTATTACAAAATTCTGAACTCATTTTTTCTGAAACCAATTCACAATTATACTGAAAAAGTTTATTTACTCATTTCCTTTAAGAATTTTATTGAATTGTAGCAAAAAAAAACACTTGAAATAAAGATTTTGAATGAAAATAAAAAATTGTTAAATTGAATAAATAAATTCATATTAAATAAGCACTAAAATAAAACAACTTGTTTTCGCTAGGAAAAATACGAAAAATCCATATTAAAGCGTATGGTTGTCTGTGTCTAAGCCGCCCGCCAGTGCACGCGAGCGCCCTCTAGTGGCGGCGACAAAAAGGGAGACACATTTTTAACACTGAGCTGCTCCTCCTTCTGTAGCTTCATGAGTAGAACTCTGGAATATTTCAGTGATGGTCACATACTGTTTTCACTTTTGTTTTGTTTTTTCATAAATTAATAGTTATTATTCCATTAAATATTATTTCAATCGGATAGTGAAGTGGAATTTGAACTATCTGTCATTTTTTGTTTAATTTAGTTACTTTATTTGAATATTCTTTCTTTTTACGCTTCTGTCTACAACTCTTTGCAATATTTCTGTGATGTAATTGTAGTTTTTTTATTTGGGACTGTTTTTATAAGAAAAGGAATGACGAATCGGGGAATATTTTAATATTAGAACATAAAATTGCATGTATTATAGTTGCATTTTCAAATTTTCTCTCAGATTGTAGGTCATTTTGAATATAACTGTCATATGTATCATGTGAGAGAAGGAAATTAAAATAGTAGCATTAAGAATTTTATGCAGAGTTATAGACTTTTTAGCTAAATTTCAATAAAAACTACATCAAATTGATAAATTTATAAAATAAATATGCTATTTACAGGTAAGTTTTTGTTACTTTTTTAAATTTTTAAGTTCTATTTTACCATAAAACACAAAATAAAACTTTAAAAATTTATTTTTTAAAACAAACAAATGGACCGTAAATAAAATCGCAAAACTGTGCTTAAAGTTTAGACTGATTTTTTTTAGTTAAGAAATACTAAATTTTATGCTTTTAAAAGTACATCGTGAATTATAAAATTCCGTAAAACAAAAGGAGTAATATTAGAAAATTAACTTTAACATCTAGGTAACTGAAAATAAAAATTAACAGCTTTTGTAATCACCTTGCGCTTTCCAAATTGATTGTATTTCAAAATGAAATTTCGCAAATCGAATCACTTCACTCACACTCGAACGAAAAAAATATCACTTCACATAAGAATCAGTAAATCCACCAAAAATCAGTATATATCTATTTAGTTTCAATAAAGTATTTATTATTATTAAACAATTTGAATATTTAGTTTTTCAAATAAACAGTTTCATAAAAAAAAGACATGGTGATACATTTCATTTCAGTGATTCATTTTTTAGTGAGAATCACGCTGAGAACAAATTACCTTTTGTTTACATAATCAAAGAGCGATGACGCTTCATTACAATCCAAATATCTCTAAAACTATTGAATTAACAGAATAAGTGTACGCAGAAAAAATTATCAGTTTTCGAAGCTCTTTCCAAATATGCAATATTTATGTACTTTCATGAGAAAAAAAATACACCTATTCCTGTATATTTGTCGGCCATTTTTTTTCGAGGATTGGTCCGCCCGGTCGCGTTACACTCACGTGATATCGAGAGACACCTCTGTCTCTTTATTAATATAGATATATGTAAACCATTTGCACACATGCTAACACCATGCTAACACCATTTGTAACCATCAGTAAATAAATCTTGCATATGATTTTATATAAATAACAAAAATTTTATATATATGTACATCTTAGTTTATTTCATTCCTATAAATATCTAGAACGACAGCTATCACCAAGCTGTTGGTGTCAAACGTCAAGTTAGTTTACTGGTCCCTGATTCATGGAAAACTTGAATCGCTCAATGATGTTCGGACCTTCCTCCTTCACCTGCTAGCTGGGTCGCCTAGTTTTCTTGAATGCGGAGAGGGTCACTCAAGAATTGAGAGCACCCCGAAATCAGATACCTGCACTAAATGTTTTAATTAAAAGGTAATCACACTGCCAATTATGATGGTTGCTTCCTAAATCCCAAAAATAAAGATAAAAAACCGGAAAAAAATTTACCATCAAAATTATTCCAAAAACTAAGTCGATTTCTAAATCTAATTCGAATGAAATTCCAGAAAAAATTAATAAGTTGAAGTTATCCCCTTCAAATCCCCTAAAACTACGGCCTAGAGTAAATACCAATTAACACCAAAAAAATTTATATCTCGCGAAGAAAGTGTACCATCATCTTCGCAGTATAATATTCATAATAGGGTCATTCCATGCGAAATGAGCGAAAATTTTAAAAAAGTGGTGGCCCTATAGTAACTGATTTTAGTGAAATTTGGTACATGCTACATTTTAACTACTTTAGGAATAACTACAAAATGAAACTTGTGAATTTCTTTTACCTTTTTAGACATTTTAAAACATTATACGTCGGGTAAATCAGAATTGAATCACACTTAAATTCAAATTTAAATTTATTACTTTTGTTCTTTTAAATTAAAATTACATATCACAATATAGCTAAGGATATCTTAAAAATTGTCTGTCAGCATTGCATGTGGCGGAAAGATGAGTTAAGATATAATTATAAAAACCAGCAAAGTAGTTGTTAATGCGGATAAAACTTTACTACGGCTTCTGGGCTTTAAAATTTAAATTGTAATTAGTAAATTATGCATTCCGTATTGTAAATTGCTTAAAGCACGCCTAGCCAGACGATGGCCGAATAGCTAGGGCGCTGGCATTCGGAACCGGAGTCTGTGGGTTCGAGTCCCACTCTTGGCATGGATGTTTGTAGCCGTTCGGAATCGGCTTTAAGCTGTAGGTCCCGGTCTAATTAACCCTCGTGTAGCAAAAAATGACCGTAGCGCTCCAAACCAAGGCTTAAAGCACGCCCTCCTGGGCAGACCCAACTATAAATTCATGAACAGGTAGCCTCCGAGCTGTGATTCGGCCGCTATGATTCGCTATGATGTTAAACGTGCCTAAGAAAGTGATTACACATGAGTCCGTTCAAGGTAAAATCCGAATGAGAAATTTCGCTAAATCTGTATTCATGAAATTTTTTAATTGTCCAATTCTCCTGGAGTCCACCCTAAGTGAGATGCTGATAAGTCTCGAGGCGAGAATTTGCTGTGAAGAATATAATAAAAATCTTTATCAATTTGTAAATTGTTTATGCAATACGGAAAATTTCGCTTTCATGGAACACAGCCGTTAAGCAATGATAAAAGTTAATGAAAATGGACTGGAAAATTTGTTTACCACATACTTACCTCTTCTAAAATATTAATACTAAATTTCAATAGCCCGGAACTTCTGGGTCTAGCCAATGATTCTTTATTGATCACACAGCCAATGTATCAACCTTTAAGCTATGTCACTGACTTCATGTTCTGCAAACCTTAAATAGTTGTCAAACGTTGTAATTATTTATTTAATTAATTATATTTTATTATTTTCTGTACTTTCAACACCAACATTTTCCCTTACTGAAACCCCCAATACTTACCCCCAATACTGAAAACGGACATTTTAAATTTGAACGAAAAGTTTGTTCATTAAAATTTATAAATATATGATAATATCAGGAACTAACTAAATGTTTTCGTGGGCATATCGAAGAGCATCATGTAAGTGACCTTTTGGCTTCATTTGGTGAAGTAAATAATAATCCACATTATATATTCGCTATGCACTGTTCGTTTTTATTAAAATTTCTTTTCAGATATGATTTTTTTTATGGAATAGCGATGATATTTTACATTCATATTGAAATATTTTAAATATATGTAATCAGATCAGAACACCATTTGTATCCAGCAGTAAATTCATCTTGCAAATGATTTTATATAAATAATAAAATTTGTAAATGCTACGTAGTCCTGTCCTAATTTATTTCTTCTTCTTATATATCAAGAACGACAGCTGTCTCCAAGCTGTTGGTGTCACACGTAAATTTAGTATACTGGTCCCTGATTCATGGAAAACTTGAATCGTTAAGTGGTGTTCGAATATTCCTCCATCACCTGCAAGCTATGTTACCCAGTTTTCTTCAATGCGGCCAGGGCCACTCTCAAATACCTTTTAATCCATATACTAGGAATTAATCCAGTAGAAAAGGATTAATGAAAAAAGAAAACGAAAGGAGTAATATTAGCTCACACATGATATTTTAATTTCCCTCTCACACATGATACATATGACAGTTATCTTCTAAATTACCTACAATCTAAGAGAAAATTTTAAAATGCAAAAATAATACACGCAATTTTATGTTTGAATAAGAAAATTTTCCCCGATTCGTGATTCCTTTCCTTATAAAAACAGCCCCAAATAAAAAACTAATTATTATACACCAATTATTGTTCACTTTTTGTTTATTTTGTCTTTGTAAGGAAATTGTGTTGTTATTAGAAATTTTTAAAGACCAGTGAAATATTTGTTTATTTTGTACTTGCTAAGGAAAGTGTGTTATTATTGGATATTTTTGAAGGCCAGTGAAATATAATTATGTTTTTTACTTTTCCATTTAGTTAATTTTTTAATTGTTCAGAAATTAATTGTTAAAACAGAATTATGTTTCAATATGAATATTTCCCCCGATTCGTTATTCCTTTCCTTATAAAAACAGCCGCAAATAAAAAACTATTTATTATACACCAATTATTGTTCTTTTTTTTGTTTATTTTGTATTTGCTAAGCAAATTGTGGTATTATTGGATATTTTTGAAGGCCAGTGTAATATAATTATGTTTTATTTACTTTTCTATTTTGCGTTTAGTTAATTTTCCAATTGTTCAGAAATTAATTGTTCAAACAGAATTTATTACTTTAATGATCTCAATGGGGGGGGGGGGAGTACAGTTCATTCTTTCATCATTTCTTATTATCATTCTCAAGTAGGAATTAAGGTGACTGTCTACGGAGTGAATTTAAAAAAAATAAATAAATAAGTTTTTTATCATCTTTTATGGTAAAATAGCACTTAAAAATTAAAAAAAAGAGACAAAAACTTACCTGTAAATAGCATACGTTTTTATAAATTGGTCAATTTGAGGTAATTTTTAATGAAATTTACCTAAAACACCTAACACTGTGCACAAAATCTTAAAGCCCTCACACATGATGTTTTAAATTTCCTCTCACACGATACATATGACAGTTATCTTCTAAATTACTTGCAATCTAAGAGAAAATTTTAAAATGCAAAAATAATACATGCAATTTTATGTTCCAATATGAAAATTTTCCCCGATTCGTGATTCCTTTCCTTATAAAAACAACCTCAAATAAAAAAAACTATTTAGTATGCACCAATTGTTGTTCACTTTCTGTTTATTTTGTATTTGCTAAGGAAATTGTGTTGTTATTAGATATTTTTGAAGACCAGTGAAATATTTGTTTATTTTGTATTTGCTTGAGATCAGAGTTCATTCTGAATTCTGAAGACTTTAATTCTAAATTTATATTTTTTATATTGGGTTTTCTTTTTATTCATGTGTATAAAATTTCACATGCTTTTTATTTCTATGCTACTTATACTGTGTTTAGTTTTTAAATAGATTTTGGTTAAGAATTATTCCACAATTTGACATTTTTACTTTACAGCTTTTAGTGGTACAGTTTGCAAAATGTTTTTGTGTATTACTGCCGAAAGAAATTGTTTTAAAGTTTTTTATGAATCTTAATGTAAATTGATAAGTAATTAACTGCTATTAACTATTGGTAATACACTTTTAAAATTCATTAATTAACTTTTTTACTAAATTTTAGTTTAAAATTTAATAATTAGTATTAACTTTATAAAGTTTATTAGTTTACCTAGATAAAGTTTTTTGTTTAAATGTTTTTGTGCGGGTTTGTCATTATTTATCGTGTTTATGACCTCCAATAAAATAGATGAGCTCCCATGTTTTTCATTGCTTTCTACGATTTTAAATATTTTTTGGGGTTCAAATTTACAATTTTTCATGTTTACAAATCTTTAGACACTGTGAGTGATAAAGATCAAGCAGTCAACTACTCAACTGAGTTTTTAAACTCATTGGAGTTATCTGGAGTACCTTCACACATTCTGGAGCTGAAAATTGGTGCACCTATAATGCTTCTAAGGAATCTTAATCCACCTATACTGTGCAATGGAACAAGACTTACTGTGAAGAATTTAATGCTAAATGTTATTCAAGCCACCATCATGACTGGACAAGGTGCGGGACAAGAATTATTAATTTCAAGAATCTCGATAATCCCATCTGACCATCCGTTTATTTTTAAACGTCTTCAGTTCCCTGTACGCCTCAGTTTCGTGATGACCATCAACAAGGCACAAGGCCAAACTCTACAAGTTGTAGGACTTAATCTTCTAAATTCATGTTTCTCCCATGGTCAGTTGTATGTAGGTTGTTCCAGGGTTGGCAAAAAAGAAAATTTATACATTCTTGACTCCGAATGGGAAAACATTTAATGATGTTTATCCAGAGGCCCTCTTAGACTTTTGGAAGACACAAATAAGAGGAGCATTTCAGTTATGGATATTTTTATTATGGAGATATTTATTGCTACAGAATGTTGCGGGGAGACCTTACTTGCAGATTTCTATTAATTTTTTCGTTTGTCAGTGCCTTCTACATATATTTTTATTTTTTCCCCTACAGAATCTTGCATTGATGGTGCGTGGAGCCCTTAAATTTTATAATAATAAAGTAATTTAGGGGTAATCAGTTTAGGTTAACAAGATTTATAGTCAAGAATTATATTTCACATGACTGGACAAGCCACAGGTCAAGAAGTGTTGAAATTAATGGAGGTAAGGTTAAATTTAAATGGAAGTAAGCGTGTAAAAGGTTTTTCATTGCTTACTACGATTTAAAATAATTTTTTGTATTATTGGCCTGAGCGTATCTGGGCACAGCCTGTACTTTTTATTAATACTGTGTTATTTATACTGTTATTTTTTCTACGTATTTATACTGTATTTAGTTTTTAAATTGATTTGGTTTTCTTTACTTTTCAGCTTTTTACGAATGAAGAAATCATGTAGAGGAGGCTACTGCAACATGTGGATACATACAGTTGTTTTGTGACAACTGGCTAAAGGGGTGTATTACATGGTTAACTGGAGTTACACATTTTGTTCCATTTTAAAGGATTTAGGCTGTGGTTCATATGGGAATGGCGTTTAGAAACATACGCGATATGACGCAGATATTACAGATCAAATAATAGCCAAAGATTGCACCACTTCAGTCAGTTGTCCGACATAATTGCAGTTTTGGCTTAAATGATTCATAAATTACAATCGATAGCTGATTTATACTTCATTTATATTTTTGGAAATTAACTTCTTACTTCTGTTTTAATTTTCCTTTCTATTTTACCATCATGTTTTATTTTGCTTTTATTGAAGTGTGTAAAATGTTTTTCATTGCTTACTACGATTTAAAATATTTTTTTGTATTATTGGCCTGAGCGTATCTGGGCACAGCCTGTACTTTTAATTTATACTGTTATTTTTTCTACGTTATTTATACTGTATATAGTTTTTAAATTGATTTGGTTTTTTTTTACTTTTCAGTTTTTTCCTAATGAAGAAATCATGTAGAGTAGGCTACTGCAACATGTGGACAGAGACAGTTGTTTTGTGACAACTGACTGAAGTGGTGTATTACATGGTTAACTGGAGTTACTCATTTTGTTCCATTTTAAAGGATTTACGCTGTGGTTCATATGGGAATGGCGTTTAGAAACATACGAGATATGACACAGATATTAGAGATCAAATAATAGCCAAAGATGACACCACTTCAGTCAGTTGTCCGACATAATTGCAGTTTTGGCTTCAAATCGTTTAATTTTATAATGGATTCTGTAGCATAAAAATTACGCCCTGATACACTGAGGCTAATAATAATACAAATAATTATTTAAAATTTACTAACTAATGCATGTTACTAACTAATGCATGAATGCATGCAAGTAACTCACTGACTCACTCAACTCAACAAACAACACAACGCCACTGAAGTAAATGACTTTCGTTATTACCAAAAGCAATTTGTAGTTTAGGCGGAGGACCTGGGTCACACATAATTGCAGTTTTGGCTGCTTAAACTCTGTCTTTTCACATTTTGATGCCCATGTAGAAGCAGTGGATTACATGGTTAACTGGAGTTACTCATTTTGTTCCATTTTAAGGGGGCACAGGACCTTGAAGCTTGACGAAATGACTATAAATATGGTGTAATTCTAACCACAAAAACTCAAATAATATTGGAAAAAGAAATTTTCTTTCTTTATACATATAAAGTACATATCTTTAAATATGTGATATATAAAAATGGAAATTATGAATCTATAAATAATTTTCAAATTAGCAGTTTAGAATTTTATGTGATTAACTGCTAATTTTGAGTTTGTGTGCAGCATTACTTTTAAACTATCAATAGGAAACTGATAATACTACACTCATGTGCATATTTCATAATTTTTGAAGTTTTCCAATTCTATGCTCAAATTTTAATTTAAATAATATTTATTACAATTTATTTGGTTTCACATTATAGGTAAATATATTACAAGTATATTCTCACAATTCATTATTTTCTGTAAGCATATATCTCAATTTTACGATGCCCACAGCACTTTATGATTGTTAATCACCAGTTAATCATATAAAATTCTAAACTGCTAATTTGAAAAGGATTTATAGATATATAATTTCCATTTTTATAGATGACATATTTAAAGATATGTACTTTACATGTATAAAGAAAGAAAATTTCTTTTTCCAATATTATTTGAGTTTTTGTGGTTAGAATTACACCATATTTATAGTCATTTCATCGAGCTTGAAGGTTCTGTGCCCCTTTAAAGGAATTAGGCTATTGTTCATCTATATAAATAAAGTATGGGAATAAACAACACAACGCCACTGAAGAAAATGTCTGGTGTTATTACTAAAAGCAATTTGTAGTTTAGGCGGAGGACCTGGGTCCCATATAATTGCAGTTTTGGCTGCTTTAAACTCTGTCTTTTCACATTTTGATGCCCCTGTAGCAGTAGTGGATTACATGGTTAACTGGAGTTACTCATTTTATTCCATTTTAAAGGAATTACGCTGTGGTTCATCTATCTATATAAATAAAGTAACAGTGGAGAATGTCGTGGAGTCCGTCGGCATCACGTTTTCGGAGATCACTCATCCTGAGAAAACATGGCCGATTTTGGCGGCCATTTTGGTCGAAAATCGGTGTACTATTTTTCTCATTAAACCTTTCGCGGCGACCGTCACGTATACGTGCCAGCAGCTATCCGCGTTTCTGGCCGAACGTCACGTATACGTGACAGCAGCTATCCGCGTTTGTGGCCGAACGTCACCTATACGTGTCAGTAGTTCGGAACGTTTTATTAGTTAATTTTTGGGGCACAAGATGGCACCGCATGTCTATGAAATTTGGAGTACACGTAGTTGGGACCTTCTATTCGAAAACAAGACTAGTATGAATCACATGCGGTCTATCGTTTTATGTAAACAAACGGAGGAATGGATGTATTGCGTTTGACTGTCAGCGGGTAGGGCATTTAAACTTTGCACGTGGTCTTTGTTTACGACATATCTTTGTTTATTTTTCTTTTGCGGTGGGATTGTAGCATTGGGTATATGGGTTTTGAGTCAGAATTAGATTCTGTTGCAGTGAGATTTCTTTCCTTTGATGATTTAATATGGAGAAAAGGAGAAAATATTTAACAGAAGACGAAATTTCTGAATTGATGAGAAATGTGTCTGATTATGAAAGTAGTGAGTGATACAGAAATCTCTTCGGGTGAATCTTTTTATTTGGAACATCGGGATCAGAGTGATGATGAAGATACTCAGACATTTCTATTCTGAGTATATCGCGGGATGGTACTTCTTCGTGGTCTTCTCACGTAAGGGATTTAACTCAACTAACATTCACAGCGGGATGCGAAATAAAAGTCCATGATGCTGTATCAAATGAATTGGATTATTTCAGATGTTTTTTTGATGAAACTGTAATGGATTTAATAAATAAATTAATGCGTATTATATTATACTAACCAAATTAATGCGTATGAGAGGTACATAAATCCGGAAAGTGAACAGAGTTCATCGTCGAAGTATTTTTGCCTGTAACTAAAGAAGAAATGTTTGTTTAATTTGCTTTGACAATTTTAATGGGTATCGTGAAAAAACCGAAAATTAAGATGTACTACTCAACGAATCAAAGGATTGCAACACCTTTTTTCAGTAAGGTTATGAGTCGGGACCAACGCATCGAAATTCTTCGATACTTGCATTTAACTTCTGATGATGCCAAAAAGATTGAAAAAATTAAACCTTTTTTAGATTTAATCATTCAAAACTTTCAGAGTTTTTGATATATTATTGACATATTCTTGATATATTCCTGATAGGAATATATCAGTTGAAGAAAGTCTCTTACTGTGGAAAGGGAGATTCGACATTATGTCCCAGCGAAAAATATTTTAAACTGTATAACAAAAATTTTTTAGTGGAAAAATAATAAAGAATGTGTAAGTAACCCATATATAGCTTAAATAAATAGATTTGTTTGTAAATGTTACTATTTTGGAATTTCTCGTAAATTTAGGCTTAGCGCTTAAAAGTCCGCCGGCCTGGAAGGTACGCTCACGAGAAAAACCTCCGGCCTCAGAGGAAAGTGCGTGATCGGAACTGCCGTCGCGAAAGGGTTAAAGTAGATAAATCGTAAATATTTGGAAAGAGCTTCACAGCTCGAATCACTGAAAATTTTAATGATGTGTGAAATGTTTCAAACTTCATCTGGTGGACGGATAGCTTGTGCGTAGCTAGGCGAAGCCCGGCTAGTTAAAAATATTTCAATAGGAATGTAAAATATCATCGTTATTCCATAAAAAAAATCATGCCTGAAAAGAAATTTTAATAAAAACGGACAGTGCATAGCGAATATATAATGTGGATTATTATTTACTTCACCAAATGAAGCCAAAAGGTCATTTACGGGATGCTCTTCGATATCCCCACTAAAATGTTAAGTTAGTTCCTGATATTATCATATATTTATAAATTTTAATGAACAAACTTTTCGTTCAAATTTAAAATGTCCTTTTTTAGGATTAAAGGAAAAATGTTGATATTGAAAGTTCAGAAAACAATAAAAATATAATTAATTAAATAAATAATTACAACGTTTGACAACTATTTAAGGTTTGCAGAACATGAAGTCAGTAAGATAGCTTAAAGGTTGATACATCAAAGAATCATTGGGTAGTCCAGATGGTCCGTGCTATTGAAATTTAGTATTAATAATTTAGAAGAGGTAAGTATATGGTTAACAAATTTTTTAGCCCATTTTCCTTTACTTTTATCATTGCTTAACGGCTGTGTTCCATGAAAGCGAAATTTTCCGTATTGCATAAACAATTTACAAATTGATAAAGATTTTTATTAGATTCTTCACAGCAAATTGTCGCATCGAGACTTATCAGCATCTCACTTATGGTGGACTCCGGAAGAATTGGACAATTAAAAAACTTCATGAGAACAGATTTAGCGAAATTTTCATTTGGAATTTACCTTAAACGGACTCATGTGTAATCACTTTCTTAGACACGCTTAACATTATAGCGAATCATAGGGGGGAGAATCATAGATCGGAGGCTACCTGTTCCTTTGGAAATGATGAATTTATATTTGGCTCCGCCCAGTAAGGCGTATTTTAAGTAATTTACAAGACGGAATGGATAATTTACTAATTACAATTTAAATTTTAAAGCCCAGAAGCCGTAGTAAAATTTTATCCGCATTAACAAACACTTTGCTGGTTTTCATAAATATATCTTAACTCATCTTTCCGCCACTTGCAATGCTGACAGACAATTTTTAAAATATCCTTAGCTATATTGTGAGATGTAATTTTAATTTAAAAGAACAAAAGTCATAGATTTAAATTTGAATTTTAGTGAGATTCAATTCTGATTTACCCGACGTAAAATGTTTTAAAATGTCTAAAAAGGTAAAAGAAATTTTTAATTTTGTGGTTATTCCTAAAGTAGTTAAAATATTTTCTCTGCTTAACCTGATGAGATATAAGGCTGAAAAAGACATTAAAGAATTTTTTTTTTTTCCCCAATGTGGAGACACTTTGTCGCGAAGACATTCACCTATAATTCACCGCAGTTTACGATGTAGCATGTACCAAATTTCATTAAAATTGGTTTCCATACGGCCACCACTTTTTAAAAATGTTCGCTCATTTCGCATAGAATGACCCTATTATGAATATTATACTGCGAAGTTGATGGTACACCTTCTTCGCGAGATATAATTTTTTTTTGTGTTAATTGGCATTACTCTTGGCCGTAGTTTTAGGGGATTTGAAGGGGATAACTTCCACTTATTAATTTTCTTCTGGAATTTCATTCGAATTATATTTAGAAATCGCCTTAGTTTTTGGAATAATTTTGATGGTAAATTTTTCCGGTTTTTTATCTTTATTTTTGGATTTAGGAAGCAACCACAATAATTCGCAGTGTGATTACCTTTTAATTAGAACACTTAGTGCAGGTATCTGATTTGGGGGTGCTCTCAATACTTGAGTGACCCTCTCCGCATTCAAGATAACTAAGTCACCTAGCTAGTAGGTGAAGGAGGAATTTCCGAACATCACTGAGCGATTCAAGTTTTCATGAATCTTGGACCGGTAAACTAGATTTATGTTTTACACCAACAGCTTGGAGATAGCTGACGTTCTAGACAGATGAACATAAGATAAGATGTATATATATAAATTTTTTGTTATTTATATAAATTCCTTTGCAAGATTTATTGACTGATAGATACAAATGGTGTTGTGATTACATATATTAAAAATATTTTAATATTAATGTAAAATATCATCGCTATTCCATAAAAAAATCATATCTGAAAAGAAATTTTAATAAAAACGAACAGTGCATAGCGAATATATAATGTGGATTATTATTTACTTCATCAAATGAAGCGAAAAGGTCACTTACGGGATGCTCTTCGATATGCCCACTAAAACGTTAAGTTAGTTCCTAATATTATCATATATTTATAAATTTTAATGAACTAACTTTTCGTTCAAATTTAAAATGTTCGTTTTCAGGATTAAAGGAAAAATGTTGATGTTGAAAGTTCAGAAAATAATAAAAATATAATTAATTAAATAAATATTTACAACGTTTGACAACTATATAAGGTTTTCAGAACATGAAGTCAGTGACATAGCTTAAAGGTTGATACATCAAAGAATCATTGGCGAGACCCAGATGTTCCGGGCTATTGAAATTAAGTATTAATAATTTAGAAGAGGTAAGTATGTGGTAAACAAATTTTCCAGTCCATTTTCCTTAATTTTTATCATTGCTTAACGGCTGTGTTCCATGAAAGCGAAATTTTCCATATTGCATAAACGATTTGGAAATTGATAAAGATTTTTATTATATTCTTCACAGCAAATTGTCGCCTCGAGACTTATCAGCATCTCACTTGGTGGACTCCAGGAATCCTGGGTGGACTCCAGGAGAATTGGACAATTAAAAAATTTCATGAGTAGAGATTTAGCGAAATTTCTCATTCGGTTTTTACCTTGAACGGACTCATGTGGAATCACTTTCTTAGACACGCTTAACATCATAGCGAATCATAGCGGGGCGAATCATGTTTCGGAGGCTACCTGTTCCTTTGGAAATGATGAATTTATAGTTGGCTCCGCCCAGTAGGGCGTGCTTTAAGCAATTTTCAAGACGGAATGGATAATTACAATTTAAATTTTACAATTACAATTTAAATTTTAAAGCCCAGAAGCCGTTGTAAAATTTTATCCGCATTAACAACTACTTTGCTGGTTTTCATAAATATATCTTAACTTATCTTTCAGCCCCATGCAATGCTGACAGACAATTTTTAAAATATCCTTAGTTTTATTGTGATATGTAATTTTAATTTAAAAGAACAAAAGTGATAAATTTAAATTTGAATTTTAGTGAGATTAATTCTGATTTACCCGACGTATAATGTTTTAAAATGTCTAAAAAGGTAAAAGAAATTTACAAGTTTCATTTTGTAGTTATTCCGAAAGTAGTTAAAATATTTTCTCTGCTTAACCTGATGATATATAAGGCTGAAAGAGACATTAAAGAATTTTTTTTCCCCAATGCGGAGACACTTTGTCGCGAAGACATTTACCTATAATTCACCGCATACCCCAGTCAAAATAGACCCGATTTTGACGAATGGGTAAAAAAAATATGAAAGTTTTGAAATTTGGTGGAGATGTTTGTTTAGGCATGCTAATGAACATACTAAAAGTCCCCACCGATTAGACTTGAGCTTTCGCCGCCATCTTGGAAATTGTGTACACTTTTTTGGTTTTTTGGAAATATCTTTAAAAATATTGCTTTTATAAAAAATAATTATATACAAAAATTAAAGAGCATTAAATTATGAACAAAAATCCTTCATAACATTTTTTTATATGTCTAACAGGAACAAAAATAATTGACTTTGAAAAGAACGCATTATCACACCTGGGACGCGCAAGAGCGGTTCCCCATCGCGGTGTGGGGAAAAATTCCGCGCATGTGCATACCATAATTAGCGAAATTAGTTTTACACTAAATGGGAAGGTTTTTTGTATTTTTTCAAATGATTAGGGAAATATTAACTTTACGTAAAAAAAGTTTATTTCAAAAATTAAAAAACATTAAATTATGTGCAAAAATGATTTTATACATTTTTGTCGTAAACCTAACAGGAACGAAGATATTGACTATAAAATGCGCGTTGATAATGGAGTTAGTTTCTACAAAAAACAATGCACAAAAACATATATTTTTTTATAAGTCTAACACAAACAAAGATAATTGACTTTGGAAAGAGCGCACTATCACACCAGGGGCGCGCATTCGGTGTCCATCGCGATGGCTGAAAGACACGCACATGTGCATACCGTCAGGCGCCAAATCGGTCTTACCCTAGTATTTTCCTAGCCAGTTAATAGTTAGTCACCGTTCCGTGTCCGTCTGTGAACAATGGCTGGTACGGAACTATGTTTTACATGTAAAAAATTAATGTCAAATGATTACTTGAATGTAGGAGAAAAGGGGATCACCAGCGTCAGCAGTGGAACCCGGGACGAAGACAAAAAAAATTAACCGAACTTACATCCGCATCGACTGTAGGCAAAATGGGAATCATTCCTCTGGAAACGTTTGAAAATTTTCGAGGGCCTGGGTTAAAAACAATTACTATCGAAGATTTGAATGTCTTAAATCCTTTAGCGGAAGATTTACCACTGCCTAAGCCATCTGATATCTCCTGGATGTGTGCTAAGTGGTTAGGTCTTCCACAGATACCTGAATGGAAATAATTTTTCCATTATATAACCAGAAACCAGCCTTGTGAAAAGACCAAAGTAATACCCCTTCCTTTTGTTAATTCACCGCCAAGCAAGTATGACAACATTTTCACTGTGCTGAAATATGCTGCCCAGCAGTGTGTTAAAATGCATCAAAAGCCTTGCATACTCACGTCTGACCAACCACTGTATATTAAAGCTCGAGAGATAGTCGCAGCAACATCCAATCCATTATTATCAAGTTGTATTGTGAGGCTTGGTGGATTCCATCTTTAAATGTCATTCTTAGGCTGCATTGGGTGCATAATGGCTGGAAGTGGGTTAAAAGAAATACTCACTTTGATTTATGCACCTACGTCAGTAGAAAAAACGTTGCTTGGCCATGCATACGCTCATTTATTGTCCGAGCTCATTTATTGACCCAAACAACTTTAGCAAAAATAATTTTTGACGGCATTGACATATCAGATTTGGAATGTAAAAATCTCCGTGAGTTGTTTCGAGATTTTGCTACTGAACCACCATCGCAAGAAACCTTAAACGCACACACTCAAATACGAGCCATCGAAATTAAAATGAGGAAGACTTTGGAGCACCTGAAAAAGAAAGGCCCAACTGCCTGTGAGGCTGGAAGCGTCAAGAGAAAATTCTTGTGCCCATCACAACTATGGATGCAGTGGCTCCCGATTCAGTTTTAAACATGGTGTTTTGCAACTGTAAGACTGACTGTGGAGTGAGATGCGGATGTCGGAAAGCAGGCATCAACTGCACAACGGTCTGCAATAATTGCAATGGGGTATGTCAGAATGGCATCAGCCCTGTTGATGATGACGATCGAATGAAAGAAGTTGATGAATGGGCCGATGCTAGCGGATCCATAGACGATCTATACATGCCTGTTGAAGGGGAGAATCCCGTACCGAAAAAAGCACGTAAATCCTGAAGTAGGTAAGCTTGAACAATTATTCGCAATGGAAATCTGATAGTGAATACCCCCAAGTTTACTACATTCATGTATAAAATTAATAATGATTAATTATCTACATAGCTAAAAACATTACAGTCTATTTTCTTGTGTTTAAAGAATGCCGAAATGTGGGAGAGGTTAGAAATTCAAAGAAGAGCTCCTGCAACGAGACTTTGAAGCTACCTTCATTATCAACGCGCATTTTATAGTCAATATCTTCGTTCCTGTTAGGTGTATGACAAAAATGTATAAAATCGTTTTTGTACATAATTTAATGTTTTTTAATTTTTGAAATAAACTTTTTTTACGTAAAGTTAATATTTCCATAGTTATTTGGAAAAATACAAAAACCCTTCCCATTTAGTGTAAAACTAATTTGGCTAATTATGGTATGCACATGCGCGGGTATTTCCCCCCCACCGCGATGGGGAACCGCGCTTGCGCGTCCCAGGTGTGATAGTGCGATCTTTTCAAAGTCAATTATCTTTGTTCCTGTAAGACATATAAAAAAAATGTTATGAATGATATTTGTTCATAATTTAATGCTCTTTAATTTTTGCATTTAATTATTTTTTCTAAAAGCAATATTTTTAAAGATATTTTCAAAAAACCAAAAAAGTGTACACATTTTCCAAGATGGCGGCGAAAGCTCAAGTCTGATCGGTGTGGACTTTTAGTATGTTCATTAGCATGCCTAAACAAACATCTCCACCAATTTTTAAAACTTTCATATTTTTTTTAGCCATAAAACCTATTTTGACTGGGCTGTAAGAGAAAATTTTAAAATGCAAAAATAATACACGCAATTTTATGTTTCAATATGAAAATTTTCCCCGATTCGTGATTCCTTTCCTTATAAAAACATCCCCAAATAAAAAAACTATTTATTATACACCAATTATTGTTCACTTTTTGTTTATTTTGCATTTGCTAAGGAAATTGTGTTGTTAGTAGATATTTTTGAAGACCAGTGAAATATTTGTTTATTTTGTATTTGCTAAGGAAATTGTGTTATTATTGGATATTTTTGAAGGCCAGTGAAATATAATTATGATTTTTACTTTTCCATTTAGTTAATTTTTTAATTGTTCAGAAATTAATTGTTAAAAAGAATTATGTTTCAATATGAACATTTTCCCTGATTCGTCATTCCTTTTCTTATAAAAACAGCCGCAAATAAAAAACTATTTATTATACACCAATGATTGTTCTTTTTTTGTTTCTTTTGCATTTGCTAAGCAAATTGTGTTATTATTGGATATTTTTGAAGGCCAGTGAAATATAATTATCTTTTATTTACTTTTCTATTTTGCGTTTAGTTAATTTTCCAATTGTTCAGAAATTAATTGTTCAAACAGATTTTATTACTTTAATTATCTCAATGGGGGGGGGGAGTACAGTTCATTCTTTCATCATTTTTTATTATCATTCTCAAGTAGGAATTAAGGTGACTGTCTACGTTCGGATTGAATTTTTAAAAAAAAAATTATGTTTTTTATCATCTTTTATGGTAAAATAGCACTTAAAAATTAAAAAAAGAGACAGAAACTTACCTGTAAATAGCATACTTTTTTATAAATTGGTCAATTTGAAGTAATTTTTAATGAAATTTACCTAAAACACCTATCTATCTGCACAAAATCTTAAAGCCCTCACACATGATGTTTTAAATTTCCTCTCACACGATACATATGACAGTTATCTTCTAAATTACTTACAATCTAAGAGAAAATTTTAAAATGCAAAAATAATACATGCAATTTTATGTTTCAATATGAAAATTTTCCCCGATTCGTGATTCCTTTCCTTATAAAAACAGCCCCAAATAAAGAAAAAAACTATTTACTATGCACCAATTATTGTTCACTTTTTGTTTATTTTGTATTTGCTAAGGAAATTGTGTTGTTATTAGAAATTTTTGAAGACCAGTGAAATATTTGTTTATTTTGTATTTGATTGAGATCAGAGTTCATGCTGAATTCCGAAGACTTTAATTATAAATTTATATTTTTTTTATTGGGTTTTCTTTTTATTCATGCGTATAAAATTTCACATCTTTTTTTTCTATGCTATTTATACTGTGTTTAGTTTTTAAATAGATTTTGGGTAAGAATTATTCCACAATTTGACATTTTTACTTTACAGCTTTTAGTGGTACAGTTTGCAAAATGTTTTTGTGTATTACTGCCGAAAGAAATTGTTTTAAAGTTTTTTATGAATCTTAATGTAAATTGATAAGTAATTAACTGGTATTAACTATTAGTAATACACTTTTAAAATTCATCAATTAACTTTTTTATTAAATTTTAGTTTAAAATTTAATAATTAGTATTAACTTTATAAAGTTTATTAGTTTACCTAGATAAAGTTTTTTGTTTAAATGTTTTTGTGCGGGTTTGTCATTATTTATCGTGTTTATGACCTCCAATAAAATAGATGTGCTCCCCTGTTTTTCATTGCTTTCTACGATTTTAAATATTTTTTTGGGTTCAAATTTACAATTTTTCATGTTTACAAATCTTTAGACACCGTGTGTGATAAAGATCATGCAGTCACCTACCCAACTGAGTTTTTAAACTCATTGGAGTTATCTGGAGTACCTTCACACATTCTGGAGCTGAAAATTCGTGCACCTATAATGCATCTAAGAAATCTTAATCCACCTATAATGTGCAATGGAACAAGACTTACTGTGAAGAATTTAATGCCAAATGTTATTCAAGCCACCATCATGACTGGACAAGGTGCGGGACAAGAATTATTAATTCCAAGAATCCCGATAATCCCATCTGACCATCCGTTTAATTTTAAACGTCTTCAGTTCCCTGTACGCCTCAGTTTCGTGATGACCATCAAGAAGGCACAAGGCCAAACTCTACAAGTTGCAGGACTTAATCTTCTAAATTCATGTTTCTCCCATGGTCAGTTGTATGTAGGTTGTTCCAGGGTTGGCAAATAATAAAATTTATACATTCTTGACTCCGAATGGGAAAACATTTAATGATGTTTATCCAGAGGCCCTCTTAGACTTTTGGAAGACACAAATAAGAGGAGCATTTCAGTTATGGATATTTTTATTATGGAGATATTTATTGCTACAGAATGTTGCGGGGAGACCTTACTTGCAGATTTCTATTAATTTTTTCGTTTGTCAGTGCCTTCTACATATATTTTTATTTTTTCCCCTACAGAATCTTGCATTGATGGTGCGTGGAGCCCTTAAATTTTATAATAATAAAGTAATTTAGGGGTAATCAGTTTCGGTTAACAAGATTTATAGTCAAGAATTATATTTCACATGACTGGACAAGCCACAGGTCAAGAAGTGTTGAAATTAATGGAGGTAAGGTTAAATTTAAATGGAAGTAAGTGTGTAAAAGGTTTTTCATTGCTTACTACGATTTAAAATAATTTTTTGTATTATTGGCCTGAGCGTATCTGGGCACAGCCTGTACTTTTTATTAATACTGTGTTATTTATACTGATATTTTTTTCTACGTATTTATACTGTATTTAGTTTTTAAATTGATTTGGTTTTCTTTACTTTTCAGCTTTTTACGAATGAAGAAATCATGTAGAGGAGGCTACTGCAACATGTGGATACAGACAGTTGTTTTGTGACAACTGGCTAAAGGGGTGTATTACATGGTTAACTGGAGTTACACATTTTGTTCCATTTTAAAGGATTTAGGCTGTGGTTCATATGGGAATGGCGTTTAGAAACATACGCGATATGACGCAGATATTACAGATCAAATAATAGCCAAAGATTGCACCACTTCAGTCAGTTGTCCGACATAATTGCAGTTTTGGCTTAAATGATTCATAAATTACAATCGATAGCTGATTTATACTTCATTTATATTTTTAGAAATTAACTTCTTACTTCTGTTTTAATTTTCCTTTCTATTTTACCATCATGTTTTATTTTGCTTTTATTGAAGTGTGTAAAATCTTTTTCATTGCTTACTACGATTTAAAATATTTTTTTGTATTATTGGCCTGAGCGTATCTGGGCACAGCCTGTACTTTTAATTTATACTGTTATTTTTTCTACGTTATTTATACTGTATATAGTTTTTAAATTGATTTGGTTTTTTTTTACTTTTTAGTTTTTTCCTAATGAAGAAATCATGTAGAGTAGGCTACTGCAACATGTGGACAGAGACAGTTGTTTTGTGACAACTGACTGAAGTGGTGTATTACATGGTTAACTGGAGTTACTCATTTTGTTCCATTTTAAAGGATTTACGCTGTGGTTCATATGGGAATGGCGTTTAGAAACATACGAGATATGACACAGATATTACAGATCAAATAATAGCCAAAGATGACACCACTTCAGTCAGTTGTCCGACATAATTGCAGTTTTGGCTTCAAATCGTTTAATTTTATAATGGCTTCTGTAGCATAAAAATTACGCCCTGATACACTGAGGCTAATAATAATACAAATAATTATTTAAAATTTACTAAATAATGCATGTTACTAACTAATGCATGAATGCATGCAAGTAACTTACTGACTCACTCAACTCAACAAACAACACAACGCCACTGTAGTAAATGACTGGTGTTATTACCAAAAGCAATTTGTACTTTAGACGGAGGACCTGGGTCACACATAATTGCAGTTTTGGCTGCTTTAAACTCTGTCTTTTCACATTTTGATGCCCATGTAGAAGTAGTGGATTACATGGTTAACTGGAGTTACTCATTTTGTTCCATTTTAAAGAAATTAGGCTATTGTTCATCTATATAAATAAATTATGGGAATAAACAACACAACGCCACTGAAGAATATGTCTGGTGTTATTACTAAAAGCAATTTGTAGTTTAGGCGGAGGACCTGGGTCCCACATAATTGCAGTTTTGTTTGCTTTAAACCCTGTCTTTTCACATTTTGATGCCCCTGTAGCAGTAGTGGATTACATGGTTAACTGGAGTTACTCATTTTATTCCATTTTAAAGGAATTAGGCTGTGGTTCATCTATCTATGTAAATAAAGTAACAGTGGAGAATGTCGTGGAGTCCGTCGGTATCACGTTTCCGGAGATCACTCATCCTGAGAAAACATTGCCGATTTTGGCGGGCATTTTGTTCAAAAATCGGTGTATTATTTTTCTCATGAAAGTAAATAAATCGTACATATTTCGAAAGAGCTTCACAGCGCGAATCACTGAAATTTTTAATCATGTGTGAAATGTTTCAAACTTCATCTGGTGGACGGATGGCTTGAGCGTAGCTAGGTGAAGCCTGGCTAGTTAAAAATATTTCAATATCAATGTAAAATATCATCGTTATTCTATAAAAAAAATTATGTCTGAAAAGAAATTTTAATAAAAACGAACAGTGCATAGCGAATATATAATGTGGATTATTATTTACTTCACCAAATGAAGCCAAAAGGTCACTTACGGGATGCTCTTCGATATGCCCACTAAAACGTTAAGTGAGTTCCTGATATTATCATATATTTATAAATTTTAATGAACAAACTTTTCGTTCAAATTTAAAATGTCCGTTTTCAGGATTAAAGGAAAAATGTTGATATTGAAAGTTCAGAAAACAATAAAAATATAATTAAATAAATAAATAATTACAACGTTTAACAAGTATTTAAGGTTTGCAGAACATGAAGTCAGTGACATAGCTTAAAGGTTGATACATCAAAGAATCATTGGGTAGACTCAGTTGTTCCGGACTATTGAAATTTAGTATTAATAATTTAGAAGAGGTAAGTAAGTGGTTAACAAATTTTCCAGTATATTTTCCTTAACTTTTATCATTGCTTAACGGCTGTGTTCCATGAAAGCGAAATTTTCTGTATTGCATAAATGATTTACAAAATGATAAAGATTTTTATTATATTCTTCACAGCAAATTGTCGCCTCGGGAATTATCAGCATCACACTTAGGGTGGACTCCAGGAGAATTGGACAATTATTAAATTTCATGACTACAGATTTAACGAAATTTCTCATTTGGATTTTACCTTAAACGGACTCATGTGTAATCACTTTCATAGGCACGCTTAACATCATAGCGAATCATAGCGGGGCGAATCATAGATCGGAGGCTACCTGTTCCTTTGGAAATGATGAATTTATATTTGGCTCCGCCCAGTAGGGTGTGTTTTAAGCAATTTACAAGACGCAATGGATAATTTACTAATTTCAATTTAAATTTTAAATCCTAGAAGCCGTAGTAAAATTTTATCCGCATTAACAACCACTTTGGTGTTTTTCATAAATATATCTTAACTCATCTTTCCGCCACATGCAATGCTGACAGACAATTTTTAAAATATCCTTAGGTATATTGTGATATGTAATTTTAATTTAAAAGAACAAAAGTGATAAATTTAAATTTGAATTTATGTGAGTATCAATTCTGATTTACCCCACGAGTAATGTTTTAAAATGTCTAAAAAGGTAAAAGAAATTTACAAGTTTCATTTTGCAGTTATTCCTAAAGTAGCTAAAATATTTTCTCTGCTTAACCTGATGAGATATAAGGCTGAAAAAGACATTAAAAATTTTTTTTTTCTCCAATGCGGAGACACTTTGTCGCGAAGACATTCACCTATAATTCACCGCAGGTTACCATGTAGCATGTACCAAATTTCATTAAAATCGGTTACAATACGGCCACCACTTTTTTAAAATTTTCGCTCATTCCCATGGAATGACCCTATTATGAATATTATACCGCGAAGTTGATGATACACCTTATCTTCGCGAGATATCAATTTTTTTTTGTGTTAATTGGCATTTACTCTAGGCCGTAGTTTTAGGGGATTTGAAGGGGATAACTTCCACTTATTAATTTTCTTCTGGAATTTCATTCGAATTAGATTTAGAAATCGACTTAGTTTTTGGAATAATTTTGATGATAAATTTTTCCGGTTTTTATCTTTATTTTGGGGATTTAGGAAGGAACCACAATAATTGGCAGTGTGATTACCTTTTAATTAGAACACTTAGTGCAAGGATCAGATTTCGGGATGCTCTGAATACTCGAGTGGCCCTTTCCGCATTCAAGAAAAATAGGTCACCTAGCTAGCAGGTGAAGGAGGAATGTTCGAACATTACTGAGCGATTTAAATTTTCTATGAAACAGGGACCGTAAACTAAAAGTGCATTTGACACCAACAGCTTGGAGTTAGCTGTCGTTCTTGATATATAAGCAATGGAAATAAGATCAGATTAATATGAATTTTATTATTTATATAAAATTATTTGCAAGATTTATTTATTGGTGAACAGAAATGATGTTGTGATTACATATATTAAAAATATTTCAATATGAATGTCAAATATCATCATTATTCCATAAAAAAAATCATATCTGAAAAGAAATTTTAATAAAAACGAACAGGGCATAGGGAATATATAATGTGGATTATTATTTACTTCACGAAATGAGGCCAAAAGGTCACTTACGGGATGCTCTTCGATATGACCTCTAAAACGTTAAATTAGTTCCTGATATTTTCATATATTTATAAATTTTAATGAACAAACTTTTCGTTCGAATTTAAAATGTCCGTTTTCAGGATTAAGGGGAAAATGTTGGTGTTGAAAGTTCAGAAAATGATAAAAATATAATTAATTAAATAAATAATTGCAATGTTTGACAACTATTTAAGGTTTGCAGAACATGAAGTCAGTGACATAGCTTAAAGGTTGATACATCAAAGAATCATTGGGTAGAATCATTAAAGAATCATTGGGTAGTCCAGATAGTCCGCTCTATTGAAATTTAGTATTAATAATTTAGAAGAGGTAAGTATATGGTGAACAAATTTTTCAGCCCATTTTCCTTAACTTTTATCATTGCTTAACGGCTGTGTTCCATGAAAGTGAAATTTTCCGTATTGCATAAACAATTTACAAATTGATAAAGATTTTTATTAGATTCTTCACAGCAAATTGTCGCATCGAGACTTATCAGCATCTCACTTATGGTGGACTCGAGGAGAATTGGACAATTAAAAAACTTCATGAGAACAGATTTAGCGAAATTTTTCATTTGGAATTTACCTTAAACGGACTCATGTGTAATCATTTTTTTAGACACGCTTAACATCATAGCGACTCATAGCGGGGCGAATCATAGATCGGAGGCTACCTATTCCTTTGGAAATGATGAATTTATATTTGGCTCCGCCCAGTAAGGCGTGTTTTAAGCAATTTACAAGACGGAATGGATAATTTACTAATTACAATTTAAATTTTAAAGCCCAGATGCCGTAGTAAAATTTTATCCGCATTAACAACCACTTTGCTGGTTTTCATAAATATATCTTAACTCATATTTCATCCACATGCAATGCTGACAGACAATTTTTAAAATATTCTTAGCTATATTGTGATATGTAATTTTAATTTAAAAGAACAAAAGTGATAAATTTAAATTTCAATTTAAGTGAGATTCAATTCTGATTTTCCCGATGTATAATGTTTTAAAATGTCTAAAAAGGTAAAAGAAATTTACAAGTTTAATTTTGTGGTAATTCCTACAGTAGTTAAAATATTTTCTCTGCTTAACCTGATGAGATATAAGGCTGAAAAAGACATTAAAGAATTTTTTTTTCCCAATGCGGAGACACTTTGTCACGAAGACATTCACCTGTAATTCACCGCAGCCATGTAGCATGTACCAAATTTCATTAAAATCGGTTTCCATACGGCCACCACTTTTTTAAAATTTTCGCTCATTTCGCATGAAATGACCCTATTATGAATATTATACTGCGAAGTTGATGGTACACCTTCGCGAGATATAAATTTTTTTTTGTGTTAATTGGCATTTATTCTAGGCCGTAGTTTTAGGGGATTTGAAGGGGATAACTTCCACTTATTAATTTTCTTCTGGAATTTCATTCGAATTAGATTTAGAAATCGACTTAGTTTTTGGAATAATTTTGATGGTAATTTTTTCCGTTTTTTTTATCTTTATTTTTGGATTTAGGAAGCAACCACAATAATTCGCAGTGTGATTACCTTTTAATTAGAATATTTAGTGCAGGGATCTGATTTGGGGGTGCTCTCAATACTTGTGTGACCCTCTCAGCATTCAAGAAAAATAGGTCACCTAGCCAGCAGGTGAAGGAGGAATGACCGAAAATCGCTGAGCCTTTCAAGTTTTCCATGAATCAGGGACCAGTATACTAGATTTACGTTTGACACCAACAGCTTCAAGATAGCTGTCGTTCCAGACAGACGGATTGAGTTCAGATATTGATATATAAATTTTTTATTGTTATTTATATAAAATCATTTGCAAGATGTATTTACTCGTGGCTACAAATGGTATTCTGATTACATATATTAAAATTATTTCAATATGAATGTAAAATATCATCGCTATTCCATAAAAAAATCAAATCTGAAAAGAAATTTTAAGAAAAACGAACAGTGCATAGCGAATTCATAATGTGGATTATTATTTACTTCACCAAATGAAGCGAAAAGGTCACTTACGGGATGCTCTTCGATATGCCCACTAAAACGTTAAGTTTGTTCCTGATATTATCATATATTTATAAATTTTAATGAACATACTTTCCGTTCAAATTTAAAAAGTTCGTTTTCAGGATTAAAGGAAAAATGTTGATGTTGAAAGTTCAGAAAATAATAAAAATATAATTAATTAAATAAATATTTACAACGTTTAACAACTATATAAGGTTTTCAGAACATGAAGTCAGTGACATAGCTTAAAGGTTGATACATCAAAGAATCATTGGCTAGACCCAGATGTTCCGGGCTATTGAAATTAAGTATTAATAATTTAGAAGAGGTAAGTATGTGGTAAACAAATTTTCCAGTCCATTTTCCTTAACTTTTATCATTGCTTAACGGCTGTGTTCCATGAAAGCGAAATTTTCCATATTGCATAAACGATTTGCAAATTGATAAAGATTTTTATTATATTCTTCACAGCAAATTGTCGCCTCGACACTTATCAGTATCTCACTTAGGGTGGACTCCTGGAGAATTGGACAATTAAAAAATTTCATGAGTACAGATTTAGCGAAATTTCTCATTCGGTTTTTACCTTGAACGGACTCATGTGGAATCACTTTCTTAGACACGCTTAACATCACAGCGAATCATAGCGGGGCGAATCATGTTTCGGAGGCTACCTGTTCCTTTGGAAATGATGAATTTATAGTTGGCTCCGTCCAGTAGGGTGTGTTTTAAGCAATTTACAAGACGGAATGGATAATTTACTAACTACAATTTAAATTTTAAAACCCAGAAGCCGATATAAAATTTTATTCGTAGTAAAAACTACTTTGTTTTTTTTCATAAATATATCTTAACTCATCTTTCCGCCACATGCAATGCTGACAGACAATTTTTAAATATCCTTCGCTGTATTCTGAAATATAATTTTAATTTAAAAGAACAAAAGTCATAAATTTAAATTTGAATTTAAGTGTGGTTCCATTCTGATTTACCCGACGTATTATGTTTTAAAATGTCTAAAAAGGTAAAAGAAATTTACAAGTTTCATTTTGCAGTTATTCCTAAAGTAGTTAAAATATTTTCTCTGCTTAAATAGATGAGATATAAGACTGAAAAAGACATTAAAGAATTGTTTTTTCCCCAATGCGGAAACACTTTGTCGCGAAGACATTCACCTAGAATTAACCGCAGTTTACCATGTAGCATGTACCAAATTTCATTAAAATCGTTTTCAATAGGGCCACCACTTTTTTAAAATTTTTGCTCATTTCGCATCGAATGACCCTATTATGAATATTATACTACGAAGTTGATGCTACACCTTCTTCGCGAGATATAAATTTTTTTTTGTATTAATTGGCATTTACTCTAGGCCGTAGTTTTAGGAGATTTGAAGGGGATGAATTAAACTTATTAATTTTTTTCTGGGATTTCATTCGAATTAGATTTAGAAATCGACTTAGTGTTTGGAATAATTTTGATGGTAATTTTTTTTCCGGTTTTTTATCTTTATTTTTGGGATTTAGGAAGCAACCACCATAATTGACAGTGTGATTACCTTTTAATTAGAACACTTAGTGCAGGTGTCTGATTTGGGGTTGCTTTCAATATTTGAGTGACTCTCTCCGCATTCAATAAAACTAAGTCACCTAGCTAGCAGGCATGAAGCTACAGAAGGAGCGGAAGCTTCAATGGGGAATTTTTCGAAAAATGAACCGATTGTTGTCGCTCACCGGTAGAGGGCGCGACATGCAAGCGAAGTGACTATATTACATTGAGTTATACTGCGTGGTGGTGAAAGTTGTTTTATAAATTTTAAAATTTATTCTGTGTGCAGAAATATGTCAAACATGTGTTTTGCTCCAGGTTGTTCTACTGGCTATAGATCAGCCTTAAAAAGAAATAAAGAAACTGGACAGAGAAATCCTAGTATATTTGCTGCTCCTAAGGTAAGAATATTATTATTGTTTTGTGTTAATATAAGATGTATAATAATGAGAGAAAAGTACAGCTTCTGTGTTTTAAGTGAACGCAAAGTTAAGACATCTTAAGTTCTGCTGGAAATAAGCGTGTTTATTTTTCAATCATCCCTATATCCCATCAAAAATAATCATCACGTGTTCACAAAGCTCTATTGTATGAAAAAGATGTAAATAATTACTCATACTATTGCTCTGAAGGAAATCGTTCATCAATAAAAGATGTACGATACTTACGTATATAAATTTATCTATAGTAAATTGTATATCACACATTTAATTTTTATTTTATAATAATGTATTAATAGTGTATGTTGTTAATTTCAGTTCTTTATAATTATGAAATACTTTTCTTCTATTCAATATATTTTGTGGTTATGGCAAATTGAGCTACACGTCTTAACTAAAGCCATAATTTTTCTTTTTAATTGTGCACAGAAATAAAATATTTCCAGTTAACTTTTCTTAATATTGAATTTTATCACTATTAAGTTAGTTGATAAGTAAATAAGTTTTCATTGTATGATAAAGAATGCTGTTACTATAAATTCTTGTGCAAAATCTGTTGAGTATAATTTAAAATAAATTAATATTTTCCTATCTTTTTACTGTGATTACAATGAAACCCATACTTTGTGAAAATGCGAAAATATAGCTGATTTGTCCATATCAATGTTATTTGGGGTTTTTTCTTTTTAATTTGCTAAAAATATTTGTAATCGATAATTTACCAACTTGAAGGTAATTCCTGACAATGCTGGAACCATAATATTGAATTTAATCACTATTAAGTTAGTTAAATTACGTAAGTTTGTTAAAGTACGTAAAAGTGACCACTCCCCTTAAGGGGAGTGGTCACTTTTAAGTACCTTTAAAAGTATCATTTTTGGACTTATGCTGGATTGTATGTACTACTCATGATTTCTGCTTGATTTACAAGAAATTTTTTGAGTAACTGCCTATAATACTGTTTATTATATATGCAATATTTCAAGGTAATTAATAAAAAAATAAAAGGATTTTTTTATGCATAAAAAGTGAATATTTTTTTAAAATCGAGCATTTTGCAGTCAACTACTGTGCGCATTCTACCAAAATAAATTATTAAGTTATATTAATAATTGCTTACTATATGTGATTACAACACTTTAGACAACAAAATCTACCAAAATTTTTGAACCTTAATATATTTTAATTTTAAAGAATTTTTTATAAGCTTTTACTCAGTCATTTTTGAAATTTCTAATTAAAAATAGCACGTACTAAAAGGTTTTAATATATTTTAGAATAATGTTGCTGGATATTGTTGCCTGAAGTATTGTAATCACATATAGTAATCACATATAGTAAATTATTAATGTACCTTAAAAATTTATTTTGACAGAATGCGCACAGTAGTTGACTGCAAAATGCTCGATTTTTAAAAAAAAATTCACTTTTTATGCATAAAAAGCAATTTTTATTAATTACCTTGAAAAATTGCATCTATAATAAACAATATTATAGGCAGTTACTCAAAAAATTTCATATAAATCAAGCTTAAATCATGAGTAGTACATACAATCGAACATAGGTCTAAAAATGATACTTTTAAAGGTACGTAAAAGTGACCACACCCCTTAAGTAAATAAGTTTTCATTGTATGATAAGCAATGTTGTTACTATAAATGCTTATGCAAAATCTGCGTACAAAATCTGCTTATGCAATAAAATGCGTACTTTGTGAAAATTCAAAAATATAGCTGATTTGTCCTTGTCAAAGTTATTTGTTTTTTTCTTTTTAATTCGCTGAAAATTTGTATTCAGTAATTTACCAACTTGACGATTATACCTGTTTTAAAAAGTGTAATCTGAGATGCTTTGACTGATTTTTTTTCCAAAGGAAGATATTTTAAAGTATTGTCTGATTAAATACTGAATTGACTTCCTATTTTATTAGTCCTGATAAGAATTTATTTGTGATTGATAGAAAATGTTGCTTTTCTACTATGTGTGTGTATGTGTGTTTTGGTTAATCAGTATTATTTCTCACATTTTTTTTCCATAAGAGATTATGAACAATGATAAAAAACTTTCTTCACAATTCTTTTCTGCAATTTCATTTCCTTAATTATTAAATTATTACAAAATTCTGAACTAATTTATTCTGAAACCAATACACAATTATTCTGAAAAAGTTTATTTACTCATTTCCTTTAAGAATTTTATTGAATTGTAGCAAAAAAAACACTTGAAATAAAGATTTTGAATGAAAATAAAAAATTGTTAAATTGAATAAATAAATTCATATTAAATACGCACTAAAATAAAACAACTTGTTTTCGCTAGGAAAAATACGAAAAATCCATATTAAAGCGTATGGTTGTCCGTGTCTCAGCCGCCCGCTAGTGCCCTCTAGTGGCGACAAAAAGGGAGACACATTTTTAACACTGAGCTGTTCCTCCTTTTGTATCTTCGTGCTAGGGATGGATCGGAAATACTGGACCTGTTATTTTGTAACAGGTATGCATTAACTGAACTTTGTACCTGTTACCGATTTTCAAAAGTAACAGGTACGGCGTACGTGTCAAACGATAGAATACTCCCGCCAGGCGAATAGAATAGGGCCGCCAGGCGGGGAGCGGGGACGAAATAAGTATACGAGTATTTTTCCGTACCTGTTACCAGAAAATACTCCCTTGCCTGGGCGGGGACGAAATAAGTAAACGAGTATTTTTCCGTACCTGTTACCAGAAAATACTCCCTTGCCTGGGCGGGGACGAAATAAGTAAACGAGTATTTTTCCGTACCTGTTACCAGAAAATACTCCCTTGCCTGGGCGGGGACGAAATAAGTAAACGAGTATTTTTCCGTACCTGTTACCAGAAAATACTCCCTTGCCTGGGCGGGGACGAAATAAGTAAACGAGTATTTTTCCGTACCTGTTACCAGAAAATACTCCCTTGCCTGGGAGGGGACGAAATAAGTATACAAGTATTTTTCCGTACCTGTTACCAGAAAATACTCCCTTGCCTAAACGAGTATTTCCACACTCGTTTATAATTTATATTTCTACGTGGTACGTAGGAAGGGTCGTCAGGGGCATACAAAATAAATAGACAAGTATTTCTACTTGTCTTGTGACCTTCCCCACTTACTGTTTACCAGGAAATATTCGCTTACCTAAACATTTTCACGTTCGTTTTTAACCATAATTTTCCAATAAAATTGACAGTTGATCTGAATTTCGTTGGACATTTTCTTACCTTCTTCTTCATTTAAATTCATGACTATTATTAAATACTAATACACCCAAATACCTTTATAAAAATATTTACTTTCATTGGTTTTGAAATAAAATAACATTTTTGGATTAATGTTGTTGATAAAATTCACTGATTATTCATTATATTATTCGTAATCATTTATGTGTTTTATGACAGGTGAAAAAATTGTATCTGCTCACTTGTCAGGATTTTGTGAATTAAATTGTTGATGATAATAAAAACAACGTCTCATGAAAAAAAAATTTATTTTATAGTAAACAAGATTATCATTAGCAAAACATAAATATTTTTTAGAAAAAACAACTTGGTATATATGTATTTATTGTACAATAGGTATACAGATTTTATAAAATTCACTGATTATTCATTATATTATTGGTAATCATTTATGCGTTTTATGACAGGTGAAAAAATTGTATCTGCTCACTTGTCATGATTTTGTGAATTAAATTGTTGATGATAATAAAAACAACGCCTTATGAAAAAAATATTTTATATTAAACAAGATTATCATTAGGAAAACATAAATATTGTTTAGAAAAAACAACTTCGTATAAATGTATTTATTGTACAATAGGTATACATATTTTATAAATAATCAACTGAACAATTGTAGTTTGCACATAAATATTAATTATCCCTTTATGTAAATATAAAATAAACTGTACCTAATACAATTATATTAATATTACAAAAAATCTATTTAATAAAGTTTTATTGAATAAAAAAAAATAGAATATTATTTAATGTTCTAAAAATTAACAGTATTAACAGCTTACCTTAATATTAATACTAACTTTTTGTATCCAAATCAAATAACAAAACTGAATAGGTATTTAAATATAAACGCATTATATTAATTATTGCGCATTATTGTTAAAATGTACATGGCATTTGTAAAAATATTACATTAATCTTTAAAAAAGTTGTTACACTTAAATTTTTGGTTTCGTTACTTATTTGTTTATTTTCTTTATTTATTTTTAATCTTAAAATAATTGCTCACGATAGACGGTCAATCACCACAGAATTGGTCTATTAGTTTCTATTTTTTTATGAATACAAAATAGCTTAATAACTATCAATAAATAAAATAATGAAAAATAATGACAGTAAGTAATAAAAAGTTTGGTAGTTAATTTCTAATGATAATTGCCAAATCTCGAAGCCCTTTATAAGCAAAATTGAGCGTTCGTGTTTAAAAATAAAAGTTGATGACTTTTTCGCCATCTAACCAAGAACGGCGATCGGATATTATTTAACTAGACTAGAAAAATATTCTCTCGCACGGGACAGAAGATTTGAGGGCACAAAGCTTCTTTTTTGGCAATTGGCTAAGAGACGGGTAATTAAATTTTTGTTCCGCCCACCATTTCATAGCAGACTAAGCACTAGGCGAAGAGTTAACAGGTACGGGGTATAGACCTCGGTAAATGAGTATGGAGGGGAGAGAGGATGGCGGGACCACGGGAATGAAACTGGAAGATGAAGTTAGAGTAACAGGTATTTTTTTGGATCTGGATCGGTTGTACCTGTTACTGAAAAATACTCGTATTTGGCATCTCTACTTCGTGCTAGCAGGTGAAGGAGGAATGTCAGAACATAACTGAGCGATTAAAGTTTTCCATGAATCAGGCAGCAGTACCAGTAAACTAAATGTACTTATGACACCAACAGCTTGGAGATAGCTGTCGTTCGAGATATTTATAAAGAAATAAACTAGGATGTTCATTCATGTATTGTTAATTATATAAAATCTTTTGCAAGATTTATTTACTGGTGGTTTTAAATGGTGTTGTGATCACATATATCTATATTAATAAAGAGAGAGGTGTTGTCGATATCATGTGAGTGTAACGCGACCGGGCGGACCAATCATCCAAAAAAAATGGACGACAAATATACAGAAATCGGTGAATTTTTTTTCTCTTAAAAGTAGATAAATATTACATATTTGGAAAGAGCTTCGAAAACTGATAATTTTTTCTGCGTACACTTATTCTGTTAATTCAATAGTTTTAGAGATATTTGGATTCTAATGATGCGTCATTGCTCTTTGAAGATGTAAACAAAAGGTGATTCGTTCAAAGCGTGATTCTCACTAAAAAATGAATCACTGAAATGAAATGTGTCACCATGTCTATTTTTTTATTTATCAAACTTTATATTTGAAAAACTAAATATTCAAATTGCTTAATAATAATAAAAAAATTATTGAAACTAAATAGTTATATACTGATTTTTGGTGGATTTACTGATTTTTATGTGAAGTGATATTTTTTTCGTTCGAGTGTCAGTGAAGTGATTCGATTTGCGAAATTTCATTTTGAAATACAATCAATTTGGATAGCGCAAGGTGAGTACAAAAGCTCTTAATTTTTATTTTCAGTTACCTAGATGTTAAAGTTAATTTTCTAATATTACTCCTTTTGTTTTACGGAATTTTATTATTCACGAGATACTTTTAAAAGCATAAAAATTAGTATATCTTAACTAAAAAGAATCAGTCTAAACTTTAAGCAAAGTTTTCCGATTTATTTACGGTCCATTTATTAGTTTTAAAAAATAGTTTTTTAAAGTTTTTTTTTTTGTGTTTTATGGTAAAATAGAACTTAAAAATTTAAAAAAGTAACAAAAACTTACCTGTAAATAGCATATTTATTTTATAAATCGGTCAATTTGATGTAATTTTTATTGAAATTTAGCTAAAAAGTCTATAACTCTGCATAAAATTCTTAATGCTACTATTTAAATTTCCTTCTCTCACATGATACACATGATAGTTATATTCAAAATGACCTACAATCTGAGAGAAAATTTGAAAATGCAACTATAATACATGCAAGTTTATGTTCTAATATTAAAATATTCCCCTATTCGTCATTCCTTTCCTTATAAAAACAGCCCCAAACAAAAAAACTACAATTGCATCACAGAAATATTGCAAAGAGTTGTAGACAGAAGAATAAAAAGAAAGAATATTCAAATAAAGTAACTAAATTAAACAAAAAATGACAGATAGTTCAAATTCCACTTCACTATCCGATTGAAATAATATTTAATGGAATAATAACTATTAATTTATGAAAAAACAAAACAAAAGTCAACAGTATGTGACCATCACTGTAATATTCCAGAGATCAACTTTAATCCGTATACTAGGAATTATCCCAGTAGAAATGGATTAATGAAAAAAGAAAACTAAAGGAGTAATATTAGCTCACACATGATATTTTAATTTCCCTCTCACACATGATGCATATGACAGTTATCTTCTAAATTACCTACAATATAAGAGAAAATTTTAAAATGCAAAAATAATACACGCAATTTTATGTTTCAATAAGAAAATTTTCCCCGATTCGTGATTCCTTTCCTTATAAAAACAGCCCCAAATAAAAAACTAATTATTATACACCAATTATTGTTCACTTTTTGTTTATTTTGTCTTTGTAAGGAAATTGTGTTGTTATTAGAAATTTTTGAAGACCAGTGAAATATTTGTTTATTTTGTACTTGCTAAGGAAATTGTGTTATTATTGGATATTTTTGAAGGCCAGTGAAATATAATTATGATTTTTACTTTTCCATTTAGTTAATTTTTTAATTGTTCAGAAATTAATTGTTAAAAAGAATTATGTTTCAATATGAACATTTTCCCTGATTCGTCATTCCTTTTCTTATAAAAACAGCCGCAAATAAAAAACTATTTATTATACACCAATGATTGTTCTTTTTTTGTTTCTTTTGCATTTGCTAAGCAAATTGTGTTATTATTGGATATTTTTGAAGGCCAGTGAAATATAATTATCTTTTATTTACTTTTCTATTTTGCGTTTAGTTAATTTTCCAATTGTTCAGAAATTAATTGTTCAAACAGATTTTATTACTTTAATTATCTCAATGGGGGGGGGGGGGAGTACAGTTCATTCTTTCATCATTTTTTATTATCATTCTCAAGTAGGAATTAAGGTGACTGTCTACGTTCGGAGTGAATTTAAAAAAAAATAAATTATGTTTTTTATCATCTTTTATGGTAAAATAGCACTAAAAAATTAAAAAAAGAGACAAAAACTTACCTGTAAATAGCATACTTTTTTATAAATTGGTCAATTTGAAGTAATTTTTAATGAAATTTACCTAAAACACCTATCTATCTGCACAAAATCTTAAAGCCCTCACACATGATGTTTTAAATTTCCTCTCACACGATATATATGACAGTTATCTTCTAAATTACTTACAATCTAAGAGAAAATTTTAAAATGCAAAAATAATACATGGAATTTTATGTTTCAATATGAAAATTTTCCCCGATTCGTGATTCCTTTCCTTATAAAAACAACCTCAAATAAAAAAAAAACTATTTACTATGCACCAAACATTGTTCACTTTTTGTTTATTTTGTATTTGCTAAGGAAAATGTGTTGTTATTAGATATTTTTGAAGACCAGTGAAATATTTGTTTATTTTGTATTTGCTTGAGATCAGAGTTCATGCTGAATTCTGAAGACTTTAATTATAAATTTATATTTTTTATATTGGGTTTTCTTTTTATTCATGCGTATAAAATTTCACATGCTTTTTTTTCTATGCTATTTATACTGTGTTTAGTTTTTAAATAGATTTTGGGTAAGAATTATTCCACAATTTGACATTTTTACTTTACAGGTTTTAGTGGTACAGTTTTCAAAATGTTTTTGTGAAATACTGCCGAAAGAAATTGTTTTAAAGTTTTTTATGAATCTTAATGTAAATTGATAAGTAATTAACTGGTATTAACTATTAGTAATACACTTTTAAAATTCATTAATTAACTTTTTTACTAAATTTTAGTTTAAAATTTAATAATTAGTATTAACTTTATAAAGTTTATTAGTTTACCTAGATAAAGTTTTTTATTTAAATGTTTTTGTGCGGGTTTGTCATTATTTATCGTGTTTATGACCTCCAATAAAATAGATGTGCTCCCCTGTTTTTCATTGCTTTCTACGATTTTAAATATTTTTTGGGGTTCAAATTTACAATTTTTCATGTTTACAAATCTTTAGACACTGTGAGTGATAAAGATCAAGCAGTCAACTACCTAACTGAGTTTTTTAACTCATTGGAGTTATTTGGAGTACCTTCACACATTCTGGACCTGAAAATTGGTGCACCTATAATGCATCTAAGGAATCTTAATCCACCTATACTGTGCAATGGAACAAGACTTACTGTGAAGAATTTAATGCTAAATGTTATTCAAGCCACCATCATGAGTGGACAAGGTGCGGGACAAGAATTATTAATTTCAAGAATCTCGATAATCCCATCTGACCATCCGTTTAATTTTAAACGTCTTCAGTTCCCTGTACGCCTCAGTTTCGTGATGACCATCAACAAGGCACAAGGCCAAACTCTACAAGTTGTAGGACTTAATCTTCTAAATCCATGTTTGTCCCATGGTCAGTTGTATGTAGGTTGTTCCGGGGTTGGCAAAAAAGAAAATTTATACATTCTTGGCTCCGAATGGGAAAACATTTAATGTTGTTTATCCAGAGGCCCTCTTAGACTTTTGGAAGACACAAATAAGAGGAGCATATATTTTCATTTTTTCCCATACAGAATCTTGCATTTATGGTGCGTGGAGCCCTTAAATTTTATAATAATAAAGTAATTTAGGGGTAGTCAGTTTAGGTTAACAAGATTTATAGTCAAGAATTATATTTCACATGACTGGACAAGCCACAGGTCAAGAAGTGTTGAAAATAATGGAGGTAAGGTTAAATGGAAGTAAGTGTGTAAAATGTTTTTCATTGCTTACTACGATTTAAAATAATTTTTTTATTATTGGCCTGAGTGCATCTGGGCACAGCCTGTAATTTTTATTCATACTGTGTTATTTATACTGTTATTTTTTCTACGTTATTTATACTGTATTTATTTTTTAAATTGATTTGGTTTTCTTTACTTTTCAGCTTTTTCCGAATGAAGAAATCATGTAGAATAGGCTACTGCAACATATGGACAAAGACAGTTGTTTTGTGAGAATTGACTGAAGTGGTGTATTACGTGGTTAACTGGAGTTACTCATTTTGTTCCATTTTAAAGGAATTAGGCTGTGGTTCATATGGGAATGGCGTTTAGAAACATACGCTATATGAGGCAGATATTACAGATCAAATAATAGCCAAAGATGACACCACTTCAGTCAGTTGTCCGACATAATTGCAGTTTCGGCTTCAAATCGTTTAATTTTATAATGGATTCTGTAGCATAAAAATTACGCCCTGATACGCTGAGGCTAATGCATGTTACTAACTAATGCATGAATGCATGCAACTAACTCACTGACTCACTCAACTCAACAAACAACACAACGCCACTGTAGTAAATGACTGGTGTTATTACCAAAAGCAATTTGTACTTTAGACGGAGGACCTGGGTCACACATAATTGCAGTTTTGGCTGCTTTAAACTCTGTCTTTTCACATTTTGATGCCCATGTAGAAGTAGTGGATTACATGGTTAACTGGAGTTACTCACTTTGTTCCATTTTAAAGGAATTAGGCTATTGTTCATCTATATAAATAAAGTATGGGAATAAACAACACAACGCCACTGAAGAAAATGTCTGGTGTTATTACTAAAAGCAATTTGTAGTTTAGGCGGAGGACCTGGGTCCCACATAATTGCAGTTTTGGCTGCGTTAAACTCTATCTTTTTACATTTTGATGCCCCTGTAGCAGTTGTGGATTACATTGTTAACTGGAGTTACTCATTTTTTTCCATTTTACAGGAATTAGGTAGGCTGTGGTTCATCTATATAAATAAAGTATGGGAATAAACAACACAACGCCACTGAAGAAAATGTCTGGTGTTATTACTAAAAGCAATTTGTAGTTTAGGCGGAGGACCTGGGTCCCACATAATTGCAGTTTGGCTGCTTTAAACTCTGTCTTTTCACATTTTGAGGCCCCTGTAGCGGTAGTGGATTACATGGTTAACTGGAGTTCCTCATTTTGTTCCATTTTAAAGGAGTTAGGCTGTGGTTCATCTATCTATATAAATAAAGTAACAGTGGAGAATGTCGTGGAGTCCGTCGGTATCACGTTTCCGGAGATCACTCATCCTGAGAAAACATGGCCGATTTTGGCGGCCATTTTGGTCGAAAATCGGTGTATTATTTTTCTTATGAAAGTACATAAATGTTGCATATTTGGAAAGAGCTTCACAGCGCGAATCACTGAAATTTTTAATCATGTGTGAAAATTTTCAAACTTCATCTGGTGGACAGATGGCTTGACCATAGCTAGGCGAATCCCGAGCCTAGCCGGGCGAAGCCCGGCTAGTATGTAATATTTATGAAATCACGTTTTATTATGCAATTTAAGTATATTTTAAGAACGATTTCGCTTAATCCGTAAAGGGTCTGGTCCCAATCAATTCGGATTATCGGGATTCTACTGTATATATATATATACAGTAAAACCCCGATTTAACGTTATTCAAGGGACCATAAAGAAGACGTTATATGCGAGAAAAAGTTAAATCGATGTAAGATCAAAAACAACACACTGAGCATAAAATAAAGTCTAATTTAGGTAATACAGAGGCTGTTCGCACATTTTTTAGACGATTTTGTTAAGCGATAATAAAAAATCGTTGCTGCAAAAGAAATAATTGCAATTGTACTATGTTTTTAAAAGTCAAAATTATAGTCTGAGGCTTGAAAGTTTTGTTTTTATTCAAAATGGCGTTTTTAACAAAGCAGTGGTTCGAAGGCTACATTTAAGCTCTTTCCGAAGAGAAATATGCATACTCCGTTATCCAAAAACAATGTGAGAGTCATGGTTTTGTGATATCTAAAGCGTCGATAGGTAATATCGTCAACAAGAAAGGGAAAAAACGTCAAATTGGAGCCTCAAGTGGGTCAAAAATTCCAACCAAGTATCCAAGGAAAAAACGGACATTTTCGACTATTGCAAAGGTACGTTGTTAAATGTTAAAAGAAAATCCCCCTAGTCAAAGGACAGTTGCAAAATCATTAAAATGCTCGGTGTCCACTGTAAACAAAATGATAAACGTTGATTTAAATCTTAAGAAAGCGAAAAAACGCAATGTGCATCGTCTTCTTCCAAATCATATCGCTGAACGCAGGACACGCTGCAGAATTCTATATGAGAAACACTTATCCAAAGACAAATGGAAAACAATTGTCACAATAGATGAATCATGGGTGTATTTAAATGATTGCAACAAAAAAAGAGCCATTTATTATCATAAAAGGGGAGAAAAAAATTTAAGTACATGGTTCAAAGAATCGAAAGAAAGTTTTTCTAAGGGATTCATGATTGTTGCTGGTTTTTCTTATAATGGCAAGTTAAAAATGAATAGAGTGGAAAAAAATGTCAAGATTAACTCCAAATACTATCAGGAACATATTTTATCGCCAATTTTTCTGAATGAAATACCATCGCTTTACCCACAGTGCCATCAATCTGTGAGACTCCATCAGGACAAAGCTAGCAGTCACACATCAAAATCCACTGTAAATTTCCTAAAAGAAATGGAACAAAAAACTGGTATCAAGGCCATACCCTTCACTGATATCCCTACTAAATCTCCCGATGTATCAAATATGGATTTTTGTGCTTTCGGACTTTTAAAATCTGCATTATCCAAACGTCGTCCCAAAACTCGTACAGGACTCTGGAAAGCTGTTCAGGAGGAATGGGATAGAATACCTCTTCTGACACTTCAAAAGGCATTATTATCCTGGAAATTGCGGTGTCGAAGGATAGTTCAGAATAAGGGATGTCAAATAGAACATTTAAAACACAAGAATTTTATGTAATTTAGTTTTCTGAATACAATATACATCGTCTAAAAAATGTGTGAACAGCCTCTGTATATCTTTTATTTCTTCATTTACAATGGTTTAGACATCAGTGTTCTAAGTTATGCTTTATATAAATCGATTATTTCAATTTGCGTCCTGTTTATAGCACAAATCGCATTCTTAACTATTATCCTTCACTATTTGAAAAGAACGCTTCCACTGTTTTCAAAGGTTGAATGGCTTGTGCCGCAGAAGGATTCCCATGTCCCTCATCTTCATCATTATCCGAACTATACAATTCTGAGTCAAATAAATCACTTAGAAACGGAATCTCTGATGTCACGGTATTTGAATCGCAATGCTGATACAACGGAATTCCTCAGACCACGAGAGTTTCACATTTTTCTTTTTTATCAGCCAGTTTTCCCATCTTTTCCCCATTTCGCTCCTTTAAATCTGCTTGCTTGAAAATTTTCCTGACAATTTTTGACTATTTTAGGAAAATTTCTTTGAGTTTTTCCCTCTGGAAAAAAAAAAAGGTTAAATGTGGGAAATATTTTAATATGAAACGTTAAATCCGGGATTTTTTAACATTACAAGTATAGGAAATCAATGGGGACTAATTAAAAATAACGTTATATGCGAGAAATCGTTAAATACGGGTTACGTTAAATCGGAGTTTCACTGTATATAACATACAAAACCAAAAACATTTTCCAAACTCTAAATTCGTTTTGATTCCCTTTAAATTACTTAAGCGTAAGCAACCTATTTTCTTTTTAAGAACAAAGGAATTGAGTGTATCCTAAATACTAAAGTAGGCAACTAATATATCGTCTCCTAACCCCCAGTCTCTTAGGGGTCAATCTTATATAACAAGCCACGAGATCCAAAATCCAGAAAACTACTCTGTCCAACGGGTGCAGAGTGCACGGGTCACGTGACAACGACCTCATGAAGATTATTTCACAGCAAGGTTTTGCCCGGGGCTCTTTCTCTATGTCTCTATGTCTTCGTACTTGCCATGTAGTGTCCGTCCTGCTTTTTATTTCGTCACGCACCTATTCTCCAAAATTCAAGATATGTTCCACCTGCTAGTCTTGTGTCATCCTTACGACCATGTCGTCAGTGTCAATCTGTGTCAAGTCGTTTTGTACTGTGCATATCTTCCATGTCGCCGTCTAGAAGTTTAATTCCCGGGAATAAAGTAGTTCAGCTGTTTAACGTGTGGATTATGTTTTCTCGAGTGTTTATTGGGGTTCTTCACTCCGGTCTCGTCCACATTTTTTCACGTTAACCCATTAATCGCTGGTGTTGCGTTGACGCAACGGTCAAAATAAATGCGTATAAAAATTTAGCTATCAAATGATTTTTATATTAGCAGTAGTTTTTGAGTAGGGATAATAATCGAATAGAAAAATATTTACCTTCAACTGTTCTTTTAATTTAATAACGAGTTAAAACTATAGACAGTTAGTTAAGCATTTTTGAACGAGAACTTTCTCCTGGTCATTTTCACAGAAGAAATATAGGGAGACAAACGTGAGCTTTAGGGGTGATCTATTTTTAGCCAAGGTCAAAGTTTATCAGAACATTCCCTAAATCGGTTGCTTTTGTTTGGGTGGGGGAGGAAGAGAAAACAGGCGTTACGTTGGCGCAACGTCAGCGGGAAAAGTGTAGTTCCCTTATTCACATGTGTCGCTCGACTCCGAAGAACTTTTTCCAATTCTGTGCTTATAGAAATGCCTAAAACTAGATACTTTACGTTTAAAGAAGCTCTTCAAAGAATTTTTGATAAAGATTCAGATAATGATGGCGAGAATGAAACTGATATTGTGCGTGATGTTACAATATATATATATATATATATATATATATATATATATATATATATATATATATAATGCCTTAATTAACGGGTGCAACCCTGGGAACCTTAAAAGGGGGATTAGAGAAAATAGGAATTTGCAGTTAAATACTATTAATTTAGGAGATATCGGGATAAAACCATCGCGGAGAAAATAGATTCCGGGGTTGGATTTGATTGACAATTATAACTGCGCCTGGGCCTCATCTTTGGTGCTAACGTAACAAGGCTCTTGTGGGCATGCGCGGTATTTCTAGAAGCTGAAAAAAGTTTGAAATCTTCAGAGACAATGGGACGATCGACTGGGAAAGACGTGCTGCTCGGTAGGCACGCATTTTGGACAGGGGTGGGACTAAATTAATTTTAGTTATGGAGCTGAGCTTTAGAGTTTGATTAATAAATATATTTTGTAGATTGAATGTAGTGTGATGTTGTTGCCACTTGCCACATCTGACCGCTGGTAGAAGAAGATGGAAGATTTTCGGGAGCCGACTTCAGTTGTAATCTAAGAGGAGTTCGGACTACATGGTATATATAAAATGGGCGAGAAGAACGAGTCTAGACACACACACACACACACACACACACACACATACACACACACACACATATATATATATATATATGTATAATAAAATATTACTTTTATTTAAATGTTACTTTCTAACTATAAGATGCACCTCCAATTTTAGGTCTATTTTTTATGTAAAAAAGGTGCCTTTTATGGTCTGAAAAATAAGATAATCTCATATTATATTTATAAGAGACTACGTTATATGTAACCGATATTATCAGAGTGATAAAAAAACTTATTTTAGCTAACTTTTGTTTTTGCTTTGGAAAAGGCTTAAATATTTATTTTTCGAGCTAAAAGTAATAATCATGAATTTCAGAGTTATACAGAGAATATTAACATTTATTTTTAGAGTAGATGTATAGTTGTAATTGCAATGCATGATAATTATCAGAATAATTTAATTAAAGGTTTCTCTCCTTGTATATTCAATTAGACTATATGCATTCCTTTAAATATGTATTCAGTGGAAGAAAAATTCCTAATTTTCTCGACCAACTATTTCCATTAACTAAACTTTACTTATTTAGCTTCATTAATCATACCTCATTTTCATACTTGCAGTACTGGAATTCTATAAAAATGAAGATTCTTTCACCAATTAAATGCGAAATTTACAACAAAATTAGCACATTTTTCGGACCATATTTCGCCCCTTTTTACATAAAATAATTTACTTAAAATCGTGGGGCGTCTTTTGGTCAGAAGGTAACATTAAATTAAAATGAATATTTTATGTATATATATATATATATATATATATATATATATATATATATATATATATATATAACATAAAAACCCATAAATCCCTTTCAAGATTCTAAATTATGCTAAATTTCATTTTGCGTGATAAATTTCTTTTCCAATTTAAAGAACAAAGACAGCTGCGTAGCGTTCCCTCGAAAATCCCAATTTCTCGCGCATCTTACATAAGGTATCACGTGCAGGGCCCTTTTATCGCATGGGCAAATCGGGACTTTGCCAGGGCCGCTTGATGCTAGGGGACCCCCCAAACCCCCTTGGTGTATGCACCTAGTATATCTAATAGTATGTATAGCCCATGGATAGTTCTTATTTTTATAAATGTTCGTAAGGGGGGGGGGGCCCAAATAGCATCTGCCCAGGGGCCCCCAGCGTTCATAATCGGGCCCTGATCACGTGACCTCTGACACTAGAGTCATGGGTAGCCAATCATTGCTCTTGTGCATAATCACATAGCGAGCCACCTCAAAAGTTTAGATAAGGGAAAGTTTAGATAAAGTATATAAAGATATGAAAATATCTTTATATACCTTACAAAATACAAATTATTCTTTTCTAAAAATTCATCGGACCTCAAATTGGACCTGTTTAAATTTGAGGTCCGTCTTATGGTCCATAAAATAAGGAACCTCTAATCGGTCTGTTCATTTATTCACATAACAATCATCTTGCTTACAGCCGCTTTACTATGTTAGAATTATTTTTCCATACTTCAGATTTTGCATTTTGAAAACCGTAATTAAAAAAATTACTGTCGCGTGAGAGGTGAGTTAGAGCAAATGACTCACCATCCTAGATGCGGAGAATTTTTTTTTTTGATAAAATAAAATCGAAGAGTTGAATTTTTAAATGCTGTAAGGAATTTCCTTCACCTCTTAAAACAACTCACAGATGCAATTTGTTATTCCACTGGTTATTTCTGTCTTTCATTAAACTTAGTAAACCATATATTAAAAAAAAAAGCATTCTACTTTCATGATTTATGGTAGAAGACAGTAAAATTCATTAATATATTTCTCCACTGTGTTTATGAAATACTGATTTAATTTTTCCTCCTCAATTGTAAAAAATTGTATTACACGCATATATGAACATGACCTTGTATACCGTATATTTCGCAACATATGACGCACCTAAAATTTATGGGAGTATTTTTACAAAAGAATATTTTGTATTTTGTCCGGTATATAAATATATTTTCAATTCCTTATTTAATAATGTTAAATAATAAATATAATAAAAAATTATGTAATATGATAATAATATATAATATATCTATGGCATTATGGCAAATGTTGATATATCATTTTTTCCCGTTTTCAATAAATCATAAGAGTAACTTCTGTAGCGAAATATAAAATCGCTCATTTAAGTTTTTGAATCTAAATATTCTTTAGTTAATACTCATATTCAACCTCAAGCATATGGTCTGCCTTCAATGAGCATTTTCAATTAGGGACTAAGTATTACCTCTTTTATACATAGAATCATTTGACAAAACTAAATACTAGGTATTATTTCCTTATTCCACTATCAGCTTTTGTCACATTAAAGCATCAATTTTAAGTGTGACATATCAACTAAAAACATTAAACTGAATTTTCCGGACATTTTTAAGTCCATTTGATTCCAATATGGTCCGTCATATGAACATCTGCAATAACGCCACGGAATATAACAAAATATTCATTTAATTTTATTGTTACCTTCTTACCATAATATAATCCTAATTTTAAGTCGACTTTTTATGTAATAACCTTATGGTCTGAAAAATATGGTAACTCCCTGAAACAATTTGGTATTCTGCTAGTGATTTGTGCCTTTCATTAAACGTAGTGAACCCTACATTGTAAAACACATTTCTACTTTCATGATTTATGGTCAAAAACAGTAAAATTTATTAATATAATTTTTCACAGTGTTTAGGAAATCCTGATTTAATTTTCCTTCCTAATTTCGATTTTTCCCAATTACATGCACATATTTTCATGACCATATACAATATTTTTCGGACCGTAATATCACACCGGTTGATAACACGAACGTCAAATTTATGGGAAGATTTTTAGAAAAGAATATTTTGTATTTTGTTAGGTATATAAAGATATTTTTAATTTCTTACTTAGTAAAAATTGAAAAAAATTTTCAGGTAGTCTCTTCTAACGAAACTACCACGGTTTATTAACGTAGGATTACTTATCGCTGATTACCGATTTTGTATGTATATATGCATGCATGTGTTATGTATATATGTGTTTATATATAAGTACGTATGCATATATATATATATATATATATATATATATATATATATATATATATATATATATATATATATATATATATGTCAAAATTTTGACGCATTTTAGTACTTTTCTATTTGAATGCTTACCGCTTGTCCAAACGATACAGACTGGGTTTGGTGCGCTGCTGAAATTATAACTCGCGAGGTACGGACGGACGGTTTTAGCGTCTGAAATTTTGCTTTCTGGAGGACCGTTATGGAGAAACGTAATCCTACATTTAAATAATATATGTAATAAATTATATATTTATATATATATATATATATATATATATATATATATATATATATATATATATAATATATATATATAAATATATAACTTTCGACCATAAGACACAACCCAATTTTAAGTCGATTTTTCTTATGTAAACATGTGCGTCATATGGTCCCAGAATTACGGTATATCTGAGATGGCAAAGAAAAACATAGGTAAACAGAACGGGGATTTATAATGATTCTGTGGTCCGAATGTTAACTAAACCCCTGTCTGGGTTCTCGTCCCCAGAGTATCACGCATTTTCTTTAATATCTCACATTCCGGGTAAAGTGGATTCATAATACATTCATTTCACCCACCTTTCTTCATTACGTATGCATGTGCTTTTGCTTTATCTTCTTTTGAGAGCGGAATCTGCGTCAACCTGAATGAATAAAATACGAAGGAGGCAGCACGATGTTCTGGATATATCGAGGAATCTTTCCACTTTGTGTACAGATGGTGCAGAGAGGAAAATTAATAGATTTTTTTTTTTTAGATGAAACTTATTTTCTTTCAAAAAAATAAGTATGAAGAATTTTTCAGCAGACGTTTCATGATAAAACTTAGATGATGAATTAATCGATGAATTAATTCCTTTCATTTCAGAACTATATTTATTTTAAAGATTCACCTTTTAAGGGAACGGTTGACCTTTATTTCAGCAAATCTCGTCATTGTAATACTGATTGTGTTATTGTAAATGATATATATATTTCTGTAGATTATTAGTACCAAAATTAATAGATTTTTTTTATAGATGAAACTTATTTGTTTTAAAAAAAAATTAGTATGAAGAATTTTTTCAGAAGACGTCTCATGATAAAACTTAGATGATGAATTAATCGATGAATTAATTCCTTTCATTTCAGAACTATATTTATTTTAAAGATTCACCTTTTAAGGGAACGGTTGACCTTTATTTCAGCAAATCTCGTCATTGTAATACTGATTGTGTTTTTGTAAATAATATATATATTTCTGTAGATTATTAGTACCAAAATAATTTTTTTCAAGTAAAAAATCATTTATGAAGCTTCTACAAAGTAATTTATAATGAGTAAGTGTGGTAATAAATTTTAAATCTGTATTTCTCAAAACAGATTTTTCAAGGTTCTTAGAATTTTTAAATGCTCCACGCTACTTAATTTTTCTTCAAAATTCATGAAATTGATAAGGAAGAATTCTGATGCTGTTTACAAAAGAACTGGGTATGCATTTTACAATTCGACTTCATTAAGGTAATTAAATTTGATTTATAACTTTTCAAAAGGCAAAATTTTGATGAAAATCGGGATGGAATTCAGAAAAAAATCTCTCAAAAATTAACTATCCAAGGGATTAAATAATTGATACCCCGATTTGTTTGTTATACAGTTTAAAGAGATTAAAATGCAAAATCGAGGAAATATCTCAAAAATTAAGTAGCAAAGAGCATTTTAAAATTTTGTTTATAAATTTAAAATTTTTTAAAAAATCTTAAAATTATAATGAGATTGGAAATTTATTTTAAGGTATTCTATTTATTTATAGTGAAATGTGCATATATACATAATTTCGTATCTGTATGATGAAAAGTAAAAAAAGTAAATTTTAATGTCCACCGTTCCCTTAAATAGAAAACAAAATCATAACCTTTTTTACATTTCATTGTCGCCCACGTTGTATAGTTGTAAGCATTACTAGCCGCCCCTGCGTGGTCCTTGTCTATTACGTAACCATGTGTTTTTGCTTATTTTCCTTACCGAGGAGAAATGTGTGTCAACTTCAACGAATCAAAACGAAAGAAATACAAGTATATCAGTAGGCGAAAGGGGGGGGGGGATTCCCGGAATCGGAAATAATTCAAACAAAGGGGGACACTTTTTCAATTCCTACTATTAGTTCACACTCTCGCTATATATCTTGTTCAAATTTTCAATCGTTAATAAAATACTTTTTATTCATCCACTCAAGTTCAAATACATTTTTTTAAACTTGTAGTGGATGACACTTGATGTTAATACAGTTTTTTCAAATATTAATTCATTAATTAAATTCAATTAATCGATTTTAGTTTTAAACCTAAAGCGTCTCTTGCTCTTGAATAGTAATTTCCCTCTTCTTACTCTGTAAACGGTAGCACTGCGGTAGCGCGGGCTACTCCCGTCCTGTAGGTTGCGGGATCGAATCCCCAACCTGACAAACTTTTTCTCTCTCTTTCCCCCCCCTCCTAATCTCGCACAGTAGGCAAGGTTCTGGCAGGCAATCCTTTTTTTCAATTCCTACTATTAGTTCACACTCAAATTTTTCTTTGTTGACCTAAGTAGGAATTTAAAAAATTTTGTTTTTATATTACTTGTTTAACACTAGAAAGACAGATGCCGTCATTTTAATGGTTTCGGACATACTATTGAGCGCTATGTTTATATTTTTGTCTTCAGGCTTCTGAAATTTTATGACTTTTTCTAATTTTATGCGAAACTAGCTGAGTGGCAACCCGATGTGTTGCTTTTTCGATTTAAAATGAAATAGTTTCATTTCTTAATGATTAAAAAAACGTTTAATCGCTTTTAAAAATATATTAGAATTTTTAAAAAAGGGAATAATAATTTAAAATTTTCTTTCTCAAATTTCGGTTTTTCGCTTTTGAAATAATTCTTTCAAATTTCCATTTTCAAATTGTGATTTTAAGACAAAAAAGAAATTCATTCAATTAGAAAAAATTCTAAAGGTTTTAACTTCTCATTTCCTAAAACTAAAATTATTTCTCGTACTTTAAAATTATTTCTTGATTTCAATTATTAAATGACTCGTTCTCAGACTCGTTCTCAAGTAATAATTTTTCCTTTTGGCAACTGAGCAGAATTTCTTTTGAAGAGTAGAGTTCCTGGGTCTATTGACTTTAACTCTTGTCGCAAGATGCTTATTATCAATGTATATGTGCTCAATAGAAAAAATTATTAAGTTAAATTAAATTTAAAGTTACCAGTTACATTAATATAAAAATTAAGTTTAAAACCTTCAAAAAGTAGAAGGGTAAGATAAATTTAAAAATTAGAAATATATTAAGATTAAATAAATTAAGATTAAATGAAGAATTAAAAAATATTTAAAGAAAATAAGTTGAAATCAATTATGAAGTTACGGAAAAAATGGCCCTCAGCAAACCAGATGGAAAGTTTGCATAACAAAAGAAAAAAAAGCCCTGTGCAGGGTCAAACAATTCGTAATGAGATGATATGCACACACAATTACAAAAATTATATTCGATAGTAAAGAGGGAGAGAAAATGTGTTGTACACCTATTTAGACTGAAAGCCGTCAATTTGACGGCAATATAGAAAACAGGAAGAAATCTTTAAAATAATACCGGAAAAATGCTAGTTACTTTTCGTCTGTTCCCACTATTGCAAGTAACAGAAATAATGTCTCTTCGGAATTATTGGTGTTGAAAAATAAGAACTGCACATACCATGTATATACACTGGTGTAAAAAATTAAGAGAATTTGCAGACTTGGTCGATTATCTCTAGAACTACTGTACCGATTTTAATGAAATTTGATATGTACATACATTGATACAATACAAAACAAATAACCATTCAATAATTGTAATACACAACCATGATCGCGCGCAACACTCGTTGGAGTCGGAAGGTATGAAACAGCGGTTGCAGAATATACAAAAAAAATGGGTTAATTCTTGGTGTTATTTTGCAGCAATCGGTTAATTTCAAATTGTAACAGTAAAAATGAGTAACCACCAACGTTTAGATGATGGAATGAGGTGGCGAATTGTGGGGAGGCTAGAAGCAGGCCAATCTCAAGTCCAAATTTGAAGAGAGTTCATTTTAACGCCCAGCGTCGTGTGTAACTTATGGAAACAGTTCCAGGATACCGGATCCATCGAGAGAAAGCCTGGGCAAGGTCGTCCAAGAGACACTACGGCCAGAGAAGATCGCCATTTGTCGATTATAGCGAGCCGTAACAGGAGTGCTACAGCTTCTCAGCTCTCTCGTGACTTGTATGCAGCCACAGGAACCCGTGTATCAAGGGTGGCTGTTTCCAAAAGACTTCATGAGAGAGGGTTGTTTGCAAGAAGACCTGCGGTTTGCGTCCCGCTCACTTCTACGAACAGGAGAATCCGTTTATCATGGTGCAGAGAGCATAGAGATTGGAGTATGGATCAACGGGCGACCGTTCTCTTCACTGATGAGTCCCGGTTCAGCCTAAACACCGATCCTCGCCGTATGTTCGTATGGAGAGAACCAGGGACCCGCTACCTACCCTCCAATGTCCGCGAAATCGAGCATTATGGCTGAGGAGGTTTAATGCTCTGGGCAAGCATCATGTTGGATGGCGGCACAACTCTCCATGTTTTTGAAAGAGGCACTGTGACTGTTGTGAGGTATAGGGATGAGGTCTTGGAGCCCTATGTTCGCCTTTTCAGGGGTGCAGTTGGCCCTGAGTTCATTTTAATGGACGATAACGCATGGCCACATAGAGCTCTTCTGGTCGACGAATTTCTAGAGACTGAGGATATTCGCCGGATGGATTCGCCAGCGAGATCTCCAGACCTTAACCCTATAGAGCATGTCTGGGACGCTCTGGGGAGGGCAATTGCAACTCGCAACCCCCCTCCGAGAACCATCCAGGGAATGAAAACAGCGTTGCTGAACGAGTGGGACCAATTGCCACAGGAAATGATAACCTGCCTAATTTCAAGTATGAAATCACGCTGCGAGATCTGTATATCTGTAAGAGGGGACCATACCCCCTATTACCCCATCTATTAACCCATTTTTGTGTATTCTGCAACCGCCGTTTCATACCTTCCGACTCGAACGAGTGTTATGCACGATCATGCGTGTGTATTACAATTATTGAATGGTTATTTGTTTTGTATTGTATCAATGTATGTACATATCAAATTTCATTAAAATCGGTACAGTAGTTCTAGAGATAATCGACCAAGTCTGCAAATTCTCTTAATTTCTTACACCAGTGTATTTTAACGGATACACCAAGCATGTTGTCAGCTCGGCATGCCTGCATAAAAATATATCTAAATATGTACTAAACTAGCTGAAAACCCGCGCTTCGCTACGGAGACATTGAAATTAAATACAACGGTCAATGTATGCAATTAATTCCCCCCAAAAAATAAATATATATATTTATAATAAATACGACGATCAATGTATACAATTGATGTAAAAAAAACATTTATAAAAAAAATCGTAAGGGATATTTTTATAGACAAAATAAAGTCCAATCGTCTGCCGCATTAGCAAGAAAAAAATATTTTTTTGTCTATTTTTTTGCACGTGACGATAAATTTATTTAAAGTACCAGAAAGAGAAATCACGTGATCAGCATTTAATAAATTAAATTCTAAAATTTAATCTTTAAAAATTCACCAAAAATCAGGAAATGGAGGTAAAAATTCGAAAAAAATTTCATTTTGAAGGAATTTTTATGATCTTTCTCGTGATATAAATTTTATAACCCGCAATGTATTATTTTAAATGCAAACGTAAAAAAAGTTTAAAAAACAGCTTAAAAATTTAATTTAAAAAAATCTAAGAAGAATTTTTGAAAAATCTTTCTTAGTGCACCCCTACACTATGAGAAGAATCGCCATGCAAAATGTCAGCCCTTTAGGTCCAGCGGTTTGATCTGTGCGTTGTATGTCAGTCAGTCAGTGAATGAATGAATGAATGAATGAGTCAGTTACGGAACTGTTTTATATATATAGATTATAATATATTGGTATGAAATAGTTCAAAATTTAAAATATTTAACCTTTTTTAAAAAAATTACATATTTTAAATTCTTGATTTTATTTTTAACCGTCAAAATGACCGTGTTCAGTCTTTTTAGTAAGAAAAAAATTCCCGTCTTTCCAGTGTTAATCACTTTATTTTACGGCAAATGAGAATATCCTGAGTTTTCCCCTCCGACGTGGCGAGTGTTAGTGGTTAGGTAAAAAAAAAAAACTGAATGAAAAAAAAGATATTTTTTCAGTTTTTTTTCTCAAAATAAATAAAAGCCGATTCATCCAATCAAAGAAACCGTATATATAAATTTTTTTGACCATTAATTTCTGTGTAAAATGAGTAACAATACATAAAAATTACTTCAGTGATAATTACTAGCTTCTCCCGAACCGTCATTTTTTTAACTTTTGCTTGTAAGTACGATTTTCGCTATAATTGGGTTTTTCGGGGAAACTACCTGTTTTAAGAAAAAATAGCTCGAACTAAATGTTGTGGAGAATTTCATTCTGCGTTCAATGAGTACTAATACATGAAAAGTAAATGCATAAGTGTATACAAGTGATTGAATATGGTCTGGCATTGAATTTTTTTTCAAACCTATATTGATAAAAAATAATCTGCGTTCAATGAGTACTAATACATGAAAAGTAAATGCATAAGTGTATACAAGTGATTGAATATGGTCTGGCATTGAATTTTTTTTCAAACCTATATTGATAAAAAATAATCTGCGTTTAGTGAGTATTAATACATGAAAAGTAAATGCATAAGTGTATACAAGTGATTGAATATGGTCTGGCATTGAATTTTTTTTCAAACCTATATTGATAAAAAATAATCTGCGTTCAATGAGTACTAATACATGAAAAGTAAATGCATAAGTGTATACAAGTGATTGAATATGGTCTGGCATTGAATTTTTTTTCGAACCTATATTGATAAAAAATAATCTGCGTTCATTGAGTATTAATACATGAAAAGTAAATGCATAAGTGTATGAAAGTGATTGAATATGGTCTGGCATTGAATTTTTTTTCAAACCTATATTGATAAAAAATAATCTGCGTTCAATGAGTACTAATACATGAAAAGTAAATGCATAAGTGTATACAAGTGATTGAATATGGTCTGGCATTGAATTTTTTTTCGAACCTATATTGATAAAAAATAATCTGCGTTCAGTGAGTACTAATACATGAAAAGTAAATTCATAAGGGTATACAGGTGAATGAATATAGTCTGGCATTGCACTATTTTTACGAACCTATATTTATAAATAATTACAAGATAAAAAGAACTTTATATATAACATGTTTTTAAATTTTCTGTTGAATCATATAAACTTGACAATTCTATGTATTAATAAATACTTTTAAAATTTTTTTGATGAATTATCCCATCAACTTGAAATAAAATGAAAATAATTGGAAATTAACTTGCGTTTAACTTTTCATTCCCGTCCCGGCCGATAGGTGGCTGCACCAGTCTACAAAACAAAATTAACTAAAAATGAATTTAATCCTGCTTAAAGATGGCTAAAAGTATTAAAGTAATACATTGTCATCGTGTTCTGAGCTATTCCAAAAGTTTCAAATGTCTAGCTAGTCGGGAAGTTAGTTAAAAATCGATTGCAAGATTTGTAACGGACAAACACGCACACAAACAAACAAACAAGAAAGCGAGTTAATAAAACCATGGTAAAAATAATCTGCGATCAATGAGTACTAATACATGAAAAGTAAATGCATAAGGGGATACAGGTGATTGAATATAGTCTGGCATTGAACATTTTTTTACGAACCTATATTTATGAAAAATAATCTGCGTTCAATGAGTACTAATACATGGAAAGTAAATTCCTAGGGGTATATAGGTGATTGAATATAGTCTGGCATTAAACCTTTTTTTTACGAACCTATATTTATAAAAAATAATCTGCGTTCAATGAGTACTATTACATGAAAAGTAAATGCATAAGGGTATACAGGGTAAGGAATATAGTCTGACATTGCACTTTTTTTTACGAACCTATATACATACGGTTATTCGGAAACTAAGGTCCGAATCGTCGTAGCTAATCGACTGTCGCGCAAACATTGAAACGCACATGCGTACCAACTCCCGGCATGCCTTGCTCGTCAAACGACGCCATTTGCACTGGTATTGTGCTAAGTACAGTGCTACTTCAAAATGTTTAAAACAATCGATCAGCCCGCCGACTGTGAAATACGGTCAGTGATTCGGTTTTTGACAGCAAAGAGCGTTTCAGCAGTGGAAATTCATAGACAGATAAGCGACGTGTATGGCCCAAATGCAATGAGTAGCAGCAAAGTGCGTAAGTTGGTGAGAGCTTTCAAGGACGGACGGGAAAATGTTCATGATGAACCGCGTTCAGGTCGACCATCAGTGATCACAGATGATTTGGTCAATGCCGTGGATGAAAAGATTCGTGAAGACCGGCGATTCACAATTTCAACATTAGCATTGGAATTTCCGAATGTGGGTAGAACAACTTTGCACAAAATCGTCTCCGACAAGTTGAAATTTCGCAAATTGTGCGTACGTTGGGTTCCCAGGCTGCTTACTTAGGAACACAAACTGAAAAGAATGGCTTGTGCTCTTGATTTTTTGGATCGATATCATAAAGAAGGTGATCAATTTTTTCGAGAAGATTGTCACAGGGGACGAGACGTGGGTTTTCACAGAACCCCAGAGTCTAAACGTCACTCAATGGAATGGCGTCACACAACATCACCAGTCAGAGTCAAGGCCAAGCAGACAATCTCAGCACGCAAGGTCATGGCCACCGTGTTTTCGGATAGACATGGGGTCTTGTTTGTCGAGTTTATGCAGCAAGGGACAACAATAAATGCAGCCGCTTACTGCGATACCCTAACTAAATTTAGACGTGCAATACAGAATAAGCGACGTGGTCTTCTGATGTCTGGAGTTTTGTTGCTGCATGAAAATGCCAGACCCCATTCTGCCATTCACACCCAAAATCTGTTCAGATCTTTTGGATGGGAACAGGTTGACCATCCACCGTACAGTCCAGACTTATCGCCGAGTGATTTTCACTTAATCCGCTACCTAAAAGAGTTTCTCGGCGGCAAGAGATTCGCCACAGATGACGAGGTGAAAGAAGCAGTTCAAGACTGGTTATCTCCACAGGCGGCAGACGTCTACGACTTATGCAAACAAAAGCTTGTAGAACGTTATGACAAATGTTTAAACAAATATGGAAACTATGTAGAAAAATAGAGACACATGTAAGGAATTTAAAAAATGAAATTTTTTAAAAAAATCTGTAATGTTTTCTGTTTTATAAGTAAACGGACCTTAGTTTCCGAATAACCCTCGTATATATAAAATAATCTGCGTTCAATGAGTACTAATAGATAAAAAGTAAATGCGTAAGGGTATACAGGTGATTGAATACAGTCTGGATTTGCATTTTTTTACGAACCTGCATTTATAGAAAATGAATTGAACGAAAGTAATAATAAGTATGGGTGAAATATTTTCGAATGGTAACGTTGATAAAGCAATTCATCAAAGCAGAGAAAACTGGAGACTGGAAGCTTCATTTACTTTGTGTGAAAACAAAATTGCCTTACTTCCATGCAAGTGGCCATTTTTTTGTATTCAAAATACAAAAAAAAGTACATTTTTTAAAAATTTAAATTATTCGAGGGAAATCTGGTACAATGTGTTTTAAACGCTCATCAATTCCTTTGGTGGACGAAATTTATAAAGTAAATCTTGTTGCAAGTTGCAGAAAAATTCAGGCTATCTGAAAATACCATTTCTAGTGAATTATCAGCATTTCTTTAGATGTAAATAGTAGACAATTTTTTCGATAGGTTAACACTGAGTTGAGGGAATTCAATAGGGTTAGTACGCAGCAGCCTTAAATTGTAAACTTATTTCACTAACGGTAAAATACGAAGAGCTGCATAAATATTTTTCGTTTTTATTAACGTTTTTTTGTCCTTCCATTCTTTTTCTGTTCGTGAAGGTGGAAATAACGCACCGTTCTACTCTCAATCCAATTACAATTTGAAACATTCATCTGTCTTTGAGAGAAAGGAAGATAACTGCAGACAGTTCTCATAAGACTCAATAATTATAATACTCATGGTAACATGAATGCATAATTATTAAAGGATTTTAATGAAAAGGTCTAGACAGCGTCTGTTAAAATGAATATCCTCTCTTCGGTGAATTCAATCTTCTGAAATTCCATTTGGAGGAATTCGCCGAATGCGTGTGTTTACTTACGTATAACATAGCCGGATTTAAATGAGACATTATTTCTAATTTTTCACGTTATTAAAAAATAGCCTACAAGATAAAGGTTTATTGCGTATATTTGTGACACTATACTGAAAATGCGTCCACTTAAAAGAGTATTTTGTTATAGAGATTAATAAATTAAAACAAATTATTTTTTAAAACAAAATTGAATATTTGTATATTGTAAATTATCGTCGGATAGTAATATTTTTTAGTTTACCCTCTAGGTCAGGGCTTCCCAAACTTATTTGACCTACCGCCCCCTTTTCAGAGAAAAAATCCCTCACCGCCCCCCTGAAAGTTTACCATTTTATGCGAGTAAACAGAGATGCAATAACAAATTTTCAGCCTTTTATGTATCTGTTTTTCTACCTATATAGAACATAGTAAAGAAATACGTTGTTGTAAATAAGACACCTTGAAGCTTGAAATTATAAAATTATTCCTTAAAATCAACCATAGTTACATTCGAATTACACACCAAAAATTGAACGTTGCGCAGAAGCGATGCGAGGTGGAAGAGGTCTTCGTTCGGCTTTCCGTCAGTGCAATGGCAACAGTTCGGGAGAAGGCTCAAGCGGTGGTCGTTTGCGATAAACACGACGGTAATTTCGCTGAACTGTTTTAACAGATTTGTAACCCCCTAACCACAACACACATTGAGCTTTCTCCTGAACGGTCGCCATTGCACAGACGGAAAGCTGAACGAAGACCTCTTCCACCTCGCATCGCTTCTGCGCAACGTTTAACATCACGGTTGCTTACCAGCTACATTTAGAAATCTCAGATACTTGCCAAGTTGTTTGAAAAGAATATTATTGCTTTTGCTCAATTTATTTTAGAATTATGAGCTTTCGAAATCTGTCCAACCTTTTTCGATGACCCTGCATTTTACATAAATAAAACGTTCATACGAATTAAACTTTCACTGATAGTAAATCAAAGAAATTGAATCGGTAAAGTATCAGCATATTTCTCTATTATGTATCCATAAAGTGATTTTTCATTTTCAGAAAATATTTTAAATCAAATTGGTTTTCATGATTATTTTTTAAAACCAGTACTGAAGAATCTGAGGGAGGAACCTTTCGGGTTAAAGAGTCACCTTGCTCGAAAAGGTTTTGTGACGCCAAAGTTTTGTGGGCCAAAGTTCAGTAAAGCGACCTCATATGGGGTCACGGTGCTCAGTTTTAAAAGTACTGATATATAACATACCTAATAGAGTGACTAGCCATTCCGACAAATTTGGAAATTTTGGGGGAAAGGAATATCTAAAAGATAAAAAAAAATTAATTTTTTTTAATTCTTTATGAATTGAACACATACAAGAATTAAAATGTTTAATTTATGTTTTGCAAAAATTATTTCGATTTGTGGGTATCACTCGATGTATTTATACTATCATTGAATTTAGTACACCTCTACAATAAATGAATCGGTCATTTTGAAAAATCCAATCCCATTTTTAAAAATTTTTCATGTGAAGCAAAAACTATAACTCGCCTTCATCCATTATTAGTCAGACTAAATTTAGTATTTATTATGTTTATAAGGCATCAATCCTGATGAAAAAATATAATTTGTTAATATTTTTTTAATTTGGGGGGGGGCAGAAAAGTTGGAGAAAAGTGGAGATCACTGCTTTTCAAAATGACCGATTCAAATTTAATTAAGTACTCAACTCATAGAAACACCCGTGAAATTCAAGAATATATCAATTTACAACTTGCATCTGGCGTCAATGACAATGCAATATTTTCTGCTTAATCTTGGATAATTTTTAACAACATAATAAATTAAAACGTAATTTTATTCACCATGAATTTGAAGATACTAATGTTTGATTTTTCTAAAATTACATTCCTTTTGATTTGATTGTATAACTTCCACATACGGTTGCTAAGAATAAATTCAGTAATAAACCTTAATTTATTTAAGATCTCAATTCTCAAAAACGCCCTTGGAATGTAAGAGTGAATATAACTTGTATCTAACAATAATTACAACATAATGAACAACCTCTTCGCAATTGAGAAAACTAGTGTTTCAAATCAACCCACAAGGAAATGAAAAATTTACTTCATCTGGGGTTTCAAATCAAACTTCCTGGTCGAGTAAAATCTACTTATTTCGCTATATTCAATTTTCAAAACTGAAAACTCTTTCTCTGAAGGAGAATCGAATTCCTGCCGGAGACAACAGGTTTTGTGATTTAATCAAACATTTCCAGTTTGTGATGCGAAATTCCTGCATGTTGCTGACAGAGTTTCATGAAAGATGCTGACTTTGTTTGAGCTTCACATTTCTCGAAAGATAAGGCATCGTATTATTTTGTTCAAGAGAAAGAAATGTCCACATCGGAAGTTTTAAACTTGCAATACACAGCTTGTCGTGGATAAGAATATGAGTATAGATGTTAAGACTTCCGTTAGCACATAATATATGTTTATAGATAGGATGCACGAGAATGGTTATAATTTTAGGAGAGCATTTAGTAAAAAATATTACATTATATGCAATATAGAATTTTATTGCCGATATCAAACTTTTTTTTGTTGATATCGGCAATTTGATATTTGCAGCCGTGATCGTATAGTGGTTAGTACATTGTGTTGTGGCCGCAATAACCCAGGTTCGAATCCTGATAACGACAATTATTGTTAACCCGAACTCTTCCATTCAGGGGAGAATGGTCCTTTTCCCTCCGATCGGGGGTCGTATCGGACGCATTTGTCAACGGCCATACCATGCTGAAAATGCCGGTTCTCTTCCGATCACCATAGTCCAGCAGCAACGGGCGCGGTCAGTACTTGGGAGGATCAAAACCTGGGAATAGCGCTTGCTGTTGACATTTTTTAGGGGTTTTGTGTGATAGGTCTCCTTGTGGTGCACACTGTATAACGCTAAATCTATCACAAAGCTGCAGCTTTTTGAAATCTATAGCACTGCAGTGGGTCCTCTCTCACTGAGGGGTGGAAGGAAACGACAGGGCAGACTTCTTGGCGAAAAAGGTACTACTATCATTCAATGGATGAGGTCATTCACGACCTTTTAATCAGCAAAGCGTATTATTGAATTCGAATTTAGTAAAAGATTCAAGCTACTGTTGGCTAACTATGCTAAAGATCAGACCTGGAAATGCCTGGCTTCCAATGTCCCGAGTTTTCTCTGTTGTTCCTATGTTTCGTCTTCTCGCTGGCCACGGCTGCCTGCCTCAGTGCTCGTTTGTTTTTAGGATCGGAATTAGTGACTCTTCTAACTGTATTTTATGTAATTCCAGATGATCTATGAACTAGCAACATTTGGACAAGTGTACTGCATTGTACGGTTTTATTTCCGATGTTCAAAAATGTTGGCAAGCTAGAAGGTTAATGGCTTAGTTGCCAAACGCGTGGCATTTGTAAATAAATAGTTGTCGATATCATGAATCTGATTCATCACCATGAATAATATATGTCAGTACGGGCTAGAAAAATGGAAATGTTTACACATGCATTGTTAGTGTATCGATTAGAGTTTTTCAAAGTTTACTTGGTCGCTTTTTCCTGATAGTTGGTTGGTTGATTAGAAAGTTGGGAGCGCTACTGTCATTTTTGCTACACAAGGGCTAATTAGACTGCGACCTACTGATTAAAGCCGATTCCGAAAGGCTACAAATAGCCATGCCAATATTGATATTCGAACCCACAGACTCTGGTAAAGGAAGCCAGTGCCCTAGCCATTCGGCCATTGTCCGGCTGCAGTTACCAGTAGTATCACCTGTGCACTTTTCGTTTTCATTTCTCAAAATGTTATTCTTTTTTCCTTTATTTTGTCCTTTTTCTTATTTATCCAATTTATTAATTTTTTTTCATTTGAAAGCTAATTGATACAGCACCATCCTTAACAATATCGAGTTTAATTTATTGCCATTTCATTTATAAAATAAATTGTGCACTATTACATCATATTTATAAAAGTAACCCAAGTAACACAACTCCGTCAGAAGATTCCGCAAAGGTGGTCAGTCAGGTTAGGTGTCGGAATTGAACCGACGATGCCGGCAAAAGACTGCAGCGTTGGGTAGTTCCTAGTGTCACAAATTGTTGGGGGAGGGTCTCTGAACACAACCAGAAAGCTCCAAAAAAAAACTAATCAAAGAATCACAACAAAATATATATCTGTCTTTGCTGTGTAAAGGGTGTTATATCAGAAATGGGCTAAACTGAGTTATCAAACCAGGCATGTTTGGAAAATCCTTGTCAACTGCGGGGTACGCAAAGCTAAGTCCAATTCCACTCCTAAATATTTTTATTCATCAGTGAAAATTTGGGATGTTAAGTCCAAAATTGGCTAAAATGAGTTATGAAACCGACCATGTATAAAAAATCAAGGGCTACTGCATGGTACAGAAAGCTAAGTCCAATTCCATTCCTAAATGTTTTTATTCATCAGTGAAAATTCGGGATATGTGAAACAAAGCACAAACATGTTAGTTTTCAATCCGGTTTTTCTCAAAGCTACGATTTTGGACTTGACACCCTTTACACAGAAAACACAGGAAGAATGTATTGTAAAAGGTTTCGATAATGGGTAATATCTAAAATCAGATAAACAAATGATGTTTATTATTAAAAAAATTATTTTTTACTTTAATCATATCAGTTACCTTGGCTTTCTAAATACAAAAATATTACCAAAACAATAAAAACGAATGTATAAAACTTGATTATTAAAAATCTTATGATAAATCACCTATTTTGTGGTAGAGAGGCGACATTCGACGAAGACGATCCAACGGTAGGTTAGAGTCAGGAAATAGCCAATGGCATCCAATCGGCATCAAGTCGAATTGTGAAGCTGCCATTTAACCAACCTCGGGCCAACGTCTGTCAGTAGGAGTCTTGTGATGATTTTTGTTTGTCTAATGTACATTTGTAAATGCCTAGCGATCCCTCTTCCCGCCCATAACTCTCGATTCTTGGAACGTTTGTTCAGGAGTCTTTGTCACATTTTGTGGGTTTGAGGAACTGGCTGCTATATTGGCGAGACCAGCACTTTCTGTTCTTATGTCTCAACTAGCTGAAAACCCGCACTTCGCTACGGAGTACATTCAGAGTAAATACAACGGTCAATGTATGCAATTAATGCCAAAAATAAATGAATATATATATATATATACTATATAATAAATACGACGATCAATGTATACAATTGATGTACTATATATATATATATATATATAGAGAGTATGCCCACTAAAGTCCCTTCCCACCCTCTTAACTTCGGAACGGCTGCTGCTATATTAATAAAAGTGGTGTCTAGATATAGTAAAGTAGCCATGCGCTACTGAATAAAACCACCTAACGCGCCACCTGGTGGGGAACTACGGAGTTAGCAATCCTATCTCGAAAACGGAACGAGATAGGGGAAAAAAGAGATTTACAAAGTTGTAGAAAATCATCGATTTAGTACAAATAGATACCTTGGGGACATTATCGCAAAAAATAGAACGGTTAAAACGTGCATTTGTTTTTTCATGATTTCCTACATTGTGACGTGACAAAACGATCTGAGAAAGAAAAAAACAACTAGTTTTAACAATATACCTTTATTTGAGATGTTCAAACTTCTCACCGTCATTGCGGTGTCGTGTTTTGCTCGAAAGATAATCATTTCTCCTTCCGTTCAAGTTTCGTGACGTCCCAGTGTAGGAAATCACGAAAAAAACAAATGCTCTTTTTAACCATTTTATTCTTTGCATTAATGTCCACAAGGTGTCTTTTCTTACTAAATCGATGATGCTCTACAACTTTGTGAATCACTTTTTTCCTCTATCTCATTCCGTTTTCGAGATAGGAATGCTAACTCCGCTGTTTTCTACCAGGTGGCGCGGTAGATGGTTTTATTCAGTAGCGCATGGCTACTTTACTATACCTAGACACCACTTTTATGAATATAGCAGCAGCCGTTCCGAAGTTAAGAGGGTGGGAAGGGACTTTAGTGGGCATACTGTATATATATATATATATATATATATATATATATATATATATTTCTTCATAAAAAAATCGTAAGGGATATTTTTATAGACAAAATAATCTAGAAGAAAATATTCAAATTAAATCTAATATAAAGAATACTAAAGAATATAGTACAGTTAATATAGTGCAGTTTGTAAAACGTTTCTTTTACTGTATTTTAAAATATTTTTGGATAATGTCCAATCGTCTGCCGCATTATCAAGAAAAAAAAATATTTTTTGTGCATTTAGTTGTTATGCACGTGACGATAAATTTATTTAAAGTACCAGAAAAAGAAATCACGGGATCGGCATTTAATAAATTAAATTCTAAAAATTAATCTTTAAAAATTACCCCAAAATCAGAAAATGGAGCTAAAGATTCGAAAGAGATCTTATTTTAAAGTAATTTTTAGGATCTTTCTCATGATATAAATTTTGTAACCCTCAAATTATTATTTTAAATGCAAGCTTTAAGTAAGTTACAAAAACAGCTTAAAAATCTAATTTTAAAAAATCTAAGAGGAATATTTGAAAAATCTTTCTTAGTGCACCCCTACACTATAAGAAGAATCGCCATGCAAAATTTCAGCCCTTTAGGTCCAGCGGTTTGGTCTGTGCGTTGTATGTCAGTGAGTCAGTTACGGAACTGTTTTATATATAGATTACTAAAAGTATGAGGTATTGGCCTCCCTTTCTGGTAAATTTTAATTTTTGTTGGTGTTTTACCGGAGACTCACTTCTTCCGGCAACCCTCACTGTATTACGGCTAACCACAGCCGAATTTGAGAGAGTTGTTTGGCCGTTTTTCACGGGCTAAGTATATTTGTGCAAATCGGTATGACTAATAAAGTTTTCTTGATTACTCAAACGTAGAGTTTTGTTGCTCTGGAGTTCTTTGAAGAGCAGAATTTCTCTCCCGTAGAACACAACGCCATGTCGAGTGACATGAGAAGAGTAATGTCGCCATAACAGGGATGTGCTCATTAAATGATTAGTAGAAAGAAAATAAAATATATTTCGATGAAATGATGCCCATTTTTTATAGAATTATAGATATTTATAACCAAAAGTTATGACCTGAAAATTAATGAATGAGTTTTGGGCAAAACCCTTTTAAGTAAAGAGGTCTTTTTATTGATGATTCACATTTTACATCACAACAAAAATAAATTTTAAGGAAATGCATCTTTCTTTGACTAAATATCATCCTCCAAACCTAATTTAAACATGAATGGGAAAACATGTAGTCAATTCTAGCCCTTTTTCATGGTAAGTTTTGTTTCCCATTGAATATTTTTGTATTCTTGTGAAGTTTTGAGTTGCTTTGACGATGGATGGATTTATTTCGAATTCCAATGCGAATGAACATTTTTTTCAGGAAAAGGATGCTTATATGATAATGTTATTGGGTAGCTCATGTTTGAGATAAGGAAAAAGAACATGTTTAACCATTTTAAAAGACATCATTTTATTAAAAATTTTACAAATAAAATCCTTCTTTAATGACAAAAAGAAGTTTCTCCTCAAAGTAATAATGAATAGGATTAAATCCGATCATTAAATTATCACGGACGTATACAGCTTTACTTGCTTAATCGTTAAAAAACATTCATTTCAGATTCAAATCTAAAATATTTTGAATTATTTCTAACACATATTTATTGAGTGGGATATGTTAGGTTCAGTATAATCTGCGAGTTTTATTTCTACTAAATTTTCTCTCTCTGTTTACATGCGACTAAACAGCATTTATAAAAGTATTTCTGTGTAAAAGATAGCAATTTGATATTAATTTTTTAACAAACAAATGTGAGTGAATAACAAGCAAACTAGCCAACATTTCTGATGAAAGCGAACCAAGGATTAAATGATTGGCAGCCATAAGTCCAGTGTATTCACAATTTTAAAGTCCGAAACTTGTAAATCAATTAAGGAAAAAAGTTTGAGATTTTTCAAAGATCAAAGCAGTATTGTATGAGAGCAATGAGAAATCGTATTGAAATATAATATTTATTTCGAATTTGTATTCTATCTGAACTGGTATCTCATCTTTAACAGGGTAATCTAATAATTAGTTTCATATGGAAATCATGGTTTTTTGCCCTGATACATATATAATGTCTTCCTTTTAATGCTTCCTTATAAAGGAAAACTTCATTTATACGTATATCTGAAGTCATTGCCTATTTTGTTATATATATATACATATATATATATATATATATATATATATATATATATATATATATATATATATATATATATATATATATATGTAATGACACGGACGCGAGCTGAAGAATGATTGCCGAGTGGTTGCTTTGGAAGACTGTTGGAAGACTGTTCTCGCCTTATCTACTTGAGGTTAAAAAGACGGCATGTCGCCCGGCCTTGCATCACAAACGTTTTTAAAACAGTACCCGCGTACAACGTCGTTGGCCGATGCCGTTTTTCAGCATCTCGAAAGTAGCTATAAAGAACTGGCCCCTCAATTCATCTCAACCCTCGGATGCACAAATCACACCACAAATTTCTCGAACTACATATTTATTAAATTCACCGGCCCCTCCGCCGGGGTTTTCGTAGCAGACAAAATATTACAGAGTGCGTCTAAATTTAGACATCAGATAGTTTTATAAGTTCAGCTCATTACGTGACAGAGAGGTGTGTCTTAGTGGCTGATTGGATAAAAGTTGTTGTTTATGTGCAAATCTGAATTTATTAGACCCCCACGCCGCGCACGTTTTAATTTCGTTAAAAAGTCAGCCATCTTTGACGATATTGCCCGGGGTTACCAAAGACTGTAACAATGGGATTTAACACGAATGTCCAAGGGGAGTTAACTAATTAAGAGATTAAAAAGGGGAATGTAATTTTGAATACTAAAGTGAGGAATTAATAGATTTTAAATGTTAAGAGTGTTGAATTAAGAAATTACTAGTTTTTTAATATTATATATATATATATATATATATATATATATATAATTATTTATGTATATATATATATATATATATATATATATATATGAATCTTTAAGAAAAGTCATTTATAATAACTGCTATCTTAACTCTGGTGAGTATTAATTTAAA
>OU015502.1:119145197-119147697 GCA_907164885.2 Dolomedes plantarius
TATAGAATGAAAGACGGATGCACAATGCTGTGCTTTTAGTAAATTCATTTCAAGTACAGCAATCATCGCAATTACAGTGTATCGGGTTGGTTATGTTGGAGCAATCTTCATGCACCCATGAGCAGCATTTCATGCATCTGATCCAGTCTTCCTCCGTACTCTCCCCGCAGAATGCGCAGAAAGTAAACGGTTCGGTAACTTGATTCGAAGCAGTCTCCTGGTCGGAGGTTCCTGGGGATGTCTCTACTCAGACCCTTGGAGCTGCCGGGCGCTTTCACTCTGTCGGCTTCTTCTGTGCAAGCATGTCTTATTGAGATTTCTTTGTTATTCTTTCCTCTTTCCGACGTTGTAGGATGTCCAGCTTTGGTCGCTTCTTTTTATGTTTTTCTGCAACGGCCTTCTTGAAACGGGATGAAGTCAGAACAGTGGCCCCTGAAGTGTTTCCCTTCCTCTTTCTTAGGCTTCTTTGTACGCAATGAGGAAGGGGACTGATGTCTTCCATTACGAACAAACTACACTCCACAAACTACAAAATGTAGTTTTATGACTAACGGGAACCGGGATGTTCTCCTGGACTACATCTTCTGAAGTTGGCTCTTAGGAAACAGACATGTTCTGGCGGACTGTAGAGTCAAGTGTTTGTCGATGGGAACTACATTTTCTGGTGAGTGGTCGTTGGTCTCGTCTTCTGATGTGACTCCTGGTGGGGATTTATCAGAAACTTCGGATGGGGCGCAGTCGAAATCGTGAAATACGTGGCGATTGACAGGCGAAATCCCACCTGCACGGAAACCATCGACAGCGGTTTCAAGAGATACCGACCGTGCATAAGCCTTCCCGAACAGTTCACAAACTTCGAATTGTGAAACGGCTCGTCCAGCATGTTCCCTCATCCATTTGTCCATCTCTTGGGAATAGTATATGCTTAATAGACAAAAGAAAGTGAGGTACAAAGGCTGTATTCAATGGGTAGTATTGTAAAGGAAGTGATAGTATGATCACCCCTGCTTCTCTGGCGAATTCTATAGCCTCGAGATTTTGAGTGTGGGAACATGTCTATCGAGAATTAACAAACCTTCCTGTTCTTGTCAGGTTTATCGAAACTAAGGAAATGTTTCCCCCATTCACTGAAGAGCTCGATCGTCATCCAACCTTTTCCCTGGCATTTGAAAAGAGTTCCTGGAAGAGTTCCTGCTTCGAGCTCCAGCTTCCATTGATTACCAGGAAACACCACCATCGGTGGGATGAAGTGACTAGCATCAGTCATTATGCAGACAAATGTGACGTTCTTTCCCTTTTCTGCAGATGTTATCGATCCAACGTGACTACAACATGTAATATGGACCAATAGTCCATATTACACAACAGCACAAGGTTCATATTACACGCATGGACGGAGCAAGGTTGTTTCCAATCACATATCGCTATGCAAAATGGTGCGCATAAAACACATGTATGGATTGTTAAGAAAATAAGTACATTTGCTACTATTAACGAGAAAATTATATTAAACTTACCTAACAGCAGAAAGTAATACTTTCATTTTAACATACCTGTTATATCAATGATCATATAAACCAAAAACACAATTTCATAATCGTCCAAATGCAGGCACACATGTAAAAGTCACCTCATGCTTTGGATAACACTAATATTCACTAAAGACAATGGGATGGTTCTGCTATCTACTGGTGAACAGATAAGTTTCCCCATGGTCCATATTACACGATGGTCCATAATACACGGATCTCCCCTATAAGTGCATCATGTAAGATGCGATGATGTGAGTAAAATTCATTAAAACTAAATTCCTTTGATTTCAGATACTCTTTTTTTGTGTGTCCGAGTGCCTAATTATACTAGAAACGGAGAGGTGAGTAATTACATTCTTTAATTCAACAAAGAATGATATAATAGTTGGTAATTTATTTATATATTGTTTATATTGCATGTGCATGAAATTTCATGGTATTCTAGCCAACTGTGTTGTGAAATCATGTGCGCATGACATAAGAACAGAAAAAAAAACAATTGTTAAAATTTTAAACAATTAATTTTTTTTCTTCTAGCTAGAAAAAATTTAGAACCATATTTATAAAGAAGAAAGAGTGTTAACTCATAATAAAATTTCCATATTCCTGAATAATTTATTTTCATAACAACTGATCTTTGAAATAGGGATACTAATTTGCCGAGTCTCTTGGCTTTTAAAAGGTACCTACCCCATACGTTGATTAAAGTAAAAGGCATCATTAGTATATACAATCTAAATATACAGCTCATGTCGTAGATCCTTGAAATGTCATATTTAATTTAAACTGCTATCCTTTTAACGAAAGTAAATTCATTAAATGAAGAGGCTTCATTCGCATGCAAATTTAAATCTACTGCTCATGTCGTAATTGATTTTATTAATTGTCTATAAGTTCCAAATTTGGCCAACGTGTCGAACCGTCAGATGAAACAGTTTACTGGGTTTAATGAAAGGGGGACCTCCGGG
>OU015502.1:119152697-119215197 GCA_907164885.2 Dolomedes plantarius
TCAATGTGTTTCGCGACTATGTCGAAAATAGTGCAAGGTGTATAGTTCAGATTCAGCGTCAACAAGCAGCAGAATCTCTGATGGAATCCACGAAGCGGTTCCTTCATCTTGGGGATGAGATCAAAGTACAGAGACTTAATCCGGGGCATATGGGGGACTGTAGAGCACTCCCCAGCCACAGAAAGCAAAACACATCAACCACAATGTGCGCAAAAGCATTTTCCTTCCATCAGTATGACGTAAGAAAACTATTTCGTACAATTGACCGGTAGCATAAGCATGGCTGTGTTCATCCCTGCCACTTTTAGTCGTGTGATGTTTGTGGGAGAGTTCATTCGCTCTGAAGTAAGGCAGGTATGTGACGTACCGTGTGGTATAAGCTGCTTTCATGGTTTCTGCTGCGTGGGGGGCTCTACAACAGTGTTGCCACTATTAAAGTTTCATCCCTCGTATCACCATTGGTGAGAAACCGCTCTTTATTATTAACAATAGGATGCTATTGCTAACAGCGTGAGATCTTGGCCTTCTGCCTTTTACATATTGGGCAAAATTTTCAATAAAACGTTGTTGTTGTTGTTGTTTCTAATGCCCCCTGGCGGGAAATATTCCAGACATGGTCCATATAGCCTAGCGGGCTAAGGGATGAGGCTCCGGTATATAACGGCACCACACGTTTCAGAATCCGATTCAGCCAGGTGCCACCTCAATTTTCGCCGAGCACATCCAGGGGCAACATCTGGGAGGATCGTACCCTCTCCCACCCCCTTTTACCTCATAGGAACTTTCTGGTCTACGGACTTACCATGCCTACATCCGGCCTAGACACTGAGGTATTTAATGACACCCTCAGCACCGACCGACGCGCTACCACTAGACTACCTCGGGTATCAATAAAACGTGATATAACAGTGCATGGGGGCCATTTAACGGACGAAGAAAAAATGATGAATTTAACCAACACATTGTTACATATTTAAAATCTTGAACTGAGTAATTTTATGGTTTGTATTTTTTTTTTATTATTTTATTTATTTACATGTTTTTATTAACTCGCTTTCTTGGTTGTGTTTGTGTGTTTGTGTGTTTGTCTCGTACAAATCTTGCAATCGATTTTTAACTAACTTCCCGACTAGCTAGGCATTTGAAACTTTTAGAATAGCCCAGAACACTATGACAATGCATTATTTTAATACTTTTAGCCATCTTTAAGCAGATTTAAATTCATTTTCAGTTATTTTCAGTTAATTTTGTTTTGTAGACTAGTGCAGCCATCTATTGGCTGGGACGGGAACGAAAAGTTAAACGCAAGTTAACTTCCAATTAACTTCATTTTCTTTCAAGTTGATGGGATAATTAATCAAAAAAATTTTTTAAAATTATTTATTAATACACAGAATTGTCAAGTTTATATGATTCAACAAAAAATCTAAAACATGGTATATAAAAAGTTCTTTTTATCTTGTAATTATTTTTTTTTGTGTGTCCATCTATATATATAAAACAGTTCCGTAACTGACTCATTCATTCACTGACTGACTGACTGACATACAACGCACAGACCAAACCGCTGGACCTAAAGGGCTGAAATTTTGCATGGCGATTCTTCTAATAGTGTAGGGGTTGCACTAAGAAAGATTTTTCAAAATTCTCTTAGATTTTTTTAAATTAAATTTTTTAAGCTGTTTTTTAAACTTTTTTTACGTTTGCATTTAAAATAATACATTGAGGGTTATAAAATTTATATCACAAGAAAGATCATACAAATTCCTTTAAAATGAGATCTTTTTCGAATCTTTACATACATTTTCTGATTTTTGGTGATTGTTTTAAACATTAATTTTTAGAATTAATTTATTAAATGCTGATCACGTGATTCTTTTTCTGGTACTTTCAATAAATTTATCGTTACGTGCGCAACAACTAAATAGACAAAAAAAATTTTTTTTTTCTTTCTAATGCAGCAGACGATTGGATATATCCAAAAAATGCTATCCCTTTACGATTTTTTATAAATATATATATATAGATAGATGTATATTTTACATCCATTGTATACATTGATCATCGGTGCAAAAAAAATCCAAGATGGCGGCCGTGCACACAAATCTAGAGTAGGCCCAGATTACGTTTGACACAAAAGCTTGGAGATAGCTGTCGTTCTAGATGGATGAACTAAAATAAGATGTACATATATATAAATTTTTTGTTATTTATATAAAATCATTTGCAAAGATGTATTTACTACTGGATACAAATGGTGTTCTGATACATATATTTAAAATATTTCAATATGAATTTAAAATATCATCGCTATTCCATAAAAAAAATCATATCTGAAAAGAAATCTTAATAAAAATGAACAGTGCATAGCGAATATAATTGGCTTATTATTTACTCCCAAATAAAGCGAAAAGGTCACTTACGGGATGCTCGTCGATATGCCCCTAACACGTTAAGTTAGTTCCTAATATTATCATACTATTTATAAATTTTAATGAACAACTTTTCGTTCAATTTAAAATGTTCGTTTTCAGGATTAAAGGACAAAATGTGATGTTGAATGTTCAGAAAAATAATAAAAATATAATTAATTAAATAAATTATTACAACGTTTGACAACTATTTAAGGTTTGCAGAACATGAAGTCAGTGACATAGCTTAAAGGTTGATACATCAAAGAATCATTGGCTAGACCCAGATGCTAAGGGCTATTGAAATTTAGTATATTAATAATTTAGAAGAGGTAAGTATGTGGTTAACAAATTTTCCAGTCTATTTTCCTTAACTTTTATCATTGCTTAACGGCTGTTCCATGAAAGCGAAATTTTCCGTATTCCTTAAACGATTTTAAAAATGATAAAGATTTTTATTAGATTCTTCACAGCAAATTGTCGCCTCGGGAATTATCAGCATCTCACTTAGGGTGGACTCCAGGAGAATTGGACAATTGTTAAATTTCATGAGTACACATTTAACGAAATTTCTCATTTGGATTTTACCTTAAACGGACACATGTGTAATCAATTTCTTAGATTCCAAATTTCCTCAAAAATTTAACTACTAACTTCCATAATTCTATTGATAATGAACTCCTTTTAAATCTCTCCAATTATGAGTTTGCCGATCCTGCTAACAGAAGACGGCCAAGAGCCGTTCTCTGTTCTTAATTATTTTAAAACTTCATTTTTTCATTACTTTTTGTAATCTTACTTCTTACTTTGGTAAGCAGTGAGCTTTAATTTATTAAGTTTTTCTGATTTTTTAAGTTTTTACTATCTATTTTAAGCATTGCTCCCATGAGCATCGCTTTAGCTATCACATTAAACTTCCTTTTCTCAAGCCACTCCCCGGATCCAAATCCAATTTCTTAGGCACGCTTAACATCATAGCGAATCATAGCGGGGCGATTCATAGATCGGAGGCTACCTGTTCCGTTGGAAATGATTAATTTATAGTTGGCCCCGCCCAGTAGGGCGTGCTTTAAGCAATTTACAAGAAGGAATGGATAATTTACTAATTACAATTCAAATTTTAAAACCCAGAACCTGTTGTAAAATTTTATTCACAGTAAAAACTACTTTGCTGGTTTTCATAAATATATCTTAACTCATCTTTCTGCCACGTGCAATGCTGACAGACAATTTCTAAATATCCTTAGCTATATTCTGAAATTTAATTTTAATTTAAAAGAACAAAAGTGATCAATTTAAATTTGAATTTAAGTGTGATTCCATTCTGATTTACCCGACGTATAATGTTTTAAAATGTCTAAAAAGGTAAAAGAAATTTACAAGTTTAATTTTGTACTTATTCCTAAAGAAGTTAAAATATTTTCTCTGCTTAACCTCATGAGATATAAGGCTGAAAAAGACATTAAAGAATATTTTTTTTCCCCAATGCGGTGGCACTTTGTCGCGAAGTCATTTACCTATAATTCACCACAGTTTACCATGTAGCATGTACAAAATTTCATTAAAATCGGTTACCATAGGGCCATCACTTTTTTTAAATTTTTGCTCATTTCGCATGGAATCACCCTATTATGAATATTATATTGCGAAGTTGATGCTACACCTTCTTCGCGAGATATAAATTTTTTTGTGTTAATTGGCATTTACTCAAGTCCTTAGTTTTAGGGGATTTGAAGGGGATAACTTCCACTTATTAATTTTTTTCTGCAATTTCATTCCAATTAGATTTAGAAATCGACTTAGTTTTTTGAATAATTTTGATGATAAATTTTTTCCGGTTTTAATCTTTTTTTGGGGGGATTTAGGAAGCAACCACAATAATTCGCAGTGTGATTACCTTTTAATTAGAACACTTAGTGTAGGTATCTGTTTTGGGGTGCTCTCAATACTTTTGTGACCCTCTCCGCATTGAAGATAACTAGGTCACCTAGCCAGCAGGTGAAGGAGGGATGGCCGAATGTTACTGAGCAGCTCAAGTTTTCCAAGAATCACGGACTGGTAAACTAGATTCATGTTTGACACCAACAGCTTGGAGATAGCTGTCGTTCTAGACGTATGAATACAATTTACAATTTACAGTTATATATAAATTTTTTGTTATTTATATAAAATTTTTTCAAGATTTATTTACTGGTAGATACAAATGGTGTCTGATAACTATTATTAAAAATATTTCCATATCAATGTAAAAATACTACTCGTCTTCCATAAAAAAACTCATATCTGCAAAGAAATTTTAATAAAAACGAAACAGTGCATCCGCGAAATAATAATGTGGATTATTATTTACGTCCACCAAATGAGCGGAAAAGGTCACTTACGGGATGCTCTTCGACTATGCCCACCTAAAACGTAAGTTAGTTCCTAATATTCATCATATATTTCGAAATGTTAATGAACAAAACTTTACGTTCACCTTTAAAATGTCCTGTTTTCAGGATTAACGTAAAAATGTTGATGTTGGAATGTCAGAAAATATAAAATATATTAATTGAATAAATAATACAACGTTGACAAACTATTTAAGGTTTGCAGAACATGAAGTCAGTGACAAGCTTAAAAGGTTGATACATCCAAAGAATCATTGGGTAGACCCAGGTGCTCCGGGCTATTGAAATTTTGTATTAATAATTTAGAAGAGGTAAGTATGTGGTTAACAAATTTTCCAGTCCATTTTCCTTAACTTTTATCATTGCTTAACGGCTGTGTTCCATGAAAGCGAAATTTTCCGTATTGTATAAACGATTTTAAAATTGATAAATTTTTTATTAGATTCTTAACAGCAAATAGTCCCATCGAGACTTATCAGCATCTCACTTAGGGTGAACTCCAGGAGAATTGGACAATTATTAAATTTCATGAGTAGAGATTTAGCGAAATTTCTCATGTGGAATTTACCTTAAACAGACTCATGTGTAATCACTTTCTTAGGCACGCATAACATCATAGCGACTCATAGCGGGGCGAATCATAGATCGGAGGCTACCTGTTCCTTTGGAAATGATGAATTCATAGTTGGCTCCTCCCAGTAGGGCGTGCTTTAAGCAATTTCAAGAGGGAATGGATAATTTACAAATTACAATTTAAATCTTAAAGCCCAGAAGCTGTAGTAAAATTTTATCCGCATTAACAACCACTTTCCTGGTTTTCATAAATATATCTTAACTCATCTTTCCGCCACATTCAATGCTGACAGACAATTTTTAAAATATCCTTAGGTATATTGTGATATGTAATTTTAATTTAAAAGAACAAAAGTGATAAATTTAAATTTGAATTTAAGTGAGAATCAATTCTGTTTTACCCCACGAATAATGTTTTAAAATGTCTAAAAAGGTAAAGAAATTTACAAGTTTCATTTGTAGTTATTCCTAAAGTTGTTAAAATATTTTCTCCGTTTAACCTGATGAGATATAAGGCTGAAAAAGACATTAAAGAATTTTTTTCCACAATGTGGAAGCACTTTGTCGCGAAGACATTCACCTACAATTCACCGCAGTTTACATGTAGCATGTACCAAATTTCATTAAAATCGTTTACAATAGGGCCACCACTTTTTGTAAAATTTTTGCTCATTTCGAAAGGATTGACCCTATTTTGAATATTATACTACGAAGTTGATGCTACACCTTCTTTGCGAGATATAAATTTTTTTTGTGTTAATTGGCATTTACTCTACTGCGACTGCGACTGCGACTGGTTGTGGAGAAGTGCCTGGGTAGAGGTATACCCCCAACTTCTAGAAGTAGCATTTCAAGGGAAATTTTGAAAAAGTGTATTCGAGGGGAATCGAACTCACAACCTTTGGGTTATGAGCTCCGCGTTCTACCGTCTGTGCTACTGGGACATATCAAAAGGAGGGGAATTACCATTAAGACCCAAAGAGGCTCTTGGCCTCTTTCTATTAAGGGTTTTCTGTAGTCATAATCTGAGAGGTCAGTTAGCAGAGTAGCTCATTTGCTTCAATGCTCTCATAAAATTTAATGTTAAGGGAATGGATGAATTTAGTGAGGGGGGGGGAGGTTAATTTCTTCGTAATTTTGTAATTTCTAAAGTAATAGGGGGCATTTACAATAGTTCTAATGGTACTATTTTGAGCAGCACAGATTTTTTAATTTGATATTCTGGACAGTAAGACCAGGCCTGGCAAGCATAGGTTAAGATAGGTCTAAGGAATGCACTATAGATGAGCAACTTCATATCTAAGTTCAAATAATTATTTCGAGCAATTAGGGGGAAGAGTGATCTTTTAGCAGCTCGAAATTTATCAATAATGTGTTTTAATGTGGGGACGCCAAGTGAGATTCTTGTCAAGAGTAATTCCAAGATATTTACAGGAGTTGTTCCAGGGCAGAGCAGTGTTGTTTATAATGATGTTAATGTCTTTGTATGAGGTAGGTGATTTTTCTGGAAAACATGACAGCAACACATTTATCTGTATTGAGTTTCATTTTCCATTATGTGTCCATTTCTGGATGTGGTGTAGGTGAGTGTTAAGCTGGTTGACTGCAAAGTTAATTTTGTTGTATGACATGTATATGGCTGTGTCATCTGCGTAAACAGCAGTGTGTGTTCTGAAGTGTGTTGGAAAGTCATTAACGTAGATTAAGTACAGAACTGGACCCAGCAAGCTGCCTTGTGGCAGACCGCAGATAATGTTGTGTTTCTGTGAGAGTGTATTCTGAAGTTTGACTTGGAAAGTTCTGTTTGTTAGGTAGCTGTATATTAAGTGTGTAATGTTAGGTGAGAAATTGTAATTTATGAGCTTGTGGATGAGTCCCTGTACCCAGACAGAGTCGAATGCCCTGCTAATATCCAGAAAGACAGCAGCAGTAGATTTGCTGTAAGTTTTAGCTTTGGCGAGATCACTAACTACCCTATATAATTGATGGGGGACTGAGAGAGCATGCCTGAAACCAAATTGGTAAGGGGAGAGGATGTTATTATTATCTAGGTGGGTGTTAATTAAGTTAAGGATGAATTTTTCAGCTAGTTTACTAATAGTTGAGAGAAGGCTAATGGGTCTGTAATTAGAGGGGTCAGTGGGAGCTTTACCAGGTTTATGGATGGGGATAATTATAGAGTTTTTCCAGGGAGAGGGGAAGTAGCTGGTGCGAATAATGGCATTAATGAGGGTGGTAATATTAATTATGAGCTTAGGGGGGAGATTTTTAAGCATTATACAAGTGATTTTATCCGCACCAGGGGCTTTATTATTTTTAAGCTTTCTAATGTGGTTGATAACTTCAGAGGGGGGGATATGAGTTTCAATAGGAGGGATGGGGGAGTCTAGTAGGTTTTCTAAGTTAGAAATTACTACTCTCTCAGTGGGGGGGGTGAGATAAATTATGGGGGGTGAACTGCTTAGCTAGCTTTTGAGCAATTAATGCTGCTTTATCTTCCTGGGTAAGAGCTTGTGTACCTGTAGTGTTTATGTAAAGTGGTGGCATGTTGAATTTCCTATTTTTAAGTTGTCGTGTGGCTTTCCAGATGGAGTTGTTTGTGTGGTTAAGTTAGTGACATAGTAATTCCAACTGGTGTTTGACTTGTGTTTGATGATGTTTTTAAGTTGTCTTGTGCTTGATTCATGAGTGTTTTGTGATGAGGGAGTCTGGATTGCTGCCATGTTTTTCCTGGTGCTGTTTCTGAGATTTTTAAGATGGTTGAGTGTTTTGTCAGTAGATTTTCTGTTAATATTGTTGTGAATTGTTTGTGTAGCAGTGTTATAGGCAGTAGTGATGGTGTCGGTTATGTAATTGGTGAATTTGTCAATTTCATCAGGGGTGTTTGGGTTGTTAAAGTTATATGGTGTATTCTTAAGAATGTGGTTATAGTGATTCCAGTCAGTAATAGTATTATGGGTGTTGTGGCTGAGATTTGTGTTGAAGTTAATGGTAAGTTGGACTGGAAGGTGATCTGAGTTAAGAGTGTTGAGTGTTTGTATATTCATGGGGTAAGGGACTCCCTTAATGAGTGCAAAATCAATAATGGAGCCATTACCATGGTGGCTGTAGTGTGTAGGTGTTTCAGGTGCTAGAATGTCAATGTCATAATTGTTAATTAAGTTGTATATTGTGTTTCCATGTGTGTTGATAGTGTTGCAGTTCCAATAGGTGTGTGAGGCGTTGAAATCACCAAAAATTATGGTGTTATTATCAAGTTGGGCTATTTTAATTAAATCATTATGTACGTCAGTGTGGTTTTGTTGGGGGGGAATATAAGTGGAGATAATTAAGAAGGGGGTTTTATTATTGAGAGTGACTTTGAGAGCAGTGGCGTAGATGGCAGTGAGGTTTGGAAGTGGGATTTCATAGTGTGGGATGTTTTTCTTGATGTATATGGCAGTGCCCCTATAGGGGACAGGGTTAGGTGGAGTGTCGTTTCTGTAAATGTGGTAGTTTGTGACATTTGCTCTGACACCTGGGTGTAGATGTGTTTCTTGAACGAGGATGATATCAGGAGAGTGCTCATCTATGTGATCCCGAAATTCGAGGAGTTTGGATCTAAGACCATTTGCATTCCAAGAAAGAACGGAGAGGCAAAACTTATGGCAATTAGCCATGATGGGGGATGGATATCAGGTTAGGGAGATACCAAAGGTAAATCTCCAGCTTATTTACATGGTTGGACTGTTGTTTAATTTCAGCGAGGATATGCTTTAGTTGGGGGATTATGGCGTTGTAGTCGATGCTGTTAATTTCTTGGTTTATTTCATTTATTAGAGCTGAAACTTGGTTTTGGGGGGAGTTTTGATCTACGCTGGGGGCTTGGGATTGTTGAATATTAGCTTGGGGTGGTTGGGATTGGGTTTGTGGGGGATTTTGGGTGATATTGGTGTTAGTGAGGGCATTGGCGAAGGAGAATTTGGCCTGACAGTGTTGTTTATGGGATTGGGGGGTAGGGGTTGTCTAATATCTTTCTTGATTTTAAGTTTGGGGAATTTTTCACAGCCTCTGTAACTGGCAGGGTGATTACCACTGCAGTTACAGCAGGTTGGGGACTCAATGGTTTTTCCAGAGGGACAAAGATGGGAAAGGTGATCACCGCTGCACTTCACACATCTAGGTTCAGCGAAGCAGTTGGTTTGGTGGTGGTGAAATAATTGACACTTAAAGCATTGCATTATGCGTTTAGGGGGGATGTAATTTTCAATTTTTATGCCTATATAATTTATGGATTTAACTTCAAATATTTTCTTGGATTCTGGAATATTAGGGAGGGTAATTTGAAATAAGGGGATGGGATTTTTGGTTTTTCTGGAAGTCATTTGTACAATTTTAGTAGTAGGGATGTTAAGTAGGTCTAGTTCATGTTTAATTTCTTCTGGGGTGGTTTCAATGTCTAATCCCCTGATAACAACTCTGATGGGTTTTATAATACCCATAGGGAGGATATAACCTTGAATTTTATTTTCTTTTAAGAATTTTTCTATTTTAGCATGGGACTCGACACTGTCAGGATGAATCCTGACAATGTCGTTAGCGGGCCTGGCGTAGAAGCAGTTTCCTATTGCCTCTCCGATCTTTTTAAGAACTGTTTTGTAAATTGTTTTATCATCCCTTGGTTTAAGGATGCAGATAGGCTTTACTTTGTTGTTGTCTGTAGAATTTTGAAGAGTGGTGTCATTTAGCGTTTGTTCAGTGAGACCACTGAATTTATTGTTCGTTTGGATTGGATTAGGAGTAGCTAGTAGTGGCTTATACTGTCTTGCAGTATGTCTAGCATTGGGAAAACTAAATCCGTTGTTCAGAGTGGTGTTATTAGTTGTGTTCTGATCGTTTGTTAGTTTGTTAAGAGCTATGTTAGCTCTCTTGGGGGGCTTAGGATTAGAGTTATCTGTGTTCGTGTTAGAGAAACTGTTAGTGGAGTTAATTTCTGCCGACAAATAATAATCCGGCTTACCTCCTAATCTGATGTAAGCAGCTTCCACGTTCGGATAGGTTGATAGCAGTTCCTGGCGAATTTCTTCATTAGTAGTTGGGTTCAGCACTTTCTCCAAGATGTAAGTTTCCAGTTTCGTCATCGGGAATTTGGTGATTGAAGCAGCTAGCGGCGATGGAGGTCGCTGGGTAGTCGAGTCGGTTTGATAATCCATGTCTGATGTCGAGTCCATTACGCAGTCCAGGTTCTTTTCGTTAAGTCCGCTGATTGCAGCAAAGGGCGAATTAATGTCCGGTCGAGGGGGATTGATAGCTGAAAATGCCACTATTTCAGGCCCGTTACTCATCCGCAAGAGTAAAAAACTCCCCGGAAGGTCTCGAGCACAGAGATAGGACCGAGAGGGAAAGCAAGGGAAGGCACGTGCGCTAGCGCGAGGCTTAACGCAGAGAGCAAAGAATACACGTCCGCACTCTACAGAGGCAGGACTCGGAATCTCATTTACTCTAGGCCGTAGTTTTAGATTTGAAGGGGATGACTTTAACTTAATTTTTTCTGGGATTTCATTCGAATTAGATTTAGAAATCTAGACTTAGTGTTTGGAATAATTTTGATGGTAATTTTTTCTGATTTTTTATCTTTATTTTTGGGATTTAGGAAGCAACCACCATAATTGGCAGTGTGAATACCTTTTAATTACAACACTTAGTGAAGGTATTTGATTTGGGGGTGCTCTGAATACTGGACTGACTCTCTCCGCATTCAAGAAAACCAAGTCACCTAGCATGAAGCTACAGAAGGAGCGTAAGCTTCAATGGGGAATTTTTCGAAAAATGAACCGATTGTTGTCGCTCACCGGTAGAGGGCGCGACATGCAAGCGAAGTGACTATTTTACATTGAGTTATACTGTGTGGTGGTGAAAGTTGTTTTATAAATTTTAAAATTTATTCTGTGTGCAGAAATATGCCAAACACGTGTTTTGCTCCGGGATGTTCTACTGGCTATAGATCAGCCTTAAAAAAAAATAAAGAAACTGGACAGAGAAATCCTAGTATATTTGCTGCACCTAAGGTAAGAACATTATTATTGTTTTGTGTTAATAAAAGATGTATAATAATGAGAGAAAAGTACAGCTGCTGTGTTTTAAGTGAACGCAAAGTTAAGACATCTTAAGTTCTGCTGGAAATAAGCGTGTTTTATTTTTCAATCATCCCTATATCCCATCAAAAATAATCATCACGTGTTCACAAAGCTCTATTGTATGTAAAAATATGTAAATAATTACTCATACTATTGCTCTAAAGGAAATCGTTCATCAATAAAAGATGTACGATACTTACGTATATAAATTTATCTATCGTAAATTGTATATCACACATCTTCTTCTATTCAATACGTCTTCTATTCAATATATTTTGTGGTTATGGCAAATTGAGCTACACGTCTTAACTAAAGCCATCATTTTTTTTTAAAATTGTGCACAGAAATAAAATATTTCCAGTTAACTTTTCTTAATATTGAATTTTATCACTATTAAGTTAGTTGATAAGTAAATAAGTTTTCATTGTATGATAAAGAATGTTGTTACTATAAATGCTTATGGAAAATCTGTTGAGTATAATTTTAAAAAAAATTAATATTTTCCTATCTTTTTACTGTGATTACAATGAAACCCATACTTTGTGAAAATGCGAAAATATAGCTGATTTGCCCATATCAATGTTATTTGGGGTTTTTTCTTTTTAATTTGCTGAAAATATTTGTAATCGATAATTTACCAACTTGAAGGTAATTCCTGACAATGCTGGAACCATAATATTGAATTAATCACTATTAAGTTAGTTAAATTACGTAAGTTAGTTAAAGTACGTAAAAGTGACCACTCCCCTTAAGGGGAGTGGTCACTTTTAAGTACCTTAAAAAGTATCATTTTTGGACCTATGCTGGATGGTATGATTTTTGCTTGATTTACAAGAAATTTTTTGAATAACTGTCTATAATACTGTTTATTATATATGCAATATTTCAAGGTAATTAATAAAAAAATAAAATGATTTTTTATGCATAAAAAGTGAATATTTTTTAAAATCGAGCATTTTGCAGTCAACTACTGTGCGCATTCTATCAAAATAAATTATTAAGTTACATTAATAATTGCTTACTATATGTGATTACAACACTTTAGACAACAAAATCTACCAAAATTTTTTAACCTTAATTTATTTTAATTTTTAAAGAATTTTTTATAAGCTTTTACTCAGTCATTTTTGAAATTTCTAATTAAAAATAGCACGTACTAAAAGGTTTTAATATATTTTAGAATAATGTTGCTGGATATTGTTGCCTGAAGTATTGTAATCACATATAGTAAAAATTATTAATGTACCTTAATAATTTATTTTGACAGAATGCGCACAGTAGTTGACTGCAAAATGCTCGATTTAAAAAAAAAAAATTCACTTTTTATGCATAAAAAGTCATTTTTATTAATTACCTTGAAAAATTGCATCTATAATAAACAATATTATAGGCAGTTACTCAAATTTCATATAAATCAAGCTTAAATCATGAGTAGTACATACATCGAACATAGGTCTAAAAATGATACTTTTAAAGGTACGTAAAAGTGACCACACCCCTTAAGTAAATAAGTTTTCATTGTATGATAAGCAATGTTGTTACTATAAATGCTTATGCAAAATCTGCGTACAAAGTCTGCTTATGCAATAAAATGCGTACTTTGTGAAAATTCAAAAATATAGCTGATTTGTCCTTGTCAAAGTTATTTGTTTTTTCTTTTTAATTCGCAGAAAAAATTTGTATTCAGTAATTTACCAACTTGACGATTATACCTGTTTTAAAAAGTGTAATCTGAGATGCTTTGACTGATTTTTTTTCCATAGGAAGATATTTTAAAGTATTGTGTGATTAAATACTGAATTGACTTCCTATTTTATTAGTCATGATAAGAATTTATTTGTGATTGATAGAAAATGTTGCTTTTCTACTATGTGTGTGTGTGTGTGTGTTTTGGTTAATCAGTATTATTTCTCTCATTTTTTTCCATAAGAGATTATGAACAATGATAAAAAACTTTCTTCACAATTCTTTTCTGTAATTTCATTTCCTTAATTATTAATTATTACAAAATTCTGAACTAATTTATTCTGAAACCAATACACAATTATTCTGAAAAAGTTTATTTACTCATTTCCTGTAACAATTTATTGAATTGTAGCAAAAAAAAAACACTTGAAATAAAGATTTTGAATGAAATAAAAAATTGTTAAATTGAATAAATACATATTAAATACGCACTAAATAAAACTTGTTTTCGCTAGGAAAAATCCATATTAAAGCGTATGGTTGTCCGTGTCTAAGCCGTCCGCTAGTGCACGCGAGCGCCCTCTAGTGGCGGCGACAAAAAGGGAGACACATTTTTAACACTGAGCTGCTCCTCCTTCTGTAGCTTCATGTCACCTAGCTAGCAGGTGAAGGAGGAATGTCAGAAACATCACTGAGCGATTCAAGTTTCCATGAATCAGGCAGCAATACCAGTAAACTAAATGTACGTATGACACCAACAGTTTAGAGATAGCTATTGTTCTAGATATATCGAAAGAAATAAACTAGGATGTTCATTCATGTATTGTTATTTATATAAAATCTTTTGCAAGATTTATTTACTGCTGGTTTCAAATGGTGTTGTGATTACATATATCTATATTAAGAAAGAGAGAGGTGTCTGTCGATATCATGTGAGTGTAACGCGGACCGGGCGGACCAATCGTCCAAAAAAAATGGCCGACAAATATACAGGAATCGGTGTATTTTTTTTTTCTCTTGAAAGTTGATAAATATTACATATTTGGAAAGAGCTTCGAAAACTGATAATTTTTTCTGCGTACACTTATTCTGTTAATTCAATAGTTTTAGAGATATTTGGATTCTAATGATGCGTCATTGCTCTTTGACGAAGTAAACAAAAGGTGATTCGTTCAAAGCGTGATTCTCACTAAAAATGAATCACTGAAATGAAATGTGTCACCATGTCTATTTTTTATTTATTAAACTTTATATTTGAAAAACTAAATATTCAAACTGCTTAATAATAATAAATAATTTATTGAAACTAAATAGTTATATACTGATTTTTATGTGAAGTGATATTTTTTTTCGTTCGAGTGTGAGCGAAGTGATTCGATTTGCGAAATTTCATTTTGAAATACAATCAATTTGGATAGCGCAAGGTAAGTACAAAAGCACTTAATTTTTATTTTCAGTTACCTAGATGTTAAGTTAATTTTCTAATATTACTCCTTTTGTTTTACGGAATTTTATTATTCACGATGTACTTTTAAAAGCATAAAATTAGTATATCTTAACTAAAAAGAATCAGTCTAAACTTTAAGCAAAGTTTTCCGATTTATTTACGGTCATTTGTTTTAAAAAATAATTTTTTAAAGGGTTTTTTTGTGTTTTATGGTAAAATAGCACTTAAAAATTTAAAAAAAAAGTAACAAAAACTTACCTGTAACGAGCATACTTTTTTTATAAATTGGTCAATTTGAAGTAATTTTTATTGAAATTTAGCTAAAAAGTCTATAACTCTGCATAAAATTCTTAATGCTACTATTTTAATTTCCTTCTCTCACACGATACATATGACAGTTATCTTCTAAGATACTTACAATCTAAGAGGGAAATTTGAAAATGCAAAAATAATACATGCAATTTTATGTTCTAATATGAAATATTCCCCGATTCGTCATTCCTTTCCTTATAAAAACAGCCCCAAATAAAAAAAAAAAACTACAATTACATCACAGAAATATTGCAAAGAGTTGTAGACAGAAGCATAAAAAGAAAGAATATTCAAATAAAGTAACTAAATTAAACAAAAAATGACAGATAGTTCAAATTCCACTTCACTATCCCATTGAAATAATATTTAATGGAATAATAACTATTAATTTATGAAAAAACAAAACAAAAGTGAAAAAAGTATGTGACTATCACAGAAATATTCCAGAGTACAACGGTAATACGTATACTGGGAATTAACCCAGTAGAAAAGGATTAATGAAAAAAAGAAAACTAAAGGAGAAATATTAGCTCACACATGATATTTTAATTTCCCTCTCACACATGATACATATGACAGTTATCTTCTAAATTACCTACAATCTAAGAGAAATTTTAAAATGCAAAAATAGTACACGCAATTTTATGTTTCAATATGAAAATTTTCCCCGATTCGTGATTCCTTTCCTTATAAAAACTTCCCCAAATAAAAATTTTTTATTATACACCAATTATTTTTCACTTTTGTTTATTTTGTATTTGCTAAGGAAATTGTGTTGTTATTAGATATTTTTGAAGACCAGTGAAATATTTGTTTATTTTGTATTTGCTAAGGAAATTGTGTTATTATTGGATATTTTTGAAGGCCAGTGAAATATAATTATGATTTTTACTTTTCCATTTAGTTAATTTTTTAATTGTTCAGAAATTAATTGTTAAAACAGAATTATGTTCCAATATGAACATTTTCCTGATTCGTCATTCCTTTCATTATAAAAACAGCCGCAAATAAAAAACTATTTATTATACACCAATGATTGTTCTTTTTTGTTTCTTTTGTATTTGCTAAGCAAATTGTGTTATTATTGGATATTTTTGAAGGCCAGTGAAATATAATTATCTTTTATTTACTTTTCTATTTTGCGTTTAGTTAATTTTCCAATTGTTCAGAAATTAATTGTTCAAACACAATTTATTACTTTAAATATCTCACTGGGGGGGGGAGTACAGTTTGTTCTTCATCATTTTTTATTATCATTCTCAAGTAGGAATTAAGGTGACTGTCTACGGAGTGAATTTAAAAAAAAAAATTAAGTTTTTATCATCTTTTATGGTAAAATAGCACTTAAAAATTAAAAAAAGAGACAAAAACTTACGTGTAAATAGCATACTTTTTTATAAATTGGTCAATTTGAAGTAATTTTTAATGAAATTTACCTAAAACACCTATCTATCTGCACAAAATCTTAAAGCCCTCACACATGATGTTTTAAATTTCCTCTCACACGATGCATATGACAGTTATCTTCTAAAATACTTACAATCTAAGAGAAAATTTTAAAATGCAAAAATAATACATGCAATTTTATGTTTCAATATGAAAATTTTCCCCGATTCGTGATTCCTTTCCTTATAAAAACAACCTCAAATAAAAAAAAACTATTTACTATGCACCAATTATTGTTCACTTTTTGTTTATTTTGTATTTGCTAAGGAAATTATGTTGTTATTAGATATTTTTGATGACCAGTGAAATATTTGTTTATTTTGTATTTACTTGAGATCAGAGTTCATGCTGAATTCTGAAGACTTTAATTATAAATTTATATTGGGTTTTTTCTTTTTATTCATGCGTATAAAATTTCACATGCTTTTTGTTTCTATGCTATTTATACTGTGTTTAGTTTTAAATAGATTTCCGGTAAGAATTATTCCACAATTGACATTTTTACTTTACAGCTTTTAGTGGTACAGTTTGCAAAATGTTTTTGTGTATTACTGCCGAAAGAAATTGTTTTAAAGTTTTTTATGAATCTTAATGTAAATTGATAAGTAATTAACTGTATTAAATATTAGTAATACACTTTTAAAATTCATTAATTAACTTTTTTACTAAATTTTAGTTTAAAATTTAATAATTAGTATTAACTTTATAAAGTTTATTAGTTTACCTAGAAAAAAGTTTTTGTTTAAATGTTTTTGTGCGGGGTTTGTCATTATTTATCGTGTTTTATGACCTCCAATAAAATAGACGTGCGCCCCTGTTTTCGTTGCTTTCTACGATTTTAAGTATTTTTGGGGGTTCAAATTTACAATTTTTTATGTTTACAAATCTTTAGACCCTGTGTGTGATAAAGATCAAGCAGTCAAACTACCCAACTGAGTTTTTAAACTCATTGGAGTTTTCTGGAGTACCTTCACACATTCTGGACCTGAAAATTGGTCACATATAATGCATCTAAGAAATCTTAACCTTTTCGTTACGGGGTGGGATAACATGCATCCCAAGAGTACGGGCCCAAGAATGAATATATATATATATATATATATATATATATATATATATATATATATACATATATATATATATATAATATATATATATATATATACATATATATATATATATATATATACATATATATATATATATATATATATATATATATATATATATATATATATATATAAATATATATATATATATTATATATATATATATATATATATATATATATATTTATATATACATATAATATATATATATATACCTATACATATAATAGAAAAGTATATATATATATATATATTTATATATATATATATATATATAACTATATATATACATATAATATATATATATATCTTATATATATATATATATATAATATATATATATATATATATATATATATATACATATATATATATATATATATATATATATATATATATATATATATATAATATATATATATATCTTCCCTTAATTGCCGTTCTTATAAAGGGGGTATGAAATTTCCCTTCTAAAGAGGGAATCGGAAGAATGGGCCCGTAGGCTAAAGGTTTATCCACCTATACTGTGCAATGGAACAAGACTTACTGTGAAGAATTTATGCCAAATATTATTCAAGCCACCATCATGACTGGACAAGGTGCGGGACAAGGTGCGGGACAAGAAGTATTAATTCGAAGAATCCCGATCATCCCATCTGACCATCCGTTTAATTTTAAACGTCTTCAGTTCCGTGTACGCCTCAGTTTCGTGATGACCATCAACAAGGCACAAGGCCAAACTCTATAAGTTGTAGGACTTAATCTTCTAAATCCATGTTTCTCCCATGGTCAGTTGTATGTAGGTTGTTCAGGGTTGGCAAAAAATGAAAATTTATACATTCTTGACTCCGAATGGGAAAACATTTAATGTTGTTTATCCAGAGGCCCTCTTAGACTTTTGAAAGACACAAATAAGAGGAGCATTTCAGTTATGGATATTTTTATTATGGAGATATTTATTGCTACAGAATGTTGCGGGGAGACCTTACCTTGCAGATTTCTATTAATTTTTTCGTTTGTCAGTGCCTTCTACATATATTTTCATTTTTTCCCCTACAGAATCTTGCATTTATGGTGCGTGGAGCCCTTAATTTTATAATAATAAAGTAATTTAGGGGTAATCAGTTTAGGTTAACAAGATTTATAGCCAAGAATTATATTTCACATGACTGGACAAGCCACAGGTCAAGAAGTGTTGAAACTAATGGAGGTAAGGTTAATTTTTTCATGTTCTGTTAAATGATTCATAAATTAGAATCCATAACTGATTTATACCTCATTTATATTTTTAGAATTTAACTTCTTACTTCTGTTTTAACTTTCCTTTCTATTTTACCATCATGTTTTATTTTGCTTTTATTGAAGTATGTAAAATGTTTTTCATTGCTTACTACGATTTAAAATAATTTTTGTATTATTGGCCTGAGCGTATCTGGGCACAGCCTGTACTTTTTATTAATACTGTGTTATTTATACTGTTATTTTTTCTACGTATTTATACTGTATTTAGTTTTTAAATTGAATTGGTTTTCTTTACTTTTCAGCTTTTTACGAATGAAGAAATCATGTAGAGGAGGCTACTGCAACATGTGGATACATACAGTTGTTTTGTGACAACAGGCTAAAGGGGTGTATTACATGGTTAACTGGAGTTACACATTTTGTTCCATTTTAAAGGATTTAGGCTGTGGTTCATATGGGAATGGCGTTTAGAAACATACGCGATATGACGCAGATATTACAGATCAAATAATAGCCAAAGATTGCACCACTTCAGTCAGTTGTCCGACATAATTGCAGTTTTGGCTTAAATGATTCATAAATTACAATCGATAGCTGATTTATACTTCATTTATATTTTTAGAAATTAACTTCTTACTTCTGTTTTAATTTTCCTTTCTATTTTACCATCATGTTTTATTTTGCTTTTATTGAAGTGTGTAAAATGTTTTTCATTGCTTACTACGATTTAAAATATTTTTTTGTATTATTGGCCTGAGCGTATCTGGGCACAGCCTGTACTTTTAATTTATACTGTTATTTTTTCTACGTTATTTATTTTGTATATAGTTTTTAAATTGATTTGGTTTTTTTTTACTTTTCAGTTTTTTCCTAATGAAGAAATCATGTAGAGTAGGCTACTGCAACATGTGGACAGAGACAGTTGTTTTGTGACAACTGACTGAAGTGGTGTATTACATGGTTAACTGGAGTTACTCATTTTGTTCCATTTTAAAGGATTTACGCTGTGGTCATATGGGAATGGCGTTTAGAAACATACGAGATATGACACAGATATTAGAGATAAAATAATAGCCAAAGATGACACCACTTCAGTCAGTTGTCCGACATAATTGCAGTTTTGGCTTCAAATCGTTTAATTTTATAATGGATTCTGTAGCATAAAAATTACGCCCTGATACACTGAGGCTAATAATAATACAAATAATTATTTAAAATTTACTAACTAATGCATGTTACTAACTAATGTATGAATGCATGCAAGTAACTCACTGACTCACTCAACTCAACAAACAACACAACGCCACTGAAGTAAATGACTGGCGTTATTACCAAAAGCAATTTGTAGTTTAGGCGGAGGACCTGGGTCACACATAATTGCAGTTTTGGCTGCTTTAAACTCTGTCTTTTCACATTTTGATGCCCATGTAGAAGTAGTGGATTACATGGTTAACTGGAGTTACTCATTTTGTTCCATTTTAAGGGGGCACAGGACCTTGAAGCTTGACGAAATGACTATAAATATGGTGTAATTCTAACCACAAAACTCAAATAATATTGGAAAAAGAAATTTTCTTCTTTATACATATAAAGTACATATCTTTAAATATGTGATATATAAAATGGAAATTATGAATCTATAAATAATTTTCAAATTAGCAGTTTAGAATTTTATGTGATTAACTGCTAATTTTGAGTTTGTGTGCAGCATTACTTTTAAACTATCAATAGGAAACTGATAATACTACACTCATGTGCATATTTCATAATTTTGAAGTTTTCCAATTCTATGCTCAATTTTTAATTTAAATAATATTTATTACAATTTATTTGGTTTCACATTATAGGTAAATATATTACAAGTATATTCTCACAATTCATTATTTTCTGTAAGCATATATCTCAATTTTATGATGCCCACAGCACTTTATGATTGTTAATCACCAGTTAATCATATAAATTCTAAACTGCTAATTTGAAAAGGATTTATAGATATATAATTTCCATTTTTATAGATGACATATTTAAAGATATGTACTTTATATGTATAAAGAAAGAAAATTTCTTTTTCCAATATTATTTGAGTTTTTGTGGTTAGAATTACACCATATTTGTAGTCATTTCATCGAGCTTGAAGGTTCTGTGCCCCTTTAAAGGAATTAGGCTATTGTTCATCTATATAAATAAAGTATGGGAATAAACAACACAACGCCACTGAAGAAAATGTCTGGTGTTATTACTAAAAGCAATTTGTAGTTTAGGCGGAGGACCTGGGTCCCATATAATTGCAGTTTTGGCTGCTTTAAACTCTGTCTTTTCACATTTTGATGCCCCTGTAGCAGTAGTGGATTACATGGTTAACTGGAGTTACTCATTTATTCCATTTTAAAGGAATTACGCTGTGGTTCATCTATCTATATAAATAAAGTAACAGTGGAGAATGTCGTGGAGTCCGTCGGCATCACGTTTTCGGAGATGACTCATCCTGAGAAAACATGGCCGATTTTGGCGGGCATTTTGGTCGAAAATCGGTGTACTATTTTTCTCATTAAAGTAGATAAATCGTAAATATTTGGAAAGAGCTTCACAGCTCGAATCACTGAAATTTTTAATGATGTGTGAAATGTTTCAAACTTCATCTGGTGGACGGATAGCTTGAGCGTAGCTAGGCGAAGCCCGGCTAGTTAAAAATATTTCAATAGGAATGTAAAATATCATCGTTATTCCATAAAAAAAATCATGTCTGAAAAGAAATTTTAATAAAAACGGACAGTGCATAGCGAATATATAATGTGAATTATTATTTACTTCACCAAATGAAGCCAAAAGGTCATTTACGGGATGCTCTTCGATATGCCCACTAAAATGTTAAGTTAGTTCCTGATATTATCATATATTTATAAATTTTAATGAACAAACTTTTCGTTCAAATTTAAAATGTCCGTTTTTAGGATTAAAGGAAAAATGTTGATATTGAAAGTTCAAAAAACAATAAAAATATAATTAATTAAATAAATAATTACAACGTTTGACAACTATTTAAGGTTTGCAGAACATGAAGTCAGTAGATAGCTTAAAGGTTGATACATCAAAGAATCATTAGGTAGAATCATCAAAGAATCATTGGGTAGTCCAGATGGTCCGTGCTATTGAAATTTAGTATTAATAATTTAGAAGAGGTAAGTATATGGTTAACAAATTTTTTAGCCCATTTTCCTTACTTTTATCATTGCTTAACGGCTGTGTTCCATGAAAGCGAAATTTTCCGTATTGCATAAACAATTTACAAATTGATAAAGATTTTTATTAGATTCTTCACAGCAAATTGTCGCATCGAGACTTATCAGCATCTCACTTATGGTGGACTCCGGAAGAATTGGACAATTAAAAACTTCATGACAACAGATTTAGCGAAATTTTCATTTGGAATTTACCTTAAACGGACTCATGTGTAATCACTTTCTTAGACACGCTTAACATCATAGCGAATCATAGCGGGGCGAATCATAGATCGGAGGCTACTGTTCCTTTGGAAATGATGAATTTATATTTGGCTCCGCCCAGTAAGGCGTATTTTAAGTAATTTACAAGACGGAATGGATAATTTACTAATTACAATTTAAATTTTAAAGCCCAGAAGCCGTAGTAAAATTTTATCCGCATTAACAAACACTTTGCTGGTTTTCATAAATATATCTTAACTCATCTTTCCGCCACTTGCAATGCTGACAGACAATTTTTAAAATATCCTTAGCTATATTGTGAGATGTAATTTTAATTTAAAAGAACAAAAGTCATAGATTTAAATTTGAATTTTAGTGAGATTCAATTCTGATTTACCCGACGTAAAATGTTTTAAAATGTCTAAAAGGTAAAAGAAATTTTTAATTTTGTGGTTATTCCTAAAGTAGTTAAAATATTTCTCTGCTTAACCTGATGAGATATAAGGCTGAAAAAGACATTAAAGAATTTTTTTTTTCCCCAATGTGGAGACACTTTGTCGCGAAGACATTCACCTATAATTCACCGCAGTTTACCATGTAGCATGTACCAAATTTCATTAAAATTGGTTTCCATACGGCCACCACTTTTTAAAATGTTCGCTCATTTCGCATAGAATGACCCTATTATGAATATTATACTGCGAAGTTGATGGTACACCTTCTTCGCGAGATATGATTTTTTTTTGTGTTAATTGGCATTACTCTTGGCCGTAGTTTTAGGGGATTTGAAGGGGATAACTTCCACTTATTAATTTTCTTCTGGAATTTCATTCGAATTATATTTAGAAATCAACTTAGTTTTTGGAATAATTTTGATGGTAAATTTTTCCGGTTTTTTATCTTTATTTTGGATTTAGGAAGCAACCACAATAATTCGCAGTGTGATTACCTTTAATTAGAACACTTAGTGCAGGTATCTGATTTGGGGGTGCTCTCAATACTTGAGTGACCCTCTCCGCATTCAAGATAACTAAGTCACCTAGCTAGTAGGTGAAGGAGGAATTTCCGAACATCACTGAGCGATTCAAGTTTTCATGAATCTTGGACCGGTAAACTAGATTTATGTTTTACACCAACAGTTATGAGATAGCTGACGTTCTAGACAGATGAATAAAAGATAAGATGTATATATATAAATTTTTGTTATTTATATAAAATCCTTTGCAAGATTTATTGACTGGTAGATACAAATGGTGTTGTGATTACATATATTAAAAATATTTTAATATTAATGTAAAATATCATCGCTATTCCATAAAAAAATCATATCTGAAAAGAAATTTTAATAAAAACGAACAGTGCATAGCGAATATATAATGTGGATTATTATTTACTTCATCAAATGAAGCGAAAAGGTCACTTACGGGATGCTCTTCGATATGCCCACTAAAACGTTAAGTTAGTTCCTAATATTATCATATATATATAAATTTTAATGAACTAACTTTTCGTTCAAATTTAAAATGTTCGTTTTCAGGATTAAAGGAAAAATGTTGATGTTGAAAGTTCAGAAAATAATAAAATATAATTTATTAAATAATATTTACAACGTTTGACAACTATATAAGGTTTTCAGAACATGAAGTCAGTGACATAGCTTAAAGGTTGATACATCAAAGAATCATTGGCTAGACCCAGATGTTCCGGGCTATTGAAATTAAGTATTATAATTTAGAAGAGGTAAGTATGTGGTAAACAAATTTTCCAGTCCATTTTCCTTAACTTTTATCATTGTTTAACGGCTGTGTTCCATGAAAGCGAAATTTTCCGTATTGCATAAACGATTTGCAAATTGATAAAGATTTTTATTATATTCTTCACAGCAAATTGTCGCCTCGAGACCTATCAGCATCTCACTTGGTGGACTCCCGAATCTGGGTGGACTCCCAGGAGAATTGCACAATTAAAAATTTCATGCAGTAGATGATTTAGCGAAATTTCGCATTCGGTTTTTAACTGAACGGACTCATGTGGAATCACTTTCTTTCTTAGACACGCTTAAACATCATAGCGAATCATAGCGGGGCGAATCATGTTTCGGAGGCTACCTGTTCCTTTGGAAATGATAAATTTATAGTTGGCTCCGCCCAGTAGGGCGTGCTTTAAGCATTTTCAAGACGAATGGATAATTACAATTTAAATTTTACAATTACAATTAAATTTTATAGCCCAGAATCCGTGTAAAATTTTATCCGCATTAACAACTACTTTGCTGGTTTTCATAAATATATCTTAACTTATCTTTCCGCCCCATGCAATGCTGTACAGACAATTTTTAAAAATATCCTTAGCTATATTGTGATATGTAATTTTAATTTAAAAGAACAAAGTGATAAATTTAATTTGAATTTTAGTGAGATCAATTCTGATTTACCCGACGTATAATGTTTTAAAATGTCTAAAAAGGTAAAAGAAATTTACAAGTTTCATTTTGTAGTTATTCCGACAGTAGTTAAATATTTTCTCTGCTTAACCTGATGAGATATAAGGCTGAAAGAGACATTAAAAAATTTTTTTCCCCAATGCGGAGACACTTTGTCGCGAAGACATTCACCTATAATTCACCGCAGTTTACCATGTAGAATGTACCAAATTTCATTAAAATCGTTTTCAATACGGCCACCACTTTTTTAAAATTTTCGCTCATTTCGCATGGAATGACCCTATTATGAATATTATACTGCGAAGTTGATGGTACACCTTCTTCACGAGATATAAATTTTTTTTGTGTTAATTGGCATTACTCTAGGCCGTAGTTTTAGAGGATTTGAAGGGGATAACTTCCACTTATTAATTTTTTTCTGGAATTTCATTCGAATTAGATTTAGAAATCGCCTTAGTTTTGGAATAATTTGATGGTAAATTTTCTGATTTTTTCATCTTTTATTTTTGGGATTTAGGAAGCAACCACCATAATTGGCAGTGTGAATACCTTTTAATTAGAAACACTTAGTGAAGGTATCTGATTTGGGGGTGCTCTGAATACTTGAGTGACCCTCTCCGCATTCAAGAAAACTAGGTCACCTAGCTAGCAGGTGAAGGAGGAATGTTCGAACATCACTGAGCGATTCAAGTTTTCCATGAAACAGGGACCAATAAACTAATTGTACGTTTGACACCAACAGCTTAAGATAGCTGTCGTTCTATATCTATAATAAGGATGAAATAAAATGAGATATATAGATATGATAGATATCTATATAATTATATATATATATAATTTTTTGTTATTTATATAAAATCCTTGCAAGATTATTTACTGGTTGGTTACAAATGGTGTTTGTGTTTACATATATCTATTAATAAAGAGACAGAGGTGTCTCTCGATATCACGTGAGTGTAACGCGACCGGGCGGACCAATCCTTGAAAAAAAATGGCCGACAAATATACAGGAATCGGTGTATTTTTTATTCTCATGAAAGTACATAAATATTACATATTGGAAAGAGCTTCGAAAACTGATAATTATTTCTGCGTACACTTATTCTGTTAATTCAATAGTTTTTGAGATATTTGGATTCTAATGAAGCGTCATCGCTCTTTGACGATGTAAACAAAAGGTAATTCGTTCACAGCGTGATTCTCACTGAAATGAATCACTGAAATGAAATGTGTCACCATGTCTATTTTTTTATTTATGAAACTTTTTATTTGAAAAACTAAATATTCAAATTGTTTAATAATAATAAATATTTTATTGAAACTAAATAGATATATACTGATTTTGGTGGATTTACTGATTTTTATGCCAAGTGATATTTTTTTCGTTCGAGTGTGAGTGAAGTGATTCGATTTGCGAAATTTCATTTTGAAATACAATCAATTTCGAAAACGCAAGGTGAGTACAAAAGCTCTTAATTTTTATTTTTAGTTTCCTAGATGTTGAAGTTAATTTTCTAATATTACTTCTTTTGTTTAACGGAATTTTATAATTCACGATGTACTTTTAAAAACATAAAAATTCGTATATCTTAACTAAAAAGAATCAGTCTAAACTTTAAGCACAGTTTTGCGATTTATTTACGGTCCATTTGTTTGTTTTAAAAATAATTTTTTAAAGTTTTTTTTTGTGTTTTATGGTAAAATAGAACTTAAAAATTAAAAAAAGTAACAAAAACTTACCTGTAAATAGCATTTTATTTTATAAATTGTCAATTTGATGTAATTTTATTGAAATTTAGCTAAAAAGTCTATAACTCTGCATAAATTCTTAATGCTACTATTTTAATTTCCTTCTCTCACATGATACACATGACAGTTATATTCAAATGACCTACAATCTGAGAGAAAATTTGAAAATGCAACTATAATACATGCAAGTTTATGTTCTAATATTAAAATATTCCCCTATTCGTCATTCCTTTCCTTATAAAAACAGCCCCAAATAAAAAAACTACAAGTACAGTCACAGAACATATTGCAAAGAGTTTGTAGACCGAAGCAATAAAAAGAAAGAATAGTCAACTAAGTAACTAAATTAAACAAAAATGACAGAGAGTGTTCAAATTCCACTGCACTATCCGATTGAAATATATTTAATGGAATAATAACTATTAATTATGAAAAAACAAAACAAAAGTGAAAACCGCATGTGACCATACACTGAAATAGTCCAGAGTTCTACTGTTAATCCGTAGACTAGGAATTAATCAGTAGAAAAGGATTAATGAAAAAAGAAAACTAAAGGAGTAATATTAGCTCACACATGATACATATGACATTATCTTCTAAATTACCTGACAATCTAATAGAAAATTTTAAAATGCAAAGATAATAACGCAATTTTATGTGTTCAATATGAAAATTTTCCCCGATTTCGTGATTGCCTTTCCTTATAAAAACATTCCCAAATAAAAAACTATTTATTATACACCAATTATTGTTCACTTTTGTTATTTGCATTTGCTAAGGAAAATTGTGTTGTTAGTAGATATTTTGAAGACCAGTGAAATATTTGTTTATTTTGTATTTGCTAAGGAAATTGTGTTATTATTGGATATTTTTTGAAGGCCAGTGAAATATAATTATGATTTTTACTTTTCCATTTAGTTAATTTTTTGAATTGTTGCAGAAATTAATTGTTAAAACCGAATTATGTTTCAATATGAACATTTTCCCTGATTCGTCATTCCTTTCATTATAAAAACAGCCGCAAATAAAAACTATTTATTATACACCAATGATTGTTCTTTTTTGTTTCTTTTGTATTTGCTAAGCAAATTGTGTTATTATTGGATATTTTTGAAGGCCAGTGAAATATAATTATCTTTTATTTACTTTTCTATTTTGCGTTTAGTTAATTTTCCAATTGTTCAGAAATTAATTGTTCAAACACAATTTATTACTTTAAATATCTCACTGGGGGGGGGGGGTACAGTTTGTTCTTTCATCATTTTTTATTATCATTCTCAAGTAGGAATTAAGGTGACTGTCTACGGAGTGAATTTAAAAAAAAAATTAAGTTTTTTATCATCTTTTATGGTAAAATAGCACTTAAAAATTAAAAAAAGAGACAAAAACTTACCTGTAAATAGCATACTTTTTTATAAATTGGTCAATTTGAAGTAATTTTTAATGAAATTTACCTAAAACACCTATCTATCTGCACAAAATCTTAAAGCCCTCACACATGTTTTAAATTTCCTCTCACACGATACATATGACAGTTATCTTCTAAATTACTTACAATCTAATAGAAAATTTTAAGATGCAAAAATAATACATGCAATTTTATGTTTCAATATGAAAATTTTCCCCGATTCGTGATTCCTTTCCTTATAAAAACAGCCCCAAATAAAGAAAAAAAACTATTTACTATGCACCAATTATTGTTCACTTTTTGTTTATTTTGTATTTGCTAAGGAAATTGTTGCTATTAGATATTTTTGAAGACCAGTGAAATATTTGTTTATTTTGTATTTGATTGAGATCAGAGTTCATGCTGAATTCCGAAGACTTTAATTATAAATTTATATTTTTTTTATTGGGTTCTTTTTATTCATGCGTATAAAATTTCACATGCTTTTTTTTTCTATGCTATTTATACTGTGTTTAGTTTTTAAATAGATTTTGGGTAAGAATTATTCCACAATTTGACATTTTTACTTTACAGCTTTTATTGGTACAGTTTGCAAAATGTTTTTGTGCATTACTGCCGAAAGAAATTGTTTTAAAGTTTTTTATGAATCTTAATGTAAATTGATAAGTAATTAACTGCTATTAACTATTAGTAATACACTTTTAAAATTCATTAATTAACTTTTTTTTAATTTTAGTTTAAAATTTAATAATTAGTATTAACTTTATAAAGTTTATTAGTTTACCTAGACAAAGTTTTTTGTTTAAATGTTTTGGTGCGGGTTTGTCATTATTTATCGTGTTTATGACCTCCAATAAAATAGATGTGCTCCCCTGTTTTTCATTGCTTTCTACGATTTTAAATATTTTTTGGGGTTCAAATTTACAATTTTCATGTTTACAAATCTTTAGACACTGTGAGTGATAAAGATCAAGCAGTCAACTACCTAACTGAGTTTTTAAACTCATTGGAGTTATTTGGAGTACCTTCACACATTCTGGACCTGAAAATTGGTGCACCTATAATGCATCTAAGGAATCTTAATCCACCTATACTGTGCAATGGAACAAGACTTACTGTGAAGAATTTAATGCTAAATGTTATTCAAGCCACCATCATGACTGGACAAGGTGCGGGACAAGAATTATTAATTTCAAGAATCTCGATAATCCCATCTGACCATCCGTTTATTTTTAAACGTCTTCAGTTCCCTGTACGCCTCAGTTTCGTGATGACCATCAACAAGGCACAAGGCCAAACTCTACAAGTTGTAGGACTTAATCTTCTAAATCCATGTTTCTCCCATGGTCAGTTGTATGTAGGTTGTTCCGGGGTTGGCAAAAAAAAATTTATACATTCTTGGCTCTGAATGGGAAAACATTTAATGTTGTTTATCCAGAGGCCCTCTTAGACTTTTGAAAGACACAAATAAGAGGAGCATTTCAGTTATGGATATTTTTATTATGGAGATATTTATTGCTACAGAATGTTGCGGGGAGACCTTACTTGCAGATTTCTATTAATTTTTTCGTTTGTCAGTGCCTTCTACATAAATTTTCATTTTTCCCCTACAGAATCTTGCATTTATGGTGCGTGGAGCCCTTAAATTTTATAATAATAAAGTAATTTAGGGGTAATCAGTTTAGGTTAACAAGATTTATAGTCAAGAATTATATTTCACATGACTGGACAAGCCACAGGTCAAGAATTGTTGAAAATAATGGATGTAAGGTTAAATGGAAGTAATGTGTAAAATTTTTTTCATTGCTTACTACGATTTAAAATAATTTTTGTATTATTGGCCTGAGCGTATCTGGGCACAGCCTGTACTTTTTATTCATACTGTCTTATTTATACTGTTATTTTTTCTATGTATTATACTGTATTTAGTTTTTAAATTGATTTGGTTTTCTTTACTTTTCAACTTTTTCCGAATGAAGAAATCATGTAGAGGAGGCTATTGCAACATGTGGACAGAGACAGTTGTTTTGTGACAACTGACTGAAGTGGTGTATTACATGGTTAACTGGAGTTACTCATTTTGTTCCATTTTTAAGGATTTACGCTGTGGTTCATATGGGAATGGCGTTTAGAAACATACTCAATATTAGGCAGATATAACAGATGAAATAGTAGTCAAAGATGACACCACTTCAGTCAGTTGTCCGACATAATTGCAGTTTTGGCTTCAAATCGTTTAATTTTATAATGGATTCTGTAGCATAAAAATTACGCCCGGATACGCTGAGGCTAAAGCATGTTACTAACTAATGCATGAATGCATGCAACTAACTCACTGACACACTCAACTCAACAAACAACACAACGCCACTGAAGAAAATAACTGGTGTTATTTCCAAAAGCAATTTGTAGTTTAGGCGGAGGACCTGGGTCCCACATAATTGCAGTTTGGCTGCTTTAAACTCTGTCTTTTCACATTTTGATGCCCCTCTAGCAGTAGTGGATTACATGGTTAACTGGAGTTACTCATTCTGTTCCAATTTAAAGGAATTAGGCTGTGGTTCATCTATATAAATAAAGTATGGGAATAAACAACACAACGCCACTGAAGAAAATGACTGGTGTTATTACTAAAAAAGCAATTTGTAGTTTAGGCGGAGGACCTGGGTCCCACATAATTGCAGTTTGGCTGCTTTAAACTCTGTCTTTTCACATTTTGATGCCCCTCTAGCAGTAGTGGATTACATGGTTAACTGGAGTTACTCATTCTGTTCCATTTTAAAGGAATTAGGCTGTGGTTCATCTATCTATATTAATAAACTAACAGTGGAGAATGTCGTAGAGTCCGTCGGCATCACGTTTCCGGAGATCACTCATCCTGAGAAAACATGGCCGATTTTGGCTGACATTTTGGTCGAAAATCGGTGTATTATTTTTCCCATGAAAGTACTTAAATCTTACATATTTGGAAAGAGTTCCTCAGCGCGAATCACTGAACTTTTTAATCATGTGTGAAAATATTCAAACTTCATCTGGTGGATAGATGGTTTGAGCATAGCTAGGCGAAACCCGGCTAGTATGTAATATTTATGTAATCATGTTTTATTATGCAATTTAAGTATATTTTAAGAACAATTTCGATTAATCCGTAAAGGGTCTGGTCCCAATCAATTCTGATTATCGGGATTCTACTGTATATATATATATATATATATATATATATATACAGTAAAACCCCGATTTAACGTCATTCAAGGGACCATAAAGAAGACGTTATATGCGAGAAAAAGTTAAATCGGGGTAAGATCAAAATCAACACACCGAGCATAAAATAAAGTCTAATTTAGGTAATACAGAGGCTGTTCGCACATTTTTTAGACGATTTCGTTAAGCGGTAATAAAAAATCGTTTGCTGCAAAAGAAATAATTGCAATTGTACTATGTGTTTAAAAGTCAAAATTAAAGTCTGCGGCTTGAAAGTATTGTTTTTATTCAAAATGGCGATTTTAACAAAGCAGTGGTTCGAAGGCTACATTTATGCTCTTTCCGAAGAGAAATATGCATAGTCCGTTATCCAAAAACAATGTGAGAGTCATGGTTTTGTGATATCTAAAGCGTCGATAGGTAATATCGTCAACAAGAAAGGAAAAAAACGTCAAATTGGAGCCTCAAGTGGGGCAAAAATTCCAAACAAGTATCCAAGGAATAAAAGGACATCTTCGACTATTGCAAAGGTACGTTGTTTAATGTTAAAAGAAAATCGCCCTAGTCAAAGGACAGTTGCAAAATCATTAAAATGCTCGGTGTCCACTGTAATCAAAATGATAAACGTTGATTTAAATCTTAAGAAAGCGAAAAAACGCAATGTGCACCGTCTTCTTCCAAATCATATCGCTGAACGCAGGACACGCTGCAGAATTCTATATTAGAAACACTTATCCAAAGAAAAATGGAAAACAATTGTCACAATAGATGAATCATGGGTGTATTTAAATGATTGCAACAAAAAAAGAGCCATTTATTATCATAAAAGGGGAGAAAAAAATTTAAGTACATGGTTGAAAGAATCGAAAGAAAGTTTTTCTAAGGGATTTATGATTGTTGCTGGTTTTTTGTATAATGGCAAGTTAAAAATAAATAGAGTGGAAAAAAAATGTCAAGATTAACTCCAAATACTATCAGGAACATATTTTATCGCCAATTTTTCTGATTGAAATACTATCGCTTTACCCACAGTGCCATCAATCTGTGAGACTCCATCAGGACAAAGCTAGCAGTCACACATCAAAATCCACTGTAAATTTCCTAAAAGAAATGGAACAAAAAACTGGTATCAAGGCCATACCCTTCACTGATATCCCTACTAAATCTCCCGATGTATCACCTATGGATTTTTGTGCTTTCGGACTTTTAAAATCTGCATTATCGAAACGTCGTCCCAAAACCCTTACAGGACTCTGGAAAGCTGTTCAGGAGGAATGGGATAGAATACCTCTTCTGACACTTCAAAAGGCATTATTATCCTGGAAATTGCGGTGTCGAAAGATAGTTCAGAACAAGGGATGTCAAATAGAACATTTAAAACACAAGAATTTTATGTAATTTAGTTTTCTGAATACAATATACATCGTCTAAAAAATGTGTGAACAGCCTCTGTATATCTTTTATTTCTTCATTTACAATGGTTTAGACATCAGTTTTCTAAGTTATGCTTTATATAAATCGATTATTTCAATTTGCGTCCTGTTTATAGCAGAAATCGCATTCTTAACTATTATCCTTCACTATTTGAAAGGAACGCTTCCACTGTTTTCAAAGGTTGAATGGCTTGTGTCGCAGAAGGATTTCCATGTCCCCCATCTTCATCATTATCCGAACTATACAATTCTGAGTCTATTAAATCACTTAGAAACGGAATCTCTGATGTCACGGTATTTGAATCGCAATGCTGATAGTTCTCGAGATCTATATATGAGCAAGAATAGAAATCACCCATTATATTAGTCTTCATTTTCTCTCTCCTCGTACTCATATTCATCACCACTGTCCTCCGGATAAACCAGCTTTTGTAAGAGGACGCGAGATACATTTTCCCATGCTGAAGAATTCATATGAAGAGATTCTAGAACGTGTCTCGATATTTTCCTGCCTCCAAATTCTGTGTTAAGAAGAGAATTTTTCAAATCTTGGTTTCTATACTTTACATTGAACGATCGTATGATCCCCAAATCACAATTTTGAACTTTTCTTGTACAATTTCCAGGGAAATATTCCATTCGGACATTTTGTAATTTTAAACGTACAATATGAGTTGTACATTGATCAAGAACCAAAATAATCTTACGTTTCTTCAAGAGCATTTGTCTGTACAATTTTTCGAAGAATCGACTCAAGCAGACTCATCATAAATAGACTTGTAAGATAAATTTTGCCTTTTTTAAAGCGGTCTGTTCAAACATTTGAAGTTGTGAATCCTTAAATTCCCAGCTTAGAAGAAATTTGTATTTCAAAACGGGGTGGGGGGGGTACTAATTGGAATGCTTGTCGCACGAACTTTGTTGAACTTTGTTGAACCATTGAAAAAGGAACTCCTCAAACGACGACAGTTTCACATTTTTCTTTTTTCAGCCAGTTTTCCCATCTTTTCCCCATTTCGCTCCTTTAAATCTGCTTGCTTAAAAATTTTCCTGACAATTTTTGACTATTTTAGGAAAATTTCTTTGAGTTTTTCCCTCTGGAAAAAAAAGGTTAAATGTGGGAAATATTTAATATGAAAACGTTAAATCCGGGATTTTTTAACATTTCAAGTATAGGAAATCAATGGGGACTAATTAAAAATAACGTTATATGCGGGAAATCGTTAAATACGGGTTACGTTAAATCGGAGTTTCACTGTATATAACATACAAAACCAAAAACATTTTCCAAACTCTAAATTCGTTTTGATTCCCTTTAAATTACTTAAGCGTAAGCAACCTATTTTCGTTTTAAGAACAAAGGAATTGAGTGTATCCTAAATACTAAAGTAGGCAACTAATATATCGTCTCCTAACCCCCAGTCTCTTAGGGGTCAATCTTATATAACAAGCCACGAGATCCAAAATCCAGAAAACTACTCTGTCCAACGGGTGCAGAGTGCACGGGTCACGTGACAACGACCTCATGAAGATTATTTCACAGCAAGGTTTTGCCCGGGGCTCTTTCTCTATGTCTCTATGTCTTCGTACTTGCCATGTAGTGTCCGTCCTGCTTTTTATTTCGTCACGCACCTATTCTCCAAAATTCAAGATATGTTCCACCTGCTAGTCTTGTGTCATCCTTACGACCATGTCGTCAGTGTCAATCTGTGTCAAGTCGTTTGTACTGTGCATATCTTCCATGTCGCCGTCTAGAAGTTTAATTCCCGGGAATAAAGTAGTTCAGCTGTTTAACGTGTGGATTATGTTTTCTCGAGTGTTTATTGGGGTTCTTCACTCCGGTCTCGTCCACATTTTTTCACGTTAACCCATTAATCGCTGGTGTTGCGTTGACGCAACGGTCAAAATAAATGCGTATAAAAATTTAGCTATCAAATGATTTTTATAGCAGTAGTTTTTGAGTAGGGATAATAATCGAATAGAAAAATTTACCTTCAACTGTTCTTTTAATTTAATAACGAGTTAAAAATATAGACAGTTAGTTAAGCATTTTTGAACGAGAACTTTCTCCTGGTCATTTTCACAGAAGAATATAGGGAGACAAACGTGAGCTTTAGGGGTGATCTATTTTTAGCCAAGGTCAAAGTTTATCAGAACATTCCCTAAATCGGTTGCTTTTGTTTGGGTGGGGGAGGAAGAGAAAACAGGCGTTACGTTGGCGCAACGTCAGCGGGAAAAGTGTAGTTCCCTTATTCACATGTGTCGCTCGACTCCGAAGAACTTTTTCCAATTCTGTGCTTATAGAAATGCCTAAAACTAGATACTTTACGTTTAAAGAAGCTCTTCAAAGAATTTTTGATAAAGATTCAGATAATGATGGCGAGAATGAAACTGATATTGTGCGTGATGTTACAATATATATATATATATATATATATATATATATATATATATATATAATGCCTTAATTAACGGGTGCAACCCTGGGAACCTTAAAAGGGGGATTAGAGAAAATAGGAATTTGCAGTTAAATACTATTAATTTAGGAGATATCGGGATAAAACCATCGCGGAGAAAATAGATTCCGGGGTTGGATTTGATTGACAATTATAACTGCGCCTGGGCCTCATCTTTGGTGCTAACGTAACAAGGCTCTTGTGGGCATGCGCGGTATTTCTAGAAGCTGAAAAAAGTTTGAAATCTTCAGAGACAATGGGACGATCGACTGGGAAAGACGTGCTGCTCGGTAGGCACGCATTTTGGACAGGGGTGGGACTAAATTAATTTTAGTTATGGAGCTGAGCTTTAGAGTTTGATTAATAAATATATTTTGTAGATTGAATGTAGTGTGATGTTGTTGCCACTTGCCACATCTGACCGCTGGTAGAAGAAGATGGAAGATTTTCGGGAGCCGACTTCAGTTGTAATCTAAGAGGAGTTCGGACTACATGGTATATATAAAATGGGCGAGAAGAACGAGTCTAGACACACACACACACACACACACACATACACACACACATTATATATATATATGTATAATAAAATATTACTTTTATTAAATGTTACTTTCTAACTATAAGATGCACCTCCAATTTTAGGTCTATTTTTTATGTAAAAAAGGTGCCTTTTATGGTCTGAAAAATAAGATAATCTCATATTATATTTATAAGAGACTACGTTATATGTAACCAATATTATCAGAGTGATAAAAAAACTTATTTTAGCTAACTTTTGTTTTTGCTTTGGAAAAGGCTTAAATATTTATTTTTCGAGCTAAAAGTAATAATCATGAATTTCAGAGTTATACAGAGAATATTAACATTTATTTTTTAGAGTAGATGTATAGTTGTAATTGCAATGCATGATAATTATCAGAATAATTTAATTAAAGGTTTCTCTCCTTGTATATTCAATTAGACTATATGCATTCCTTTAAATATGTATTCAGTGGAAGAAAAATTCCTAATTTTCTCGACCAACTATTTCCATTAACTAAACTTTACTTATTTAGCTTCATTAATCATACCTCATTTTCATACTTGCAGTACTGGAATTCTATAAAAATGAAGATTCTTTCACCAATTAAATGCGAAATTTACAACAAAATTAGCACATTTTTCGGACCATATTTCGCCCCTTTTTACATAAAATAATTTACTTAAAATCGTGGGGCGTCTTTTGGTCAGAAGGTAACATTAAATTAAAATGAATATTTTATGTATATATATATATATATATATATATATATATATATATATAACATAAAAACCCATAAATCCCTTTCAAGATTCTAAATTATGCTAAATTTCATTTTGCGTGATAAATTTCTTTCCAATTTAAAGAACAAAGACAGCTGCGTAGCGTTCCCTCGAAAATCCCAATTTCTCGCGCATCTTACATAAGGTATCACGTGCAGGGCCCTTTTCGCATGGGCAAATCGGGACTTTGCCAGGGCCGCTTGATGCTAGGGGACCCCCCAAACCCCCTTGGTGTATGCACCTAGTATACTAATAGTATGTATAGCCCATGGATAGTTCTTATTTTTATAAATGTTCGTAAGGGGGGGGGGCCCAAATAGCATCTGCCCAGGGGCCCCCAGCGTTCATAATCGGGCCCTGATCACGTGACCTCTGACACTAGAGTCATGGGTAGCCAATCATTGCTCTTGTGCATAATCACATGGCGAGCCACCTCAAAAGTTTAGATAAGGGAAAGTTTAGATAAAGTATATAAAGATATGAAATATCTTTATATACCTTACAAAATACAAATTATTCTTTTCTAAAAATTCATCGGACCTCAAATTGGACCTGTTTAAATTTGAGGTCCGTCTTATGGTCCATAAAATAAGGAACCTCTAATCGGTCTGTTCATTTATTCACATAACAATCATCTTGCTTACAGCCGCTTTACTATGTTGGAATTATTTTTCCATACTTCAGATTTTGCATTTTGAAAACCGTAATTAAAAAAATTACTGTCGCGTGAGAGGTGAGTTAGAGCAAATGACTCACCATCCTAGATGCGGAGAATTTTTTTTTTGATAAAATAAAATCGAAGAGTTGAATTTTTAAATGCTGTAAGGAATTTCCTTCACCTCTTAAAACAACTCACAGATGCAATTTGTTATTCCACTGGTTATTTCTGTCTTTCATTAAACTTAGTAAACCATATATTAAAAAAAAAAGCATTCTACTTTCATGATTTATGGTAGAAGACAGTAAAATTCATTAATATATTTCTCCACTGTGTTTATGAAATACTGATTTAATTTTTCCTCCTCAATTGTAAAAAATTGTATTACACGCATATATGACATGACCTTGTATACCGTATATTTCGCAACATATGACGCACCTAAAATGTATGGGAGTATTTTTACAAAAGAATATTTTGTATTTTGTCCGGTATATAAATATATTTTCAATTCCTTATTTAATAATGTTAAATAATAAATATAATAAAAAATTATGTAATATGATAATAATATAATATATATCTATGGCATTATGGCAAATGTTGATATATCATTTTTTCCCGTTTTCAATAAATCATAAGAGTAACTTCTGTAGCGAAATATAAATCGCTCATTTAAGTTTTTGAATCTAAATATTCTTTAGTTAATACTCATATTCAACCTCAAGCATATGGTCTGCCTTCAATGAGCATTTTCAATTAGGGACTAAGTATTACCTCTTTTATACATAGAATCATTTGACAAAACTAAATACTAGGTATTATTTCCTTATTCCACTATCAGCTTTTGTCACATTAAAGCATCAATTTTAAGTGTGACATATCAACTAAAAACATTAAACTGAATTTTCCGGACATTTTTAAGTCCATTTGATTCCAATATGGTCCGTCATATGAACATCTGCAATAACGCCACGGAATATAACAAAATATTCATTTAATTTTATTGTTACCTTCTTACCATAATATAATCCTAATTTTAAGTCGACTTTTTATGTAATAACCTTATGGTCTGAAAAATATGGTAACTCCCTGAAACAATTTGGTATTCTGCTAGTGATTTGTGCCTTTCATTAAACGTAGTGAACCCTACATTGTAAAACACATTTCTACTTTCATGATTTATGGTCAAAAACAGTAAAATTTATTAATATAATTTTTCACAGTGTTTAGGAAATCCTGATTTAATTTTCCTTCCTAATTTCGATTTTTCCCAATTACATGCACATATTTCATGACCATATACAATATTTTTCGGACCGTAATATCACACCGGTTGATAACACGAACGTCAAATTTATGGGAAGATTTTTAGAAAAGAATATTTTGTATTTTGTTAGGTATATAAAGATATTTTTAATTTCTTACTTAGTAAAAATTGAAAAAAAATTTCAGGTAGTCTCTTCTAACGAAACTACCACGGTTTATTAACGTAGGATTACTTATCGCTGATTACCGATTTTGTATGTATATATGCATGCATGTGTTATGTATATATGTGTTTATATTAGTACGTATGCATATATATATATATATATATATATATATATATATATATGTCAAAATTTTGACGCATTTTAGTACTTTTCTATTTGAATGCTTACCGCTTGTCCAAACGATACAGACTGGGTTTGGTGCGCTGCTGAAATTATAACTCGCGAGGTACGGACGGACGGTTTTAGCGTCTGAAATTTTGCTTTCTGGAGGACCGTTATGGAGAAACGTAATCCTACATTTAAATAATATATGTAATATTATATATTTATATATATATAATATATATATATTATATATATATATATATATATATATATATAAATATATATATATAAATATAACTTTCGACCATAAGACACAACCCAATTTTAAGTCGATTTTTCTTATGTAAACATGTGCGTCATATGGTCCCAGAATTACGGTATATCTGAGATGGCAAAGAAAACATAGGTAAACAGAACGGGGATTTATAATGATTCTGTGGTCCGAATGTTAACTAAACCCCTGTCTGGGTTCTCGTCCCCAGAGTATCACGCATTTTCTTTAATATCTCACATTCCGGGTAAAGTGGATTCATAATACATTCATTTCACCCACCTTTCTTCATTACGTATGCATGTGCTTTTGCTTTATCTTCTTTGAGAGCGGAATCTGCGTCAACCTGAATGAATAAAATACGAAGGAGGCAGCACGATGTTCTGGATATATCGAGGAATCTTTCCACTTTGTGTACAGATGGTGCAGAGAGGAAAATTAATAGAGTTTTTTTTTTAGATGAAACTTATTGCTTTCAAACAAATAAGTATGAAGATTTTTCAGAAGACGTTCATGATAAACTTAGATGATGAATTAATCGAGGAATTAATTCCTTTTATTTCAGAACTATATTCATTTTAAAGATTAACCTTTTAAGGGAACGGTGGACCTTTATTTCAAGCAAATGTCGTCATTGTAATACTGATTGTGTTATTGTAAATGATATATATATTCTGTAGATTATTAGTACAAAATAATAGATTTTTTTTTTAGATGAAACTTATTTTTTCAAAAAAAATTAGAATAAGATTTTTTCAGAAGACGTCTCATGATAAACTTAGATGATGAATTAATCGATGAATTAATTCCTTTCATTTCAGAACTATATTTATTTTTAAAGATTCACCTTTTTAAGGGAACGGTTTGACCTTTATTTCAGCAAATCTCGTCATTGTAATACTGATTGTGTATAATATATATTATTGTAAATAATATATATATTTCGGTAGATTATTAGTACCAAAATAATTTTTTTCAAGTAAAAAATCATTTATGAAGCTTCTACAAATACATTTATAATGAGTAAGTGTGGTAATAAATTTTAAATCTGTATTTCTCAAACCAGATGTTTCAAGGTTGTTTAGATTTTTTAAATGCTCCACGCTACTTAATTTTTCTTCAAATTCATGAAATTGATAAGGAAGAATTCCTGATGCTGTTTACAAAAAACTGGGTATGCATTTTACAATTCGACTTCATTAAGGTAATTAAATTTGATTTAGAACTTTCAAAAGCAAATTTTGATGAAAATCGGGATGGAATTCAGAAAAAAATCTCTCAAAACTAACTATCCAAGGGATTAATAATTGATACCCCGATTTGTTTTGTTATACAGTTTAAAGAGATTAAAATGCAAAATCGAGGAAATATTCAAAAATTAAGTAGCAAAGAGCTTTTAAAATGTTGTTTATAATTTAAAATTTTTTAAAAAAATCTTAAAATTATAATGAGATGGAAAGTTATATTTAAGGTATTCTATTTATTTATAGTTGAAATGTGCATATGTACATAATTTCGTATCTGTATGATGAAAGTAAAAAAGTAAATTTTAATGTCCAACGTTCCCTTAAATAGAGAAACAAAATATAACCTTTTTTACATTTCATTGTCGCCCACGTTGTATAGTTGTAAGCATTACTAGCCGCCCCTGCGTGGTCCTTGTCTAACATGTGTTTTGCTTATTTTCCTTACCGAGGAGAAATGGTGGTCAACTTCAACGAAGCAAAAACGAAAGAAATACAAGCATATCAGTAGGCGAAAGGGGGGGGGGATTCCCGAATCGGAAATAATTCAAACAAGGGGGACACTTTTTCAATTCCTACTATTAGTTCACACTCTCGCTATATATCTTGTTCAAATTTTCAATAGTTAATAAAATACTTTTTATTCATCCACGTCAAGTTCAATACATTTTTTTAAACTTGTAGTGGATGACACTTGATGTTAATACAGTTTTTTCAAATATTAATTCATTAATTAAATTCAATTAATCGATTTTAGTTTTAAACCTAAAGCGTCTCTTGCTCTTGAATAGTAATTTCCCACTGTTTACTCTGTAAACGGTAGCACTGCGGTAGCGCGGGCTACTCACGTCCTGTAGGTTTGCGGGATCGAATCCCCAACCTGACAAAACTTTTTCTCTCTCTTTCCCCCCGTCCTAATCTCGCACAGTAGGCAAGGTTCTGGCAGGCAATCCTTTTTTTCAATTCCTTACTATTAGTTCACACTCAAATTATTCTTTGTTGACCTAAGTAGGAATTGACTTTAAAAACTTTTTTTTATATTACTTGTTTAACACTAGAAAGACAGATGCCGTCATTTTAATGGTTTCGGACTACTATTGAGCGCTATGTTTATATTTTTGTCTTCAGGCTTCTGAAATTTTATGACTTTTTCTAATTTTATGCGAAACTAGCTGAGTGGCAACCCGATGTGTTTGCTTTTTTCGATTTTAAAATGAAATAGTTTCATTCTTAATGATTAAAAAAACGTTTAATCGCTTTTAAAAATATATTAGAATTTTAAAAAAAGGGAATAATAATTTAAAATTTTCTTTCTCAAATTTCGGTTTTTCGCCTTTTGAAATAATCTTTCAAATTTCCATTTTCAAATTGTGCTTTTAAGACAAAAAAGACAATTCATTCAATTAGAAAAAATTCTAAGGTTTTAACTTCTCATTTCCTAAAACTAAAATTATTTCTCGTACTTTAAAATTATTTCTTGATTTCAATTATTAAATGACTCGTTCTCAGACTCGTTCTCAAGTAATAATTTTTCCTTTTGGCAACTGAGCAGAATTTCTTTTGAAGAGTAGAGTTCCTGGGTCTATTGACTTTAACTCTTGTCGCAAGATGCTTATTATCAATGTATATGTGCTCAATAGAAAAAATTATTAAGTTAAATTAAATTTAAAGTTACCAGTTACATTAATATAAAAATTAAGTTTAAACCTTCAAAAAGTAGAAGGGTAAGATAAATTAAAAATTAGAAATATCTTAAGATTAAATAAATTAAGATTAACTGAAGAATTAAACAATATTTAAAGAAAATAAGGTGAAATCAATTATAAAGTTACGGAAAAAATGGCCCTCAGCAAACCAGATGGAAAGTTTGCATAACAAAAGAAAAAAAAGCCCTGTGCAGGGTCAAACAATTCGTAATGAGATGATATGCACACACAATTACAAAAATTATATTCGATAGTAAAGAGGGAGAGAAAATGTGTTGTACACCTATTTAGACTGAAAGCCGTCAATTTGACGGCAATATAGAAAACAGGAAGAAATCTTTAAAATAATACCGGAAAAATGCTAGTTACTTTTCGTCTGTTCCCACTATTGCAAGTAACAGAAATAATGTCTCTTCGGAATTATTGGTGTTGAAAAATAAAACTACACAAACCATGTATATACACTGGTGTAAGAAATTAAGAGAATTTGCAGATTTGGTCGATTATCTCTAGAACTACTGTACCGATTTAATGAAATTTGATATGTACATGCATTGATACAATACAAAACAAATAACCATTCAATAATTGTAATACACACGCATGATCGCGCGCAACACTCGTTGGAGTCGGAAGGTATGAAGCAGCGGTTGCAGAATATACAAAAAAAAATGGGTTAATTCTTGGTGTTATTTTGCAGCAATCGGTTAATTTCAAATTGTAACAGTAAAAATGAGTAACCACCACGTTTAGATGATGGAATGAGGTGGCGAATTGTGGGGAGGCTAGAAGCAGGCCAATCTCAAGTCCAAATTTGAAGAGAGTTCAATTTAACGCCCAGCGTCGTGTGTAACTTATGGAACACAGTTCCAGGATACCGGATCCATCGAGAGAAAGCCTGGGCAAGGTCGTCCAAGAGACACTACGGCCAGAGAAGATCGCCATTTGTCGATTATAGCGAGCTGTAACAGGAGTGCTACAGCTTCTCAGCTCTCTCGTGACTGTATGCAGCACAGGAACCCGTGTATCAAGGGTGGCTGTTTCCAAAAGACTTCATGAGAGAGGGTTGTTTGCAAGAAGACCTGCGGTTTGCGTCCCGCTCACTTCTACGAACAGGAGAATCCGTTTATCATGGTGCAGAGAGCATAGAGATTGGAGTATGGATCAACGGGCGACCGTTCTCTTCACCTGATGAGTCCCGGTTTCAGCCTAACACACCGATCCTCGCCGTATGTTCGTATGGAGAGAACCAGGGACCCGCTACCTACCCTCCAATGTCCGCGAAATCGACCATTATGGCGGAGGAGGTTTAATGGTCTGGGCAGGCATCATGTTGGATGGCGGCACAACTCTCCATGTTTTTGAAAGAGGCACTGTGACTGTTGTGAGGTATAGGGATGAGGTCTTGGAGCCCTATGTTCGCCTTTTCAGGGGTGCAGTTGGCCCTGAGTTCATTTTAATGGACGATAACGCGAGGCCACATAGAGATCTTCTGGTCGACGAATTTTTAGAGAGAAAGGATATTCGCCGGATGGATTCGCCAGCCAGATCTCCAGACCTTAACCCTATAGAGCATGCCTGGGACGCTATGGGGAGGACAATTGCAACTCGCAAACCGCCCTCCGAGAACCAACCAGGGAATGAAACAGCGTTGCTGAACGAGTGGACCAATTGCCGCAGTAAATGATAACCTGCCTAATTTCAAGTATGAAATCACGCTGCGAGATCTGTATATCTGTAAGAGGGGACCATACCCCTATTACCCCATCTATTAACCCATTTTTTGTTTATTCTGCAACCGCTGTTTCATACCTTCCGACTCCAACGAGTGTTACGCACGATCATGCGTGTGTATTACAATTATGAATGATTATTTGTTTTGTATTGTATCAATGTATGTACATATCAATTTCATCAAAATCGGTACAGTAGTTCTAGAGATAATCGACCAAGTCTGCAAATTCTCTTAATTTCTTACACAAGTGTATTTTAACGGATACACCAAACATGTTGTCAGCTCGGCATGCCTGCATAAAAATATATCTAAATATGTACTAAATTATAATATATTGGTATGAAATAGTTCAAATTTAAAATATTTAACCTTTTTAAAAAAATTACATATTTTAAATTCTTGATTTTATTTTAACCGTCAAAATGACCGTGTTCAGTCCTTTTTAGTAAGAAAAAATTCCCGTCTTTCCAGTGTTAATCACTTTATTTTACGGCAAATAAGAATATCCTGAGTTTTCCCCTCCGACGTGGCGAGTGTTAGTGGTTAGGTAAAAAAAAAAAACTGAATGAAAAAAAAAAGATATTTTTTCAGTTTTTTTTTCTCAAAATAAATAAAAGCCGATTCATCCAATCAAAGAAACCGTATATATAAATTTTTTTTGACCATTAATTTCTGTGAAAAATGAGTAACAATACATAAAAATTACTTCAGTGATAATTACTAGCTTCTCCCGAACCGTCCATTTTTTTTAACTTTTGCTTGTAAGTACGATTTTCGCTATAATGGGGTTTTTCGGGGAAACTACCTGTTTTAAGAAAAGATAGCTCGAACTAAATGTTTTGGAGAATTTCATTCTGCGTTCATGAGTACTAATACATGAAAAGTAAATGCATAAGTGTATACAAGTGATTGAATATGGTCTGGCATTGAATTTTTTTTCGAACCTATATTGATAAAAAATAATCTGCGTTCAGTGAGTACTAATATATGAAAAGTAAATGCATAAGTGTATACAAGTTGATTGAATATGGTCTGGCATTGAATTTTTTTTTCGAACCTATATTGATAAAAAATAATCTGCGTTCAGTGAGTACTAATACATGAAAAGTAAATGCATAAGGGTATACAGGTGATTGAATATAGTCTGGCATTGCACTTTTTTTACGAACCTATATTTATAAATAATCACAAAGATAAAAGAACTTTATATATAACATGTTTAAAAATTTTCTGTTGAATCATATAACTTGACAATTCTATGTATTAATAAATACTTTAAAAAATTTGTTTGATGAATTATCCCATCAACTTGAAATAAAATGAAAATAATTGAAAGTTAAATTGCGTTTAACTTTTCGTTCCCGTCCCGAGCGATAGATAGCTGCACCAGTCTACAAACAAAATAACTAAAAATGAATTTAATCCTGCTTAAAAATGGCTATAAGTATTAAAAAAATGCATTGTCATCGTGTTCTGAGCTATTCTAAAAGTTTCAAATGTTTAGCTAGTCGGGAAGTTAATTAAACATCGATTGCAAGATTTGTACGGGACAAACACGTACACAAACAACCAAACAAGAAAGCGAGTTAATAAAACATGGTAAAAATAATCTGCGTTCACTGAGTACTAATACATGAAAAGTAAATGCATAAGGGGATACAGGTGATTGAATATAATCTGGCATTGAACATTTTTTTACGAAACCTATATTTATGAAAAAATAATCTGCGATCAATGAGTACTAATACATGAAAAGTAATGCATAAGGGGATACAGGTGATTGAATATTGTCTGGCATTGAACATTTTTTACGAACCTATATTTATGAAATTATAATCTGCGTTCAATGAGTACTAATACATGGAAAGTAAATGCCTACGGGTATATAGGTGATTGAATATAGTCTGGCATTAAACTTTTTTTTTATGAACCTATATTTATAAAAAATAATCTGCGTTCAATGAGTACTATTACATGAAAAGTAAATGGATAAGGGTATACAGGGTAAGGAATATAGTCTGGGATTGCACTTTTTTTTACGAACCTATATATATATATATAAAATAATCTGCGCTCAATGAGTACTAATACATGAAAAAGTAAATGCATAAGGGTATACAGGTGATTGAATACAGGTCTGGATTTGCATTTTTTTACGAAACCTGCATTTATAGAAAATAAATTGAACGAAAGTAATAATAAGTATGGGTGCAATATTTTCGAATGGTAACGTTGATAAAGCAATTCATCAAAGCAGATAAAAGTGGAGACTGGAAGCTTCATTTACTTTGTGTGAAAACAAAGTGCCTTACTTCCATGCATGTGGCCATTTTTTGTAGCCAAACTACAAAAAAAAAAAGTACATTTTTTTAATTTAAATTTTTCGGGGGAAAATCTGGTACAATGCGTTTTAAACCCTCATCAATTCCAATTGGTGGACGAAATTTATAAAGTGCATCTTGTTGCAAAGGTGCATAAAAATTCAGGCTATCTGAAAATACCATTTCTATTGAATTATCAGCATTTATTTAGATGTAATCGTAGACAATTTTTTCGATAGGTTAACACTGAGATTGAGGGAATTCAACAGGGTTAGTACACAGAAGCCTTAAATTGTAAACTTATTTCACTAACGGTAAAATACGAAGAGCTGCATAAATAATTTTTCGTTTTTATTAACTTTTTTTGTCCTTCCTTTCTTTTTCTGTTCGTGAAGGTGAAATGAAGCACCGTTCTACTCTCAATCCAATTACAATTTGAAACATTCATCTGTCTTTGAGAGAAAGGAAGATAACTGCAGACAGTTCTCATAAGACTCAATAATTATAATACTCATGGTAACATGAATGCATAATATTAAAGGATTTTAATGAAAAGGTCTAGACAGCGTCTGTTAAATGAATATCCTCTCTTCGGTGAATTCAATCTTCTGAAATTCCATTTGGAGGAATTCGCCGAATGCGTGTGTTTACTTACGTATAACATAGCCGGATTTAAATGAGACATTATTTCTAATTTTTCACGTTATTAAAAAATAGCCTACAAGATAAAGGTTTATTGCGTATATTTGTGACACTATACTGAAAATGCGTCCACTTAAAAGAGTATTTTGTTATAGAGATTAATAAATTAAAACAAATATTTTTTAAAACAAAATTGAATATTTGTATATTGTAAATTATCGTCGGATAGTAATATTTTTTAGTTATACCCTCTAGGTCAGGGCTTCCCAAACTTATTTGACCTACCGCCCCCTTTTCAGAGAAAAAATCCCTCACCGCCCCCCTGAAAGTTTACCATTTTATGCGAGTAAACAGAGATGCAATAACAAATTTTCAGCCTTTTATGTATCTGTTTTTCTACCTATATAGAACATAGTAAAGAAATACGTTGTTGTAAATAAGACACCTTGAAGCTTGAAATTATAAAATTATTCCTTAAAATCAACCATAGTTACATTCGAATTACACACCAAAAATTGAACGTTGCGCAGAAGCGATGCGAGGTGGAAGAGGTCTTCGTTCGGCTTTCCGTCAGTGCAATGGCAACAGTTCGGGAGAAGGCTCAAGCGGTGGTCGTTTGCGATAAACACGACGGTAATTTCGCTGAACTGTTTTTAACAGATTTGTAACCCCCTAACCACAACACACATTGAGCTTTCTCCTGAACGGTCGCCATTGCACAGACGGAAAGCTGAACGAAGACCTCTTCCACCTCGCATCGCTTCTGCGCAACGTTTAACATCACGGTTGCTTACCAGCTACATTTAGAAATCTCAGATACTTGCCAAGTTGTTTGAAAAGAATATTATTGCTTTTGCTCAATTTATTTTAGAATTATGAGCTTTCGAAATCTGTCCAACCTTTTTCGATGACCCTGCATTTTACATAAATAAAACGTTCATACGAATTAAACTTTCACTGATAGTAAATCAAAGAAATTGAATCGGTAAAGTATCAGCATATTTCTCTATTATGTATCCATAAAGTGATTTTTCATTTTCAGAAATATTTTAAATCAAATTGGTTTTCATGATTATTTTTTAAAACCAGTACTGAAGAATCTGAGGGAGGAACCTTTCGGGTTAAAGAGTCACCTTGCTCGAAAAGGTTTTGTGACGCCAAAGTTTTGTGGGCCAAAGTTCAGTAAAGCGACCTCATATGGGGTCACGGTGCTCAGTTTTAAAAGTACTGATATATAACATACCTAATAGAGTGACTAGCCATTCCGACAAATTTGGAAATTTTGGGGGAAAGGAATATCTAAAAGATAAAAAAAAAATAATTTTTTTCAATTCTTTATGAATTGAACACATACCAAGAATTAAAATGTTTAATTTATGTTTTGCCAAAAATTATTTCGATTTGTGGGTATCACTCGATGTATTTATACTATCATTGAATTTAGTACACCTCTACAATAAATGAATCGGTCATTTTGAAAAATCCCATCCCATTTTTAAAAATTTTTCATGTGAAGCAAAAACTATAACTCGCCTTCATCCATTATTAGTCAGACTAAATTTAGTATTTATTATGTTTATAAGGCATCAATCCTGATGAAAAAATATAATTTGTTAATATTTTTTTAATTTGGGGGGGGGGGCAGAAAAGTTGGAGAAAAGTGGAGATCACTGCTTTTCAAAATGACCGATTCAAATTTAATTAAGTACTCAACTCATAGAAACACCCGTGAAATTCAAGAATATATCAATTTACAACTTGCATCTGGCGTCAATGACAATGCAATATTTTCTGCTTAATCTTGGATAATTTTTAACAACATAATAAATTAAAACGTAATTTTATTCACCATGAATTTGAAGATACTAATGTTTGATTTTTCTAAAATTACATTCCTTTTGATTTGATTGTATAACTTCCACATACGGTTGCTAAGAATAAATTCAGTAATAAACCTTAATTTATTTAAGATCTCAATTCTCAAAAACGCCCTTGGAATGTAAGAGTGAATATAACTTGTATCTAACAATAATTACAACATAATGAACAACCTCTTCGCAATTGAGGAAAACTAGTGTTTCAAATCAACCCACAAGGAAATGAAAAATTTACTTCATCTGGGGTTTCAAATCAAACTTCCTGGTCGAGTAAAATCTACTTATTTTCGCTATATTCAATTTTCAAAACTGAAAACTCTTTCTCTGAAGGAGAATCGAATTCCTGCCGGAGACAACAGGTTTTGTGATGTAAATCAAACTATTTCCAGTTTGTGATGCGAATTCCTGCCATGTTTGCTGACAGAGTTTCATGAAAGATGCTGACTTGTTTGAGCTTCACCTTTCTCGAAAGATATAAGACATCGTATTATTTGTGTTCAAGAGCAAGAATGTCCACATCGGAGTTTTAAACTTGCAATACACAGCTTGTCGTGGCTAAGAATATGAGTATAGATGTTAAGATTTCCGTTAGCACATAATATATGTTTATAGATAGGATGCACGAGAATGGTTATAATTTTAGGAGAGCATTTAGTAAAAAATATTACCATTATATGCAATATAGAATTTTTTGCCGATATCAAACTTTTTTTGTTGATATCGGCAATTTGATATTTGCAGCCGTGATCGTATAGTGGTTGTACATTTGTGGTTGTGCCGCAAAACCCAGGTTTTCGAATCCTGATAACGACAATTATTGTTAACCCGAACTCTTCCATTCAGGGGAGAATGGTCTTTTCCCTCCGATCGGGGGTCGTATCGGACCGCATTGTCAACGGCCATACATGCTGAAAATGCCGGTTCTCTTCCGATCACCATAGTCCCAGCAGCAACGGGCGCGGTCAGTACTTGGGAGGATCAAAACCTGGGGAATAGCGCTTGCTGTTGACATTTTTTAGGGGTTTTGTGTGATAGGTCTCCTTGTGGTGAACACTGTATAACGCTAAATCTATCACAAGCTGCAGCTTTTGAAATCTATAGCATTGCAGTGGGTCCTCTCTCACTGAGGGGTGGAAGGAACCGACAGGGCAGACTTCTTGGCGAAAAAAGGTACTACTATCATTCATGCTGAGGTCATTCCCGACCTTTTAATCAGCAAAGCGTATTATGATTCGAATTTAGTAAAAGATTCAAGCTACTGTTGGCTAACTATGCTAAGATCAGACCTGGAAATGCCTGGCTTCCAATGTCCCGAGTTTTCTCTGTTGTTCCTATGTTTCGTCTTATCTCGCTGGCACGGCTGCCTGCCTCAGTGCTCGTTGTTTTTAGGATCGGAATTAGTGACTCTTCTAACTGTATTTATGTAATTCCAGATGATCTATGAACTAGCAACATTTGGACAAGTGTACTGCCATTTACGGTTTTATTTCCGATGTTCAAAAATGTTGGCAGCTAGAAGTTAATTGGCTTAGTTGCCAAACGCGTGGCATTTGTAAATAAATAGTTGTCGATATCATGAATCTGATTCACTCACCATGAATAATATATGTCAGTAAGCGGGCTAGAAAAATGGAAATGTTTACACATGCATTGTTAGTGTATCGATTAGAGTTTTTCAAAGTTACTTGGTCGCTTTTTCCGGATAGTGGTTGGTTTGTGATTAGAAAGTTGGGAGCGCTACTGTCAATTTTTGCTACACAAGGGCTAATTAGACTGCGACCTACTGCTTAAGCCGATCCGAAAGGCTACAAATAGCCATGCCAATATGATATTCGAACCCACAGACTCTGGTAAAGGAAGCCAGTGCCCTAGCCATTCGGCCATTGTCGGCTGCAGTTGCCAGTAGATCACCTGTGCACTTTTCGTTTTCATTTCTCAAAATGTTATTCTTTTTTTCCTTTATTTTGTCCCTTTTTCTTATTTATCCAATTTTATTAATTTTTTTTCATTGGAAAGCGAATTGATACAGCACCATCCTTAACAATATCGAGTTTAATTTATTGCCATTTCATTTATAAAATAAATTGTGCACTATTACATCATATTTATAAAGTAAACCCAGTAACACAACTCCGTCAGAAGATTCCGCAAAGGTGGTCAGTCAGGTTAGGTGTCGGAATTGAACCGACGATGCCGGCAAAAGACTGCAGCGTTGGGTAGTTCCTAATGTCACAAATGTTGGGGGAGGGTCTCTGAACACAACCAGAAAGCTCCAAAAAAAAACTAATCAAAGATCACAACAAATATATATCTGTCTTGCTGTGTAAAGGGTGTTATATCAGAAATGGGCTAAACTGAGTTATCCAAACCAGGCATGTTTGGAAAATCCTTGTCAACTGCGGGGTACGCAAAGCTAAGTCCAATTCCACTCCTAAATATTTTATTCATCAGTGAAATTTGGGATGTTAGTCCAAAATGGTAAAATGAGTTATGAAACCGACCATGTATAAAAAATCAAGGGGCTACTGCATGGTACAGAAAGCTAAGTCCAATTCCATTCCTAAATGTTTTTTATTCATCAGTGAAAATTCGGGATATGTGAAACAAAGCACAAACCATGTTCGTTTTCAATCCGGTTTTTCCTCAAAGCTACGATTTTGGACTGACCACCCTTTACACAGAAACACACAGGAAGAATGTATTGTAAAGGTTTCGATACGGGGTATATATCTAAATCAGATAAAACAAATGATGTTTATTATTAAAAAAATTATTTTTACTTTAATCATATCAGTTACCTTGGATTTCTAAATACAAAAATATACCAAAACAATAAAAACGATGTATAAACTTGATTATTAAAATCTTATGATAAATCACCTATTTGTGGGTAGAGAGGCGACAATTCGACGAAGACGATCCAACGGTAGGTTAGAGTCAGGAAATAGCCAATGGCATCCAATCGGCATCAAGTCGAATTCTGAAGCTGCCATTTAACCAACCTCGGGCCAACGGTCTGTCAGTAGGCGTCTTGTGACTGATGTTTTGTTTGCTAATGTACATTTGTAAATGCCTAGCGATCCCTCTTCCAGCCCATAACTCTCGATTCTTGGAACGTTTGTTCAGGAGTCTTTGTCATTTTGTGGGTTTGAGGAACTGGCTGCTATATTGGCGAGACCAGCACTTTCTGTTTTATGTCTCAACTAGCTGAAACCCGCACTTCGCTACGGAGTACATTCAGAGTAAATACAACGGTCAATGTATGCAATTAATGCCAAAAATAAATGAATATATATATATATACTATATAATTAATTACGACGATCAATGTATACAATTGATGTACTTAGATATATATATCTATATATAGAGATGCCACCTAAAGTCCCTTCCCACCCTCTTACTTCGGAACTGGCTGCTGCTATATTAATAAAAGTGGGGTCTAGATATAGTAAAGTAGCCATGCGCTACTGAATAAAACCACCTAACGCGCCACCTGGTGGGGAAACTACGGAGTTAGCAATCTAATCCTCGAAACGGAACGAGATAGGGGAAAAAAGAGATTTACAAGTTGTAGAAAATCATCGATTTAGTACAAATAGATACCTTGGGGACATTATCGCAAAAATAGAACGGTTAAAACGCGCATTTGTTTTTCATGATTTCCTACATTGTGACGTGACAAAACGATCTGAGAAAGAAAAAAACCAACTAGTTTTAACAATATACCTTTATTTGAGATGTTCAAACTTTCTCACCGTCATTGCGGTGTCGTGTTTTGCTCGAAAGATAATCATTTCTCCTTCCGTTCAAGTTTCGTGACGTCCCAGTGTAGGAAATCACGAAAAAACAAATGCTCTTTTTAACCATTTTATTCTTTGCATTAATGTCCAGAAGGTGTCTTTTTCTTACTAAATCGATGATGCTCTACAACTTTGTGAATCACTTTTTTCCTCTATCTCATTCCGTTTTCGAGATAGGAATGCTAACTCCGCTGTTTTCCACCAGGTGGCGCGGTAGATGGTTTTATTCAGTAGCGCATGGCTACTTTACTATACCTAGACACCACTATTAGAATATAGCAGCAGCCGTTCCGAAGTTAAGAGGGTGGGAAGGGACTTTAGTGGGCATACTGTATATATATATATATATATATATATATATATATATATATATATATATATATTTCTTCATAAAAAAATCGTAAGGGATATTTTTATAGACAAAATAATCTAGAAGAAAATATTCAAATTAAATCTAATATAAAGAATACTAAAGAATATAGTACAGTTAATATAGTGCAGTTTGTAAAACGTTTCTTTTACTGTATTTTAAAATATTTTTGGATAATGTCCAATCGTCTGCCGCATTATCAAGAAAAAAAAATATTTTTTGTGCATTTAGTTGTTATGCACGTGACGATAAATTTATTTAAAGTACCAGAAAAAGAAATCACGGGATCGGCATTTAATAAATTAAATTCTAAAAATTAATCTTTAAAAATTCCCCCAAAATCAGAAAATGGAGCTAAAGATTCGAAAGAGATCTTATTTTAAAGTAATTTTTTAGGATCTTTCTCATGATATAAATTTTGCGAACCCTCAAATTATTATTTTAAATGCAAGCTTTAAATAAGTTACAAAACAGCTTAAAATCTAATTTTAAAAAAATCTAAGAGGAATTTTTGAAAAATCTTTCTTAGTGCACCCCTACACTATAAGAAGAATCGCCATGCAAAATTTCAGCCCTTTAGGTCCAGCGGTTTGGTCTGTGCGTTGTATGTCAGTGAGTCAGTTACGGAACTTTTATATATATACTAGAGGACCCGACAGACTGTGTCCTGTTCAAACGTTGTAATTCTAGCTGAAGTACCCGGCGATGCCCGGAATTTTAAGAATATTTGTTACCGAAAATCAATTTAAAAACTAAACACAGTATAAGTAACATAGAAAAGATTTACCCTTTATCATTGGAGCAAAAAATTCTGAAAAGTAAAACATAAAATATATAACTTATAATAAACCTATAAAAATCCATTAAAAAACTAAACGCAGTATAAATAACATAGAAAAAAAAAGCATACGAAATGTTATACATATTAATAATATGAAACCCAATTAAAAATGTATAAATGCATAATAAACTCCTCAGATTTCAGGTATATTCGGTATTTCATCATAAAAAAAGCTGAAAAAATAAAAATAAATAAAAATAATAATTTTAAAAAATCATAAAATAAAATTACAATTAAAATTAAAAATAATAAATTAAATTAAAAAATAATAAATAAATAAAATAATAATTAAAAATAATAAAATAAAGCTGAAATAAAAATCCTTAAAAACAAAAGCTCAAATAACAGGTCTAGCAAAAGGTACACAACTCTGATTCGAACACGGGTCGAAAGCACGGTACTTTTCTAATGGCGACCTTCCGAATACGCCACGATTAGACGACCTTCGACTGAGTAAAGTGAAACATATTCGCTATTGAAAGTTGTTGTGGGCTGGTGATTATAAATGTCAGAGGAGTTTTTAATCAGAAATAAGTTAGCAAGATAGAATCTTAGTCTTTTGCTCTTCAATAGGCACAAAGATATAGGCGAGGGGGACTGCAGTAGCGATTAAAAAGATCTCGTGTGACTTAGCGTGGTTGATTCGAATTTTCCATCGCGTGTCGAGAATATCAATATGCCGTTGGATCTGATCTATTTTAGAGTATAAAATCTGACTTCAAAGATTATTATTTCATTTATTATTCTGGTTTAATATATCTGACTTGAAACTTTTTGATTTTCTTGTATTTTTATCTTTTCGCTCGCTGTTTACTAACTAAACCTAACGTGGACGCCATTATCCAGAGGGGTGATTCCACAAACTGTAACAGTTTCAATTTACCGGACGCACCCCCTTATAAATTGTTGGATTTTATTAATTAATTAAAAATATTTAAACATTTTCTATCGGATCAAAATTGTGAATCTAAACCATTCTCGAATCAACTTAATCGCACACACAAAATTTCAAAAAAATCAGTCCAGTCGTTTAGGAGGAGTTCAGTTACATACACACGGACAGAAGAAATATTATATAAGATAGATTACTAGAAGTATGAGGTATTGGCCTCCCTTTCTGGTAAATTTAATTTTTGTTGGTGTTTTACTGGAGACCCACTTTTTCCGGCAACCCTCACTGTATTACGGCTAACCACAGCCGAATTTGAGAGAGTTGTTTGGCCTTTTTTCACGGGCTAAGTATATTTGTGCAAATCGGTATGACTAATAAAGTTTTCTTGATTACTCAAACGTATAGTTTTGTTGCTCTGGAGTCCTTTGAAGAGCAGAATTTCTCTCCCGTAGAACGCAACGCAATGTCGAGTGCCATGAGAAGAGTAATGTCGCCTTAACAGGGATTTTCTCCTTAAATGATTAGTAGAAAGAGAATAAAATATATTTCGATGAAATGATGCCCATTTTTTTTATAGAATTATAGATATTTGAAACCAAAAGTTATAACCTGAAAAGTAATGAATGAGTTTTTGGCAAAACTCTTTTAAGTAAAGAGGTCTTTTTATTGATGATTCACATTTTACATCACAACAAAAATAAATTTTAAGGAAATGCGTCTTTCTTTGACTAAATATCATCCTCCAAACCTAATTTAAACATGAATGGGAAAACATGTAGTCAATTCTAGCCCTTTTTCATGGTAAGTTTTGTTTCCCATTGAATATTTTTGTATTCTTGTGAAGTTTTGAGTTGCTTTGACGATGGATGGATTTATTTCGAATTCCAATGCGAATGAACATTTTTTCAGGAAAAGGATGTTTATATGATAATGTTATTGGGTAGATCATGTTTGAGATAAGGAAAAATAACATGTTTAACCATTTTAAAAGACATCATTTTACTAAAAATTTTACAAATAAAATACTTCTTTAAAGACAAAAAGAAGTTTCTCTTCAAAGTAATAATGAATAGGATTAAATCCGATCCTTAAATTATCACGGACGTATACAGCTTTACTTGCTTAATCGTTAAAAAACATTCATTTTTGACTCAAATCTAAAATAGGTTGAATTATTTCTAACACATATTTATTGAGTGGGATATGCTAGGTTCAGTATAATCTGCGAGTTTTATTTCTATTAAGTTTTCTCTCTTTGTTTACATACGACTAAACAGCATTTATAAAAGTATATCTATGTAAAAGATGGCAATTTGATATTAATTTTTTAACAAACAAATGTGCGTGAATAACAAGCAAACTAGCCAACATTTCTGATGAAAGCGAACCAAGGATTAAATGATTGGCAGCCATAAGTCCAGTGTATTCACAATTTTAAAGTCCGAAACTTGTAAATCAATTAAGGAAAAAGTTTGAGATTTTTCAAAGATCAAAGCAGTATTGTATGAGAGCAATGAGAAATCGTATTGAAATATAATATTTATTTCGAATTTGTATTCTATCTGAACTGGTATCTCATCTTTAACAGGGTAATCTAATAATTAGTTTCATATGGAAATCATGGTCTTTTGCCCTGATACATACATAATGTCTTCCTTTTAATGCTTCCTTATAAAGGAAAACTTCATTTATACGTATATCTGAAGTCATTGCCTATTTTGTTATATATATATATATATATATATATATATATCATATATATATATATATATATATATATATATATATATATATATATATATATATATATATGTATATATATATATGTAATGACGCGGACGCGAGCCGAAGAATGATTGCCGAGTGGTTGCTTTGGAAGACTGTTGGAAGACTGTTCTCGCCTTATCTACTTGAGGTTAAAAAGACGGCATGTCGCCCGGCCTGCATCACAAACGTTTTTAAAACAGTACCCGCGTACAACGTCGTTGGCCGATGCCGTTTTTCAGCATCTCGAAAGTAGCTATAAAGAACTGGCCCCTCAATTCATCTCAACCCTCGGACGCACAAATCACACCACAAATTTCTCGAACTACATATTTATTTAATTCACCGGCCCCTCCGCCGGGTTTCTCGTAGCAGACAAAATATTACAGAGTGCGTCTAAATTTAGACATCAGATAGTTTTATAAGTTCAGCTCATTACGTGACATAGAGGTGTGTCTTAGTGGCTGATTGGATAAAAGTTGTTGTTTATGTGCAAATCTGAATTTTTTAGACCCCCACACCGCGCACGTTTTAATTTCGTTAAAAAGTCAGCCATCTTTGACGATATTGCCCGGGGTTACCAAAGACTGTAACAATGGGATTTAACACGAATGTCCAAGGGGAGTTAACTAATTAAGAGATTAAAAAGGGGTATGTAATTTTGAATACTAAGTGAGGAATTAATAGTTTTTAAATGTTAAGAGTGTTGAATTAAGAAATTACTAGTTTTTTAATATTATATATATATAATGGGGCTTGTGGCGGCCCTGTGGTACAGCGCGCTGGGTTACGGTGCTGAGGGTGCTCAGATCGAATCCCGGCGTGGCGCCACGAAAAATGCTTCCGTTCGTGTCGTCCCTTCATAGGGGGTAATGCTGTCCGCCTATATGGTGCCCCCATAATAAAATGGGCAGTAAAATTGCGGTGTAGTATAGGCCAATGTTTCATTACAAGTGCCTCCGCATTGGCAAAAAAAAAAAAAAAAAAAAAAAAAAAAAAAAAAAAATATATATATATATATATATATATATATATATAATTATTTATGTATATATATATATATATATATATATATGAATCTTTAAGAAAAGTCATTTATAATAACTGCTATCTTAACTCTGGTGAGTATTAATTTAAAATTAAGCTTCCTGTCGTATACTGGAACAAATATTTCCTAAAATTCTACAAAAGAACTTTACTCCAAGCCAGGTTTCCCTCCCTAAGTAACAAAACGCCTTTACAGAATTTAGGGTATAAAAAATTCAGAGTTACAACTCTCTCTCCGCCGAGAAGAATCGCATTACTTTCAGAGACAGAAGTACTTGTGATTTATTCAGGCTCTTGATGTGAAAAGTCTCTATCTCTCTCTCCCTGCGTATTGGACCCAACTCAGTTGAAGTTGTTGATTTATATATGAGCTCCAGAATCACTCGAGGTAAATTTGTAATGCCATTTTTAATCGTAGAAAAATGTTTACTCTTCGTTTTATAAATGGATGAGTATTTCTTACAACAACCTATAGTAAATAAACAATATGGAAAAGAAACGAATTAGGTTGCGACAATCAAGATGTTATTCAATAATAACACTTACATAGACATAAATAAATACACACAAATATGTATATACATACAGTGATTTCCGCTTATAAGAATCACGTTTGTTATTACTGTTTTTGATTCTTATAAGCGGTTGATTCTTATAACCGAAATTTAGGTTTTGGACAGGAACACACACACACCTATATATACATATATTGGATAATTTACCATAAAATACTCTTTAATTTACATTAACTATCTTTTATTAAAATTATTTTTTATAGTTTTAAAAATAAAACTTAATTTTTAGACCTATAAGTAGATACACATGATTATAGTAAGAGAAGAAAAATATACAATATTTGTTACAAGTTACAACATACCTGCTTAACAGTTTTAACATTTCAACTACAGGAAGGAAGCAAGAAAAAGTTTTCTACGGTAGTTTGACGTAATGAAGTTTTCAGAAGGCTGTTTATACCTTGAATACTTACAGTCACAGACGAAGATTTACTCGGACGGGTAAAGTTGCCCCCGGGTCAAGCTAATAGGACAGTGTTGTAGTAAAGCGTTTAAGGGGAAACTATTATGTTATGTCTAATAAAGAAAGGGGTGAATTTTAGGACTATATTCCATCCCATCTTATCAGTCTTTCTTTAAAAAAAAAAGAAAGAACTTCGTGCCTTTTGAGGGTTTAAGTAGCTTTTTTGGAAAAATGAAAGGAAAGCGAAGAGTGTAAACTGATTCTTAAAACCGGTGGATTGATTCTTTAAAGCGAAAATTTTAACATTTAAATAATTCATTTGTTTTTGTTTTCGCGATATTGATTCTTATAAACGGTTGATTCTTATAACCAGTGATCACTATAAGCGGTGGTTACTGTACATATATATACACACATACATATATCTATGGTGCCCGGTATAAAGGGCTTAAGTAAAAAAACGTGATTTTCAGATATTTGTTAGTATTGATAAAAAAGTAACTTTTTACTTGTATAAAAGGCTTAAGTCTATCAATTTTGTATACAAAAGTACATTTCTTTGTGCAAAAGACTCAAGTCGAAATTATTGTTCTGCGATTGGTATAAAAGCCAATAACTTGGTATATTTAAATCACTGTTTTTGACTTAAGCCCTTTATACCGTAGATATATATGCGTGTTTGCAGGTATGTGCAACAAATTTGCATATGTAATAATATTCATGTTTGGAAATTTGGAGTATAGTTTAATTCACGTGTTTAGTGAATATTTTACTACAATCTCCTTTTAAAAGCTGCTGCTATGAAGCTCATATAGAGTAATGATAATAAATTCTTATTTATTACTAGCACTGTCGTGCTATTGTTTTAACTTTGATAGATTTGAGCTTCTGTATTTTTAAAGTTCGCCAAACTTTTTGTTTAGCTTTCATTCTTATGTCACATCTTATCTTATGACGTCATAGTTTTGTATGACGTATGAATGTTATTTTCTTTTATGTTGCTTTATTTTCTATCAGTGGCAACCCGGACTCTAACTTGTATTTAAGGAATGCAACATGCAGTCGAGAGATAGTCTGGTCTAGGCTGTCTAGTTCCACTAGTTTTTCTAGCAATTCGATAGTATTCGAGTTGTAGATAAGATTATTTAATTTAGTATGTTAATAAACTTAACGTTTGCTTTTAAGCCTGTGTCCTTTATTTTACACTGAATCTCTGCTAAAGTCTTCGTCTTATTAAGGGACCGAGACTATCAATTTCCAATAAAATAAATGTTGTAACAATGACTTAGTGACGTATAACAGAAGAAGAAAAAATAATGAATTTAAAGTGACTACCCACGTTAAAAATGCCATTTTTTTACTATTTTGGTCAATTTTATTTTTTGAAAGAATCGTGTAATTCAATCTTTTCTCTTTTCAAAACCGTTTTGATTTTCATTCTACATTAATTAAAAGCAGAGTTATAGCTATTTTTAAAAACATCGTCTGATACAAAATTGAAGTGACACACAACTTTAAATGCGTTTTTCTCAGAATTATGTTTTTTAGCACGAATCTCTACCGTTATCATGATATCTCCCATTATAATGCATATAATTTGATAACATTTTCAGGAAATGTTTTACATGCTATTGTTAATGAGATGACGCACAATAATTGATGTGTAATAAATAGTTTTTTTGTTTGGGGCTGTTTTTATAAGGAAAGTAATGACGAATTGGGGAAAATTTTCATATTGGAACATAAAATTGTCTGTATTATTTTTGCATTTTAAAATTTCTCTTAGATTGAGGGTCATTTTGAAGATAACTGTTATATGTATCATGTGTGAAACGGAAATTAAAATGGTAGCATTAGAATTTCGTGCAGAGTGATAGGCGTTTTAGTTAAATTTCATTAAAAATTACTTTAAACTGACCAATTTATATAAAAGTATGGTATTTACAGGCAAGTTTTTTAATTTTTTTTATTTTTAAATGCTATTTTACCATAAAAGACCAAAAAATCCTTAAAAAAAATGGCTCCGAACGTAGCCAGTCACCTTAAATAATAATTCTTGGTGGGCATTTAAAATTCCGGACAAGGATTTTTGACAGTGTTTTTTAACTTAAATTTATTTTATAATGATTTAATGAATGATAGTTTTAATTTTTCAAACTGGGTATTTTTTTTGTTTTCGTTGCTTATGCCCCCTGTCAAGAATGTTTTCCATACCAGGTCCCTATGGGCTTGTAGACTGAGGGGTGCGACTCCGGTTTAAAATGGCACCACGAGGGTTGCAGTCCGACTTACCCAGGTTCCAAATCAATTTCTACAGAGGGCTTTTTTTTTTTTTTTTTTTTTTTTTTTTTTTTTTTTTTTTGTGTGTGTATCGTATCTTCCTTTTCCACTGACTTCAAAGAAGAACTCTTCTGTCTACGGATTTAACCTGCCCATAACCGGCCTAGACACGAAGTTATTTAATGGCGCTTGTCAGGATTTGATCCGAGCACCCTCAGCACCGAAAGCCAACACGGTACCACTGGGCTACCTCTGGCTCAAAAATAGGTTTTTATAGCACTGGGTCATTGTGAGAGTTTATTTCTTTAAAAATGCAGTTACAAATAATATAATATATTTTAATTTATAGTTTAATTCACGTGTTTGGTGAATATTTTACTACATTCTCCTTTAAAAGGCTGCTGCTATGAAACTCATATAGAGAAATGATAATATTATTATTATTATTATTATTATTATTATATATATATATATATATATATATATATATATATACATTAAAGTGCCACTGAATTAGGGATAGCAAAGCCTATGCAAATTGTGTAGCGCTGCGCAACATGTATGCGCAAGTGAGGGCGCTGTGGTAACTGCATATATAGCGCGTACAGTGGTTGTTCTGAATTAGTTGTTGTATATATATATATATATATATATATATATTAGCGAGTATAGAGCAATGGTATTCTCGTAGGTCGACGGCTCCCGAAACCCGTACGGTGAAGCGAGCGTTGCACAGTCCGTTTACTGACTGTACGACAGGCACCGTCATTAAACTGGGTGGTAATTTGAGCTAATGTTTGGCTTCGCTGGCTACGTACAATACGCCTGAGCCGTCTCTCCCCACGCACTGTCAAGGCTAATTGTCCTTTTCAGTTTGCCCGATAGCTAGTTTTTTTTCCACCATCCATGTATTCTTGGTATACTCTTGACACTGTCGACCTTGAAAATCCTAGCTGTCTGACGATTTCGGAAATTGAATGGCCCATGCGTCGCGCACCTACGATTTGTCCGCGATCGAAGGCGTCTAAATCTGGCAGTTTACCCATACTGGCAATTCCAACAACTAATTCAGAACACACAGTACGCGCTATAGTACGCGCTATATATTCAGTTACCACAGCGCCCTCACTTGCATACATGATGCGCAGTGCTACACAATTTGCATAGGCTATGCTATCCGTAATTCAGTAGCACTTCAGTGTATATAGTATATATACTGTCATTATATTTATTTTTCCTACACAACCTAATTTTGACGCGCAATTAACGCTGTATTTGAACTGTGATTATATGAAGTAATCGTTAATAATCGTGGGAAATAATCGTTTGTATTGTACAAAACTTTTGTCAGGTTTCAGCTAATGTAATCCCTGTGGTTAAAATAAGGGGTCCGGTAATTTTTAAAAGTTAAGAGACTCTATCCACATTTTCAATCAACTGTAGTTATGGAAATCATTTATTCAGAAATATGAAAATTTTACTGTGAGTTAAACAATTTTTCATCTTTATAAATATGCCTCTAAATTTTTCCGAGCTTGAAGATGAATTATTTATTTTTTTTAAATTCCAACGATTATTTTTTTCAATATTATGTCATTAAGTGGGGACTTGCCTTTGTATATTAATGAATACAATTATTATTTTTAAAATTACCGGAAAATCTTGACTATAGTACGCACTATTTTTCACATTTTTGTCCGCAAAAATGAGTGTGCGTGTTATACTACAAATAAACGTGGTTTTAAACATTGAATAAATGACAAACTATAGATGAAAGATATTCTGGTGAAAGTGATTAAGACTGATAATTTCACATTATTCTTTGTTTTGATTTAAAAATTCAAGTTTTTTTTTTTCTACCGAATTTGACGTATTCGTTTATTTTTATTATAATTTTATTTATGTTACTAAATATTTGTGCAATTTTTAAATAAAATATTGAAAATTATGGGTGCGTATTATAGTCAAATCTTAATTTTTTCCAAAAATTTCGCGCAAAATGAAGCATGCGTATTATACACGTGTGCGTATTATAGTCAAGATTTTATGGTAAGTTATATAACATATCTTTAAAAAGACCAACTTCGAAATCAAAATTCTTAGCTATTCATAGAAGAAAAATTTCGATTTTAAAAGTTTTGATAAATTTTACTGTAATTAAAATTTTTATTATAGGAATGACGACTCGAAAAGAGACAGTTGCGAAGTGCGAGCGACAAGTCTTCTTCCATGACGATCTCTTAGTAAAAATGCCGAGATCACGTGATCAGGAAACGAAACTGATTTTCTCATTCGAT
>OU015502.1:119222697-119252697 GCA_907164885.2 Dolomedes plantarius
CACGAGTGAGGAAAAAATCCAATGTGTCACCATCCGCAGCAGAGGTTATGGCCACAATGCTCAGGGACGCGAGAGGTGTGATACTCCTTGATTTCATCCATCAAAGGACCATCAGTGCGGTACGCTACTGCAACACCCTCGCCAAACTCAGGTCCGCCATTCTACGAAAGAGACCAGGGCTCTTGAGTAAAGGTGTTGTGCTCTTGGTCGACAACGGCAGAACAACACACAGCAAGGCTCACACAAGATCAGATTCGTCGCTTCGGATGGTATAGATTGGATCACCCGGCCTACAGCCCCTATCATGCCCCATCGGACTTTAACAAGTCCCCTGCATTGAAAGCCGCACTCTTCCAAAACAATGCTGAGGTGGAGCAGGCTGTGCGACAGTTCCTTGCATCGCAGGGCATCGAGTTAAACTAGAGTGGTTTCTTCAAACTGATTGGCCGCTACGACAAATGTCTCAATGTGTTTCGCGACTATGTCGAAAAATAGTGCAAGGTGTATAGTTCATGATTCAGCAGTCAACAGCCAGCAGAATCTCTGATGGAATCCACGAAGCGGTTCCTTCATCTTGGGGATGAGATCAAAGTCACAGAGACTTAAGTCCGGGGCATATGGGGGACTGTAGAGCACTCCCCAGCCACAGAAAGCAAACACATCAACCACAATGTGCGCACAAGCATTTTCCTTCCATCAGTATGACGTAAGAAACTATTTCGTACAATTGACCGGTAGCTAAAGCATGGCTGTGTTCATCCTGCCACTTTTAGTCGTGTGATGTTTGTGGGGAGAGTTCATTCGCTCTGATGTAAGGCAGGTATGTGACGTACGTGTGGTATAAGCTGCTTTCATGGTTTCTGCTGCGTGGGGGCTCTACAACAGTGTTGCCACTATTAAAGTTTCATCCCTCGTATCACCATTGGTGAGAAACCGCTCTTTATTATTAACAATAGGATGCTATTGTAAACAGCGTGAGAGCTTTGGCCTTCTGCCTTTTACATATTGGGCAAAATTTTCAATAAAACGTTGTTGTTGTTGTTTCTAATGCCCCCTGGCGGGAAATATTCCAGACCTGGTCCACATAGGCTAGCGGGCTAAGGGATGAGGCTCCGGTATTTAATGGCAACACACGTTTCGGAGTCCGATTTAGCCAGGTGCCATCTCAATTTTGGCCGAGCACACCCAGGGGCAACATCTGGGAGGATCGTACCCTCTCCTACCCCCTTTTACCTCATAGAGGGACTTTTTGGTCTACGGACTTATCATGCCTACATCCGGCCTAGACACTGAGGTATTTAATGGCACCCTCAGCACTGACCGACGCGCTACCACTAGACTACCTAGGGTCTCAATAAAACGTGATACAGCAGTGCATGGGGGCCATTTAACGGACGAAGAAAAAATGATGAGTTTAACCAATAACACATTGTTACATATTTAAAATCTCGAACTGAGTAATTTTATGCTTTGTATTTTTTATTATTATTTTATTTATTTACATGTTTTTATTAACTCGCTTTCTTGTTTGTGTGTTTCTCAAGTACAAATCTTGCAATCGATTTTTAACTAACTTCCCGACTAGCTAGACATTTGAAACTTTTAGAATAGCCCAGAACACGATGACAATGCATTATTTTAATACTTTTAGCCATCTTTAAGCAGAACTAAATTCATTTTCAGTTATTTTCAGTTAATTTTGTTTTGTAGACTAGTGCAGCCATCTATTGGCCGGGACGGGAACGAAAAGTTAAACGCAAGTTAACTTCCAATTAACTTCATTTTCTTTCAAGTTGATGGGATAATTCATCAAAAAAATTTTTAAAATTATTTATTAATACATAGAATTGTCAAATTTTTAATCATTTTTTTTCAATCATTTTTTATAATTATTTATTAATACATAGAATTGTCAAGTTTATATGATTCAACAGAAAATTTAAAAACATGGTATATAAAAAGTTCTTTTTATCTTGTAATTATTTTTTGTGTGTGTCCATTATTATATATTTTTTGTTTATTATTATCTTTTTTTATTTTATATCTATCCTTTACTCTTTAAAATATGAATACTAAATCTCATAATTAATGAACACGCGATGCGAAATAGCTGAATTATTTTAACGCTAAGAGCTCATTTAAAAAGACAAATCTAATGTTTACTCCCCTATTCCTGTATATTTGGTTCCACTTCGTTAATTCTTCGCCGTATCTATTACCGGGAAAAAGTGAAGAAAAAAATAAAATAAATAAAGAAAGAAAGACAAAGAGAGAGAAATTTCTGAACTCGGAGTCTGTATTCGAAGGCACGTGCAGAAGGGATTTTATTCAATTTTCTCCTGGGGACTTTCTCTCGAACCTCTCACCGATTTCACGCTCTCATGCAAATTTGAAGGCAGTGATAAAACCGTTGAACACAAAACCTCGCCCTTTTTCCGAACGAAGGGCTCGGGTTACGTTCGGTTGTTGTTTGGGAATTGCGTGAGGAATTGCAAGGCTGAAAAAGTCTGGGGAAATGATTTTTCCTTTCGAAATCAAAATATATTACTGAGAGGATGCGGAATCGTGTTTTAGTCTTAGATAGGTTTTAGAATTCAATTTCCGTATGTGAACACTTCGCTTTTCGGAATAAAAGAAAAGGCTTAAGGGTCAGTGGATATGCTGATTTTTGGAATCTGCAAGGAGGTCTGGTTGTCACTAGTCTTAGCTGATTCAATTAGATACGGGACTTTAGTGTCGTTATTTCGCTGGTATAACAACCCCCGCATTACTGATTACGAATTAATGTTTGGAATTTTAAAACTATAGTAAAACTTCGTTTATCCGGCCCTCGTTGATCCGGATTATCCCGATAATCCGGATTAGATTTGTAGACTTTTTATTTAATGTTCACATTAGATAATAATTACGCCAAATATCAGCTCGTTAGTTTGATTCAATGTGCAGTTCCTGCATAACATGTACAATAAATTTTGGTAATAAATTTTAGGAAATTATCTATTTATATATGTTCCTTCACCTTTACTTTAGGTTATTTCCATGTTTTTATTAACTCGCTTTCTTGTTTGTTCGTGTGTGTGTTTGTGTGTTTGTCTAGTACAAATATTGCAATCGAATTTTAACTAACTTCCCGACTAGCTAGACATTTGAAACATTTGAAAATAGCTCAGAACACGATGACAATGCATTTTTGATACTTTTAGCCATCTTTAAGCAGATTTGAATTAACTTTCAGTTATTTTCAGTTAATTTTGTTTCGTAGACTGGTGCAGCCATCTATCGGCCGCAACGGGTACGAAAAGTTAAACACAATTTAACTTCCAATTAACTTAATTTTCTTTTAAGTTGATGAGATAATTCATCAAAAAATTTTCAAAAAAGTATTTATTAATACATAGAATTGTCAAGTTTATATGATTCAACAGAAAATTTAAAATCATGGTATATAAAAAGTTATTTTTATCTTGTAATTATTTTACTTATAATTTTCCTTCCCTGTTCTTATTCTACCGCTCTCGTGAATCGTAAACAGCTCACGTGAATGTAACGCAGCAAAATGAACGAGTCGTTCATTTCGCCCGATCGTACGTTATTACTTATGAGGGAGTGTCCTCAAAGTCTGTAATTTTTCCATTGGATGCTTTCCTTTATTATGCAAGTTAACTTCCAATTAACTTAATTTTCTTTCAAGTTGATGGGATAATTCATCAAAAAATTTTCAAAAAAGTATTTATTAATACATAGAATTGTCAAGTTTATATGATTCAACAGAAAATTTAAAAACATGGTATATAAAAAGTTCTTTTTATCGTGCAATTGTTATATTTTTCAATGTCTGAGAGGAACAATAACAATACTATGTAATTTTGTTACAAAACATAGTTTTTCTACGTAATAAATGATAAGGTTGCTTAGTTAAGGATTTTGTTTTGTTTATTACCTGGATTATCCTGATTTTCAATTTTCCTGATTGCCTATGGTCCCAGTAAGTCCGGATGAACGAGGTTTTATTGTACTAAAATGATGATTTTTGAATTCCGAAGCGTTGTCTTGCAGTTGAGACTAGGAAAATACGAGATATGTTGTTGTTTCTAATGTCCCGTGACCGGAAGTTTTGGACCAGGTTCATATAGGCTTCGGGCTGAGTAGTGTGGTTTATACACTTTCAGGGGCAATAACCTCCATTGTTTACACGGTGCCGATTTTTTTCCGATTTTTTTTACCTAAAAAATCTTGAAAAAATTTCCAATTTAAGGTTGCAATATGTTTTTACTTATTTAAACTGATAACAGATGGCAGCACTAGCCATTTTTCTGACCATTTAACTAGAATACACTGAATGCAAGTGGAAAAAACACTAGATTTAGGCGTTTGCACTGTGCAAACGGAGCCCCTCAAAGGGTTTTAATAGCACTACAAGGGTCGAAGTCCGACTTGGGTAGCTGCCACCACAATTTTTTCCGAGCTTCCCTAGAGGCAACATGTGGGGTATCGTAACATCCACCCACTGACCTCATAGAAGGAAGATACAAGATATTTCTCATTTAAACACAAAATTACAATTGTTGTATTATTCCGTTGAAGAATACATTTCAACAGCAAGGAATGGTAGAAAGCCCCCCCCCCCCCCACCACACAGTACAAGCAAAATGTTGATAACTTACTTGCATAATGCTGTCGTACCTTTTGAGGGGAATTACACGGAATTGCATATTTATTCCCCATGCAGTGTCATCTTAACAATGAAAATAGCTTAAAGGAGAGTCATTACATAAGGGTTCATTCAGTGGTTGGTATTGAATCAAATTATTATCAAACATTAAACTGTAGATCAAATTTTAGAGTGCTTAAAGGTAGGGTGGGGAAGTAGGTACACGTCCACTTGGGAAGCGTGTGTACATTAACTGATGCAAATGTACAAACAATGCAGATATACAGGATGGTAATAAAAAAGCTTTGGCGATATATAGACCTCTAGAGTCTGTACCGATCAACCGATCGAGATGAGAGTTCAGATATAGTAATTCAGAGCTCGGGGTTATGTGAACGGCAACCGCGGTGCTCATGGTTACGGTTACAGGTGCAGAAACTCGAAATTTTCGAATGGCAACGACCACTTTTTCCCATCGTAAAATGCTCAGCGGATGCGAAAACTCTAAAGAGCGTTGGAACTGTACGTGTATCACAAAAAACAGAAGCGTTATTCACGCACAAAAAAGAGAGTGTCACTTGGTTGCCGTTCACAGAATCCCAAGCTTATACCTCTAAATAATTATGTCTGAAATCTCATCCATATCGGTTGATCGGAGTAGCCGCTAGAGTTCCATATATCTTCAAAGTTTTCTTTTTATGACCACCCTATACTATGTTTGCATATATGCTGAAAATGTATCTTGGACAAGAAAATCGCAGAATTTCTTTAAATTTCTCTGTTGACTGACGAAGTTTAGTCATCCAGCCCAGAACAGCGAGAAATATAACTATCATACATCATAAACTACAGAACAAAATTTAGTGCATGAACACGGGGAAAAAATGTAGGTAAAGGCCTTCTTAGAAAAGACTACTAATGGCAATGTATACGCAATAAAAATATTTGAATTTATGCAAATGTATTCATTTGCTTTAGTAACAACTTTAATGAGCGCATGTTCCTTCCCTTTTTTCATCGTGATAATTGAAATTGGAGGTAAAGAATAAATACACTGACGCACCATTACATCTCATTAACGATGTGCCTATTTGGGGCTCAGAGGCCTACACTCATATCCAGCGATTGCAGACAATTCGAAATAAAACACTCTCGGTATTAGGAAGGCTCCCAGGTACTTTAGAAAAATACTTATTCACAGAGATCTGAGAATCGGACCCATTCGGCAACACATTAAAGATCTCGCATCTAAGTTCTACAATACATTACATTCAATAGACAACGAAGAAATAGCTAACCTCCCCGACAACGACCCAAGCATATGCTATAGGCGTCCTAAGGCCACTTTGATTATTCACCCTGGTCTCCTTCCCCTTTCTTAACTTTCCCTCCAACTCTTCTAAATTCTAAATTGCAACTGTCGGTGCTTCTGGTTCTGACCTGTCATGTTTTGATGGATCGACGTCAAGACTACCTTCTTATTTTTGCTTACTTGTCTGCCACCTTTATTTATTTATTTATTTTTAACATCTGCCGTATTAAATAGTTGTCAATTTTATATCTATTTACTTATTTATTTATTATTATTCCTAGTATTATTTTTATTTTTATTTATTTATTTGTTTATCTATTTATTATTTTTATTGTTGTTATCATTATTTTTAACTTTCAAGTCAACACTTTTCTTTAATCCTGAGAACGGAAGTACAGCCACAAAAAATTTTCCATACCTAGGATATGGAGCCCTGCTCTCTGGTGCCTCGTTAATGTACCATGTCTATGTCTATGTCTACCTAAAAATACCAGATAATTATTCGTGTCTAAAAATGGCTCACCTCCTGTACTAGAATCAAATGGGCTTAGATAATACTCTTGTATAAAACAGTACTGCGTCCCATCCTGTTGTACGCTGTGCCTATTTGGGGCTCAGCGGCTGACACCCATATCCAGCGATTGCAGACAATTCAAAATAAAATACTCCGGGGTATTGGGAAGGTGCCCTGGTACCTTAAAAACATACTTATTCACAGGGATCTGAGAATCGAACCCATTCGGCAACACATTAAAGATCTCGCATCTATCTTCTACAACAGATTATATTCAATAGACGACGAAGAAATAGCTAACCACCCCGACTACGACCCAAGGGAATACTATAGGCGTCCTAAGGCCACTTTGATTATTCACCCGGGTCTCCTTCCCCATTCCCAACTTTCCCTCCAACCTCTTCTAAATTATAAATTGCAATTGCCGGCGCTTCTTGTTCTCACCTGCCATTTTTTAATGGATTGACCTCAGAACTACCTTACTCATTTTTGTTTAATCGTCAGCCACCAATTTATTTATTTATTTATTTATTTATTATCATTATTATTATTATTTTTACTTTTTTTAACTTCCAAGTCAACACTTTTCTTTTAATCCCGATAACGGAAATACAGCCACAAAAAAAACATCAATACCGACGATATGGAGCTCTGTTCTCTGGTGCCTCGACTCGTTAATATACCATGCCTATGTCTACATGTCATTAAGAATGCCAAATGCCAAAAAAAGACAAAGATAGGTAGTAGCCATTTTTTTCGTAGAAAATTCTATTATCTGTCTGTTTGCGAATAAGTGCACGTGAAAATTGGACCTACAATACGCAAACACAATATTACTTTTCTTAAGACGGGAACGTTCATCTATCTCTAGCCTCTGATATGGTGGTTTAATATCTTTAAGGGAAAACCATTTTCTTGCATTCGAAGGGGAAAAAAACTAAGTTTCGAGAGTGTATGGAATTGTGTTTAGATACTCTATAGTTTCAAAACTTGAATTTGAATATCTGAATTTTGTTACCAAGAGATTTTTGAAGGCATTGAGCATGTATAGCGTATGATAACCTGGTTCCAAAATATTGTTTTATTTCATCTTCTAGATATTTCTTCTTTTCCCGGTTATTCACTTAAGAATTTCGCTTAAAAATAGTTCCACGTGCTTATATAAGCATCGAAATTCCATGAAGAAGAAAAACATATATATAAACATGCTGGTTTTCGTGATGTGTTTTTTTTTCATGTTCTTTCCTTATAAAAATGACCACTTGCGAATTGAAGTTTTTCATAACACCAACATCAAATTTCCATTGTTGGTTGATTTGTTGAACACTTGTGATATTAAAAACAGATTGCTAACATAATTACAGTATGGTGGTTGGGAATTCGTCATCTGGAATAGAAAATGACATCAATAATGGAAAAAAACGAGGAATGACGAGAAAAAAGATATGAACAATGGAACATATTTATTTTGAGGGAATATGGAGGAAATTACTTAAGGGGGTCCAGGACACAAAATTGTTCGTGTTTTTGAAAAAAAATTATTGCATTAAAAATTTCTGTGTTCTTTTACGCTTAAAATGACGTTTAAATAATGTTTCTATCTTAATTAGAACAGGAGAAATTATTATTTTTTTTTGTAACATTCTAATACTAGCCAATCGTTGTTTAAAACTGCAATTGCGTTTTGCTGCATAAAGGGTTTTTCCCCATTTCTCGTTTTAAATTGTTATAAGTCAAGAACCATTAAAGATAAATGGTTGAAACTTGTAATATGTCTTTTTCAATTATTTTAATTTAATTTTGTCCCAACAAATTTGAAAAAAATATTTACTTTTGAAAATATGATTTTTTAAAAATAAGTTACATAATTATTTTGTAATTTTTCATCTAAATATTTTTAATTTTTTTAAAAAAATTAATATTTAAAAAAATGGTGAATTAAAATTAAAACTTATATATTTCTGTTTAATTAAATAAAAAAAAATTGAAATTCGACAAATAATATTTCGAGTTATAACGATTTTAAATTACCCTACTTTTATTAAAGATTTTAAATTTAAAAATTTTTTTAAAACTTTTTGAGAAATTTTATGATGTGATTTTGTTTACAAATTATATGGTTAACCATCACAAAAAAATTCAAAATATTAACTCAATAAATAAAAAAAATTTAAAATGTGTCCCGGACCCCCTTAACCCTTTCAGGGGCAACAACTTCCCCCGTTTTCACGGTGCAGAATTTTTGCCCGCTTTTTTTAACCTAAAAAATCCTGAAAATTCTTCCAATTAATGGTTGCAAACTGTTTTTACGTTTTTAAAACTGATAACAGATGGCAGTACTAACCATTTTTCTGCTCATTTAACTGGAATGCATTGAATGCAAGTGAAAAAAGATTGGTTTTAGGCGTTTGCACTGTGCAAACAACGCCGCTCAAAGGGTTAAGGCCCTCAAAATACAGAATGTTTGTCATTCTATTCGACTATGAAGACCGGTGGATGAGTCTTGAGTCCCCATGCGAACTGCACCGTTTTCCAAAGCAAACTGTCTAGATTCATCTTAGCATCCTCTGGTTAGGGATGCGACATCGATAACAAAACATCGATGCTTCGAAACATCGATATTCAATATTAAAACATCGATGCTAATAAAACATCGTCCCAAAACCATCGATGTTTTAAAACATCGATGTTTATAAACTTTCATTTTTTAATAAAACTGGTTTAGTAACCTCTAAGATTAATGTTACTTATGTTAGTCATGGGGGGGGGGGAGTAATTTTACTCTCAGGTTGGGCTGGTACAAATGACAAAATCTTGGTTGCTAGAGTCAGCGCATATCGCAGAATTTCCATTACACATTTTATTACTTTTACCAGAAAATTGAGGAAGAAATTATTGCAATTTATTAACAAACCTTTTATTTTCAAATTAAATAATACAAAAGAAAATTACATATATTTTCGCCAATTTGAAGTACTGATGCAAAACCAACGTAAGGGGGAAAACTGAACAAGCTTATTTTTTCTTTACTGTAAATAACAATTATTGGGGCTATTGGGGCATATAATTATTATTCATTGGTTGTTCATTGCTATTTGTCTCAAATCGTTCCCCCTTTTGTATTCGTCCATTTCAGAATTCAGACTTACATTTACTGAGTGGGAAAATTATGCTACGTGGTTAATTTTTTTTATTATGGTACATTTTCATTTAAAATAAAAAAAACATCGAGACAACGTAAAACATCGAGCACAAAGCATCGATGCACAAAAAATCGGCTTCAATAAATCGATGTTTAAAACATCGATTTTTTATGAAAACATCGATGTTTTGAAAACATCGACATTGATGTTGCATCCCTACCTCTGGTATGTGTCATCTTACGGTCTGGGGAAGATGTTCCTTACAGGTGGCTGATGGGTTTTACATCTGTGCGAAAGTCCACTAAATTTGCGGAAGAGCGCCCGCCAAACGGCGAGATAATCTGTTAACGACAAAGACAAGGGAGTATGTGTGTCTGAGAAGGCGGAACACCAGCCAAGGTGGGTACTTCCGGGATACCAACCCCTTTTCAACCGCAGATCGGAAATTCACTCATAACGAAGGGTCGCGTTCTTAGCGATAGAAATAAGGTTTTCGCTGAATAAAGTGCCCCAGTATCCACATTTATGTGATAAGAGTAGCATACAGGGTGTGACGACCTCCCGATCGAGACCCGGATTGTGGTTTTTAAATGAGAGCGAACTGAAGTGAAGTAGAAAAAAAAAGATCGATCGAGCAGAGGGAAAGAAGGGTTGCTCGTGCTGAGCTACCGATGTTTTTGAGGTGATATCACTCGTCTATTTTCGATTCTGTTGAGTAGCTGAGATATTATGCTACAGTTATAATGTGATGTGTTCCACACCATATTTTGTGTTATGTTGCCCCTCGTCTCGTCCATATAAAATAAAGTTCTGTGTTTCTTGATAACTAGCTGTCTTATTACGGTACAAGGGGCAAAATCCCAAATGAAAAAGATAGTTGAAAGGGCGATACAAAAAGTCCTGACAGCTCTACAGACAACGTTTTCTACGCAAGGACTAACTAGACAGGGGCCTTCCGTTTGAAGCCTACTCCGAACGGTATTAAACATCCATGCCAATAGTAGGATTCGAACCCACAAACTGTGTACCCGATGCCAGCGCCTTAAGGCCTGTTCACATAGGAGTCCGTTGCGTTGCGTTAAGGAAAAGATGACGTTGAGACGAAAATAAACCAATCATATGCCTCCAAACGATTAGCAATGACATTTTTAACGCCTATGATTGGTTTATTTTCATCTCAACGTCATATGTTCCTTAACGCAACGCAACGGACTCCTATGTGAACAGGCCCTTAGTCATTCGGTCATCGTCCTACTTCATTTGGGAGAGGGGGGGGGGATTTTTTGTAGTTTTAACTTCTGCGTTCCGATTTCTTCTTCATCTGAGAATCTTGTTTAGTTGCAAGAATATTACAAACAAATCAGACTCATTAAAGTACGCTACTGCAAAAAAAAAAAAAAAACACATAATAATATAGAAAATAGTTTCGGAGTGATTTTAGGTGCCTCAATTGTATTCCCTCTTCCGCCTGATGCGTAAAAAATTGCACGTGAGCTAATAGTTTGCAGTATAAATTTTTTTAAATTTGAATTTACAGCCGAAAAACAAACGCACTCACGCACAGATAGAAACATTCTCGAAAATATACCTGAAAGAGCAAAACATTACAAACTGGCAGTAGTGATTTGTTTATCTGATGCACATTATTTCTTTCTTTGCTAATACGTGAAATATGCAAATTCGAGGTCTCCAGAACCCGAACAGAAAATTTCATTTCTTAAGGAAGCGATCGAGGCACGTCCATTGCCCTATCGGCCTGGGTATCTTCGCTACTCGATGTTTGAGGGGAAAGAAACATTTCTTAACTCGCAAAGGAAAAGGAACAAGAAGGTTTGAGAGTGCATGGAATTGTATTTTGATATTTTATGCCTTCAAAACTCGAATCTGAATATCTGAATTTCGTTTCCGGAATAGTAAAGCTTTTGGTAGACAGTGAACATCTATTATTTACAGTAACCCCGATTCCAGCAAATTGATTATTTCATGGCTGGTTTTCCTTTTTCTTCTTGAAATCATTTGGTTCTTTTACATTTCAATTAAGAAATTAGAATACACGCGACCTATTGAATCTAAATAAAGTAGTTAGGTTCTTACACCTAAATCGCTTATTACGTACTGGCGGTTCGCCCGGTGTTGCCCGGGTATTTTGGACAAGTCGGTTTATCTTGGTCATTTTATTTTACCCCTTCTACCCCCCACCCCCCTAATTGGAGACTTTGTATGTGACTAGTGTAACGGCATCGGGAGTGTCACTATTCATTAATCGTTTTCGATTATTTTTGCATGTCATCTCTTTCCCACTCCCACCCTTAGATGGGCTTGTTGTGTCTTACCCCCACAGAATTTTTTCTAGATTGTCATATGTGTAGGAAGTTTAGTGGAAATTACTCCAGGTGTTCCAGAGTTATGCTGGGACATTCATACATACATAAGTACATCTTTTTTTATATACAGGGTGGTCATAAGTGTAGCCTCATAGTGCAGCCTCATAGAATATCAAGAGCCTCATAGAATATCAGGAGGCCTCATAGAATATCAGGAGGCCTCATAGAATATCAGGAGGCCTCATAGAAGGCCTCATAGCCTATAGTGTAGCCTCATAGAAATCCTAGCACGAAATCTGTGTCTAGATATATTTTAACTGAATATAAAATATCCTTTAATACAGTTCAGTATGTAATCTTTGTACAGGGTGGTCATAAAAACACTTTGCGGATATATGGACCTCTAGCGGCCGTTCCACTCAACCGATCGAGATGAAACTTCAGCTATAGTTATTCAGTGGTCTGAGCTCGGGATTCTGTGAACGGTAACCAAGTGGTGCTCACGGTTACGATTATAGGTACATAAACTCGAAATTTTCTAATGGCAATGCCCACGTTTCCCATCGCAAAATGCTCAGCGCATGTTACAACCCCAAAGAACGTTGGAACGGTACGTGTATCACGAAAAACGGACGCGTTATGCAAGCACAAAAAAATACCTCTGCGAACGGCCAACAAAAGCACGATCGTGGCACATGGAAGAAATTTGTACATGACAGAGGCAAGACACTGATCACTGATGACAACACAGATCGGACAAAAGAAAATTTTTTATTTGGATTACATATTTACCATCACAGGAAACGCTCTTTAAGGCTTTCGCATGCGCTGAGCATTTTGCGACGGGAAAAATTGGCCGTTGCCATTCGTAAATTTCGAGTTTTTGTATCTATAACCGTAACAGTGAGCGCCACCTGGTTGCCGTTCGAGGAATCTCGAGCTCATACCTCTGAATAACTATAGCTGAAATTTCATCTCGATCGGTTGAAAGGAACAGCCGCTAGAGGTCCATATATCCGCAAAGTGTTTTTATGGCCACCCTATACAAAGATTACATACTGAACTGCATTACATGATATTTTATATTCAGTTAAAATACTATATCTAGACACAGATTTCGTGCTAGGATTTCTATGAGGCTACTGTATCTTGCATGACCGGAACTATCTCACGGTCACGATTAATGGTACTTCAAAAGCCTAAGGAGGCACTGCAATTAACCTTGCTAACTTTCAATTGCCACGCTAAGTGGAGGGGAATATCCCGCTGAGTGATTAGAAATTGCTGGTTAACAAATGCAAATGGTTGAATAATGGTGTTTTCCGCTTGTGAAGGAAGGAGTTTCAGAGGAAACTGTCATCACTAAGGCCCCTGATCGAAATAACTTCAGAAAGGGTAATACATAAACATCTACCAATCAGATGTTAGGGATTCCCAAGGAAACCTTATGGGGTAGATTTAATGAAAAAAAATGTAGTTTAAATTTTTCTTCCGTTGGAATATAACCTTCAAAGAATGGAATCCTTATGACTTCGACTGAATATTTTTTTAACTCAAATTATTAAGTTTGTGCAAAATAATTTACATTTATTTTCTTCGTCGCGTTCGTTTGATTTTGAGACGTTTTAATGTTATCTTTTTAGTTTGAAAATCAAACTGAAAATTGTTTAATGTACGGATTAGAGATAAAAGATGGTTTTAATCCCGTTTTATTAAAGTATAATATAACAGAAGTAGGCAAACTGAAGCCCGCGAGACGCAAATGGCTGTCTTCCCTTTTGTGTTTTTTATTTATTTATTTATTTATTTATTTTTTTTTTTTTGGGGGGGGGGTTCAAATCAAATCAAGGAAAATTTTTTTCTGTTTTTGAAATGTTTCCTCTGACACCACATTTACACAGTCGCGCTAGCGGTGAGTCGAATCGTTGGGGGGGGGGGCGAATATGTAAACGGTGTGATCGCCGTTTCTCCTTGTCAATCATGGCGCTTTTCTTGCACGAGTTAAAGGGGCGAATGGCGCCGAGGGATTAAAGGGGAGAATGGCGACAGGAAGTCTTGTTCACAGCAAGAGGCGGGAATGTGAGAACGGTCACTCGTGTCGATGCAGGAACGTGACTAATGTCCCGCGAATGTCTTGAGGGTGGCGCGAGCGTGAATGTCTATATGCGGCATAAGAATTTAGAGATAAATGGCTCTTAAGATTGTTGACAAGAGAACCCGATTACACCGAGTAAAAATACAACGGACCTCAGCCAATTAGATGCGCTCGATGCTTTCAGTGTGAACAGGTTCTCTTCCCAGCGCCAACGGAATCTGTGACACTGACAGTCTTCTATGAGAACAGGCGCTTTCAACGCTGACGAAAGACCACGTGATATGTCATAAAAATCGCAGATTATTTCTGAAGATCGTCTGGTATGGAGCACAAGTCGTTCCTCGTGCTAAAAAATACACCGAGTAAAAAAAAAACATGAACCGTCTGCCAATCAGAAGCTCTCGACGCTTTCTTTAGCACCAGCAATGTGAACAGGTTTCTTCTCCGTTGCAACTGAATCTTTAACGTTTTTTGCTGGCGGATTCAATGTGAACAGCCTTATAATACATCAAGGATCAAGGGGTTTACAGTTGGTGGAGCTCCACGGTCAAAGACTTCTTTCTGTAACTAACCCGTCAGCGGGCGCGCCTGTATACAAAGTGCAACATTTTCGTAATTTTGAATGGCTTGTTTTTACAGGTAAGGTTTGAATTTTCTAAGCAGTTTCTATTTATAGTTACACCCTTACTAATGCAGGTCTGCTTTTCTGACCTTTGTATTCCTTTCCATTCACTGTCAGTCCTGATTTAACCGTTGTAAACTAGCGATTATACTGGATTGCAATACGACAATAGCAGGTGGTGATTTAGTCGATCAAATATGCAGCTATTACACGGTATTCCGCATATCACGAAGATGGACAATCTCATTGTTTCTTAGGTTTATGGACATAATAGGAATCAATTCGCAAGTTGTCGTTATATGCATTAAACCAGACAGTTTTGAAATAAGGCGATTGTATCTGCATTCTTTGGCCTTTAATTATAAATATATCTCAATATTATCAACATTTTATATGTTGTCATAACACACGGAATTATCATTTTCAATTTGAAAATAAAAAGTTTATTACAAAAGAAATAATCAGGGTTGAAATACGTTGCACTTTGTACCACGCGCGCCTGTTGGTGTTCCAAAATTTGGCGCGCCCGCTGAGGGTTAAATGACAATTGGGATTAACTGCTGTTCTGCACGTGAAAAAGTCTAATAGCGCATATAGATTGGTGCAGAGTTCTCTGCCTGCAGACCTCCGACTCCTGTCATCACATTAGTCACGGTAACATTAGAAACGGTATTTAGAACCACCCCCATTCCCGCTCTTTGATCTGGTGTCTCCCCCGACCCCGCTCGACACTATTTGACCCTCTGACCCCCCGCCCTTTCTTTGATGGACCGCCAGAGGAGGCGATCCACGCATAGTACAGAGTACAGAGTGAACATAAATCACTGGATTCCCCAAGGCACAGGCAGAGAACTCTGCACCAATGTATATGTACCATAAGATATGGCCCATATAAATGAAAGTTAATTTAAAAATAAGAATACGATTGAAAACGTAAGGGCCTGTTCACATAGAATTCGTCAGCGCCATTCGTTAAAGATTCCGTTGGCGCTGGGAAAAGAACCTGTTCAAATTGTTTTTGTTACGAAAGCGTCGAGCGCGTCTGATTGGCTGACGACCGTTGTTTTTTTACTCTGTGTAAACAAGTTATCTTCTCATCGCCAACAGAATCTTTAACGCATGACGCTGACGAATTCTATGAGAATTTTCCGATGACTTTATTAGGGACCGAAGAAAATAAAAAGAATTTCAAAAGGAGAAAATTAGAAAAAAAATACTTAGTTAAATAATAAATAATAATAATAAAAAGAATCACCGGATTTTGAACCTGGAATGAAAGGTCAAAAAACGTTAGCGAATCGACAAAGCCAGCCACAACGGGATTAAATTAAAATAATCTTATATAGCATTTTTCTTCGTGAAAATACCAGTACTAACATAAAAGTCCAAACATATATTTTTCCGTATTTATTAAAAGTAGAAATGAAGTTATTGCGTTCAAAGGAATATGACGCCGAAAGAAAAGTAAAGGCAGGTGGATTTCAATGGAGTATAAGCTAAACTTTGAAAAATAAATATCATAAACTCGGATTTCCAATGTTGTGTCCATTCTTTTTAATAAAGGTTCATACATATAGAATTAGAGTATTAATATTTGATTTCACGAGGAAAGTTTTGGAGAAAATCAAGTATGCTCCACATTCAGATTTTATTAAACCCTAAAAGGTCTGCAAATTCTATTTTTATGTGTATAACGTGGATATTACTGCTTTTAATTAAAATACATTATGTACTTCTATAATTATTATTGGATAAGATTTTTTCTTTCGATTAAAGTTATGTAATAGTTTGTCGTTTCTGTAATATTTTATCATAAAAGTAATATTTAATACAAAGTATTGAACTTATATTAAGTATGCTGTGTACTAACCCTATTGGATTCGCTCACCTCAGTGTTTACATATAGAGAAAATTTGTCTACTGTTTACAGGTACATGAATGCTGATAATCCAATATTCATTTTATAAATTTTGTCCAGCAAAGGAATTTATAAGCGCTTTAAAACTCACTATACCAGATTTTTTCCGTGAATAATTTAAATTTTAAAATATTGTTTTGCATTTAAAAAAAAGGAAAAATGACGCAAGGTGTAAAATTTCTTTCTATATTACAGAGTGCAGTTAAGGAAAAAATCTTTTAATCCAAGTCGGCAATTCTTGGGCAAATTTCCTCCATAGGTAAACATTTAGGTGAGTGAATACAACAGGGTTAGTACACAACAGCCTTGAGTACATTTTGTCGCCCAGTAGCTAAGTGGTTAAGACATAAGCCTGTCACGCGTGGGGTAGGGATGCGACATCGATAACAAATCATCGATGTTTTGAAACATCGATATTCAATATTAAAACATCGATGCTAATAAAACATCCCCCAAAAACAATCGATGTTTTTAAACATCGATGTTTTAGAGCATCCATTTTTTGAAACTGGTTTAGTAACCTCTAACATTAATGTTACTTCGGTTAGTCGTGGGGGGGGGGGGATGATTTAATTTTACTCTCTGATTGGGCTGACACAAATGACAAAAACTTGATTGCTTTTGCCTTGGGCTACATTGATGACTCAAAATTCTCGTTGTAAATATCGCCATGTTTTGCCTTCAAATGTCCAGATAAATTCGTGGTATTGCCAGACGTTTTGAGGGACTTAAGGCAAATATCGCATTTCGCCAATTTGTCAGAGGTTTTGCAAAAATATATCCAAACGGTACTTTTAGGAGGCATCTGACTAATAATATTAACGTCAACTTATATAAAACCAGAACAAAACAAAAACTTAAATGGCTGCTCTCGTGTATATACTATTTATAAAATAAAACCCCATCGAAGGTTCTGAGTGTCAAGAACATTCCAAGCGCTCTGATTGGTTCATTGGTTGCTGATTGCCATTTGTCTGTTTGCTAAGGAATCGTTTCCCCTTTTGTATTCGTTCTTTATCAGAATTCAAACTTACATTTACTGAGTGTGAAAATTATGCTACGTGGTAAATTTTTTTTTATTCTGGTACTTTTTCATTAAAAAAACCCATCAAGACAACGTAAAACATCGAGCACAAAACATCGATGTTAAAAAAAACATCGCCCTCAATAAATCGACGTTTAGAACATCGATGTTTTTATCAAAACATCGAGGTTTTGAAAACATCGACATCGATGCAGCATTCCTAGCGTGGGGTGCGGGTTCGATTCCCTCATAAGACTTGGTTGTACCGCTCTTGGGGGACCGCTCAGTCTTCCGCCTACAAAAAGAGCCCAGTCGAGAAAGGGGAACTGCAACATATCGTCCATCGCCGGTGTCATCGTTTGTAAATAGAGTTCTTCTGTAATTGTGTGATTTCTGTGTTTCTATTTCCTTGTATTCATACGTACACCGTGCTGGGGTGTAATGTCGTCAGCCCCCACGGACATTAGCCCCAAAAAAAGTAATACATTTTGTCTTTCAAAATTGTTAATTATCTGATTTCTGAATGCTACAGGCCTAATTCTCCAGTTACACTGCGACACTTTTTATAGGCTTCATTGTGGGGGGGGGGGGGGCTCCCATTTGTTGACAAACGTTACTCACCTTTGCGGGAAGTAGAGAAACATCCTGTTTTAGGCAGAATTTGAAATAGGGTCCACACAGTGGTTGCACGTTTGCTAACCCCTATACAACATACTTGAAAATAAAATGTAAATGAAAGGTTAGGAATGTTTTAAGGTAATTCAAAAATAAATCTATACCTGAAAAGACGGGAAATAATTAATGAAGATTTATCCTCTAGTTTCTTCGGAAAATTTATTAAATATTTTATAGAGGTTAATTAACTTCTCAATTGAATGGAACCTCGATCGATCGTTTCCCGAATAATCGTTTTCCCCCCATCTAAAGTACTGATAGGCAAAACAGGGGAGTGCACTACCCAGAAATATAACCCGGCGTGTAATATTACACGCCGGGTTATATTTCTGGGTGATGGTTCTTCAGGGTACTTATTTTACCCAGAAGAATCATCTCGTTTTTACAGTGTAGTGTAAAATATCGGCATTTCTGTCTTATTGTTTAACAAGAGGAATTAGCTATAGATTCAACCAGCATTAACCCTCCAGGACGCGAGCAAACAACACTGACGCGAGGACGCGCGTGGGGTCGAAGAGCCCCGATGAATCAATTTTGCACTTTTTATGATTAAAAATGGATTTTACTTAGGTTTTAAACATTACAAATGAAAACGGATAGAAATAATAACATTTTAGGCAAGAATTTCAATAAAAAATTGACTAACCATTTAATAGCATAATTTGCATACATAAAAAGCATGTCCGTTGCAGACATTTTTTTCACATTTAACCCAAATGGTTTTTGATTTTCTATCTTTGATTTCAGCCAGAGTCGTTTTTTTTACCATCGCCATCTCTTTGAAAATTACTGGCTATGCTATCAGCGTAGATACTCGTGCAATTTACAGCGTTGAGCAAAATTGTATCATCAACTAAAAGCTGCCAAGAATCTAGTGAAGAAGACACATTTTTGGCTATGCGAACATTTCCTGGAAGCTTGGTGAAAATATTGCAAGATGGGGCTCTGACGTTTTGTCGGAATTTTTGCTTTTTCCATTTTGCGAGACCATCTTTACGAATGAAATATTCTTGGGGGGGGGGGAGGAATCGTCTTCATCACTGGAATTAGTTTCTTCTTCAGATGACGATTGATGGTCACTATGCTATTCATTGTCATTTATTTCTTCAGCTTCTTCAGCCAAAGACTCCTCATCCATTGAAACTTCGGCCAACATAGCCCGTAAGCGCTTTGTCTCTTCCTCGAAACTCAAATATCGTGACATGACAGCAAATAAATCCACTACGGTGTTGCGACGAACCTATAACACCATCACGCACGCAGGGCCTGATAGACCCGAGGAACCAGTTTTTGACCGGAAGAGTGGTAGAAAAATGTCTGAAATTCCAGAATCTGAAAGAATGTGACTTAAGGGGCAGTTACACAAGGAATTGCCCATCTCTGAAAACCAGTGGTGTTTTTCAGAACCACTGTTTTTCATTACATTTTGCAGTCGGGTCTTACAGGCCCGAGGCGCGTTCTCGAGGGTTAAATAAGAAAACGCGTACTGCAGAATTATTTTTTGATGAGAAGGTATTTGCTTTTCAGGCGTGATTCTTACATAAACTTTTAACCGATGCTATGCAAGACACAGCTATCGGGGTTTTCATGCTTCTAGTTCTGAATTAACGGATGTATACAATAAGGTATTATTATTACACATTATGAACATAAAAATACGTTGCCGACCACAAGGGTTAAATTTTCTGTGATATCATTCAAACAACCATAGATGAGGGATAATTGGACCAAAAAGATAGAGTTACAAATTTTGCCTATCCCTTAAAAAATCTTTCAAGAAATATCCTTCCTCAGTGTAAAAGTTTCATACACACAATGAAATTCTTTGTGAAATTTAGTGTAGTAAAACTTACGTACTGAGAATACTCGTGCTAGAGTATTGAGGATACCATTTGCCTGCCACATAAAAAAGGATGTTCTGCTTAAATTCATGTCACGGGAAATTATAGCAAAGAGCGTAAATTCTTATTGATACAAAAAATTGCTCATTTAATACCGCGATAAAAATGAAGAGGCAATTTTTCATTATTTTAATGCTGAAAAGTCTTCCTGCGTGAATGTGAGTCTCACACTGGTCAGTACCTCAAAAGTATACACGAGCCAAAATGTCCGTTGTTCAGATATTGATTTTATTGGTAAACGATGGTGAGGTGCCGATTTTTTTTTTACTTAATCTCTAACACTAAAAAATAGGAAGTTCTTAAACAATAAGGGCAAATGCAAAAATGAAATGTAGACTTCATAAATTTAGCAGTGAAGGAGATAAAACCTAAGTAATTTTAAATTAAATATCTACCAAGAAAGTTCATTTTTATTTTTAACTACCTGAAAACCCGCATTGTGCTACGGAGTACATTCCATTCAAATTAAATACAACGTCAATGTATGCAATGAATGCCATATATATATACATATATATATATACGTATATATAAATAAAATAAATACGACGATCAATGTATACAATTGTTGTAAAAAAACAATAAAATATATTTATAAAAAAATCGTAAGGGATATTTTTATAGACAAAATAATGTAGAAGAAAATATTCAAATTAAATGTAATAGGACATACTGAAGAATATAGTACAGTTAATATAGTGCAGTTTGAGGAACATAATATTTTTTATTGTATTTTAATATTTTTTGAATAATGTCCAATCGTCTGCCACATTAGCAAGAAAAATTTTTTTTGTCTATTTAGTTGTTATGCACGTAACGATAAATTAATTTAAAGTACCAGAAAAAGAAATCACGTGATCAACATTTAATAAATTAAATTCTAAAAATGTATCTTTAAAAATTCACCAAAAATCAGAAAATGGAGGTAAAGATTCGAAAAAGATCTCATTTTAAAGGAATTTGTATGATCTTTCTCATGTTATAAATTTTATAACCCTCAGATTATTATTTTAAATGTAAACTTTAAAAAAGTTACTAAAATGGGTTAAAAATTTAATTTAAAAAAATCTAAGAAGATTTTTTTTTAAATCTTTCTTAGTGCACCCCTACTCTATAAGAAGAATCGCCATGCAAAATGTCAGCCCTTTAGGTCCAGCAGTTTGGTCTGGGCGTTTTCAGTGAGTCAGTGAGTTACGGAACTGTTTTATATATATAGATGACGAAGGGCTTATACTGATAAGATATAAGCTTTGCACACACTGAACAAACAGAAGATAGTGATCGAAGTCATCACCTCCACAGTTCCTGTTGTTGTTACTAATCCCTCCTGATCTAGAGGCGCCATCTAGAGAAGTCCATGAGTCCATATATCCAAAGTAGGTCCACGAAATGGCGAGGATCGGTAATGGAGTCCTTCCTAGATAAAATGACAAGTAGGTTAAGGGGGAAAGCATCTGTTGGCCAAAGACCGGGAGCACCGGAAGGTAGAATGGTCGAGATATTGAGAAAGACAACAGTTCCTGTGTTTCTCAATATCTCGACACCTGAGGACAGCTGTGGACCTGTGGACATCCATGGACAGCTGTGCGATACAGCAGGTGGCTCCTGTGTATTACATTTCCAGAATTACAGAGCATACGATAAGGCTCATTAAAGAAGCATATATAGTATAGTTGGGTACCGAGGCAGTCATGCCCAGTAATCCAGTGTTGCACAGACTTCCTTCTGGCGTGAAGGTCAAGCTGAAATTTGAATGACAGAGATTGTCGTGGAAAGAGTTTACTTTTTAAAGGAGGTCTCGTTGTTAGTATGACCAAGAAAGTACATATGCGTTTATGCTTTCTTAATCACATATCAGCATTTAAAAGTGTCTTACCTTATTATGCAGTCAAGTGGAGAAAGGGGTTACTGTATCACAGGTTAAAAATATCTAAAGTTTAAAATGGAATGTATTTCATAATGGGGTAAGATTTTAAAAAAGGAAATATGACAGTTAATAAAGATAGAAAGTACTCAATAAAATGATTAAAGTAACCTAATACAAATTTGAAGGTGCAAAACTAACCAAAGTAAAAGTTATTGACAGTGCGAAAATGACACTGAGAAAAAATATTCAACAAATATTTCACTCACTTGGATTTTAATTCTAATTTCGGAGTTCGATGTGTAGCTCCCATGAACAGGAAGCTGACTACAACTGTAAAAAATTTTTCATTCATTACCGATAAGGGAGTTGTTAACCCCATCCTCCCTTCCAGGATGATGCTGGAGATAGTAAAAATTAAAATATACGTTCAACAACACTTAAAAAAAATATATACTTTTTTATTTTCTAATTACAAGGTTCAGTTTTTTTGTGTCAGTTTTTTTGTATTTATTTCAAATTGATAACCTAATTTGCAAATTTTTCTTTAAATAAAGCCTCTGAGAGAGAGAAAGTATCGCATTTACAAACATATTTTAAATAATGAAGGTAAAATTTTCATTTATGGTCAATGAATTTAAATACTTAGCGTGGGATGCTACGAAAAATACGTTATGAAAATTTTACTATAAAATATAGATAAGATTGAGTTGGAAAATTTTATTTAGTGTTTATTAATGGTGATATATATATATATATATATATATATATATATATATATATATATATTTATTTATATATATTTATATTTATATTTACGGAGTTTAGCGTTAATTTATTAGAATTAAGTTTCCTACTACATGAGAGCTAAGAAAATTTACCCTCTCGGAAAAAAAATGTACAGAATAATACCTTGCTTTGCCTTTTTTTGTGTGTGCTAAATACCGGTGCTTCTTTACTGAATACATTGGCATCATAAATTGCGTAATTTGTTTAATTTAATTCAAATTAACTTTAGCAGTAAAGTGTTGTCATACCATACAGGAGTTTACCCTGTAATTTAACGATCGTGATCATACAGTTTAGAATAGAACCTTAATAAATTGATGCGTGCATGTGTGGGACAAGCAAGGAAACATAGAGAATTGGCCGTTATCATACTTTCATTCGACAATACTGAAAATTATTTTAAAGTAAAGTCAATAATAAAATAAGGTTCACATTCATATTGTCAACTAATACATGATGAATCCAGAAGTATAGGCAAAATATTCAGTCAAAGCAAATATTTCTAAGATCTTTCGGGAGGCACTTACGGCTGTTGAAGGTCAGACTCGGCATCATCATGTCAGCCTACAGGAACCTCCTCAAGTCTCCGCGACTACACAATCGGCTCTCCAGGGTCAGAACTCCAGTACCCGCAAGCGAAATCTCTCGAACTTTTTTTTTGAGGGGCTGGTGTCCGTTTCTCGCGGTCATTGTGGCCTGCCCTTTTCTCTCTTATTGGACAATAGGTTGCCCTTATCTTAATAGTTCCTGCCCCAACTGGTCCCTTATTTCTCTGATCATTTTCACAGTATACCAAGTGCGTCCCCGGCATAATTTTCGTTTGCGATACCACTTTGACAATTATTTGAAAGTTTTATTGTGGGCCACAAAATAACTTGAACTTAACGTCACCATCTTTCTTACAATCTCCAAGTCTTTCCATCGCTATCACAGTATTCCTCAAGTCTTTTTTGCCCTCTGGAGTGGTCATAAAGTTTTATTATTGAGAGTCCCTAGACCACACACAGAAGTTTCTACTTCTTGGAATTATATCATCTATTGCTTCTACAGATCCGACATTAAATACGGGTTTTAGATTTATTTTTTAATGTGGGGTTTTACGCCCCTATTACAACACTTAAAGATTGAATATTTTAAAAATATTTCATAGTAACCTCCTACAGCTTAAGAGGAACCCCCATATAAAATTTCAGCTTCTTAAGACTTATGGTTCCAGACATACAGTAATCTGTCAGTGAGTGATATTTGGCTTTTATATACAGGGTGTCCCAAAAAACCTTTTTTAAACACATTTTTAAAATGTATAACAAAAAAGGTATACAAGGTAAGAACTGCAAATTCACAAATGTGTTACTGTATACATTTAAGCTTTTTCTGAGTCGAAAAAGTTGAACGGGTGGCGCTAGTTGTACCCTGAGAGTGAAAGTTGTAAAATGGCTACTCCATCAGCGAAAGAAAAATTGTTGGCTGGTATTTCAAAACGGAACCTGTTGCGCAAGTGTACCGAAATTTGGAAAATATCTTCCAAGTCGTAACAACTTCTTAAGAGGACAGTGAACTTTCAAAATTGTGAAATTTGTCCAAAAATTCGATTTTTTATTTTATTGAATTGTGAAACTACGGACGAGTAGGAATGTGTTGCAACAAGAATTTTTAATTTTTGTGATTACTTTCCTAGTCATAGGCATTTGTATTTAATTTAGATATTATCTGGTTACTAATAGCAATAACTTTAAATGCATTTTTCTCAAAATAAAAATTTTCATGTCATACGAATATTCAAATTGCTCCAGGCGCATTTAAGTGATACTATCGTATCACTTTGAAATTTAAGTTTTATATACTTAACTGCATACCAAATAAATCTTATTGAAAAAATTATGCTTCGTATCTCATAATTTCTAAATTTTGTACTTGAAAAGATGATTTAGAGGTATTTTGCGTAATAAAAAGCGTGCTTTCACTATTATTATTTTTTTCTCTTTATATTTTTAATGAATGCTTAAAATAAGCAATAAGTTTCATTGTTTGTTCTATAAGGTATCCTGTAAATAAAAATTACCATATTATATGCAAAAGAAATGCGCATGGAACATTTTTAATTAGGCCAATTTTTTATATAAATCAATAATTCATAATTCATAAATTATTAATATTTCATCATTAAACTTTAACCACTTTTACATATGTATGGTACTAATCACATATTCAAATTTCAAGCAAATCGATTCAAAACAAAAAAAGTTAGGTTTGAAGGTCCACTGTCCCCTTAACTTGGTATAGATTTATAACCAATCAATCTGAGACTGACACCAATCACATGCTCTCCGTGCCACAAAAAGTTGCACAGATTGAAATTCATTGACTATATTAAACACAACTCTAAAACATAAGGTAACATATATGTGAATTTCTAGCTCCTACCTTGTGTATTTTTTTTGTATAATTTTTCAAAATGTATCAATGTTTTTTTGAGACACCATGCATATAGAGATAGACTAGCTGAAAACCCGCACTTCGCTACGGAGTACATTTAAATTAAATACAACGGTCAATGCATGCAATTAGTGCCAATATATATATATATATATATATATATATATATATATATATATATATATATATATATATATATATAATAAATACGACGATCAATATATACAATTGATGTAGAAAAAAATATATATATTTATAAAAAAATCGTAAGGGATATTTTTATAGACAAAATAATGTCCAATCGTCTGCCGCATTAGCAAGAAAAAAAATATTTTTTTGTCTATTTAGTTGTTATGCACTTGACGATAAATTTATTTAAAGTACAAGAGAATGAAATCACGTGATCGGCATTTCATAAATTAAATTCTAAAAATTAATCTTTAAAAATTCACCAAAAATCAGAAAATGGAGGTACAGATTCGAAAAAGATCTCATTTTAAAAGAATTTTTACGATCTTTTCTGTGATATAAATTTTATAACCCGAAAATGATTATTTTAAATGCAAACGTAAAAAAAGTTACAAAAACAGCTTAAAAATTTAATTTAAAAAAAGCTAACAAGAATTTTTGAAAAAACTTTCTTAGTGCACCCCTACACTATTAGAAGAATCGCCATGCAAAATTTCAGCCCTTTAGGTCCAGCGGTTTGGTCTGTGCGTTGTATGTCAGTCAGTCAGTCAGTCAGCGAATGAATGAGTCAGTTACGGAACTGTTTTATATATATAGATTTGACTTGCATCAACATCAGCTTACTGTTTAAACAAAGAATAGAAAAACAGAGAAACTCAGGGAAAAAAGGGAAATGAATTATTTATCTTGAGAGAAAAAACCAGCTTGTTCCTTCATACAAACAAATTCTTAGAACAAATTATGCAGTACTCCACCCCTGATTTTCATTTTGTTCCACCTACGAACTATTTTTATTCGTTTTCTACAACGTTCCACAGATGTCATCGGCACTGAAGGGTAAACCTCGTGTGTTTAAGTATTTAATTATTCTTCATAATAACAAGAGAATAAGCTGGGTAAGTTAGTTTAACTGTAATTATCATTTAACAGTAAGCTATGAAAATTTATCTTGTACGTCTGGGTAGTTCCCTCCCACAGCTCTTAAAAAGTCATCTGGTGGTGTAATTACCGAATGACGTCCACAGCCACAGCTTTAGTTATAATGGTTATTTATTGCAAATACTACAAATATCATAGGTCAGGGTTGGGCAACCTTTTTGAGAGTGCGTCCCAAAATCGGCCAAATCTCTGACACAAAATATTTCCACGTGCCAACCAAAATTTCATGAGGACATACTATAATTTAATATCTTGGCATTTGATTTGTAAGTGATAATTAAATCATGTAAAACAACTGAATGAAATAAATTGCTACAGGTTTTCACGAAAAAAGTGTTTTTGTGGATATTTTGTACAGGTAGCCCTCCTACAGCCCGGCATCTTACAACACGGTTTCGCTCTAACACGATAGGATAAATTGCGGGATCCCTCGTACAACACTGCAACCTGTAACACGGTTTCGCTCTAACACGATAAAAAAATTGCAAAACCCTTTGTATAACACTGTACTTCTGCAGCACTAGATAACATGATATTTGTTTAACACGTTTAAAAACTAAATTACCTTAAAATAATGACGGGAAGGAATAATGAACTATCAGTGGCCTTACATAAAAATGCATAAACAAGTTATAAATTATTCATTTATATCTCTATAAAATTACAAGAAGGTATAAGCTTAGCTGAAAATAATGAATCACTTTTCTTGAATGCAGACCCTTCCGCTCAAAGAAGCCGAAAATTCAAAAAGGGAGCTGCAAAATGTTTATGTCCGTACCGTGAAATCTACAATGACTTTGTAAGAACCAGCAAAAAAACTAAAATTACAGATTTTTTAGAGCGGGGGTTCTCAACCTTTCAGGCTCTGTGCCCCCCTTTGAACACTGATGTGAGGTCACGCCGCCCCCTCCCACCATCACCACCATATGTGGTCAATACAAGTAATACAATCGGAATTTGAAACTGAATCTGGTTATTAAATGAAAATATAGAATAGATAATTTCATACACAAAATTTAATATTACTACTCATATCTTAATTTGGAACATATTATTATTAGAACATATGAAATTAAAGAATTAAATACAGATCAAATATATTTGAGGTAATCGAGGATCTAGGTGAGGTTGGCATGTAATACCAGTCACTTTCACAACATTAATGAGAGGGCTGGCACTGTTTGTCCTTGACAAGTTTTTGAATATAAGGTTGTAACTATGACAAAGCACACCTCAGGTCACTTTCAACGTCCAGACGTACGACAATTATAGTGTTTTTGCAATTACACAAATTATCGTGTACGACAATTACCGTGTTCGTGTTCGTATGTCGAAAATATGTTACGGTTACATTCTGAGTGCAAAATTGAGTACAGTAAATTACAGTTAGTTTTACTTCTTATTTTACTTTTTTTTTAAACTCACGCCTCCCCTGAAATTTCTCTATGCCCCCCAGGTTGAGAACCGCTGTTTTAGAGGATAGAAGGTGCAAAAACTCTAAATGAAGAAAAAGGTTCTGAAAGTTAAGGTGATATCGTTCAACCGAAAAAAACGTTCTCGTTTGATTGTACTGAGCAGTGATGAGGAAGTAATTTATTAAGTTGTTTATATGTAATTTTTTTAAAAAAAAGCTTGTTTTTAATAAGTTTTCGGAACGTAACCCACCTTTTTGTATTGGCTCTGGGTTTCATATAACACGGTTTCACCCAACACGGCATTTTCTAGGAACCTATCTACCGTGTTATAGGAGGGTTACCTGTATTAGTATTTTGTATTCCTGGTTTCGATAGGATTGAATAAAATCTCTTCAGAAGGTACACACAAATTTAAATTTATTATTCTGTAAATTCTTCAGGCGCATACAAAAATTCAAGCAGAAAGCACATAACATCTGTCTTCTATACAGCAGAAAACTCTGAAAATACGTCAGGATACCAGAGTCTTCAATACAATGCACGCCTAACGCACTTTCAATACATATAAGCCTCAGCAGAAACGAACACACTGAGTTCCAATGCAAATGTCAGGAATTTTTATAGACTTCCAAACCGCCCCCCCCTACCAGTCATTCAGCTAGATATTTCCAGAAGCCTCTAGAAAGATCTAGAGGGCAAGTTGGCGACCATTTGGAGCCATATCGCCAAATTTCGCGACCAAAAAAGTCACCAAATTTATCGTCAATTTGGCGATAACTCTCATATTTGGCTAGATTACCATAGACTCGTAAAATGTGTAACATTATTATTAATGTAAAAATTTAGGAGTCAGTCAAGTGCTTTGAAAATAAAATCTCAAAGAGTGGACTTAGTCGATTTCGCTTGGGAATGGCCCATATAAGCAAAGAATATTAATGTTTATTTAATTTTCAAAATAATCAGTAATTTGTTTGTTAGAAAAAATATTTATCGCTTTCCCATCTTTGCTATTTTCTTACGGACTGTAGCAGATTTCCATAAATTAATATATCCCTCATCACATTCCGACTTGTGCAAGCCTGCTCTAATATATTCAAGGAAGTGTTTTAACTGTATTCTAAACCAATTTTTAGAATTCATATTCAGTACACTCTACAGCACACGCACACGAGCATAAACTTAATTAATAAAATCTTGTAATGGTTAAATGAAACTTAATGTCTTTTCTTTTACATGCATACGAAAAAAAGAAAAATCGGTCACTTTAATTACAACAGTATCTTTACTTTAACTTCCAGGAACATAGAATCCCTGCAGTATACATTTCTTAAAACGGTTACATTATCATAAAGTACCGTTTTCTCAGGGGGAATTTTAAATTCGGCTTTAATGCATCCGGATAAAATAATTCATATTTTCAATTACATCATAAGGTATCTTAAACTGATAGATATATTTCATATCTGATAAATTTAATTAAGGTTACCTTTTAATTATATATAAATTGCATTTTTCCTCGACTTTTCACCAAAACCCTTAAGATGTGATTTTTGTTATCGAAAAAAATGCGTATTTTAACCGTTAATAGATCTAATTCATATCTTCTGAGGATTCATTCTTTGGTTAAAAATGATTTCATAAATGAGTCATTAAAGAAGGTAGAAAATGTAAATACATTTCCCAACTTAATCGCAATAATTTAATTAAACTTCAATGTCATTACATTGAAAATTTTTTTTTACTTGTTCCCCGATTTTAACCTTCTAAAGTTCTTTTATTCTAAATTGTCTGATCTTTTGGGCCAAGGGACACCAGATGGAAATTTTCATTTCCTTTAAAAGCTTTCATAGATATTTTTTTTCTTCATATAATCATTTATGAATTTTAAAAAGGATAAAGAAAATATTTTTTATGATATTCCCTTGCGAAAGATATGTATATATAGATTACAACTTAAGTTTATTCATTTCAATTTAAATGGCTTTATTCATCCAAACGTTAATTAATATTTTCAAGAAAATTGTGAAATTTAATAGTGACACCTGGTGTCCGCAGTTAGAAACTCATTACTTCATTATATACTATAACTAGCGGCCCGTCCCGACTTTGTCCGGGTTGAACAAAATATTATACCAATAAATTTCCAGTTGATAGCCAATAGTAAATCTTTTTTTTACCTTAATAATAAC
>OU015502.1:119257697-119275197 GCA_907164885.2 Dolomedes plantarius
AGCCGAACTTTATTACATTCCGAAAAGTTAAGTTGACAGCTTTAGTGGTTTGACTTGTGAGGGAAACGGTCTTTAATTTCCCCACGGGTTCCGAAACTGGTGGAACCGAACAACACATTCCTTGAAAACACGCAGCTGTGTTTTCCAAGAGCTTGTGGGGTTTCGGGAAAAATAACCTCTAGTTTCAGTACGCTACAATGTACCTCTGTTCACAACAGTCGTATTTACCTTCGCAAAATTGTGCTTTTATTATGTGAGTAGCATGAAAATTTTGCATTTTCAAGCTATCTGAATTTTGAATCACGATTTCTAGGAGTATGCTTTGTTAGTTCGTCTGAAGGTTCGATGCAGTGACATTTCCCAGTCACCTATAAAAATATCCCTCCAGAGTACATCTTGGCAGAGGCGGTTATAACAAGGTTCAAACCTACATCCATGGAAGTTTATGAAATGATTCTTTCAGAGAAATCGGAAGCACATTAAAAAATAGTATTACTATATGTAGTCCAGGTCCTATAAAAACTTCGGAAAAAATCCTTTAAGCTGACAGCCATGCCTTTGAAAATATTGGTGTGTTTTTCCTCCTTTGTAATTACTGGAATTGTAAAAAAAAAGAGTTTTAAAGAAAAAAATCGTTGTCGCCTTTGATTCGAAGTCGGCAATCATTTGCAAAATTTTCTCCATAGGTTAACATTCAGAAAAGCGAAACCAAAAAGGCTACTACGCATTAGTCTTAAACAGTTACCGAATTCAGGTTTCTGGACTTCGAAGCTAGCGTCTTAAAGCTTTTGTGAATTAACCCATCTCGATTCGCTCACATCAATGTTAACATATGGAGAAAATTTATGTACTATTTGCAGCTACATAAATGATGATAAAATGGTATTTCCAGATAGCCTGACCTTTTCTGCACCTTGCAACAGTATTCTTTTTATAAATTTCGTTCCCCAAAGGAATTTATCAACTTTTAAAACACACTATACCATACGAAAGCCTTATTTGAGTGGTGGTACAACTCCATTCTTCTTCATTTTGAGATACAGAACCTTAATGTCTAATAAGTGCTGAGAAATGACTGCTAAAGTCTGGTTTGTAATGCCCTCTGTTGGCGGCAGAAATAAGCTGGAGGTGTACCAGTTTTAAAAATAAGATAGAAATGACTTCTATGAACATGAAAATGAGGCTAACTCCATTTTTAAAAAAATGGAGTTGGGCCACTATTCAAATAAGGCCTTCAAATTTTTTCTCAAAATCTCTTAGATGGATCCACTGCCACCACTTGCTGAACAGAAGTAAAAAGTCTTTGCATCCGCAAGTGATAGATGACATAAATTGTCATGAAGTTTGGATAAGGTGAAATAATTATGATTTTGATTAAAATGGTGAAAATCTGATTAAATGTTCTTTATATAAACTTAATTTTCCGTTCGGGAATAAATATTCATAAAGAAAGAGTTAATGTTGTAATAGAATAGATTCCAAAAGACGTAAAAAATATTTGAGTCGTTTCAACAGATTGGTTTTAAACGACTTAAGGCTGGTTTGTACTAACCCTATTGGATTCTCTCTCCTCGGTGTTAACCTATGGAGAAAATCTGTCTACTATGTACAGCTACATAAATATTCTTAAACCAACAAAAATGGTATTCTCAGACAGCTTTTCAGCACCTTGCAACAAGATCCATTTTATAAATTTCGTCCACCAAAGGAATTTAGGATCGCTTTAAACACACTATACCAGATTTTTTTTTCCTCCGAATAATATAAATTTGAAAATATTTTTTACATTTTTTAAACGAAAAATGACCCGTGGTGTAAAATTTATTTTTCTATTACAATTTAAATACAATTAAAAAATACAACTTAAAAACAATTTACAATAAAATCTTCAAATCCAAGTCAACAAACCATGGACACATTTTCTCCATAGGTTAACATTGAGGTGAGCAAATTCAATACGGTTAGTACATAGAAGCCTTAAGATAAACTTATCGGCCAAGAAATTCTCCACATAAAAGTGTTCTACAAGAACTATAATGCCTTTGGTACTTAAAAAACCACTATTATCGATGAGAAAATAAGAGCTTTTGAAAAATGTATAGATCATTAGAATGGACTCATAAGAGTAAAACTAAACACCCCAATGTATGAATACTTATAATTGTTTCCGTTTTTCTACTACTCTACTGTTCCAACACAAACAATAACCAGAAACCAGATTACTCCTTTTTTACAACTAAATTTCTTGGTGATGATGCAAAAAGTGCAAAGTTTTTCAAATGCATTTGCTGACACAACAGAAACTTCATTACTTAAAGGAAAGCAAGAACATATGATGTAAATATACGAGTAAAATTCCTGCTTATTAAAAATTTTTAGCATTCAGCAGAAAGAGAACGAAATAGATATGTAGTCCAATTTGATTATAAGGAGCATGAAGGAAGCAGTATTTTTCTCGTTAAATCGCTGTGATTGTAAAAATTCTTTTCATTGAATTATACGATGTAAGCATTTATTTTTCCATTAGATTCAAGATAAGAGCTGTGTAATTTGCTTTGAAATAAGTATACAGTCAAATTGGCTAATTACGAGCCAGAAGAAACTTTGTCCATAGACAAAAGCGCTTATTATTTATTTTTTTAATGCAACCTAAAATGAAGTTGTCTATTTTTTTGTTACGGATATTGTCTTCGTAACCCAATTTTTGTATGTTATTTTTGTTTGTTGTTTTGTCAGTCTCATGCCCTAAGGGACATCGTGATTTTAATCCCTCATTTTGAAAGATTCTACAGATTTTTCGAGCGTTTTAAACTCCTTAAGTATGTTGAATGAACGTTGCGGCATACCAGGAAATGAGACACAGTGCAAATGTATTAGCAAAAAGAGGAATTTCAATATTCCTCTATGTCCCAAAACTCTGTATACTTTAAATTTAGAAATATATACCGGAAAACAGCCCAAATGTCAATTTAGTGTCAGTAATTCCCTACTAGATGTTGTTCTGCGATTATCTGATCCAATTTTCAACAGCGGTCGCAATGTAACAGCAGATAATTGGTTTACCTCTATTGATGTTATAAAAGCCCTAAAAGATTAAAAACTTTCTTACGTTGTAACAATAAGAAAGAATAAATAAGAAATTCAGTGCTTTACGGGTGACATCACTTTCCTGGTCTTTGATTCGTCTACTATTTTCCCGACAAGAGCTCAGCTGATAGCTTGCACGATTGACTTACGTGAACCCTCATCTATCAGTGGGAGGCACAGAACTAACATCCTTTTATCTGTAGTGTCAGGATTCCAGACTGGCTGGCGCTATGCATCGTCGGCAGCCTTGTTGACACCATATTTTGTCTAGCTCGTCCTTTGCCCGCCAGCTTTACCTGCTTTCATGTGCATTCTTGTGGCTGGCTCACAGAAAATCGTCAATTTTGAGAGAGGGTTTTATTTAATTGGGAGAATCAATTTGATTTTTCACACCTGTAATAAATGGGATGTGAATACGCGAAATCTAAATTGGTAGGGCCACACAGCCGGTATTGTGAGCAGAATTTATGACGCCTCATGGCGCCTGTGAGCAGAGCGTCGGCAGTGCACAATAACACGGGCAATATAACCATAAAATAAGTAAGAGGACAGCAGCCATAAATCGAAGATCAAAGATTAGGAAACTGGTGCATGAGGAGTTGAGAAATTTCCCAGACGAGGAGAGGCGCCCAACATAATTAAAAATGCAAATCATAAAACATGAACCAACCTATGAACTAAGTGGCTCAGCCCCCAACACAATCAAGAGGCGGGGCGAGCAAATAGGAAGCCAAAAAGGCAAGAACCAATCACAAAAAAAGAAAAGAAATATATATACATGGTGTGAAGCATTTTTAAGAGAGAGCCCCATGACTTAAACAAAAATGAACAAAAAATAACGGAGCCACCGCTTGGCCAACGAAATTACGAACAACAGAATATCGCATGCGAGAGTGAGCCATACGAAAGGAAGAAAAAGAGACGAAGTAAGCTGCTGCGTGAACGATAAGCATCCCGAGGCAACGCAATTGATGAATCCACGAGAGTACATAAAGAAATATAACGCAAATATATATAACTACGGCTTGACGATGAAAGTATTCTGAAATAAGGTGACCAACGAGTAAACACTACCGGAGCGAGATTTGATACAAGGTGCTATGATGAATACGTCGATGACCAACATCCAGTGCTGACTGACCCGTGAAGCAACCTAAGAGAACCATCGCAACCCAGTGTTCGAGTCCATCCTGAGTTATCATCGATCATTGACTTTTTAGTATCAATATAGAACTCTTTCGACGAACTTAGTGCACAGTGACTTTTAAGCATTACCGAATTTAGGTGTGCTAGTGGTGCAACGTGAGTACGCGACAGTGCCGACAACCAATGTGTGAGCAGCGAACTGTAATTGCCCACATCGATCTGTTCAGACGGACCTAGTGTACCCGGACTATCAAGTATTACCAAACCTTATGTGCGCTAGTGGTGTAGTGAGACTAAGCAACAGTGCCGGCAACCCACGGGTGGGCATTTAATTAATTATATCTATTTCACATCCCGTTATTACATTATCGCCTCTTAACCCACAAGGGTCGGCTTGCTTTATTTGTGAAGATGAAATGTTTATAAATATAATTGAATATATCATATTGGATGATTCTGTATTTAGCACGATGCTGTATAATGAATCGGTAAATGCATGTGTGTAAATAAAATTGTATATATGTAACCTGTGTGTAGTTCCTGAGAGTTGTAACCCTTTCATTGGTGTGTGTTGAAACAGCTTTGGTCGCAACGCGACATTAATTAATAGCTATACGTTCACAGCCTGATAACCCCACCTGGGTTATTACAACACCATTCATATTAAACAATAAGGCATCGATCAGTAAGCAAGGAAAGGACTTTATTTGTCCCTTTCGGATACAAGCAATCGTCAAATACCGGTCTGTTCACATAGTCCATCGGCGTTACTCGTACTGGCATATTTTGAACCAATCACAGTCCTTAACAATTTCGTGGCTAATTGTTTGGAAGTTTGTAATTGGTAAAATATATATTTCAATACGAGTAACGCTTAATCTGGCTGATTCTCTGTGGACAGGCGCTATCTGTTACAAAAAATGTTAGTTGCTTACCGCTCCCAAAAAAGAAATATTCCAAAAAATGAATTAAAGATGAAAACTACCGAATTAATGTTTTGAAGAAAGCAAATTTATACTCTCCTGATTCTTTGCATCCCTTTATATCACACATCACGATTCCCATTGCCAAGATATGAAGGATTTTTCCTGAAGTTTTAATTACTATCTCATACGACACTCACCATTACATATTTTTGAATGCTGATTTTGCATTTGAATGGAAGAGTTTAAATAAAGAGCACGCAGTTTTTTAAGTTTTAAATTTTCAATAGTTTATTTTTATGGGGTACTAAATTAAAGCTATTTCTCTTTACAAGATTAAAATTGAATACTGAAAATATAAAATAACTGACATAAAGTTTTTTTTAACAATTCGGTTCGAGATTTCAAGTATGCAATAAGGAATTATTGACTAAATTCTTTATTTAATTTTTCTTCTTCTGTTAAGTGTTGCTGTATTTCTAGTTTTATTAAACCTTTTAGCGAGCTTGAAAAATGAAGAAACGCAAATCTGGGAAAGTGATAACAATAACACTTTAGCTCTAAGCTAATAAAAATTTCGAATTATATGAAAAAAAAACTGTTTCAGATTTTAATTACGCACCAAAACGCTATTGATTAGAATGTTTTTCTTGTTTTTTACTTCGTGTGTTAAACGTCACAAAGACAATTCAATCTTACTTGTTTTATTACAAATTTTCGGGAGCTTGAAAAAATGAAAGATTTTAAGCACTTCTGGATGTTGCGTATTAACCATATAGGATTCATTCAGCTCAATGGTAACCTACGGGGAAAGTTTTTCTAATGTCTATTGACTTGAATTTACAGATTTTTTTTCTTTTTGATTGTGCATAGTAAAGTAGAAGGATTTTTTTTTTACTATGCAATTTACGAATTCGACTTGGATTTACAGATTTATTTTCTTTTGGGTTATGTATAGTAAAAGGTAAGGAATTTTTTTTTACTTTGCTATGAAATTTAAAAATTCGACTTGGATTTGCAGATTTTTTTTTCTTTTTGATTGTGCCTAGTAAAAGGGAAGGAATTTTTTTTTTAACTTTGCTATGCAATTTACAAATTTCGTCCACGTAAGGAAGTTATGTGCGTTTTAAACGCAGTATCCCACATTTTCCCCCTAATAACTCAAATTAAAAAATTCTATTTACGTTTCTTTTTAACTGGAGAAAAATATATCCGAGTTAAAAAATTTATTCCTCTATTATGAAGTACAGTATATAAGAAGAAAAAATTCTGAGAGAATCAACTATGGCAGATAAGTAGCAGCTTTAGGGGCTTTAAAAAATAATTATTTTTTAAAAATGCATACGTAAATATATACTTAATATGTAATTAAATACGTAAATATGCACTTAAAATATTTTGAAACGTAGAAAGGAGAACCCAAAAATATGCATTTGCTAATCTGGATTAGAAAAATTCTAAAAGGAAAATTCCCTTCAATTTAACTTTGCATTTGAAAATATGCGACTCAACTGATGTAACCCCCTTAATGCAAGTTTTGCATGTAAGATAGCAATAGGGTGGAATCCTTTTGGTTTATATTCACTCACTGCCTTTATTTTGTTTTCTTTGTGAACATACTCATGGTCCACATATTCGGGTAAAAGTCCTTCAACTTTATCTGTAATTTCTGTTTAATGAGTAATGCTATGATAAAACGGACGGCAAAGCGCCCTTTTCAGTTCGCAATAATGCTGACCAGAGCTTTTGAAGAACTCATTAAGGAATTCATTTTTCAAAAATACGCCTAGCGTTGCAGTTAGCGAGTGTCGACAGAGTTAATTTGCTTTCCTACCATGCCGACGTAACTCTTTTTCAGGGCTCCGCGTATGTTTCTATGGCCGTATGTTTTAATTCGTTTTGCTAGAATAAACGACACCAACGTTATGTCTTACGTGTATTAAAGATTGGGTCCAATATTGCATTGATACTTTAATCTGATCGTTTTCAATAGAAATGAGTTTGTATGAATTTGTTTATAATGTCGCATTTCAGATTTTAGAAACAGGTTTGAAAGTAAAATTTATGAAATCAAATGTACCGGGTGTTTCAAAACTCGCGCACATCAACCTTTTTGGTTGAGTTTTAAAGACAGATGAATAGTGTTAACAAACAGAATAAAGGACAAACAAAGGTTGAACGATTATCTTTATTGTCAGGTGTCAGACATGGTCAAATCACAGTAAATGTTCGAAATGATGTCCGTTTTTCTGGACACACAATCGAACTCTTTTTGCCACATTAGTCGACACTTTACGAAGTGTGTGAGAAGTAATGTCCAATATTGCATGAAGGATGTTACTCTTAAGTTCATCAAGTGTATGGGGATTATTGGTGTAGGCGACTTCTTTCAGATATCCCCAAAGGAAAAAATCCGGAATTGACAAGTCCGGTGAACGTGGTGTCCAAAGTCCTTTGGAAATGACACGATCATCGAAAAATTCAGTTAAAACTTCCATACTGTCCCGTGATGTGTGACACGTTGCGCTGTCTTGCTGCAACCAACAAGGATTTTAAGCAACAAGGATTACCATGTAGATGTGCGCGAGTTTTGAAACACCCGGTACATCACTTTTCAATAATGTAAGCCCCCTCTGATATAAAGAGTGTTGCCGAATTCGACCGACAAATTCAGAGTGGTGATAGCAGGCATAAAGACGAGCAACAATCACATGTGCAACAATCACTAGAGGATAAGCAAAGATGCAGAATGTTGACTTTTCCTTTCTGCATCTTTGTTTATCCTCTAGTTGATCAGGTTTCCTTTTCTGGTAATACATTCCTAAGTGATTCTGTTTTGTTTTTAAATTTTCCACCTCCTCCAGAAAAATGCGATATTTCCGGCCATCCGGTTTGGTAAGAGGCATGGTCCGACTGAGTAAACAGCGCCCTCCAGCGTCAGGTTAGTGTTACCGGTTATACATTCCTATGTGATTATTGCTCGGCTTGATGCCTACTATCACCCCTCTGAATTTGTCTTTCGAATTCGGCAACACCCTGTAGATGAATATGAATGAAGTTTATGATAAAGGATTAATTACACTTATATCTCTGTAATTTTGATTCCATTCCATGGGTATTGATATACTTACGCCTTGTTCACATTGCTTCTGTAGCGTTGCCCCGGTTGGTGTCGAAATTATTGTCATAACCTATTATTGGTTTGACATATCACGTGGTCATTGACTTGTTCTCCGTGATTGGTTAAATTTTTACCGCTGATGCTCCCTTTCCGGACACAAAAAAGGCCTTAAAATAAAAGGCCTTAAAAGACCTTTAAACAAGGCCTTAATTTTCTATATGAGGGGAAATTCATAAATATAATTTATGTATTTAATACCGACATGATAGCAATGTCATCGCAGATGTCATCATCTGATCGAAGTTCTTCCACTTCTTGCCGATTTGCTCTCTATTTCTATTAGATGTTATATTAAAAGCTACTATTGGATTTTTCTGGGATCCTGTATAAGTTTATAAATAGATGTGATGTTCTTTTTTTGTCTGTCTTTGACTCTCTCTGTTGTAGCTTGTATATGTTTGAGCTGCTGTAAATAAATGTATATATTTTTTCGGTCCACGGAATTCTTAACACTAGGGCTACGACATTCCGGATATACCTAGAACTACGGAACGAGGTTATTTTGACTCCTCGCAAGAAACACATTTACTAACCTTATTATTTCAAATAATGTGTATAAATATAACAAAGTAAGCTTCTTTTCCTACATGTGCATCACTTTGGAATAAATTTTTTAAAGAATATAGCATGCAAGACATGAATTTTGAAAAAAAAAATTCTTACATGTGCATAAAGTTTATTGAAACTTTTTATGCATATACATTTAGAAAAATATTTTTTTAAATTAAAGACGTGTAAAAATAAAGTATAACATCATAGAAAGGTATGTAAATTAAATAAAGTATTATTTTAAATTGAAAATTCTTAAAAATAATATATGACACCATAGAAAGTTAATTTATTAGTTAAATTAGTACTTACATATTCATTCGTTCTTCCAGCAATTTGCACTGTAGTTAAAACGCTCCTTTTCTCTAGTGCAATGTCCACATACAGTTACGTTACATTTGAAAAAAGTTCATACCATAGGACCATAGGAAATGGGTCGCAACTGCAATACCTGGGCCACGCCCTCAATTGCAGACTTTCAGGTAATAAGCAGAGGGGAACCAATAGAAACAGAGTATAGGAAAGGAGTGAAATGATTGGATCGCTGCTAATCCGTGAGTTCATACTACAAGAAAAAGTGAGTAAGCATCTTGCAGGGCAAAAAGTTCATAGAAGTTTTGTTTCCTTTATGTAATTTGATTTGGCATTTTTTTTTACGTTTGAGAGATGGTTGAGAGTCAGTAATCAATCTTGCTGTGCGTACTACAGACGCCTCGGGGGTTTCTCAAAGTACAATTTTCTCTTAGCTCTTTAGCAAGTAAGAAAATAAAGTATCGCCGATTAACTGTTTTTCCTGTTACTTCCTTCAAAAGTATCCATGCATTTATCTCTGCTAATTCAAGATTATCAAAAAACACATGTACTGGCCAGTCAGTGGAGTAGCAAGCATAACTGGTGCACGGGGCCCGATACCTTTTTGGCACCCTCGCCAGAAAATCATATAGTAATATAATATATAGAATTAGTTAAATGACCATATGGCGCCCCTCTGCGAGTGGCGCCCGAGGCATTATAGACCCCTCCCCCTCTCGCTATGCCATCGTGGCCAATGGCGTGAGGGGAATTGTACCGAATACTTTCGGGCCATTTGATGTACGACATTCACCGCATATTTTGTCGAGTTATAAAATTAGATCGCTCCTGATGTGTTCTTTATATTCTGTGATAATTTGTGTGAATTATGTAGGGTGTTTATGTAGGGCCCGATTTAGAAAATTCTTGACTATAGGCCCAACTCGGGATGGGCCCCCCCTAACACTGATGTGGGTGTAAATTTTCCAAAATTGACACACACAAAAATAATCATGAATCATTTTGAATGTACCCTTTTACCAAGAACTGGTTATTTGAAGCTTAGAAGCCTAGAACGTTATCAAATAACAAAAAGCAATACAGCATATTAACTTCATCATTAAAACACCAATACAATGCAACCAGAAAACCTTATTAATCCCTTATATACACTATAACATACACATGATGAACTATACATATAACTATACATATGCCGAACCTATCAATCAAATTTGTAAGGATATATAAAAAAATTGCTATTAAAAAAGGTAAAATTTAAAAAAAATTAATCGGGAATTTTTTCTTTTAAAATAAAAATTCTTGGGGCCCCCCAACATTCGGGGGCCCCTAGGCCCAGGGCCGGGCCGATTGGGCCTAACGGAAAATCAGGGCCTGTGATTATGAGGAAGTATATTTTTGCTCTTTTTGCATTGGTACGATGTAAGAAGTACACCATCGTGTTTCCTTTGTAGTTGAATACAGCGGAAATCGCGTCTTCTTCAAAGACATGGGTACTTCCTATTTAGCTCTATTTACAGTACCAACTAAACACCGACCGTAATCTCGAAGTTTCTTGTAAAGTTTCATCGACGTAAAAAAGCTTTATGTTGTTACATTTCTTAAAGAGTTTTTGTATGGCTGAAGTAGACGCATAGCAGCATTTTCTCTAATGATTTATTCTTTTGGCCTGTTAGCCTCTCTGTCCAAGTAAGGTATTCTATTTTTCAGGTATTTTGACTTACACATCAACAGTCATCCAGAATTTTATTCCAAATTTGTCCGGTTTATTAGGCATGTACTGTATAAACTTACATCTTTTCTTGGCTGGAAAAAAATTTGTTCATCTATCGTTATATTTTCAGACGGTTCGTAGCACAAATAACATTTCTTAATAACAATATTCCAGACTTCAGATATGATAACAAATCTGTCATTTTGTAAACGATGGTATCTTGAGGATTTCATATCAAATCATACGCTTTTCATGATTTCTACAAATCTGTCTCTACTCCTGGTTTCTTAAAATGGAAAATGTGGCCCCCCAAGGTTTTGAGCACAAACTCCAATCCTTCCCCAACACTTCCATCCCTCCTCCACGCTAGTACCGAATCCCAGTAAACAACAAACAGGTGTTATTCTAAACAATACTGCATTTTCTACAGAATAATAAACACATAAAACGGAAATGAAGGCGAGATCTAGGAATATCCCTACTAGGCTAGAGACCCCTAACCTTTATATAGGGTGAGTCACAATTCTCTCCGGGGTTTGGAGGGCTTGTAAAAAACATATTACCAACAGTGGCGCACCCAGGGCCCTGCCCCCCCCAAAGAAGTAGAAATGTTGATTTTGCATTATAAATATTTTTATTCGTACATCTCGCCCCCCCCATGCATTATAAATATTTTTATACACTCATATCGCCTCCCCCCAATAAAAAGTCCAGGGTGCGCCACTGATTACCAATACAGCAACAAAGTTGACTTTATTGGAGAAAGAAACATTACAAGTTTTGTTTCACAAATGTTCAATATGTGAACCTTTCGTGATGCGGCAGATATCAAGTCTGAAGTCAAATTCTTGGTTCGCTCGCTTTTTCCCGGGATCTGTAATTCCTCACTCGCTTGACGAATTGACTTTCTCGGGAATTCGCACAAACGCATCTCGTACACGAGTAACCATTTCCGCCGAAGGTCCCTGGAAGACCAGTTCGTTTTCATTCGCACAAGCCACCAGTTTCCAGAAATTTCCGAAACCACTCATGAACCACGCATACTGCTATCAGACCTAGTGCCGCCATCTACTAAAACATTTGTGAAACAAAACTTGTAATATTTCTTTCTCCAGTAAAGTCAACTTTGTTGCTGTATTGGTAATATGTTTTTTTATAAGCCTTCCAAACCCCGAAGGGAATTGCGACACACCCGGTAAATAACCTTCATTAAAGTTAAGTATATAGTAGATCTAGAAAGGTTAGGGGTCTTTACCCTACTTTAATAAAGGGTATTAATTAATAAAGGGTAGGGATCAAATTGACCCCTAGCCGTAGTTCTAGGTATAAGCGGTTACTGTAGATAAACTAATAGATGAAACTAAAAAAAAACTGCAAGCAAAATATTTATAATACTTTAGAAAAAGTCGTAAAATTGCAACTTTGTGTGAAAGAAAATGAAACGTATACAAGGGGAAAAATTTCATTTAGGGGTCAAAATGTCACCTACCGTAATTCCAGTGTTAAAGCAGTTTATTTTTTTATTTTAACACAGTATATTATATAAGGAATTTTGTATCGTGCATTGATGTTTAGAACTGTGGACAAAGATATATCGGGGTTTACACTAGCATAAACCACATATAATTTCGGTAAATTGTCTAGTAACATGTGTAGAGATATCTTTAAAGATATTTTTAGAAGCTATTCGCAAAATATATATCCTATGAAAATTTTTGCGATGTCTGAAAATATTAAAATCAATCAAATGAAAGAATGATAAAAGTAATTATAATTTACTATTAAAACCAGTTTATATTATTCATTAAGCCTCTTAACTCTCTCCCGAATTCAGTTCATGCAAATTAATATATCTCCGCTAGGATAAACCTGCTTTTAGTTCAGGTTAGTTAATATTGATCGAAAGAAGCCTAAAAGCCTCTGAAAGCTTCAGTATAAACTTATAAGCTTTTAAGGCATTAAAATTACCCATTAATACACGTTTAGAATTTGATCGATGCAAATGCCTGTAGGATGCCATGGAGTTGTTAAAATTAAATGGATGATCACGTAATAATAAAATGTCACTATGGATTGCTTAAATAGTGTAAAGTAGCAAATATGTTGTAACGAGTGCAGGGTAATTGAAAATAAAAACTGCATTCAAACTATCGAAGACTCTTAAGGAGAAAGAAACGAAACATATATTTACACAATGGAATAGAAAAGTAAAACCTTAACATTTTACTATTAAACGGATGGAAAAATCTCCTAAGAGTGTTTGGACTTTCAATTGTATTTTATCTGCTTTTTTAGACCGAATTAGTAATTTTTTCCCCTCTCAGTGTGTAATTGTTAAAGTAAATTAAAATCTAGAGAAGTGATAGTCAGTATCGCATAGCAAAATTTACTTTTTTCTCTGGAAATGTTTATTTAGTCCATCGGCTATTAAAAATATATTTTTTTATTTTCTGCTATCACTATAGGCTAGTACAGGGGTGGGGAAAGTGCGGCTCTTTGCAATTTTTCTGCGGCCCTATTTAACTTTTGACATTTTAATTTATACTGCAATTTAAAAATCCAACTATTTGTATATTTCATATTAATAGTTTTTATTTTATGTAGGAATGATAATGTTTATAAATAAAGCACAAGTATATTTCGTTTTTTATAGTTAAAAGTTATGCATATTTTTAAATTTAGAAAAATATATCTAGTATTTATTTATTATATAATTTTTGGTGCGACTCTATGATAAATATTTTTGACTGGTGTGGCCCTCTGACAGAAAAGGTTCCCCACCCCTGCGCTAGTACATCTTCTAAACCGTAATGCTAAACATTTTCTCAACCTAATAGTTGCTTTGAAATCTTATTATTTGATGATATTTTGCATTAACTGGCTGGTAGCAAATTTTTTGCCTTCTATTTTGAGTGAGTGATTAGAATATATATTCTTCTTGTCCTTTAAAAGTGCATTAATTTGAATTATGAAGAGCATACATATGGCCTCATTAACAAACCACGTAACTAAAAAAAAATACGATTTTGGGATTTCCAAACCAAATGTAATAGCATGAAAATCCCAAAAACCAATGCAACACCATGTGACATGGAATTCGACTTTGTAAATATATTTTCTAATCTCCATAGTCTTTATACAGCATTGATTCAGTTCCATGCACATTTTAGTGTATCTGTTTTATTATGTATGTCCTAAGATGTATGTGTGCTTGGGATCTTGTCTATGGTTTATTTTGTACCGGTTTCCGGAAGAAAGGTATGTACCTCCCGGAGGCTAATTTAGCGTAACCTGTAGAAATGTGCACAGAATAAAAGAATGACTTGCCACCCCTTCTCGGCTGTAAAGGGGTCTTAGAGTCCCATAGCAACGGCCTAGCAACATCCTTTTTGCCAATGAGAGCTGAAAGGTGTTTGTTCGAGGACATAGCAGCCCTCTGGTCTTCCCGGTTCTAAAAAGAAAGTTGGAGAAACGTTTCTCTTGGTGAGTTGAAGAATAAGCAGCGACAGGAAGAGGACCTCGTGGTGTTCGATCTAGAACTATCGGCCATTTTTTCTTGCTTTGCCGATTCCGCTGGTCGACTCAGTAGAAACGATCAGATGCTTCATTCTCAAACGAGGGTGGTGGTAAGTCATAATTATTTGTGTTATATTTATCAGGCGAGAGTACAGTGCTTATTTGAAAATATGTAACTTGAATTTTTTGTGTTCTAATAATTTTTTTAATGTATGAAAACAATTAATATGATGATTTCTGTAAAAGTTTGTAATCAGTGTTTAAATTAATGTTAAGTAATATTAAGAGAAATTAAATGGTAACTTTAGATATTAAATTTGAGTTCGTGTCCTTTAGTTATTCTCAGACATGTATCAGAGTGTATTTCTCAAATTAATAATTTTGCAAAAAAAAATAAAAAGCCACTATACAAAATATTCTAATTATTATATGTTCTAGCTTCATTTAAAACACCATGAGATAAACAAAACCGTATTTTTTGGAGTTACTTGGTTTTGTTAATTAGGCCATGATTCGCTTAATTTGTGTAACCATTGCATGTGACGAAATGTTCTGCCTTCTACTGTAAACAGTGCTAATCCTAGTTTTCCTTCATCAGGACGTTTCATTTTATACCTAGTACATAACCTAGATCAATATAAGTGACTTTAATAAAAGTTAGTTGGGCAGCATTAATTCGAAATATTCAGGGGGTGGATCAGTTCACATCGAGGATATTTAATCCCAAAGAAATCTGGGAGATTCAGCGCTTCGTGTTTCTCTGATCAATGGTTAGAAAATACATACTTTTGGATTAAGCTTATCTGCGTAGGAAGGTAGACGTTTAAATAAACAGCGCGCATTTTTATAATTTATAATTTTCCCAAATTTTTTAAAAGGTATTATATAATAAATGCTAATTGTTGCATAAATTGTTTTGGAAAATTTTTATTAAATAAAGGTCTTAACAAGAAACATGTGAAATGCATTTAAATATGTTTCTTTTCAAATGCAGAAAACATAATTCAAGAAAAAGCAAGAGATAATCTATTATTCGAATTCAATAACTGGGTATTTATCTGAAGGCAATTTATTACAAACATACAATCAGTTTATTTTAAAATACACTAAATGTTATGACTAATGAAGCCGTGTGGATGATGAAACTCTGTGAAACGTTACAAATTTTATCCATAAGGTAAAATTGCTTTACTTGCTGAAAAGTTGAACTATGCGAGTATAAGATTTGGGTATCTATTTGATGGTAGTAAAGTACACATATAAAATCTGTGCCTTTTTAAATACAAGGTGGTCATTAAAAAAAAAACTTTGCCGATATATTGACCTCTAGCGGCTGTTCCATTCAACCGATCGAGATTTCAGATATAGTTATTCAGAGATATGAGCTCAGGATTCTGTGAACGGCAACAAAGTGGCTCTAGCGGTTACGATTATAGGTACCGAAACTCGAAATTTTCAAATGGCAACATCCACTTTTTCCCGTCGCAAAATGCTCCGCGCATGCGAAAACCCTCAAGAGGGGTGGAAAAGTACGTGTATCACAAAAAACTGACGCATTATACACGTAGAAAAAACAGCTCTGCGAACGGCCAATAAAAACAAGGTCGGAGTGCATGGAGGAAATTTGCATATGACAGAGGCAAGCCACCAATCACTGACGACAACATATATAGGACAAGAGAAAACTTATATATGGATTACATATTTTCCACATAGGTTCCACCACAGGCCGTTCGCAGAGCTGTTTTTTGTGCGTGCATAACGCATACGTTTTTTTGTGATACACGTACCGTTCCAACGCTCTTTTGGGTTTTCGCATGCGCTGAGCATTTTGCGACGGTAAAAAATGGGCGTAACCAATCAAAAATTTCGAATTTCTGTACTTATAACCGTAACCGTGAGTGCCACTTGGTTGCCGTTCACAGAATCCCAAGCTCATAGCTCTGAATGACTATAACTGAAATCTCATCTCGATCGGTTGAACGGAACAGCTGCTAGAGGTGCATATTTTTATGCCAAAGTATTTTTATGACCACCCTGTACATTAAATCTTAAGACTAATGACGATGTGTTGGTTATGACGTACCATTAAGCGTGATAAGATTTTTCCCTTCAGGTAAAATAGCTTTTACTTGCAAAAAAAATGGAACTATTCGAGTACAATATTTGGGTATCTTTTTAACGATAAACATACATACTGGGTATCTCAAAAATGACCGAAGATTTGAAAAAATCAATTAAAGAAAAACGGATGGTGATATAAATTTACGGTTTGCGCATTCTGCTTAGGTGACCAGGGAATTTATTCTCATCAATTTTCAAAATTAGTTACAAAGTTTGCCAACAGATGGCGCTGCTGACTGGAAAAACTTCAAAACAATGTTTTCAAAGCAAGAAGCATACGTAAAGTGGCATGGATTGGCCTCCCTATTCGCCAGATTTGGCGCCATGAGATATTTTTCTTTGGGGGTACTTGAAAGACCAGGTGTATCGTCACAATCCACAAACTGTAGACGAACTGGAACAATACATCTCTGCTGCTTGTCAGAACATTCAAACTGAAATATTTAAACGGGCGTGTGCGAATTTTGACCTCAGACTGCGCCACGTTGTTGCTGCATACGGTGGTTATTTTGAAAACATTGTTTTATATTTTTCCTGGTCAGCAGCGCCATCTGTTAACGAACTTTGTAACTAATTTTGAAAATTGGTGAGAATAAATTCCCTGGTTACCTAAGCGGAATGCATCAAACCGTGTATTTCTATCGCCTTCCGTTTTTCTTTAATTGATTTTTCAAATCTTCGGTCAGTTTTGGGACATCCCGGTACATAATCTAAACATTTTTAAATGCTTCCGATTAAAATCAATAATTATAACGCATGGAACGTTTATAATATTTTACGGAAAAATCCGGTCTTTCGAGAACCCATCCTTCTTTCATGGTCATATTTTTTGCCCCGTGGTTCTCCGCGCATGACAGCTTTTGATGCGCAAACGTTTCAAATAAATATGACTAGCTATGGACAACTCATCCGAAAACGTTAATCAGATTAACCAAAAAATAAATAAGT
>OU015502.1:119280197-119332697 GCA_907164885.2 Dolomedes plantarius
CAATATTTTTAAAAAAATCTTTGATTCCAAGTCGGCAATCCGTGGACAAGTTTTCTCCATAGGTTAACACTGAGGTGAGCGAATCCAATAGGATTTGTACATAGCAGCCTTAACCCCACGGTATATTTTATCAGATAAGTAATATGCGTACGAAGTTTGGTTGAAATTGCTCTAGATGTTCCAGAGTTATGCTGGAACATACATGCATAAATTTTTATGAAGAGAGATTAAAGCAAATGTCTTCAAATACCTGCTATCTAAACAACTTAACCACTGTCAGTGCTTCCAGACAAATCTAATCATTACCTAATCATACGTGTTTTGGGACCGCCAAAGCGACCATGTGTCAGATTTCAAATCATCAAATCACCTCCCTAAACACTTACAGTCGTTGCACGTTTGTTTTCATTTACAGAAGAGAAACCAACTTTAAATGAACGCTGGACCTTTATTTGAGCAAATCTCGTCATTGTAATACTGATTGTGTTATTGTAAAAAATATATATATTTTTGTAGATTATTAGTAACAAAATAATTTAATTCCAAGTAAAAAATCATTTATGAATCTTCTACAAAGTAATTTATAATGGGTAAGTGTAGTAATAAATTTTAAATCTGTTTTTCTCAAAACAGATTTTCCAAGGTTTTTAGATTTTTTAAATGCTCCTTGCTACTTAATTTTTCTTCAAAATTCATGAAATTGATAAGGAAGAATCCTGATGCTGTGTACAAAGAAACTGGGTATGCATTTTACAATTCGACTTCATTAAAGTAATTAAATTTGATTTATAACTTTTCAAAAGGCAAAATTTTGATGAAAATCGGGATGGAATTCATAAAAAAATCTCTCAAAAATTAACTAATCAAGGGATTAAATAATTGGCACCCAGATTTGCTTGTTATACGGTTTAAAGAGATGAAAATGCAAAATCGAGGAAATATCTCAAAAATTAAGTAGCAAGGAGCATTTTAAAATTTTGTTTATAAATTTAAAATTATTTAAAAAGTCTTAAATTGGAAATTTCTTTTAAGGTATTCTATTTATTTATAGTGACATGTGTATATGTACAAAATTTCGCATCTGTATGATAAAAAGTAAAAAAAGTAAAAAAAGTAAATTTTAATGTCTACCGTTCCCTTAAGTATAATTCGTTGACAGAAAAAATATTACTTTGGTTTACGTCGAATAGATAAGCTTAAATTTAATTTTATACCTGTCCATGAACATCTAAATTCTGTATGAAGTTTACAAGAGTTCATAAACCTAATCATATGTGTTTTGTAGTAGCCAAAGCGACAAAGGGTCAAATTTCAAGTCACCAAATCACCTCTACAAACACTTGCAGTCGTTGCACGTTTTCTTCGACTTACAGAAGAGAAACCAACCTTAAGCAGACTTCACTGACAGAGCAAATATTACTTTGCTTTATGTCGAAGAGATAAGCTTAAATTTAATTTTACACCTGTCAATGAACATCTAAATTTTGTAGGAAGTTTAGAAGAGTTCATAAACCGGATCTTGTTGATAACATGTGACACGTTTTATACAAATCTTATATTTCGTTTAAATTTGCCTCCCTTCTATGTAAACAATTCTAAGACAAATTTTATTTTAACTCTCTTATCTATATATATAAAACAGTTCCGTAACTGACTCATTCATTCACTGACTGACTGACTAACATACAACGCACAGACCAAACCAATGGACCGAAAGGGCTGAAATTTTGCATGGCGATTCTTATAATAGTGTAGGGGTGCACTAAAAAAGATTTTTCAAAAAAGTCTTCTTAGAGTTTTTTAAATTAAATTTTTAAGCTGTTTTTTAAACTTTTTTTACGCTTGCATTTAAAATAATACATTGAGGGTTATAAAATTTATATCACGAGAAAGATCATAAAAGTTCCTTCAAAATGAAATTTTTTTCGAATTTTTACCTCGATTTCCTGATTTTTGGTGAATTTTTAAAGATTAAATTTAGAATTTAATTTATTAAATGCTGATCACGTGATTTCTTATACTGGTACTTTCAAAAAATTTATCGTCACGTGCGTAACAACTAAATAGACAAAAAAAATTTTTTTTTCTCTTTCTAATGCAGCAGACGATTGGATATTATCCCAAAAAAAATGGATATCCCTTACGATTTTTTTATAAATATATATATATAGATAGATATATATTTTACGTCAATTGTATACATTGATCATCGCATTTATTATAAATATATATATTTATTTTTTGGCATAAATTGCATAAGTTGACCGTTGTATTTAATTTGAGTGTACTCCGTAGCGAAACGCGGGTTTTCAGCTAGTATAAATATAAAAACACATCACAGATATATCATGTGTTAATCTCTATAAAAGCAAAATAATTAGCTCACATCTAACATTTTCGTGTCACTCTTTTCATCAATTTTTAATACAACATTTAAGTTCCTTGATAATCTTTCACATGCACAAAATATGAATAACAACGGGAGCGATTCGCCTAAGGAGGATTGTGCAACCCCTTACCTCCAGTGCACTTATTTTATATGTGTGCGTGTATCACGTAATTCAATCAAGTCTAACATTTTGGTGTCACGATTTTCCTTTTTTATAAAGTTTAATTTCCTCGCAAGTCTTTCATTATTTCTATCATGTGCCCGAAAAAATGAATAGAAAGGCAGGGGAGTGATACTACAATACGAGGGAGGGGAAGCTAGGCCGCCGCTAGAAGCCAGGAGTTCTCCTCCTATAGTGTATGTAACAGCACAAACCACGTATTTCCATGATTTTTATGTTCGTAGATAAAATGTTTTTATGTTGCGCTGTCTACCCGTCATCTGCTGTACAAGTGCATTTAAATTCTATTCATATTAAATTCTATTCATATGAAATTGCAAAATGCAATTTCATATGATTTGTCGACATTAAAAAGGATATATCTAAAATTCTTCGCAGTGCGTAATGATGGAACTAAGCACTTTTTACTGTTATCCGTTTTCGTTCGACTGTCATCAGGATTTTTGCAGCAAAATTACTGAAAACATTTTGAAGAAGTAAAAACTGCGAATTTTTTTTTTTATTTTTTTCTCATATTTTTTGTATTAAAAATTTTATAAAGTAAATCTTATAAATTCTGAAAATAAATCATTGTAAAACCCGTCCTAAGAACTAAAGTGAAAAAGGATGCAATGAGCTATTAGTCCAAGATCTGTATTCGAAAACAAAATAACTTTAAATTTTTAATATGAATTTTCAGAAAATAAAACTTCAACCTGAACAATATTTCTCTTTGTCTGCATACTTATCTTTACATAAAGGTACAGGGTACCCCCCAAAAGATCAGTACAATTTCAAAAATTTATTTAAAAAAAGAATTGGACTAGAGCAAAACTAGTTACAACAATAGATAGAATAACTCCAATTCTTTTTTTCTACAGTATGTTTCTGATCATAGATGGCACTGCATACAGCGTTGGATCGGCAGGGATGGCCCTATAGCATGGCCGCCCCGGTCTCCTGACATTACTCCAATAGGCTTTTTCTTTTGGGGTTATGTAAAAGATGCTGTGTACCGAACAAAAGTTAACAGTGTCGTAGAATTGAAACAAAAGATCCAGAGAGCTGGAGCTACTGTTGATGTTAACATGCTGCAACGTTCGTGGATTGAATTGGAATATCGTCTTGATATTGTTCATGCTACGAAATGATCTCACGTGGAACTTTATTAAGGCAGCAGAAAAAACTGTTTGAGTTATTCTATCTATCGTTGTAAAAAGTTTTGCTGTAGGCCTATTCTTTTTTTTTAAATAAATTTTTGAAGTTGTATTGATCTTCTTGGGACACATATAAAACGTTTTTATGTTGTGCTGTCTACGCTTAACCTGCTATACAAGTGCATTTAAATTCTAATTATCATAGAATGCAATTTCGTATGATTTGTCGACATTAAAGGGATATATCTAAAATTCTTTGCAGTGTGTAACGATGGAATTACGCACTTATTTTCTTTTATCCGTTTTCATTCGACTGTGATCAGGATTTTTGTAGCAAAATTACTGAAAAAATTTTGCAGAAAAAAACAAATTACGAAGAAAATTTGGATTTTTTTCTCATATTTTTTGTATTAAAAATTTTATAAAGTAAATCTTATAGGCTCTGAAAATAAATCATTTTGAATGTATTAGTTTTGAGTATATTTGAAAATATTGAATTTGAGTTCAAGATTTTGAATTGATTTGAGTTGAAGATAGTTGAAGATATTGAATTTGAGTATAATTGAGTATATTTTGAGTATATTTTTGAGTATAATATTTTTGAGTATATTTGTTGAAATATATCATTGCGACAAATTTATAAATGAAAAATTAAAACTTTTCTTCTCGGTCATCCTGTATGAAAATAAGCCTCTTTCGATTTATTTTTTAACGTCTAATTCAAACTTGACTCCGTAGAATTTCAATTTTGTTTGAAGAGTGATCGACTAAAAAACTATTAAACTATACGTTTTGAATAATACACCACTTTATCTTACATTTGTTATGCTGTTAATTAAACTGTTAGTAAAACTATAATCACTAAACATTAGTTTATATAGAAGAACTGGATTAGTGTTTTTCGTTATTGATGGTGAAATGTGCTTTTCCCAGCTTAACTTCAATACTAGGTTTGGTTTGGTTTAGAGCGCTAGGGTCAACTTCTGCTACACGAGGGCTAATTAGACCAGGCCCAACTGCTTAAGGTGGCAGTGTTCTAACCTTATTGGATTCGTTCACTTCAATGTTAACCTATGGAGAAAATGTGTCCAAGTGTTGCCGACTTAAATTTAATTTTTTTAATTGTACTCCGTAACAGAGAAAGAAATTTTACACCTTGGGGAATTTTTCGTTTTAAAAAAAAATGCAAATAACATTTTAAATTTTAAGTTATTCTGGGAAAAATTCCGGTCTAGTGTGTTTTAAACGCTCATAAATTCATTTGGTGGACGAAATTTATAAAATGAATCCTGTTGCAAGGTGCAGAAAAGTTCAGGCTATCCGAATGTATCATTTTTATTGGATTGTCAGCATTTATGTAGCTGTAAATAGTAGACACATTTTCTCCGTAGGTTAATATTGAGGTGAGCGAATCCAGTAGGGTAAGATCATTGCAGCCTTAAAACCCTTTGAGGGGCGCCGTTAGCACAGTGCAAACGCCGAAATCTCGTCCTTCTTTTACTGGCATTCAATGTATTCCAGTTAAATGAGTAGAAAATGGTTAGTACTGCTATCTGTTGTCGGTTTAAGGAACTAAAAACATTTTGCAACCTTTAATTGTAAAATTTTTCAAGATTCATTAGATTGAAAAAATCAGGAAAAAAAATCTGCACCGTGCAATCGGGGGAGGTTTCTGCACCTGAAAGGGTTAAAGCCAATTCCGAAAGGCTATGAACGTCTGTACCAAGAGTGGACTCGATAAGAGTGAACCCACAGACTCTAGTACCGTATTCAATTTTAGGTCGCTTATATATTATCGCTTTATTTCACCGCTTATTTGAAAATAACCTGGAGGGATTCTTCATGGTCATATTTAGATTTTAACTGATTGGATTACACAGGCCAACGATGAAAAAACATTTTGAATAAATTTGCCTTATTCTTGTGGTTTTTAGTGTGCTGAAACCGAATATGACAATAAAAAAAGCCGTATTACCCACCATTTTTTTCACATTTCAACACTCAATGTTTAAAGAAATGACATTTTTTAACGAATTCAACGCCATAAGCTAACCGCCAGAAATGTGGCTTTTATCAAATTCTCATGTTTCTTGTGTGAATGGGACGGTAGGGCAAGGGATCAACATTGTTCCAGAAAAATCTGTCCTACAAGAAAATCTTTAAATCCTGGAGAGAAAAACATTCTGCGCAAGAACCTCGTGGAGCCGGAAAACATTCTGCTGCCATCTCTACACATAAATTTGGCCTATTGAAACAGCTTGTGAAAGCTTTACCCATAGATGGAGAATGTTTCCAGTATCTCTGCGAGAAGTTTCCTCATCTATCAGAAGCAAAATTGGAAGAAGACGTGTTTGTTGGGCCTGACATCCGAAAAATGATGTTCGATCCGAACTTTGAATCAAAAATGACTTTAAAAGAGAGGGAAGCTGTCGAACCCTCTTCACTTCTACGGGTTCACTTTGGTTCGTATCATGTCAACACGTTTTCAATGGTACACGAGTAAATATTCACAGCATAATGTTCAGTACCACACCAGTGATTATTCAAAGTTTTATTTTCTTTCGTAAGCACAAAAACAACTATCTATAAACTTATTTTACAGTATTATACAAATATCTAACTTCTTCAGTCATCTCCCAAAGACTGTTACCTAACAAAGGCCTAGTGCGTCTTCAGGGTCTCAATACACCCACGCACTTCACTCTGATCTGCCCCGCTCCCTCGAGCAAACAACCGCAGACTCAAAAAAACCACACGCCTTCTCTCGCGTGGGCACAAGCAGTATCTCCGACGTTCCCCTGACTTCTGCCCGGGACCTCGTCTCCGAACACCACACGAATCCCTTATCAAGCCGGGGTCATTGCCCTACCCCCCTGTTTTCTTGAGAGGAAAGTACAGGGACAAAACAACAGGAGTTGACGCGGCAGACACGACAGAAGCTTTGGTATCATTCAAATAGATTGTGACCAAGTTCTTGGACAACAAAAAGGACCCACATTATATTTCTATTCAACATGCTGAAAAAGTTAAAAAAGTTAGGCTGTTTGATGAGCCTCAAGATTCACTTTTTGAACAGTCACCTTGATTTCTTCCCAGATAATTTGGATGATGTCAGTGAGGAGCAAGGTGAGCGGTTTCATCAAGATATTAAATTGAAGGAAAGACGGTATCAGGGCCGCTGGAATACCAATATGATGGGAGACTACTGTTGGTCACTTCACCGAAAAGTTCAGCAAGCAATTCACGAGCGAAAAAGCAATATCAGGAGCTTCCAGGAGAAGAACGAAAGGAAATATAAGCTAAAGCACACATAAAATCTATGCAACAAAAATGTATTTTCATGTTTATACTTGAATAAGTGTTCGTTCGAATTGTAACAGTTATTTATTTTTATTTTATATGGTATGTTCGGCTAATTTTCTAGTTTCCAACGTAGTCAAATTGTAACGAAACTGTGGGTGATAGAAAAAAAAAACTGAGGACAGATACGGATTCAGCATCAAAAATTACATAAGAATCAGGTATTAAAGTTAAAAAAGTTGTTAAGTCATTTTTCGTTGGCTTGTGTTATTAATAGATACTGTAAAATCTCGACTATGAAAATTAGGATAATCTTTGAAATCTATGAAAATTAGGATAATCCGGGTAATATGAGTAATCAGCTATTAAAGTTAACCTTTGAGTTTAACACCTCGGAACCCCAGACCATTAAGGTCCATCGTCCATGATACACCTGAAGACCAGTCACTATGTAACAAGAGCCTGAATACGCTGTAGAGGGTTAATTTCCCAAGTTCGGTGGCATTTTCCATTGCCCTGGGGCTGGAGGATGCCGGACAAACAGTACAGATCTGTCATCCACTCAAGGCACCCCCAGCCCCCTATTAAAGTTAAAAAAGTTCTTAAGTCATTTTTCGTTGGCTTCTGTTATTAATAGATACTGTAAAATCTCGTTTATCCAGACTATCTGGGACCATAGGCAATACGGACTATAAAAATTAGGATAATCTATGAAATCTATTAAAATTAGGATAATCCGGGTAATATGAGTAATAAGCAATACAAAATGCTTAAATAACCAGACTTACCGTTTATCTATATATATAAAACAGTTCCGTAACTGACTCAATGACATACAACGCACAGACCAAACCGCTGGACCTACAGGGCTGAAATTTTGCATGGCGATTCTTCTTATGGTATAGGGGTGCACTAAAAGAGATTTTTGAAAAATTCTTCTTAGAGTTTTTAAAATTAAACTTTTAAGCTGCCTTTGTAACTTTTTTTAAGTTTGCAATTAAAATAATAATGTGAGGGTTATAAAATTTATATTGCGAGAAAGATCATAAAGATTCCTTTAAAATGATATCTTTTCGAACCTTTACCTCGATTTTCTGATTTTTGGTGAATTTTTAAAGATTTATTTTTAGAATTTAATTTATTAAATGCCGATCATGTGATTTCTTTTTCTGGTACTTTAAATTAAATTTATCGTCACGTGCATAACAAGTAAATTGACAAAAAATACTCTTTTTCTTTCTAATGCAACAGACGATTGGATATTATCTAAAAAAATTAATATCCCTTACGATTTTTTTAAAATATATATATATATATATATATATATATATATATATATATATTTTAAAATCAATTGTATACTTTGATCGTCGCATTTATTATAAATATATATATATATATATATATTGGCATTAATTGCATACATTGACCGTTGTATTTAATTTGAATGTACTCCGTAGCGAAGCGCGGGTTTTCAGCTAAGTTACGATATAAAAAACTATATTTTGTGACCAAATTACGTATTTATTATTTACAAAGCATTTAAAAATTCAAAAAACAACTTTTGACATTATTTCTTAACAAATAATTGGTAAGTCTAGTAAAGCTTTCTTAAACTCAACTAAAGGCATTTTATTACCATAATTTATTGTACAATCTATGCAGGAACTGTACATTGCATCAAACTAAATAGCGAATACTTGGCGTACTTGTAGTTACGTTCTTGCTATCATAGTTGAAAATTATTTTTTATGTCATCATTAAATAAAAATACTATCCACAAATCTGATCCGGATCAACGAAGGCCGGATAAACGAGTTTTTACTGCATTGATAAAAACATCAGTTATAATCCATATTAACTGGTTATGCTAACTGATTTATCGTTATGGACTATCTTGCTTAAGTGGTAATTCTTTATTATTAAGATTATTTTAATTAAAAACCTCATAAGCTCTCTAGAATAAGTTCTATTTCACCGGCAAGTTTTTTTTAAAGGTTTGTAAAATTATTTACCGATATTATTGGAAATATGTAGGGGACAATTTAAAGAACTTGAAAATTCCTAAATTTCATTATTCTCTCTTTTTCTAGTATTGCAGATAAAAGTACATGAATTTATGTAATAAAAGCTTTGCAAAAGATTTTCTCCAAATCACTTACTTATACTTTGACAATAAAGTATTTTGTTATTAAAATTCTAGATACATTTAAACGAACTGAATTTTTTAATTATTACAGATGTAAAACTAAAAAAATTAAAAAATATTGTACAACGAATGATTTATATCTTTAGATATGAAAAATCAATAAAAAATTATCTTCATATATAATTTTACTTCCTTTGCATTTGAATGCATCATAAAACTGGAAATAATGTTATATTTAATGTCAAGTTGCGAAATTTTGTATTTAAGTATGAACTGTAACTATATTGTACGTTATTTTTTATACAAAACTAAAACTAATTCCAATTCCTTGATGATTCATAACGTGAAGGGACTGACAAATGTAATAATCTCCAGCACAAAAACTTCCATTGCGGTTTTATATTGAAATGAGTTTGAATAATTTATAAACTACGTATAGTAGGCTACCCATCTCGGGACATGCTGTATGAGAATGCAATAATAATTTCATGAATAAATTCACCCATCTTGCCATGTGTTTTGCACTGACACATTCTATAGAAAATCCTTAGATTACTATTTGACATGTTTTTTCCCAGCTTCGTATTTTACGTGAGATTTTACTTTGTGTTGTTACCGCCCAAATTTTCTGCATAAATCAGTTTATCTCTACTACTCTAAAATAATATCGGTAGTAACCGTTTCTGATCGACAAAGATATTAAAGAATGAGGGGTACCATAAAATAGATATGCTCCAGGCTTTCGAAATCAAAATAAATAAAAATGGTTTAATAAAAAGATGAACAAGAATTTCTCATTCTGAATCAATTGAATCTTTGCTTCAGCGATGTTTCTAATCTATAGTTCCGAAATGAATTCAAAAATCTATTCGGAAAAAAAAATGGGGGCTTTTCTAGAGAAACAATCGGTAGAGTTACAGCATACTGGTTTCTATACAAAAAGTGAGCTGCAATATGATGGTAAAATATATTGATCGCATATGTTAAGATTTAAAATATGCAGCAACAGTAAAAAATATTGATCTGTGCAATGGAACGTTTACGATGAAACTCAATAACACATACTGTAAATATATTCTAAGTGTAATAAAAAGATAGTAAGCTATTGAGTTTGTCTGCATGTAATATGTTTGTTAATTTTTTGGTACGTTTAAATTGTGTATATCTTCACTCATGTTCCAAATTAAGATAATTTTAGCAATTTATCGAATTTCTGGAAAACTAATGGATGGATTTTAATGAAATTTGGTATGGATACGCACTTACATAAGAGAAAAAAATGCACCATACAACAGTCATGGTACCAACTCATGATCGTCAGTTAGGGTCATCAACACGGGAATGTCGAAAGCCGAAATTGCAAGATTGAGCATATAATGACTTTAATAGGGGGTATGGATGTCTCAAAGTCATAGAGCTCTCACAGTGAGATGCCATACTGGAAACGAGGCAGTTTGTTGAGTCCCTAGGGAAGTAAGTCCCACTCCTGCAACAACACAGTTTTCAGCTCCTGTATAGTTCTCGAGGGGGGGATGACGAGCTGCAATTGCATTCCCAAGAGGATGCCAGACATGTTCAAATGGGTTTAGGTTCAGATATCTGGCGGGCCAATTCACAAGGTGAATATCCTTAATTTCAAGATAATCGTCGACTAGGTGAGCCTTGTGATGTCGAGCATTGTCGTTCATAAAAAATGAACCGAGGGCCAACTGCTCCCCTTAAAAGTCGAACGTAGGCCTGTATGATCTCATCCCCATACCTCTCACCAGTCAGGGACCTTCAGTCAGACACATGGAGTGGTGTACAGCCGTTTAGCTTGGTGCAGGCAAAATCAGCCTTTGACTAGACTGCAGTGGGGTAATGTGTCTCTTCCCAGAAGAGTCGCGATTCAGCCTGGACACGGATTCTCGACGTACCTTCCTCTGGAAAGAACCAGGGACCCGCTACCTGCCCTCCAACGTCCTAGAAAGAGGCCACTGTGGCAGAGGAGATTTAATGGTCTGGTCAGGCATCATGTTGCATGGGTGAACACCCTCAATCTGTTTCGCAGGGGCTCTTTGACCGGTTTGAGTATTAGGTTTGAGGTCTTGGAGCCCTAAGTTCACCTTTTCAAGGGTGCAGTTGCTCTGATTTCATTTTAATGGATGGCAATGCACTCCCACATAAAGCTAATTTAGTCGACGAATTTCTGGAAAGTGAGGATATTCGCTGGATGTATTGGCCAGCCATATCTCTAGACCTAAATCCTATAGATCATGTCTGGGACGCTCTGGGGACGGCAGTTTCAACTCGCTTTCCACCTCTCAGAACAATCTAGGGCCTTAAAACAGTGTTGATGTATGAGTGGGATCGACTGCCACAGAGATTCATAAACGGTCTGATTCCCGGTACGAATTCACTTTGTGAGAGCTGTATAACGGTAATAGAGGACCATATTCCCTATTTACCCATTTTTTGGTTCGATATTGTAAGCTCTGTTTCATAGCTTCCGACGCTGATGAGTCTTACGCACGATCATGCGTGTGTATTATAACTGTTGAATGGTTATTATTTTTCATTATATCAACCTATGTACATACCAAATTTCATTAAAGTATGTCCACTAGTGCTGGAGATAATCGACCAAATCTGAAAATTCTCTTAATTTTGAACATGAGTGTAAGTACAATGAAACTTTCCTATGGCGGCCAGACATGGTTCCGAAACAAAGTGACCGTTTAGAGGGGTGGCTGTTCAAAAGAGTCTTATTCCATAACACTGGCTCTATAGAGTCTTTAATCAGTTGTGAAAAAAATATGGCTGCTTAGAGGGGGTGGCTGTCGAATAGGGGTTGCCGACTAGAGAACTTTTACTGTATTTTACAGACATAGTCGTTTATTATAAATATTACACGGAGGCCGATAAAATCCACAGTTATAGTTGTGCACAATACAGTGTTAAATAAAATAATTTAAGTTAACCCGGCATGGGGAAATCTATATAACTGTAGGAAATTAATAATTCTTTTTGAGAGTCTGGTGATAAGATGTTCTCTTGTGATCATAAGCAAAACGAAACCATGATTACATCTAGCTGGATTTGATGCATATCACCAAAATTTCTCTTTAAAAATTCACTTTACCAAATCAGAATATAGCTTTATGTAAACTGAGTTTCATTGCTTTTTCATCATTATGTTTGAAGGAATTTGGTCTCGATTTTATTACTGCCACCTGTCGGCTTAAAAAGGAATTATATTTTGGGAGAACTACTCTATTGACAATGATTTCATTTTGAAACAATTTCCCTATCCCCAGTAAAATTAGTAATCTAGACGGACAAAAACGAAAGGAAAACGTTCAAATATTTCTCTAAAAAATCACATCAGTCAAACATGTCAATAAAAACAATCTGTGATCTTGAAGATATATGACTTCTCAAAATAATCTGAAAGTAAACAATTATTTCACAAAACTAGCGTACATTATTAACCAATGAATCAATGGTGACAAAGTGTCGCTTATCATCTAGTTTGCTTAAAGATAAATGACTTCATTTCAAACTAAAAAGCTCATGATTGTACTAAAAAAAGTTTTTTTTTATTCCTTTTAAGACCCAAAATGCCGTATGATTATACTTGTATTAATGTTTAGAAATTATGTAGATAGAAGAAATTTCTAAAGTCATTTAAAGGAAAGGTATGCTTTCGTTTGGTATGTACAAACTTGTAGTTTATATATATATATATATATATATATATATATATATATATATATATATATATATAATATATAATATATATATATATATATATATATATATATATATATATATATATATATATATATATATATATATATATATAATATATAATATATAATATATATATATATAATATATAATATATAATATATAATATATATATATATATATATATATATATGTATGTATATATATATTTGCAAATTTGGTGTGTACAGTATGAGACTGAACCTAGACTTAAAAAAATAAAAAATAATAATAATTACAAAGGAGGAAGCTGAAGATAACGGTTCTTAAACCTACAAGAATTTTAAACAGGATGGGGCAGGGGTGTATAATATTTAAACTGAATTTCTTTAACTATAATTCAATGTTGAAATGCGGCTCATGATAGCACAACATTTGAAAAACACAAGAAACAACAATCAATTTTAAAAGAATTTGAAGAGAACATTCCTTGTTAAGTTTAGGTTAGTTTTGCCGAGTTTTTTTTAATCTTAAATTAAATTACTTTATGTTCATCTTTAAATGTAGACACAAGGTAGCGATTAGATTCTAATTTTATCAGCTGCTTAAATGAGGAGAAGTTAACAGTTTTATTTAAGATACCTGTCTACGTTTGAAGCACTTCTTTTCAAAATTATACAGTACTGAATAAATACATATATTTTTAGTCCAAATGTGATATAAAATCACGATAACGTATAATTTTGGTAAAAATTTCATAGCATTTTAAAATATATGGGAATTTTCATAAAAAAATATCGAAATGTTGCTCAAAGACAGCCATTTCAAGGTGGGCAGCTGCCGTAAAGGAAAATAGTGGTAACTCGATGAGATCAATCTGTAGGGCTATAATCAGAGTAAAACGAAGAGAAAAAGCTCTATGAATTTTGACAATGGACAAACGAACAGAAAATTAAACTTGAAATGCATTCTTTCACGAATAGAAATTTTTTTAAGCGGACGCACTTGTCGTCAAGCTTTCGCCTATACTACGCCGCAGTTTGACGTATATTTTATTATTTGGCATCATATAGGCGGACAGCAATACCCCTTATGAAGGGAAGACGCAAACGGAGGCATTTTTCGTAGCGCATCGCTGGTATTCGATCCGAGCACCTTTAGCATCCAAGCACCCTCAGCGAAATATACGACAGGTTCGCCAGAGGCCCGTGGGAAATAGATATGTAAAAAGATTAATTCTGATTCTTTACTTAGCCATATTATGGCCGAATGGCTAGGGCGCTGGCCTTCGATACCAGAGTCTGTGGGTTCAATTCCCTCCACTCTTGGCATGGACGTTTGTGGCCGATCGGAATCGGCTTTAAGTAGTAGGTCCCGGTCTCATTAGCCCTCGTGTAGCAAAATTTTGAACGTAGAGCTCCAAACCAGAACAAAAGATTCTTTACTTATGAATAAGGACATTGTATTATTTCGAAATGAGTCTCATGCATCATCTCTAATCGAAACAAAACATTTCGTTGCAATATTTAAATTATTTTAAATCCTTCATAACATATAAACAGTGGGTTACCCCAGAAAAGTGACACGAGATCTTAGAACAAAGAATATATTATCAGAGATATAGAGCCCTGCAATATGCACGTTAACACAAGATGTTCCATTTTGTTTCCAATAGTGACGAAAACTTGCTCTGCGGAATATTGTAATAATGCGCCTTGGAATAGGTGAAAATATTATAAAAATATTAAAAGGATAAGTCGTTTCGAAGGCTTTCATCATTACATTCATTTGATAAAATGGGAAACGGCGGCTGAAGCGGTACGATAATTAAAGAGCAGAGCGGTCTTGTGTTAGATGTAGCGTATAGAATAGGTCTTGTGGCGGCGGTGAAAGTGGGATCGCCAGAGAAGATAGGCGTGACTGTCGCCGAAACTGACATTAAACGACAATGAGCATTGTACGAGGATTTACGAGAAGAAAACCACAAGCATCTTGGGAGGTTTGCGTGCTGTTTCCGTGTGGGCGTACGTCAGTGTAGCAGGGCAACACCTCCTAAAGAACAAGCCGTAGTACGGGTTGCCGATAGCATTTATGACGTAGAGTAGGTAGGCCGAAGAAAACTACGAAGTGTTTGCCATATTCTCCCATGTATCTATGCATTTCGAATTGGCATGGATTTGGCTGCTTTGTAATAACATTCACTACGACAGAAACTGGTTTGGCGAAATGTTTGCATTTCGCCACACGATAATTGCATTTTTTTGTAATTGCATTTTGATAATTGCATTTTTTGTAAACAGTATTTAACAAACAAGAATGAAATATTTTTTCAGGACAATCACATTTTAATACACCATAACGATCGAGGTGGTTTAAACTATCCAAATGATGATGTAATCACTATTGTTTCTTGTAATTACATAATACTAACTAAACTGTTATCTGAATATGAAGAGGAATTTTTAAATGTGCAAAATCAACGAAAAATTGCAATGAGGATTGCTTGTAATGTTTTATCAATAGAAGAAAAATATTTAAATTTTGAGATTTGTGATAAAAAACATTCTTCTGACGTTCTACTAAAATTGATTATTAAAAAGGTCACTAACATATTACAGAATAATTATTGCAAATTAAAGAATGATAGTATTTCATATGCTTCACATTCAAAAGCAAAGGAAAGAAAACTTAAAACTTTAACCAAATTGAAAGATTCTAAACCATGAAATTTTTAATTTCATGAAAACTAGTCCTGTATATGAAACATGCAATCTTAATTGTAATTTCTCTTTCATCTCAATGAGTTATCCTTGTATCCTTTCAACATATTTTTTGGTCAAAATACTAAATTTTCAAATTTTTTATTCTGAAGTTTCAGATAATTGGGTCTACATCATAAGTTCATGCAAGTTATAAATAAAGCACACATATTCATCAACAAATTTAAAAATGAGGATATATTAACTTGTGTTTGAATTATTGATATTCATGTAGTTTTATCATTTTTTTACTATGATTTTGAATAATTTCTTTTAAGCACAAATTATTTTGTGCAATTGTTTTTAACTTGTTATAAAAAAATATAATTGTGAATAGAAAAAAACAGTTAATTTCAATTATCAGTTTACTGTAAAAATATTTTCTAACTGTATTCTGTAAATAATGATCAATAATAAATAAATTATAATTTAAGTTTGTTATGTTCTTGTTTGTTTTTCTGTTTGTAACAACACTACTATGTTTAAATATTACAATTTAATGATAGAGCAAAATAATAATAATACATTTAAAAAATAATTCTTCCATGAAAGAAGGAGTATTGTCTGAATATAAACAATAAAAAAGTGTCAATATTTCTTGCAATCCATGTTTTTTTTATCATTTGACTGTTTGCAGAATTCCCATTACAACAATGGTATATTTTAAAATCAAGGGAAAGTAGTAATTAAATTTTTGCATATTAATTTTCAATTATTTAGTGTTTTCTGAGATGAAAACCATTGTATCAAATTAAATTAAAATAGATTTTATTAACATTTTCATTTTTTAATTGATGTATATGTGTTCAATATATTCCCACATAATTGTGGGGTTTTATGGAAATACACTGTTGGCCACTGTAAATGCAACACCCTGAAGGAAACATGCAAATAACATGAAATTTGCAACATGCATTAGCGGAGGTGAGATATGCAAATGATTAGAATTTCAGCGCAGACGCACACCACGCGCGCCTGTGGCGCCACTTCAAAGCGCAATTTAAGGCTTGGAGATTTCGACGATTTCAAGTTCGGCAATTGTGTTTTTCTTGTGGTTTTTTTCAAAAAAACGATCAATTATGCCTCGTCGAAAACAGCGATCATCTTTTGATCAAGTATCCGAGTTCGACAGAGGAAGGATAGTGGCCTACCGAGATTGTGGATTATCTTTCAGGGAAATCGGTAGTCGTGTTGGACGAAACCAAACAACTGTAATGCGGATGTGTGATCGTTGGATGCAGGAGGGTACGACGGACCGGCGTGTTCGATCGCATCCACCTCAGCGCACCACTTCACGTGATGACAGGCAAATTGTGCGCATGGCAGTGACGGATCGCTCAGTCACATCACGAACCATAGCACAGCACATGCTGTCTGTAACGCATCATCCAGTGTCTGTGCGTACCATTCGACGCCTTTTACAGCAGAGTGGTCTGTCCGTAAGACGTCCATTGCTTTGTCTACCCTTGACGCAGAACCACAGACGTCTCCGCCGCGAATGGTGCGATGACAGAAGGATGTGGACGGCAGAATGGAATGAAATTGTCTTTACTGACGAGTCACGCTTCTGTCTGCAACACCACGATGGTCGCATTCGAGTCTGGAGACACCGTGAAGAGAAGATGCTGAACAGCTGCGTTATGCACCGCCACACTGGTCCTGCACCGGGTATTATGGTATGGGGCGGTATTGAATATCACTCTCGCACACCTCTAGTAAGCATTGCCGGTACTTTAAACAGCCAGCGCTACATCTCCGAGGTGTTGGAGCCAGTTGTCCTTCCTTACCTTCAGGGCTTGCCCACAGCCATATTTCAACAGGATAATGCGCGACCACACGTGGCACGCAATGTCCAACGGTTCTTCGTCAATCGCCAGATTGAATTGCTTCCCTGGCCGCCTCGCTCTCCGGATCTTTCGCGGATAGAAAACATGTGGTCCATGGTTGCTCTACGATTGACCCAGATTCCATCCCCAGCTGCCACACCAGATCAACTTTGGCAACGTGTGGAAGCTGCTTGGTCTGATGTACCCCAAGAACTCATCCAAAGTCTCTTTGAATCAATGCCGAGGCGTGTGGCAGCGGTGATCTCCAACAATGGCGGCTACTCTGGCTACTGATTTTGGCAGGAACCACACTGCACAGAAGTCTATAAATTTAATCATTTGATACTTGGTCAACATGTTATCTACAAAATAAATTTTGTTGTGATATCTCTTGTCTTTCTTGGTGTTGCAATTTGGGTGGCCAGCAGTGTATTTTAAATGGAAAATTATAGATGAAATGAAAATTGATTTCCTCCACAGTTGTACTCAGTATTTTGATGCTTTAAACAAATGTTTATGGAAATTGCAACAGAAAGAAAAACGTTTTGCGGGGAAATTGGAAATATGTTAACAATACGTTACTTCGACGGCGAGCGGCGTAACTACGTGACATCACATTTTTCGTGCTACGGCTTGTTCGTTTAGGAGGTGTTGAGCAGGGACGGCCAATTAAATAATGTTGGAGTGAAGTAAGCGAATGAGATGATGGCAGAATCGGGAATGGAGGAGAAGTGATTCGAAGGAGGAGTCAAGAAAGAAGAATGGGATTTAAAATATATAAATTAGGGAGTTTGACAATTAAAAAAAAGATCTCTCTCTCAAATAGCAAGCTCTCAGATCTCTCAGGGAGAGACTTCTGATTGTGGTGGTGTAGGGTCGAGCTTCGGTTCCCCGTTGCCTCCTCAGATTTTGTGTATAGGAGCTGCCTCTTTTGTATGTAGAGCTGCGGTTCCCCTTGATGTTATTACTGTTTGGGTCAAACTTAGACTTCCACACATATAGGTGCTAAAATAGAATAAAAGTTTGTGTGGTGGTGTGAATTACGAGAATTTTAAGAAGAAAGAGAAGAAGGAAGTTTATGCCCCTACCTCTCAACGGAAAGATTCAACATACCCCAGTTAAATAAATCAGAGGAATCATCAATCTGTTAAAGGTCAACTGAACCTAGTGAGTCGCACAATTTTATTTTTTAGCTCAGTCCCTATTTGTTTTTGGTTGTGTTAATTAAGTTTTTGGTTTATGGTCGGTGTAATAGAAATGTTATAGAAGAGATAGTGTTGAATAGGTATTCTGAGTTTTGGGTAATCATCGTGTGCTCCCTATTTTCCTTGAAAAGTAATTGTTGAATGTTAATATTGTTTTAAAGATAAACTAAAGTTTTGTGGATGGCTAAGTGTGGCTGATGAAAAGATAATGATTAAAATAAGATGTAATAAATGTAAAATTTGTAAATAAATTTAGTTTAGTTTAAATTTAACTATTTGTCAGTTTTAGTTTTCGCAATTGGTTTTCAGGGTACTGAATGAAAAGTTTCATCTTTTAGTCTAGTTTTTCGCTATCCTTAAATTTGTTCGTTACTGCTAACTACGTCCAGAACTTTGGGTTATAAACAAATAAATATAACACAACGCACCCAACTACCTCTTTCTAAAATAATAACTAATGTACTACCCCAAATAATCACGCCCTATTAAATAAATCTTGGACGAGCAATACGACAAATATTTTGTGTTTTTGGATTTAAAAATATTTACCTTTCCGATTTAGGTAAAATTTAAAAAAGAGAAAAATTGATGTAGTCTCTTCTAACGAAACTACCGCGGGTTATTAACGTAGGATTACTTATCGTTGCTTACCTCTTTTGTATGTATATGTATGTGTGTTATATACTATGTATGTTATATATGTATGTATGTATGTGTTATACATATATCTATATATATATATATATATATATATATATATGTGTGTACATACACATATACATATATATATGTGTGTGTGTGTGTGTGTCAGTCAAAATTTTGATGCATTTTGGTACTTTTCTGTTTAACTGTTCGCTGTTTGCCCAAGCGATACAGGCTGGGTTTGGCGCGCTGCCAAAATTATAACTCGAGACGACGGACGGTATTAGCGTCTGTATAATAAGTCTTAACTCATCCCCTTTATCCTACGGACCAATACATTCTGCAAGGAAGCTAGTTTTAATAAGAATTCGCGGTTTAAATATCTGAGTCTAGACACCGTGGATGTCTTCAAGCTATTTGAAAGTTTAGATATCTTTCCAATTTAAATAACGGAAAATTATAAATTTTGACTTGGCTGCACAATGGTTCCTTTTCGATTATAAAATTGACATGGTTTCGAGATATGAAAGTATTTGTATCAGATAAAACAAATGATGTTCCGTAATTAAGCTCGTAAAACGTCTTAAATATTCTTATTTTTTTCAAACACATAATACAATTAGTTTGATACGCCCTGGTTTTATAAATATTGAAATCCTTTATAATCCTTTTATTAAGGATTTTATTAAGGATTATTATAAGTTATTAACTGGCCATATCTGTCCTATCTGTAGCACGTGGCCTTTCGGTGCTGAGAATGTTTGGATCGAATCAAGACAAGCTCCATTAAAATACCCTGTCTAGGTTGGATAGGGGCACGTTAAATCCATAAACCGGACAGTCCCTCTATGAGGTCAGAGGGAGTAGGAGAGGGTACGATGCCCCCCATTTGTTGCCCTTGGTGTTGCTCAGTCAAAATTCAGGTGACATCTCGATTAGGAGGAATGGTTAGATTGATTTATTCATTGGGCTGATTTTTTATATACATTTTTTATTGAGAAAATGTCTACCATTGACACGCTAAGTCTAAGCAATAGATGTATCGGGCACGTGTGACTAAAAATAAAGGAACTAAGAACAAAACGGTGTATAACAAATGAATGTGCGTATAAATATATATACAAGAGGGTCAGACGTAGCCTTATGTTGACGTGTTGGCTTTCAGTACTGAGGTTGCTCTGATCAAATCCCCACAAACGCCATTAAATACCTTCGTATCTAAGCCAGATATTGGCACGTTAAATCCATAGACGGAAAGTTTTATGAGGTCAGTGGTTAGGGAAGGTACAATCTCCCCCAGATGTCATCCATCGGGGGGGGGGGGGGGCTTGGTCAAAATTAAGGTGGTACCTGACTAAATCGCACTCCGATCCTTGTGGTGTCATTATAATCTGGGGCAGACACCCTTCAGCCTGCTAATCTATATGGACCTGGTCTGGAACATATTCCGGCCAAGGGGACAACAACAACAGACAACGAGACAACAACAACAACAACAAGTTATTAATGGTCATATAAATAGCAAATAATTGTAATAACAGTTAATCCTTAATAAATGATGACCCAGAATATAAGTTTTATGGCAGTTCTAGCATTGCAAAAACATGAATTGGCAATAATTTGAAATAATGATGTCCGATCTACAAATAATTAAATTGAAACATTTTTTTAAGACGATAGTTTTGTTTTGAAGAATGTATAATTTTTGTTTTTACATCACATTAACAACAGATTATATTTAAGAAATATTTCAGCGCAAATATTAAAAAAGAGAGAGATTATTTTAATCCTCAGATAAACATTATTTAAAAAATTCCTTGATAAAAGGATTTTTAAAATAATATTTGCTTTGAAATATTTTTGAAATCTGTAGTTAATGTGATGTAATAAAAAAAATTATACATTATTAAAAACAGATTTATCGTCTTAAAAATGTTTCATTTCAACTATTGGGAGATTGAGCGAAGTTATTTTGCTTTATTGCCAATTCCTCTTTTTGCAGTCCTAGAAACATAAAAAAAACTATCGTTTATTTGTATTGATAAAAACAGTGAGTAACAGGAAAATTGTATTTTGAATTAAAAAATTATGCAAACAATTTATTATTTTTTGTTAGACAGAATCTTACTTAATCCATCAAATAACAGGAAATGTATACATTTTTAAATTTTTATCAGTCTCAAAATTATTTTGTTGGAATAGGAATTTAAAATAAATTCTTTATAAGTATTTAGTGAAATTTTGTTTCTTTGAAAACAAGATGTCTTGTTAATATTAGAACGTTTTAATAATGAAATACCCTGTTAGAGATTTTTACATGTTCTCCAACGAATTAAATTGAGTTTATAATAAAACATAGCCGTATCATTTATTTAATAAAACTCCAAAGTCAGAGAACTTTACAAACTATGTTCCTTTTTTTTTCCATGCTTAAGGAAACAGTTTTGTATTTTAAGAAACTGTTTGGAGTAAATAGTCTGGGATCCTTCCCTGTAAATTGTAATGGAAATACCATTATGTATTTGAAAACTGCAAATTATTAAAACAGCAAATCTCCAAAAGGATACAAACTGCATCTCGTTATGCAGCTTATTAATAGTCTCGTTAGTCGTTTATTAATTTTAGAACATTTTAATAATAAATTATCCAATTAGAGATTTCTACATGTTCGCCAACGAATTAAACTGAGTTTATAATAAAACGTACCGTATCATTTATTTAATAAAAACTCCAAAGCAAGATAACTTTACAAAACTATGTTCCATTTTTTCGATGCCTTTTGGCAACAGTTTTGTTTTTTAAGAAACTGTTTGGAGTCAATAGTCCGGGATCCTTCCCTGTAAAATGCACTGAAATACCATAATGCATTTCAAAAACAGCAAATCTCCAAAAGGATGCAAACTGCATCTCGTTATGCAGTTTATTAATAGTCTCGTTAGTCGTTTATTAATTTTTGAACATTTTAATAATAAATTATCCAATTACAGATTTCTACATCTTCTATAACGAATTAAACTGAGTTTATAATAAAACATACCGTATCATTTATTTAATAAAAACTCCAAAGCAAGATAACTTTACAAACTATGTTCCATTTTTTCAATGACTTTTGGCAACAGTTTTGTTTCTTAAGAAACTGTTTGGAGTCAATATTCCGGTATCCTTCCCTGTAAATTGTAATGCAAATACCATAATGCATTTCAAAAACTGCAAATTATTAAAACAGCAAATCTTCAAAGTGATACAAACTGCATCTCGTTAGTCGTTTATTAATTTTAGAACATTTTAATAATAAATTATCCAATTAGAGATTTCTACATGTTCACCAACGAATTAAACTGAGTTATAATAAAACATACCGTATCATTTATTTAATAAAAACTCCAAAGCAAGATAACTTTACAAACTGTGTTCCATTTTTTCCATGACTTTTGGCAACAGTTTTGTTTCTTAAGAAACTGTTTGGAGTCAATATTCCGGTATCCTTCCCTGTAAATTGTAATGCAAATACCATAATGCATTTCAAAAACTGCAAATTATTAAAACAGCAAATCTTCAAAGTGATACAAACTGCATCTCGTTAGTCGTTTATTAATTTTAGAACATTTAAATAATAACTTATCCAATTAGAGATTTCTACATGTTCACCAACGAATTAAACTGAGTTTATAATAAAACATACCGTATCATTTATTTAATAAAAACTCCAAAGCAAGATAACTTTACAAACTATGTTCCATTATTTCCATGTCTTTTGGCAACAGTTTTCTTTTTTAAGAAACTGTTTGGAGTTAATTGTCCGGGATCCTTCCCTGTAAAATGTACTGAAATACCATTATGCATTTCAAAATTGCAAATCATTAAAACAGCAAATCTTCAAAGTGATACAAACTGCATCTCGTTAGTCGTTTATTAAATTTAGAACATTTTAATAATAAATTATCCAATTAGAGATTTCTACATGTTCACCAACGAATTAAACTGAGTTATAATAAAACATACCGTATCATTTATTTAATAAAAACTCCAAAGAACAAACTTTACAAATTATGTTCCATTTTTTCCATGCCTTTTGGCAACAGTTTTCTTTTTTAAGAAACTGTTTGGAGTCAATAGTCTGGGATCCTTCCCTGTAAAATGTACTGAAATACCATAATGCATTTCAAATACTGCAAATTATTAAAACAGCAAATCTCCAAAAGGATACAAACTGCATCTCGTTATGGCCATTAAGTTTTAAGATTTCCTTGAAAGATTTCTAAGCCGTGCTTTCGCAAACAAAAATAGATTTCTAAGAGCAATGCTGCCGTTAATCTTCCCATGGCAGACTGCTTTTGGGAATGCCTCTCGGAACATCCCGTACTGTTTATTCACCATTAAAAGGTGCCATTCGTTTTCAGATGCAAATTAGTATAGCCATGGTAATTAGTTATTGATTTTATGCTTCATTAAGTTTAGAAGGAAGTGAATCATACATGTTGTTAATACGGAGAACTTCTATTCTGTCTTAAGCTAAGTTTGAGGAATTATTTATCTCTACGCATTTACCCCGTGCAAATGCATCCTCTGAGATCTCTGGACCGAAAAGCAGTCGAAAAGAGATAAATAATTAAAATTGATTAATCAGGCATAATGTGCTTCAAATTTAACTATACAGTAAAATTATTCATGCAAACATAGTGACGATTAACTTCAAAGTATTTTTTCGCACAGCTCTTTAATATAACATTTCACTTCCATGTGACATATATGCTACAGAACTGTTTTATATGCTGAATAATTAACGTTATGTCGTTTGAATTAAATGCTATTTAAACTATACCAGTAGTTTTAGGAAATAAAATAAGTAAGCAGTTTAGAACCTCCTTCATTTTTTTCAATGTGGATTGCATTATTATTTCGGAAATGCAATGAAATTGAGTGGAATACATTTGAATTGCATAAAATATGTTGCTCTTCTAAGATAAAATCTTTTATAAAAGAGCCGTCAATACTTCTAGTTTCGTAAAAGTAATTCGTTTAATCTTGAATTACTAATTTCCTTGAATATGCGTATTTTTGTGATATTTTAACGGAGTTCGAGGAAATCTTAGCTCTTGGTGAGGGAAGGTATAAATAAATAAATTTTAAAAATTCAACTCTCTCTCTCCCTCTCTCTCTGTATGTATATATATATATATATATATATATATATATATATATATATATAAATATATATATATATATATATGACAAGCGTCTAAATACGCTCGCACTTGTATGATGGATTGCAGTCATTATCCTTAACTTGTAATGCGAAATGCAGTGTGGCGGTAGTTAAGGTAATACACAGCTAAATAAATACATCGCTAAATAAATACACAGCTAAATAAATACATCGTGTGTAGCTATATATAGAAACTGCTTAGAACATTCAAACCTTACATGTAAAAATAAACCAATCAAAATTACGAACATGCACGGCCGTGGCGGCCTTGTGGTACAGCGTGCTGGATTTCGGTGCTGAGGGTACTCGGATCGAATCCTGGCGTAGCGCCACAACAAATGACTCCGTTCGTGTTGTCCCTTCATAAGGGGTAATGCTGTCCACCTATATGATGCCCCCATAATAAAATGGGCAGAAAAATTGCGGCATAGTATTGGCGAATGTTTGACGACAAGTGCCGCCGCATTGGGAAAAAAAAACATCGTCAGTGACTTAATTTCCTTTATTTGATCAAACTTTACGAAACCCACTTCTCCAGCATAACTTCGGAACCCTGGCTCTCGGGCCATCTCAAAAAGATACGGAGCGCCCTCTTAGGCGTATATCATACTCGGCTTCGTTTCCCGGTTCTGCCTAAAATCTATTTACCGCTACCTCGGACAACCCGCACTACCCGTATCTACATTGTTCAAGAACTTTTTTAAGCTGATCTCATCACTTTAAAACGTCGGGCTTTCCCTCCAATTCCGCAAGTCTACCCAATTCTAGTAATGGCTCCTACATCGTTCTCTGTCCGTACACTCGCATTATACGTGAATAATCCCGGCGATTGACCTTTATAATCAGATTTTCTGTAGAAAAAAAACCCTTTTTAGCCCCTTAAAATCTAACCTCTTTAAAAATTGGTCTTATATATATATATATATATATATATGCGTATATATATATGTATATATATATATATATATATATATATATATATATATATATATATATATATATAAATATGTATATATATATATATATATATATATGTATATATATATATATATATATATATATATATATATATATATATATATATATATATATATATATATATATATATATAAATAAAAATATGTATATACTAGCATTATTGCCCGGCGTTGCCCGGGTAGATACATAGATAGATAGATTTTCATGCATTCCATCATAGAAACATAGATTCCATCATAGAAACATACATAGATTTTCATGCATTCCATCAAAAAAATACTGGGCTGTACCCCCGCTCTTCATGTTCATCTGGCCAGTTGTGTTTATTTGGGGAGCCAGGGCCAAAGGTCATTCCCAACCCTCTTGCTCCAGCGCATTGGAATTTGACCCCCCAAACCAACTCTCTAGCGCAGCTGGTTGTGGTGAAGGGGCTCCACAGGTGGTCGCGCACCTCTTAGAGGCACAAAAATCATTAAAAAATTAATTAAAAAAACTAATTGAGCCCCAAATTTCGTTTTTCCTGATTTAAGTTTCTCGGGTCCTAAACATTAACTGTGCCGAATTTGGTCCCGGTGGGTGAAACAGTCTATGATTCTATAGCGGACAAACAAACAGACGAGCTCTTTTATATATATATATATATATATATATATATATATATATATATATATATATATATATATATATATATATATATATATATATATATATATATATATATATATATATATATATATATATGTAACAAGAAAACGCGTCTTGATAAATTACTTTACTTTAAAGCATATTCTCTTGTTAATAAAGCACGACCCCCTTTTCCAAAATTGCAACCTAAAAATAAAATAATATAATTTATTTTAGCCCTGCAGATCATTAAGCAGGCATGTGAACTATCTGAACTCAATTACATTCCCAGATATGAGTGTTAAAAGTTTATGAAATTCCGAATGACAGTATAATGTCAAAATTCTGGAAGAGCCCTCGAGTCACTCTGGATTTATGCCTTTTATAATGTCGAAACCACACTTTACAAGAACTTTATGGCCACTTATCCTACACCCAGGTCATTAGGTCGCAGCTCTGACAAGCTCGGGATCTATCTACTCGCCTAAATTTCGTAAGTGTTTTCCTGGATGAACACTCCGCCCGACTGCATCACTCCTCGTACCGACTGCATTTCCGACTGCACATATATATATATGTGTGTGTGTGTGTGTGTGATAATGTGATTATTATCACACACACACACACACACACACACACACATATATATATATATATATATATATACAGGAAAAAATTACAGTCAAATTTCTTTACACAATATTATTATATCTGATACAAATTTATATATATACAGGGTGTCCATAATTAAAGTCCCACTTTCAAAAGGCTGCAAAAAAGAACCACTGGTCCGAAAGTCTTCTTCCAGTATATTCAGTTCAAATTTGAACTGAATATACTGGAAGAAGAGGAAAAACGATTTGGCATAAAAAAAAGTTCCAAAATTTATCAATAGATGGCGCTGTAACATTTTGGAACTTTTTTTTAATTGCGCCAAATCGTTTCCCCTTTCTTCCAGTATATTCAGTTCAAATTTGAAGTCATTCTGACCAGTGGTTCTTTTTTTGCAGCCTTTTGAAAGTGGGACTTTAATTATGGACACCCTGTATATATATATATACATACACACACACACACACACACATATATATATATATATATATATATATATATATATATATATATATATATGAGTGTGTGTGTGTGTGTGTGTGTGTGTGTAAGTGTAATAAAAACAAACGAGAGATGTCGGAGGACTAATCTGTAATGATAGCTGTGGCGAGGCGATGCAACACAGGCCGGTAACTTGTGACAAAAATTGAGCCGTGCAGTTGTAGTCGTGGTCGGTTGCTGGGAAGAACTCATAGGCAGATAATGCAGTCGAGGAACACAGGCATCCGAAATGTTGATGGAACAGTCTCTTTAGTTTGGAATACTTCGATGGTTTCATTAAATTTCATTATATTTACAGTTTTAATTACTACAGGACTATCACGCCCAAAAAAACTGTTCTGAGGCTGCCGGAACAGCACAGAAAAAAAACAAAAGAACGTAGAGCTAAAAGTTGTGTGCATGTTTCCCACTGAGCGACAGACGCACAAAAGCTGCCAAGAGACACTCATCTCGAAAGATAGATGTCCACGATGACAACATAAATCTATATAACATTTCACAAAATAAAATGATACGAATATTTAAATACACTAGAATTATTATTTTTGTATGGCCATGCTAACACCTCAATATTCATACAAAATTTAATATATTCATAAAATGGAATGAACAAAAGAATAAACATTTTTATTAAGGAACGCAATATATCACGACATTTGTTTTTGTAAAGGTGTTTGTGTTTGTGTGTGTGTAACCCACACTGACTTAGGTACAAATTTTTTCATAACTTTACTACTAAGGAGTGAGGGTGTGTGTAGTTGTCTGCGTAAAAGTGGGTTTTCCTTCCCCATGTTGCATTGATAAAATGAAGGAAGAAATATGGCCGTACTGTGGAGTAACTGTTATTCTCCCGCAGGACATGACATATATATATATACATATATATATATATATATATATATATATATATATATATATATATATATATATAATATTAAAAAACTAGTAATGTCTTAATTCAACACTCTTAACATTTAAAAACTATTAATTCCTCACTTTACTATTCAAAATTACATACCCCTTTTAATCTTATTAAGTACTTAATTTTCCCTTGGGCATTCGTGTTAAAATCCAAGAGATATTCTAAATTTTAGTAGTGTCGTCCCAGTAAAACTTATGTAAAAATCCCATTGTTACAATCTTTGGTCACTCGAAGCAATATCATTAAAGATGGCTGACTTTTTAACGAAATTAGACTCGACGCGGCATCCGTAAAAATTAGATCAGATCGGCACATCCACAAATAACTTTTATCCAATCAAAAAGTAAGTCACACCTCTGTGTCACGTGATGGAATGACTTTATAAAACTATCTGATGTCTAAATTTAGACGCACTCTGTAATATTATGCCTGCTACGAAACACCCGGTGGAAGCGCCAGCGATTTTAATAAATATTTAGTTCGAGAAATTTGTGTTATCATTTGTGTGTCCGAGGGTTGAGATGAATTGCGGGAACTGCTTTAAAAACGTTTGTGATGCACGGCCGGGTGATAAGTCATTCATTTTACCCTCAATTAGATGAAGAAAGAAGAATCATAATCAAAACTATGCCACTCAGCCCTTCATTCTTCGGCCCGAGTCCGTGTTATTACACACACACACATATATATATATATATATATATATATATATATATATATATATATATATACATATATATATATAACATATATATATATATATATAATATATATATAATATATATATATATATAATATATACATATATATAATATATATATATATATATATATATATATATATATATATATATATATATACAAATATATATATATACATATATATATACATACATATATATATATATATATATATATATATATATATATATATATATATATATATGTATATATATATATATATATATATATATATATATTACTTTCAATGTCAACACTTTTCTTTTAATGCTGAGGACGGAAATATAGCCGCATAAAATTATCCTTCCCGAGGATATGGAGCTCTACTCTTCGATGCTTCTTTGATGATACATGTCAATGTCAACTATACAAAGAAAAGTTCTCACAATTTATGCTCGATGTATTGTATCTTATATTATTAACAGTGTCTTAGAGAGTAACTATGCAAAATTGGGCAAAAGAGATTAAACCGTTTCTGGCTGTCCAAGACGCATATTGACATGCAGAATTTCTATTCTCAAGCCTACGTATTCCCTTATTCAGTATGAGCTGTATTTAAAAGCGATTGAAAAATTAGAATAGTAAACATGTCAAAATTCCAAGCATCTCTCAAAGTGATATCTAGCTGTTCAAACGCTTCTAGCATGATTCGGCCACGTTTGTCGCGACGAATTCTGAAACTGCGCATGCTGCTTTAACTGGACCAAGCAGACGGTAAATAGAAAGAAATTTTTACACAGGTCTTTTCCATCTGCACTAAGTGTCATGTCCGGCAAGCCTCTCGGGATCAGATTTTGGGGTGTCTGGACCTTACCAGAGAAGATCTCATAACAAATCTTCTCATCTTGATTTTTGCCCGAGTCAACAACCTCATTGATCTCATCTACATTCATATTCGGATGGCAGAGGACAAGAAACAACAACAGCAGAAGGAAAACAGTTGTGTCGGGAATAGGTTTAGACAATGAATTTACTAGAGAAGTAATTCTCAAACTTTATATGTATACCGCCCGCCCCACACTTTTGGGTGATCTTCAGAACACCCCCACCGCTCCAGGACCTAAAAACCGTAAGAAACGCCAGTAAAATACGTTGTAAATATTTGGGGGGTCTAACCATCCACGAGCACCCTGAATATGACTCCCGTCTCCCCAGGGGGCGTGTCCCCTAGGTTGAGAATCGCTGCACTTGATGGACTAAGTTAGGGACTGCGTTATCGTACTGTTTCAAAAGTTCCTGTGTAGTAATCAAGCTTAGAAAATAACTCAGCGCCCAAAACGGAGAAAACGGCAAACAAAGCTGGTAAAAAGTAGCGATCATAACTCAGTTTATTAGTGAAACAATGAAAATGCTTTACTGTACGTAATTTATCATTTTAACGACATATATATATATATATATATATATATATATATATATATATATATATATATATATATATATATATACTTTCCTGCCTACGTGGCTGGCGTCTAGGGGGGGTCTAATAATTACACACTTGAATCATTAATACAACTACACTCTCTAAGACTCAACAATAATCATTTATTAATGTAGATAGGAAAGACGATATGCCGGAGAGCCTACTTTTACTGTCTCCGGTGCAATATAACAATAATTATACGAGATAGCCCAGCCTGAAGCTAGCTTCTCTTAAGAAGAACAAAATGCGGCAGCCTTTCGCTCCCGTCAAACACAATCTCTCCTGCCTACGCACGGACTTTAAACACAGTCTTTCTCAACGAGATCTATATTCCCTCTCTCTGCAGAACCTAAAATCATGCACGCCTCTAGCGTGGGGGCACAAGAAAACATACCCCTCTCTCGAGCGGCTTTAATGGTGTATATACATTGGTGCAGAGTTCTCTGCCTGTGCCTTGGGGAATCCAGTGATTTATGTTCACTCTGTACTCTCTATATGCGTGGATCGCCTCCTCTGGCGGTCCATCAAAGAAAGGGCGGGGGGTCAGCGGGCAAATGGTGTCGAGCGGGGTCGGGGGAGACACCAGATCAAAGAAACCTTGGGGGCGGGATTTGGGGGTGGTTCTAAATACCGTGTATAATGTTACCGTGACTAATGTGATGACAGGAGTCGGGGGTCTGCAGAGAACTCTGCACCAATCTATATGAGCTATAAGAGTCGGGGTCATTCAACTCTCTCTCTCGACCGTCCCCTCAAGGAATGTCGTACATGTACATTAGGGGTTAGCCAGGCCTAATACGCTATGCATGGCAACAGAGAACATGTAACTATGACATAATCCGAGAATTTGCATAAAATCCTACATATATATATATATATATATATATATATATATATATATATATATATATATATATATATATATATATATATATATATATATATATATATATATATATATATATATACAGTCGGACCTCTATTTAACGAACCTCTATTTTTCGAATTTCCCTATTTTGCGAACGTTACCTTGGAACCAAGAACATTTCGCGAATTTGTTCGTAAAATAACCTCCAAATAGCGAAGTGCATTCTCTATTTAACGAACTTTTTCTTGTGATTCAATATTTTTTTCTCCATATTTCTCAAAAAATTTCTGAACATTTCAGACTAATTCTTTCTTTAATACATTTAACACATTAACTTTCTTTTAACACATTCCGAAGCGGATTAAAGTTTGAAGAAAATACGCCTGAAGGGGTTTTGGTGCATTGCAAAGATGCGATACGTATTATGAGATAAAGAACTTTTTTCAAACAAAATACTCAGACAAAATTAACAAGCTTTACCAATAATTGAATTTAAGGACGCATGTGGTAAGCTTAAATATACTTGTTGTAATAAATGCGATAATGGCATTAAAATTCATTAATTATAATGTAATTTTTTTAAATTGAAAATGCAGTGTAATCCCGGACGTTTTGTTTTATTCTTGTTTTCTTTGCAGATTTCGACTTGATGGGTAAGATATACATAACAAATAGACATTAATTTACAAAATAAAGTTGTGAGTAATTACTTTTATTAATAATGTTTTGTGTTTATGAATTTAGAATCTGTCTTATGTAGTTTAAAATATTTTAAAGGTAAATCTCTACTTAACGAATTTTCCATATAACGAACTTTTTTTCCGGATTTAGAGACTTCGTTAAATAGAGGTCCGACTGTATATATATATATATATATATATATATATATATATATATATATATATATATATATATATATATATATATATATATATATTTATATATATATATATATATATATATATATATATATATATTTATATATATATATATATATATATATATATATATATATATATACACTCATGGACAAAAAAATTAGCGCACCAAGAAGGAGTCGTCAAAATGAAACGAAATTTTACATACGTAATGACTACTTTGATATAAGTAAATGATAAGAAAATCAAAGAAAAAGGATAATTTATTTCAGAGAAAAAGGCAAAAGAACGGAGGAGTTAATACTCCGTTGGACCCCCTCTAGCGCGAATGCACGATGCGATACGATCGGGCATTGAGTCATGCAAGTTCTGTATGATGTCTTGAGACATTTATTTCCATATTTGCTGTAACCTTGCCTCTAGTTCATTCAAACTCGTGGGATACCCAACTCGTCGTCCCAAATGATCCCAGATATGCTCGATTGGAGAGAAATCTGGGGATCGGGAAAGGCCAAGGAAGGGTAGTAACAGTGCGGAGACAGTCTTGTGACACCCTTGCCGTATGAGGCCGAGCATTGTCTTGTTGAAAAATGGCTCCTGGGAGCCGTTGCATCAGTGGCAACACATGTGGTTGCAGGATTTCATGAACATATCGCTGGGCTGTCATGGTGCCACGGAACAATACTAGGGGTGACCGTGTATTGTAGGCAATGGCACCCCATACCATCACACCAGCTGTGGGAGCGATGTGTCGCTGTACAGCAAAGGCAGGATTGAAGTGTTCACCACGGACTCTCCACACACGAACACGATTGTCATCACTGCCGAGATTGAATCTGGATTCGTCGCTAAATACGACCTGGTTCCATTCCGCTGCAGTCCAGTTTCCTCGTGCGCGGCAAAACTCCAAACGGAGGCGTCGATGGGTGGGCGTCAAGGGCAGCACACGTAATGGGCGCCGCGATACCAACTGTCCTTCAGCCAGGCGCCTTCGTATGGTTCGAGAAGACACAGAGGCCCCTAGTGAAGGTGCTACCTGTGTCTGGATGGCGGCCGATGAAGCAGTTGGCTGTACGCGTGCATTTCTTACGATGTGGCGGTCTTCTCGATGTGGTGGTCTGTCGAGGGCGTGCTGAGCCTGGTCTTCGTGTACATGACATCTCTCGGGTCTACTGGTCCCAACACCTCCTCACAACACAATCAGAGCGGCCTAATTGACGAGCTACTCGCCTAGCTGACCACCCAGCTTCCATCATCCCGACGATTCTCCCCCTCTCAAACTGCGACAACTGCTTATATTGTCTTCGAACACGGCGTAATGGCATGTATATCTCAGCTCTTCCTTTGTAAATGATTCAGCACACTCAAACTAGCTTTGGTTACCTGTTTTATACTCCGCAGAGTACGATGTTCAACGCCCTCTACCGGCTATACGTAATGCGCAATCACGCTGCATTTCTAATCATTTGCATATCTCCCTGACATTGTCCATGAGTGTATATAATACGAATTCCATGTCAGAAAAATGGTAGTGTATCATCCCCGGATTCATGTAAGCATAGGAACGTGCTATTCCCGTATACGCGGGCCCCACAGAATTTAATTGTCAAAACATAAATTATATCAATACGAATTATCTGGCAAAAAATTGCTCTTCATTATTAATTCATTTCGTTACCAAAAAGGATAGGGGTTTGTTTTAACTATTGAGATCCATGACAAGTGTATAAATGAAGAATTTTTCTTAATTCATAGAATTATGTAAACATTTCCAGTTTTTGGGTGACATTTTTTCGCTTCCTACTTTTAGGTGAAAAACCAATTATAGAGAATTATTTCATTATCGTGATTGGTATACGTGCTTGTGAAAACCAGTGAAGAGGAGCAAATTACTTTCAAAAGCACATTTGAATTTTTAAAAAAAATACAAACTAAAAAAAGAACACTCAGCTCGAGGTTTTAAATGCGAAATAACGTGTTATTAATTAAATTCATATTTTTATCTTTCTCAGTCAAATGTCGCCAAGGCGTTGCTATATGACATGTTTATTGGAAATTTTGGAGAATTTGAAAAAAAGGCAGAAACATAAAGCTGTCAAGATGATAATAATAGCACCTTAGTGATAAAAATTGGAATATCTTCCTCAAACACTGAGAGGCGGAAGGTACACGACATTATTTTTTAATTACAAGTACATTTTATTGATTTTCAAATGCGTCATTATATGACAAATCACTATGCAAATAAAAATTCTTAATATGATTTTCCGTTGCTTTTTTAATTTAAAATTTAAGCAAATTTAATATTTGATATACGAATAGAGCTATTGTTGCGGCAAATAAAAATTTTATTTTCATGTCTGTGCATAGAGTAGCCTTCAAATACTTTATCTGCAGGATTTATCAATAATTTTCGGAAAATTTTATCACTTTTAAAGGTCAAAATATCCTTTTCAGGGTAGTTTTTGCTTTGGGGAGGATATTTTAAAAATTCTTTCCGTAAATCAATATTCCTGGTCATATATTAACTAAAATGAAGGCCGTGGCGGCCTTGTGGTACAGCGCGCTGGTTTTCGGTGCTGAGGGTGCTCGGATCGAATCCTGGCGATGCGCCACTAAAATGCCTCCGTTTGCGTCGTCCCTTCATAGGGGGCAATGATGGTCTACCTATATCGCGCCCCCGTAATAAAATGGCCAGCAAAACTGCGGTGAATTATAGGTCAATGTCTTCGCGACAAGTGCCTCAGCATTGAAAAAAAAAATACAAACTAAAATCAAAAGACACTGCATTCACCATTTCATAAGGATACATCGGAAGGGATCGTAGATAAATAGGGTAGACCGGGGCTTGTTGGCTCATTTTTTCTCCATTTTTTTTCTTAAATTTATTAAAATTTTTATTTTTTTTTTCAGTTTGTACAATCAGCACATCTTAAAGCATAACCACGTACGAGAAAATTTGGAAAATATTAATTAATAGTTTCTATATGAAGCTCAGCCGAACATCAAGTTACTGAGCCACCCACCCCATCGAACGGGGCAGGTTGGCCCTCTAAGTTGATTTGATTTTCGGATTACTAACGGAAATGAAAAAAGCACATAAAATATCAAATGTAGTTTTAATATTGTGTATAAAATACACAAAAGATAAGAAGAGATATTTTGTCCAACTCAACTACTGCCTTCATCGATCTTTCTCATCATCACAATGAATGCAAACGAAAAATATCGTGTCCCCAGTGACACATGATTCATGTGCCCAACGACTGCACCTGGTACATGGAATCCAGTCTTCTCCCGATTTATTGACAATTTTGTTGACTTTTATACGTTAACCTTTAGCTTACGGGGCCCATTTTCCCGATTCCCTCTATAGAACGGGAAATTCCATATCCCCTTTGTAAGAATGATCATTAAGGGGGTTTATATATATAAATATATATATATATAAATATATATATATATATATATATATATATATATATATATATATATATATATATATATATATAAATATATATATATATATATATATATATATATATATATATATATATATATATATATAAATATATATATATATATATATATATATATATATATATATATATATATATATATATATATATATAAATATATATATATATATATATATATATATATATAAATATATATAATATATATATATATATATATATATATATATATATATATATATAAATATATATATAAATATATATATATATATATATATATATATATATATATATATATATATATATATATATATATATAAATATATATATATATATATATATATATATATATATATAATATATATATATATATATATATATATACATATATATATACATATATATATACATATATATATACATATATATATATATATATATATATATATATATATATATATATATATATATATATATACATTCATCCTTGGGCCTGTATTCTTGGGATACATGCTATCACACCCCGTAAGGAAAAGGTTAATGTATGTAGAAAACAAACACTTGAACTTAGGGGAATCTTGGGCTACTGGGCCAACATGCCCCGGATTAAATGAGCCAACTTGCCCGTTATCGCCATTTTGGCTTTTGATCGTTGTATTAACCCCTTCCTTCTCGCTCCCGTGAAAATCACGGGGTGAGTTTTCGCCTTCTATTTCTCGTACCCGTGATATTGCCGGGCTGGAGTGTCCAAAAGTAACGCACCAAAAAGATTAAAAAAAATACATTACATGTACCCTGAAAAATTTTATTTCTTATTTTGCATACCAGATGGCAGCACCAAACTATTTATAATGTAATTGGGGATGGTTTATTTTAAATTAGATATGACAGATCAAGAAATAAATGGAATCATCCGAAAAAAATAGGCACTTTTATTACCGTTTTATTGAAATTATGCGATCGTTAAGGGGTTAAATATTCTGTTAATATTTTTTCAAATCAGAGGTAGAAAATTAGCTCTGAACAACGACATTTGAGGTTGCTATTCCCTTAAGTGAAACTTTAATTTAGAAACAAATCAGAAACTATTATTTATAAGTGCAAAAAACTCACTTCAGTGAAAATTTGAAAATTTGAAGTGGCTTTCGTTTGATTGCTTCTCCGCTGCTGACGCTGTTATGGGTGAAATAAAGCGTGCTAAATAAAACACACGTCGCGCGTCGCTTAGCTAGTAACGCAATCTACTGGATAGTTTGAAAAATATCGCAGAAGTGCCAACGTGCCCCTATGGCCAACATATCCCGGTCTACCCTACTTTTAAAAATCATGATTTCGAATGGCGAAATTCTCGATTCCGAATTAAAGAAATAGGCTTTTCAGGCATGCACAGAAAGATACATACGCTTGGAGTTCGGCTTCAAAAGTTGAATTTAGCAACGACATTGATTCACATAGCGTGTGCATTATTTAATTCATTTTTAGGAATCAAATAATGGTGATAAAACAGAAATAGTGGCTCAATAGTTATTAAAACAGAAGTCCTGTGTTCTTATCATCGTATTAATGTTGAGAGAAATTCATAAACAACGACTGTAAATAATCATCCATGCGTAAACGACAATAAAAACAAGGTATTTTGTTTCCACACACAAGAAAATATTCAAATTAAATCTAATAAAACATACTAAAAAATAAAGTACAGTTAATATAGTAGAGTTTGAGAAACATATCTTTTACTGAATTTAATATTTTTTTGGATAATGTCCAATCGTCTGCCGCATTAGCAAGAAAAAAAATTGTGTATATTTAGTTGTTATGCACGTTATTTATTTAAAGTACCAGAAAAAGAAATCACGTAATCAGCATTAAATAAATTAAATTCTAAAAATTAATCTTTAAAAATTCACCAAAAATCAGAAAATGAAGGTAAAGGTTTGAAAAAGATTTCATTTTGAAGGAATGTTTATGATCTTTCTCGTGATATAAATTTTATGACCCTCAAATTATTATTTTAAATGCAAAATCAAAAAAAAATTAGAAAAACAGCTTAAAAATTTAATTAAAAAAAATTTTATTTTCAAAATTCGAGAATTTTACAAAAATCTTTCTTAGTGCACCCCTACACTATAAGAAGAATCGCCATGCAAAATTTCAGCCCTTTAGGTCCAGCGGTTTGGTCTGTGCGTTGTATGTCAGTCAGTCAGTCAGTTACGGAACTGTTATTATATATATATATATATATATATATATATATATATATATATATATATATATATATATATATATATATATATTTATATATATTTATATATATATACATACCCCCTTTGACGGCGTCCTTACTAAGGGAGTATGAAATTTCCCGTTCTAAACAGAGGATCGGAAAAATCGGCCCTGTAAGCTAAATATTAATACAGAGAAAATATGTCGACGCAGTTTAAATTCAGAAAACAAATGCTTTGGTACAATGTGCTTCAAAAATACCAGAATATACTCAAATATAGTTTTAGTTTTAAAAATACAGTTTAAAAAAATATGCTGTTTATCATGAGAAGATAGTACATATGTAAAAAACACGGTATTCTTCTATACAGCAGAGGGACTTTTTAATCATAATCCAATAATAACATTAAGTTTATTCGAGACACTTAAATAATATCACGCAACTTACTTTTTAAATTTTTATTGCGTTAAAAATATTTTAATCCCCTGCTCGTCTTATTAAATTACTTTGGTAACAACAGACAAATTATTTCGAAACAAATTGAAAAATCTATCAGGTGAATAATTGATAACAAGCATGTATTTCTTTGAAACAAGACTTAATTTCGTTAGTATGGCATAAAACTCAATTACGTCGTAGAGAAAAAGGTCATTAAGAATCTCCTAAACATTTAAATCAATTTTCCTTTGCCGTAAGAATAGACGTTTTAAAAGAAGCATTCTGTTTTTGTAGTTGCATCTCCCAAAAATGAGCAAAATATGAAATTAAAATGAGTTAATTACTGCAGACATGGAATCCATGCATCTCGCTTAAGAATTGGTTAACACTCTTCTAATAAAACATTTTTTACTGGCAAGATTTACGTTATCTGTTGAATACTTAAAATGGATAAAGAATCATTGTTAGTGAAATTTCTTTAAGCGGCAGCATTCAAATTAAATGAAATGAACTATTTTTCCTGAGTACCCTGTCATACTTGTTTGAGATTTCTGGAGTGTATATGAAAGCCTTACACCTATACCTCGCTATACGGCCGCTCTTTATGCGGCATTTCGCTATAACGGCCTTTTTTAATTATGACACTTTTTCGATTTACGGCTCACAATGTTTCGCTATACGGCCACACCAGCGGAAAGCGTCTATGGCAGCATATTTACTCCTAGTGATTCTTCATGTTAGTGTTCATCATCGCAGTAAAACAGTTTTTTAATTTTATTTTATGTTTTTTATTACATGTATACTTAATGTGCATATGGTTTTTTTTGTTTTTTTGTTTATATGTTATTTTTGGAATTTCTGTTTATTATTACATTGTTTTGTGCATTTATTTTTATATAAGCATTTTTATAGGAAATAAAAACAACAAAATGCTTTATGAATTAAACACTATATTATTTATAAAAAAATTAAACAGATCCAACTCAATTTGTATGAGTTTGTGTCAAAATAATTGATTCGTTATACGGCTTTTTGCTTTACGGCCAACTTTTCGGGAGCGTATCTAGGAAGTAAAGCAAAGTATGGATGTATTTGAATAGTGGCCTTCAGTGGTTTATGACAGATCCGTTGACACGGCAGAAATATTTTTTACGTGTTTTGAAATCTATTGTATTACAACATTGACTCTTTCGTTACCAATTTTTAAAAAGTGGAGTTAACCCCCCTCTCATGTTCATACAAGTCATCTGTATCTTATTTTTAAACCGGTACACCCCCAGCTTATTTCTGTTGCCAACGAAGGGCATTACAAATCAGACTTCAGCAGTAATTTCTCGGCACTCATTAGACTTTAAGGCTCTGTATCTCAAACTGAACAGGATGGAGTTGGACCTCTATTCAAATAAGGCCTTCATATATAGTTATACATAAATACTTCGAAGCATAAAATAAACTTATCTTGATATTTTGTTAACCTTTAGCTTACGGGGCCCATTTTTCCGATTCCCTCTTTAGCACGGGAAATTTCATACCCCTTTGTAAGAACGGCCATTAAATATATATATATATATATATATATATATATATATATATATATATATATATATATATATATATATATACAGTGGAATCTCGGTCGATCGTTCTCCGAATCATCGTTTTCCCGTATGTGTCGTTTATTTCACCCAGTCCCGACGATATCATATTTCTTTGTTATGTTCCCGCATCTATCGTTTTCCCTTATTTATCGTTCAGTTCAGTCGGTCCCTTGAAAATCGATAGATCGAGATTCCACTATATATATATATATATATATATATATATATATATATATATATATATATATATATATATATAAGTATGTATATATATATATTCATTCTTGGGCCTATATTCTTGGGATATATGCTATCCCACCCGTAAGGAAAAGGTTAATATCTTCACGTAGAAAAAAAAAAGGTCAAATTGCATAAACAAATTGAAGACAATAACTTTCGAATAAATTAACAGAAATCTGCAATTAGCGCTCAATGCAACATAAATGGAATATTCTGTACAAATAATTGAAATTAACCCTTAGACCGTTGGATTTTCGCCTTCGGGTTCTTCTTCCCCCTGCTTTGGGTTATTTTTTGTAAACTCGTTTCGGAAGATGTGCATTTTGAAGGAACGTTCAAAAATGCGAGTTCAATAGAGCTAAGTTATTTCAATCAAAATAACTAGTACAAAATAAGTGAAACATAAAATTTTTAATATTACATGTCGCTCACTCCTTTCAACAACGTCATATCTCAAAAATCGACGATTTTTAGTTATGCTTGTTTTCAGAATGCCCTAAAAGAGTAGTATAACCTTGCAAGATCGCCAAATCTCACCGCTCAATATTTAGCCGCTAGAGAGTAGAATTAAAGTAAATTTTCAATACATTTTAATGTACTTCTAAGCTTTAAAATCACTCTACTGAAAAATCTTGTTTTTTGAAATATGACGTTGTTGAAAGGAATGAGCGATATGTATATTTATATAATGTACAGATTTTTTCGTTTATAAATTTCTTATAGCATGATATATTTTAAGGGGGTCCAGGACACAAAATTGTTCGAATTTTCGAAAAAAAATTTATTGGATAAAATTTTTTTTTTGTTGTTTTGCGCTTAAAATGACGTTTAAATCATGTTTCTATCTTAATTAGAACAGGAGAAATTATTGTTTTTTTTTTTGCAGCATTCTAATAGTAGCCAATCGGCGTTTAAACCTGCAAGTGCGTTTTTCTGCATGAAGGGTTTTTTCTCTATTTCTCGTCTTTAAATTGTTATAAGTCAAGAACCGTTAAAGATAAATGGTTGAAACTTGTAACATGTCTTTTTCAACTATTTTACTTTAATTTTAATTCAGCAAATTCGAAAAAAATATTTGCTTTTGAAAATATGATTTTTAAAAAATAAGTTACATAATTTTTTTCGCAATTTTTGATCTAAATATTTTTAATTTTTTAAAACATTAATATTTTTAAAAATGATGAATCAAAATTAAAACTTAAATATTTTTGTTTAATTAAATGAAAAAAAATTAAATTCGACAAATAATATTTCGAGTTATAACGATTTTAAATTACCCCACTTTTATTAAAATTTTTAAATAAAAAAATTTTTTTTAAACTTTTTGAGAAGTTTTATAATGCGATTTTGTTTACAAATTATATGTTTAACCATCACAAAAAAATTCAAAATTTTAACTCAATAAATAAAAATTTTTTTTAAATGTGTCCCGGACCCCCTTAAAGCAAGGTAAATGCATAAACTTACTTCACAGTCTTTACACTACATAGTTTATTCATCACTTAGTTCACTATAGTCTTTTCATCACTTTTGCCATCGAATAAATCTGAAAAATCACTCTCGGAATCACTTGAAATGCCAGTTCCAATAGACATAAGCTTTCAAAAACCCAATACTCCCGCCATTTTATACTATATGTATTCTCAAAATATCCCCTAAAAATATATTTCTTATCAGGGTAGATTGTACTGGTATGCCATTAAGTTCTGCCATCTTTTGATGTAGGAAAAAATTAATTTAGAACGTGCTAAACGCGTTTGTAACGTACAAAACATTCGAAAATCCAGTGAGACGCGTCCAGCGCGTTCGTAACGCTGGGGGAAAGACTGATGAACGCACTGAGAGCGTTCGTAACGTTTTAAGGGTTAAAAATTCAAATGCATGAAAATAATTCTTTTAAGCCAAAATTACGAGGCAATCGACCGGTCTCTTCATCAGGAGGCCTAACCGAAGCGGTCAACTCAGGGGAATGTTTCTGAAAGTATGCAGGTCAAGCCAAAAAACATCAAGGCCCTGAGATCCTCGTATTGAAAAAAGAAAGTCAAACGCAATAGAACAATTAAAATCACAACACAACATTAAAAATACACAGAAAAAAAGATATTTACAAGCAAACTTACAAATACCCCTATCGAAAAAATGCTATATCTAACGCTTTTGAATTCCTGTTTTCAACGTGGGGATCTCGTGCCCTTGGGGTGTTTTTTGGCTTGACCAGAAAAATTTGCTCCTACCAGGAAAATTCCCCTGAAGTGACCGACTGGGTTAGATTTCCTGATGAATATACCGGCTGCCTCGTTATTTTGGTTTTTTTGGTTTTCTGTGGTTTTTATGTTTTTCTGTTTTTGATTTACATCACTGTTCATCTTATAATAAAGATTATAAGATGATTTACATTACTGTTCATCCTTACATAGCAAGTTCTTACAGGAATATATTGAAATAAATTATCCTTTTTGAGAAAATATGACAATTGAGAAATAATCCTATTTGTTTGACAGTCATCTGCGACGTGAAATAGTTGCCTTACAGGCATCAAACGTCTTCCTACCTTTCAACTTACAATCCTCTATTTGTCCTCACTATTTGTAACAAGATGCCTGTGGCGGCCCTGTGGTACCACTCGCTGGCATTCGGTGCTGAGGGTACTCGGATCGAATCCCGGCGTCGGGCCACTAAATAACACCTCCGTTTGTGTCATCCCTCCATACGGGGTAATGCTGGTCCGCCTATATGGTTCCCCCATAATAAATTGGCCATCAAAACTGCGGTGTATTATAAGAGAATGTCTCCACGACAAGTGCCTCCGCATTAGTTATAAAAAAAAGTTAACAATATACGCCGAAAAGAGAAAATATCCAATAAGAAATCAGGACAGATTTATGTACATCAATCTTTATAACTAGAAGGTAACCCGTCATTTTGACGTCATAATGGAAAAAGTATATGAAAGTTAAAAAATATCCCGAATTATCAAACAATATTGCATTTTATCCACACCTTGTAAAAGCAAACCCTTTCATTATTTTTTATTTATTTAGTTTTCCATGCGATTGGAGTAGTAGACTGCCATCCAGTTTTTTACAGTTCACTACGAGATATGAATACTTGAGCTACTTGATTCATTCACATTCAAGTTTGTTTACTTTCATAATTCATCAAAAAAGTAAACAGACTTTTAAAAACTGTTAAATATACAGCTAAAAACATCCAATTTTTATTTAGTTCTGAATGTTTTATAGAAAAATAGGCTGAACAAACGTGATTTGATGGAGTAGATATTAGTTTTTAGGTAAGAAAAAATTCTGATCCACATCTGAAATTCAAATTAGGCCTAACCGGCCGTTTGTTTACTGAGGGCTTCAATTGAAAGATGAGTACAGCCCGGAAGTGTTATACACAGACAACGGTGATTATATATATATAATATATAAATATAATAAAAGTACTTGGTTAAGAAATTCGCTAACTAAAGTTAAATAAATAGATACAAACATGACTTGGTATGTACAGTGGTACCTAGGTATTAGTCGTTTATTGGTTCAAGGTGGCACGTCGAGTACCCAGCGAATTTTTTCCATAAGGATTATTGTAAACAGAATTCATTCGTCCCTGAAAATCAGTAATTTTCCATGTTACTGGGCAATTTATAAATCGATGAGGTTGTTTTTTGATACAAAATCCTTAAACTAGACAGCCATAATTTAAAACAATAATTTGATATAATAAAATAAAGTCGCCCAGTGGTTAAGGCATCAGCCAGCCACACCGGGGGCGTGGGTTCGATTCCAGCTTAAATCTTGTTTGTATTCTGGGGAACTCGTCATTCTTCAGCCAGCCCCGTCTGGAAAGGGGATCTGCAATCCATCGTCCATCACCGGTGTCATCGTTTGTTCATAAACAAATTTTCTGTGATTGTGTGATATATGTATGTTTCTATTTCCTTGTATTCATATGTACAACGGACTGGGGTGTGACAGTCGTCAACCCCAGGGGCCTTAGCGATAAGCACATAGCAGAATAAAATTTCCTTATGGGGAGGGGGGGCACGAATTGAATTCAGTTAGGGCCCTCCTCAGCGCATTGACAGTCAAACGGTCCTTAAAATATGAATTATTGTGATTTTTTAAAATTGAATAACAATAGAACTGATGTTTGAGTAGTATTCAAAAGTTGTACAGTGAGAAAATTAAATATAATACAAATAAAATGAGAAAAAAAATATAGCATCGAATTTTTGCTATGGATCATATCATTGTTAAAAAATGTTAAGGCTAAAGATATTAATTGGAATCTTCGGTTTCACAGTTTCAAAAAGCGGTAAAAAACTTTCTTAAAAGTTTTCTACAATTTTCCGATTATAACTAAACTTCTAAAAACGTTTAAATTTATTTCATGCTAAGTTGGGGGGGGGGCACGTCCCACCCCCGCCTATGGTTTCAACGATGAGTTCTCCAGCAAAGTCTGTATCTGGCCATGTTTCCGTGGCGACAAATCTGCTATTCTTCCCATATTTTTACAGAGGCCTTGCCACGCTTAAATGAGCATTAAATGTTATTTCTGTAGCAAAAGAGTGTCCTAAAATACAAATAAAAAAATCTTATAGAATGTAAGGTATACATAAGATTCGATTCACAAGGATCGAACTTTTGAGTAAATGAATTAAAGAAGCTGTTTGAGATATGCTAATTTCAGCATACGCGTTTGGTATAAATACCATGCAGCTTGATTAAAGAGAAGAAGGTTTTGTTAAGGTTGATAGATAAGCGAGAGGGAGCTACGAGGTAAGCAGTTTCAGGTGTTAACCGGCGCTTGTGCTTAGGGGGCCCAAAGTTTACGTGACAGAACTGCTGGTTTGACTCTCTGATGGTTTGTGAGTATTGGCAAAGTGTATTTTATTGAATGCTAATATATTTTCCGTACAAGTAGTACGTATGCTTATTGCTGTAAAAGCAACTTCTATATGTGCAACGAATTCAATAAACATTGTTTCATGTATAAACTGTGTTTGTATCAAATTCATTTAGAGTGCCACTTCAAATTATATACACCCAAGTCTGGGTAGAAGTGAGCTATACTCTACAAGAATTACTTAAAAATGTCAAAATCGAAACATTCTGTACTACAACATTCCACTGAAAATGTTCTACTTTTGCCCCGCACGAGTAGCCAGATATTTTAACAAAACATCTGTGTCAGTGCCCTCAATAAAATGCTCTGAAACGTAGTGAACATGTACGTTAAATCAGCGGTAAGTTTAAATTGTGTGTTACGTCAGTTATTATTGCAGTTATAGATAAGCAAGTGTTAAAAAATCAAAAACTTTAAAAATGTCCAATAATTTGGTCTCTACTGTACTATGAGGATAGCGAGATGGTCTTTCTTTTCGTCTGGGGAGGCAGGATGCGTCTTGTCTCATACATGTTTTAGTATGTGCCACGAGTACCCAGCAAACGTCGAGAACCGAAGCAATTTTTGGGGTCGAAATTCGATGGGTACCGAAACAATTTTTCAGCGTCGAAATGCGAAGAGTATCGAATTCGACGAGTACCGAAACAGTCGAGAACTGAGGTATGACTTTATAAGCAAAAATACCAAATCTTCAGTCGCTATTTCTATGATGCACGGTATAAAGAGCGTAAGTCAAAAACAGTGATTTAAATATACCACGTTACTGGATTTTATACCAATCGCAGAACAATAATTTCGGCTTTTGCACAAAGAAATGTACTTTTGTATACAAAATTGATAGGCTTAAGCCTTTTATACAAGTCAAAAGATTTTTGTTTTAACCCTTTCAGGGGCACCGTTTGCACAGTTCAAACGCCTAAATCTATTATTTTTTCACTTGCATTTAATGTATTCCAGTTAAATGGGCAGGAAAATGATTAGTACTGCCATCTGTTATCAGTTTAAAGAAGCAAAAACGTTTTGCAACCTTTAATTGGAAACTTTTTCAAGATTATTTAGGTTAAAAAAATCGGGGGGGGGGGAATCTACACCATGCAAGCGGTGGAGACAGTTGACCCTGAAAGGGTTAATCAATACTATCAAATACCTAAAAATCATTTATTTTGTCTTAAGGCATTTATACCGGGCACCATAGATTTATTAAATAACGACTAAATAAATATGTATGGTTAATCAAAAAATGAAACATTTTACTAGTCTAAGAATATCGCCACAAATGTCTATAGACAAAAACAAATTTGTCTAAAAACAAATACCTAAAAATCATTTTTTTTGTCTTAAGGCATTTATACTGGGCACCATAGATTTATTAAATAACGACTAAATAAATATGTATGGTTAATCAAAAAATGAAACATTTTACTAGTCTAAGAATATCGCCACAAATGTCTATAGACAAAAACAAATTTGTCTAAAAACAAATACCTAAAAATCATTTTTTTTGTCTTAAGGCATTTATACTGGGCACCATAGATTTATTAAATAACGACTAAATAAATATGTATGGTTAATCAAAAAATGAAACATTTTACTAGTCTAAGAATATCGCCACAAATGTCTATAGTTACACTTTTTGTAAGTATCATAAACATGTTTACTACCTTAGAAAAAATTAACTTAAAGTTAAAATTCATTCCTCAATTTATATTTTTTTCACCAGATTTTTTTTTCTTTTTAATGACCTCATGGTATTAAACTACACAGGATTATCGTTTTTCTCACTCAATCTAATCTCTTGACCCCATAACTGAAAACTAATAATCATTTCCAAGCTTATTTCACAATTATTTTGTCATACGCATTTAAAATGACAGCTGGTTTTCTTGATATTAGAGACCTTGAGTTTTCACGTCACGGGCAACGAAATTATCAGCTGGTTTGGAGAGCTATGGTCTGTCTTCTTCTGCTATTATTTAAACCAGAATCTAGGAGGAAACCCATTCTTATCTGCTATAAACATCCATAGACCTAATCCAACAAACTGACGTCTGCAATGAACTTCACAAAAATCCTGCCAAAAATTTAAAGCTTATCAGACTTTTTTTTCTCAGAAATTTCACAATTTCAGACGTTTATGTTTGAAAATGTCATTTTAGATTTTAAGGTTTATTTTAATTATCGGTTGGTTTCCACGAAAGAAAAAAGAAATATTTAAGGAAGGTTCAGAAATTTAATGTAATATTGTTGCGAAAGGCATGTATAAAATTTTGGAATTTCTCATTAATATTCAGTCACGGCATGATATACCGCTCACATTAAATAATCATAAAGCTAAATATATCATTTTCCCGTACGAAAATCACATCACTCAGGATAAAAAAAATAACACCAATCTCTCATCCGCACAAAAGCAAAGGGTACTCCCTCACAGAATTAAGTTTATTCCTAGATCGATATCTCTTGTATATCGGTGCCCTTATAAAAGGGAATGTGAAAAATAACTATGAAACAGATGACGCATTATCCAGTGCTTGAGCCAAAATTCAGTCTCAAGCTTCTTGCCGTCAGTTATGCAATTTTATTTGCAACGTCTCTTTCTTTTTGAATATTTGTCAGATGGATGAATCTTCGTCTGACAGCTGCGTATAAATTTTTCGTTCACTCGAGATGACGGAAATGGGAGGAAAAAAAGCTAGTTTATATGGGACTGATACGAATGTTACTGAAAATTTTGTCCTAGCTATAGTGCGATGGTTACAACACTTCTAAACTGTGACCGTAATTTTAATTTACATATTTATTAATCGCTGTTTATAATAATTAAGAATACAGAAAAAATTATGTAGAGTTTATCACATATTCTGTCAGACTAGTGAATATTTTATTTTAACTTTATGAGACCTAACAACAGTTACAACTGGAAACGTCCTTAATTTCTTATCATTTCTGATTTCCTTTAGTAATTAAATGAAATTTGTAACTTTGATTACATTAACTAAGCCCTTCATTTTGTGAAATAGGATTCAAATTACGTGGAAAACATTTGATAATTTTTAAAGTAGAAGGGCAAATTAAAAAAAGGTTTTTTCACATGGGAAATAAAAAATTGATTTTTGCGCTTCATACAAATTTGTTGTGAACAAACAATACATAGATATTGGATTTAAATTGAGCAATGCTTTTGCAGTATATGATAAACATCATTTAATAGTAACATAAGAGGATTTTCTGTTTGAAATTAAAATATAGAAAATACTGAACGTTGATATGGTCTATAGCATATTCCCCAGATACAAAATACAAAGAAACACAGTAATGTCATACAATTCTACAACACCTTATAAAAATATTATGTTCACTATGATAAAATTCACCAATATGGAAAATGTTGCAATGGTGTTTTCACGAAAAACATAATATTTATACAATTATTGTATTATATAATTGAAAAAGAAAATATCCCCTTCAGTTCTAAATACGGAATTTAATAATTTGTTTCGTTGCTTAATTGAATCGTTTTATAATTCTCTGCATTTAAAATATATATACCTCACTAGATAAACATCTAATATCCTCACCCCTGATAGTTTGACTTTACAAATGCTTAAGTTCACAGAAAAATTAAGTTGATGATTCATCTGTTCTTTTAATATTTAATGAACTATGAAAAACATATGCATTAACATAATATAGTCCCATACATTCAATTACCTCAAAAGTGCAAAACTATAACAATGTGATACAGCACATATCCATACAACAAATGCAATATATATTACATTTGTATATTTATTATTTGTTATTACATTTGTATATAGTATATCGTATTGCACAGTATCGCATTGTATTATATCGTATCGTATCGTATCAAGCTTCAAGCTCTGCCTCTTTGGTACGATTTATATTGTTTTTGTGGCTTATGCCCTGTAAATGAAGCAGCACAGTCTACACTAAATTACATTTATTTTCTATGCTACGGACATCACAAAACGGACAATAAATCTTATAATCTTATATTCTGGGATTCCAAAATTGGAGCTCCATAGCTCATCCCAGTCTCGCTTACTCGCTTACTCTTCTCTGCCAAAGCAAAAGTACTTACACAAGGAGAGAGTGCGTTGCAGCGCCATCTATAGATCGTAAATTTGAAGTTGCAACACACCCTTGACCGACAGTGTATCAGATCAAGCCCATACAGGCTATTGGGCAGAATGGTGCGGCTCCGGATTTGAATAGCACCACAACGGTCGGAGTCCGATTTGTCCAAAGGACCAGTCCCATAATATTGAACCGAGTCAAGTGACGAGACCGGTGCACTTCACCCCGCACCTCCAGAGGTGAATTTTGGAGAACTTAGAGGACATTGCAGCCACGACAGATGTTTCGTGCACCAGCCGACATTAGCGTACACTGAGGTTTATTTGTCAGGGACCGGCAGTGAAACAGAGACGCTCAGAGCACTGGCTCGCTGCCTTTTTCAACTCGGCCACCGCGCCCGTTACGATTTACGCTTTTTATCGTCATCATGCACTCTTAATTTTGCACCATAATTCGTTGCAGGTGATGGGTTGCAGAAGTGGGCTGGTTGGCTGCAGTTTGTCAATCATCAGTAAAAATTTAGAGAATTCCACATCAGGAATTCCTTTACTTTCAGCGTAATCACAGGTAATGCCTAGCGGAGGAGCACAAAACAACTGCGAAACCTAGAATCAAGGCTAAATGAAAGCTGGAGATTTTTCATTTTAACTCTTGTTTATATAACAATACAAAAAAACAGTCATATCTTGGACTTTCATTACTCCTTTTTGGGTCATTGATAAATTTGTTGTTTGTTGGTTTCTATTTCATTCTGCATTTTGTACTATACTGTATTTGCCTGAAATTTGGTATGTTTGTGTACTGACCTTTGTTGTATGGATATGTGCTGTATCTCATTGTTATAGTTTTGCACGTTTGAGGTAATGTAATGTATGGGACTACTGCAAGTGCATAGTATACGTATTGTAAATATTTACTTATTAATATACATTGTATCGTGTGTGTATCGTATAGTGCATATAGTATATCGTATTGCACAGTATCGCATTGTATTATATCGTATCGTATCGTATCAAATCGTATGGAATCGTATCGTATCAAATCGTATGGAATCGTATCGTTACGTATCGTGTATTATAATGTATCGTATCGTATTGTGTCTGTGTTATAATGTACCGTAACGTATCGTATATAAGTATCGTATCGTGACATAAGTAACGTATATGTATATTGGTTAATATAATGTAGTGTGTTTATATTGTATATGTATAGTGTAGATGTTGTATGGGTTTATATAATTGTTTATTATAGCATGTATTTATTTTGTATTGTATGGTCCTAGTCAAGTTGATTGCCATTGGAAGATTTGTCGCCTTTCAAAATCATCCGTATACCTTCGGGAAGAACGGATTATCTTTTGGACTTAGTCATATCTTGGGTAATTACAGGAATGTTTTTCACTTGTATTCGTTTTTAAGTAAGGTAACCTTACATAACGTTTAAGTTACGTTACGTCACGTTACGTCAACGTTACGTCACGTTAAGTCACGTTTAAGTTTACTTAAATCACGTTTAAGTAAACTTAAACGTGATTTTTTTCAAAAATTTTAATTTTTGAAAGAAGTACGGGATGGTGTGGCCATTTAACAGTTCTCTTATCTGAGTCCTCGAATCCTGGATACCCTATTGGCTGTCGAGCTCTCTTAAAAATCTCTTATAAGGTAAACGCATTTATAATAATTCAGTTAGATTTATGTGTATGCCAAAACGCTGTATATTGTATGCCTATAAATCGTGTTTTCGGAAAGATATTTATTTTAGTGTTGGTAGTACATACGATTACTCTAAATAAAATTAGTTGTCTTTATTATTTCCTTCAGGATTCAATTTCGAACTGTGGAGTTGTCATATAGCACTCCTCTATTTTTTTTTCTATTAAGCACTTTATCAAAATAAATACAGGGGGTATTTTAAATACACAATCTTTCCCACTAATTTAAGTTTAAAATAATTTGTAAAAACTTCTAAAAATATGCGAGACCTTACAATTATAACATCAGTTCTTGCTTGCTACGAAAATGTAACCTTAATTAAACCTTTCACTTCTCTTTTATAAATGATATATCATGAGGAAGAACTGGTTTGCTGTTTTTTACTTTTCTAAGAATATATGTCTTGCCAAAATGAAAATTTAAGAGGATTTGGTGAATAACTACTTTAGGATAAAAAAAATCAACTTTCTCAAGTACTTCCATCCATACTGTTCTTGGAGATTTGAAAGGGAATTCGTTTCAAATTAATCATTAACTTCTAATTAAATAAATTCAATCCAACTGATTTTAACCGTTAAATTATAGCAAAATAATTTTATATACGTTGAATTTTATTTTGGTCATAATTCAGTCATGAAAGTTATTGGTAATCATTTAATTTAATTTGACTTATTTTGATAAATTTCAAAAATTTGTTTTAAACAATCCTAAAACTTTTACCTCGATCATATTTAATCATAAACGTTCTTAAAAATTAAATTAAATCCTTAAATACAATTTTTTTCAGGCATTCACAAGTTTCCAAAACACTTCAATTTTTTTAACATTTTGGGCAATTAAATTTTCCAATTTCATTTCATGTATTTAATTATTGAAAACTAGTTCTATGTTCACGCTAAAATTTCTGTTAAAGGAGCTTTTGACAAGCTTTCTGTGATATCCTGGAAAACAATAGTCTTATAATCAACTCTCACTGATAATCAAGTACTGTGTCGATACGCCAAACGCTACTTTTATATTATATTCTCGCGTGAAGATCAGGAGAAACGCATGACGGCCCATGCAAGAAACTCTACTGAAATATTCAGCTCGTGATATTTAGCCATCCGTTAAAAGTTATTGATCATGCATCGTCTCGTTCATCTCACATGTTGACCTTGATCGATGCATTTCGGATCGACTTATATTTTTTTTCATCAGTTTATTGACGATCCGATTATGATGAACAGGAACTACTTAGATAAAAAAAGATTTATCCTATATTCCTATATTTCTATATTTCTTGTTCTTTCCTATATTTCTACATAAAACATAAATGTTAGTCTGACTTCATGCAGTTAAAAATCAATAAAAACTTTCTAATTGAAAATTTTGAAAAACAGGGAATGAAAGCCCTAAAAAAGGAGATTAGTTCAAGAAAGTACCGAAATAATTTTAGATTTTCTGTGAATTAATAGTAGACGTAAAAATGGAAGAGATTGTTTAGATTTCTCCTATATATATATATATATATATATATATATATATATATATATATATACTAGCATTATTGCCCGGCGATGCCCGGGTAGATATATAGATATAAAAATTTTGATGCATTCCATCAAAAAAATACTGGGCTGCACCCCCCACTCTTCATGTTCATCTGGCTAGACAAATTGCGCTTAGCGCGTTTCTACTGAAATGATATACAAACAATAAGAAAGAAAGAAACTTTGAGCTTGCGGACCTTCGTCTGATTATACGTCTGATTATA
>OU015502.1:119337697-119367697 GCA_907164885.2 Dolomedes plantarius
GCGTTGAAAACAGCGATCATCTTTTGATCAATTATCCGAGTTCGACAGAGGAAGGATAGTGGCCTACCGAGATTGTGGATTATCTTTCAGGGAAATCGGTGGTCGTGTTGGACGAAACCAAACAACTGTAATGCGGATATGTGATCGTTGGATGCAGGAGGGTATGGCGGACCGGCGTGTTCGATCGCATCCACCTCAGCGCACCACTTCACGTGATGACAGGCAAATTGTGCGCATGGCAGTGACGGATCGCTCAGTCACATCACGAACCATAGCACAGCAGATGCAGTCTGTAACGCATCATCCAGTGTCTGCGCGTACCATTCGACGCCGTTTACAGCAGAGTGGTCTGTCCGCAAGACGTCCATTGCTTTGTCTACCCTTGACGCAGAACCACAGACGTCTCCGCCGCCAATGGTGCGATGACAGAAGGATGTGGACGGCAGAATGGAATGAAATTGTCTTTACTGACGAGTCACGCTTCTGTCTGCAACACCACGATGGTCGCATTCGAGTCTGGAGACACCGTGAAGAGAGGATGCTGAACAGCTGCGTTATGCACCTCCACACTGGTCCTGCACCGGGTATTATGGTATGGGGCGGTATTGGATATCACTCTCGCACACCTCTACACCTCCAGTTGTCCTTTCTTACCTTCAGGGTTTATCCACAGCCATATTTCAACAGGATAATGCGCGACCACAAGTGGCACGCATTGTCCAACGGTTCTTCGTCAATCGCCAGATTGAATTGCTTCCCTGGCCGTCTCGCTCTCCGGATCTTTCGCCGATAGAAAACATGTGGTCCATGGTTGCTCTACGATTGACCCAGTTTCCATCCCCAGCTGCCACAGCAGATCAACTTTGGCAACGTGTGGGAGCTGCTTGGTCTGCTGTACCCCAAGAACCCATCCAAAGTCTCTTTGAATCAATGCCGAGGCGTGTGGCAGCGGTGATCTCCAACAATGGCGGCTACTCTGGCTACTGATTTTGGCAGGAACCACACTTCACAGAAGTCTATAAATTTAATCATTTGATACTTGGTCAACATGTTATCTATAAACTAAATTTTGTTGTGATATCTCTTGTCTTTCTTGGTGTTGCAATTAGGGTGGCCAGCAGTGTATATACATACTTAGATACTTAGATACATATATATATATATATATATATATATATATATATGTGTGTGTGTGTGTGTGTGTGTGTGTGTGTGTGTGTGTGTGTGTGTAATATATCCATTACATCTCGTTCTTAAAATGCAACCTTAAAGGGAAAACTAGCTCATATTTACTGGGCTTGAGCTAGACTCAGCCTGAAAGGAATTAAAATTTTGAAGCAGTCAGGTCGAATCGTTTTATTTCAGCGATTAAAAGTATGTCCATTCATTTCAGATGCTCGGAGCGAAGTGTATCATTTTTCCCGCAATGGAAATCCACTCAGTAGTTGTAACAACGTTAACTATTAAAAATAGATCCTTATATCTTGTCGGCAATCCGTCTGTCAGACCTTGAATTATAATTTCTTCTTCAAATTTTAATGCTTTTCCGATATTCATTTTCTTTTTAAAATAATCATTTATATTTTGACTTTAAGAAAGGCTCAACCTACTAAAATCTTCGAATGAAAACTGTTTTTCTTATGAGAAATAGTCACTGATTTTCATTTTAACTGCATCCCACTTTTGTGATTCTATTAGGTTTTCGATGTAAAATTCCAAAGTCTCGTCTGATAGAAAATCCGGAAATATTTGTAGTTTTTCTTCTTCCGTCAATGCAATAGTCTTTTTCTCGAAGAATTTCAACCAGTTATTAATTTTGACCCTCCCATTAGGATCAAATTTCGGGAGATTACTTAATTGATTTGGAGAAGATATAGCACTGTTTTCCAATAAATGTTTGCCGAAAACTCCAGAATTATCCATTTCTTTTTCTCCAGGGTGCTCGGTTTCACGTTGATCAGCTAATTTTTTATTTAAATCTTTCGATGTCATTTTCCTTTGCTCGTTTCGGAAAGCGAAATCAAAACTAGGTCATTTCATTTTCAAGTACGCTGGCTAACTCTATGCGCTTTCTCTCAAGGTCGGTATTTCAAGCGCACACGCATAGTCCTAGGCGATGGATTCGAAGTCCGTTGGGGTTGATTTGCACATGAAGAATCGCTTTCGACTCTAATGTAACATCTCGTTCTTAAAATGCAACCTGAAAGGCAAAACCAGCTCATATTTACTTGGCTGGAGCTAGACTCAACCTGAAAGAAATTAAAATTTTTAAGCAGTCGGGTCGAATCGTTTTATTTCAGCGATTAAAAGTACGTCCATTTATTCCAGATGCTCAGAGCAAAGTGTAATATCACCTTTCAACCTTACGCGCTAGAAGCGAGGTACATGTGCCTGTTATTTGGAAGTGTCATCAAAAATTGGGGCTGGCGATGCGAACCCACACCTGTCTCTAGACGTATACACGTGTACATATGCAAGGCATGCATTTTCATGGGAACTTCTGTTGCTATGCGTTTTTAACCGATAAAGTAAAGTTACTGGGGATTGGATTTAGGAAAGGGAATTTAAATGATAGAATGGAGGGCCTAATATTTAATTTATTACACACACACACACACACACACACATATATATATATATATATATATATATATATATATTTGTATATATATATATATATGTATATATATATATATATATATATATATATATATACATATATATATATATATATATATATATATATATATATATATATATATATATATATATATATATATATATAATGTTTTTATGCTTATATGAATATGCCCTCATTATTCTAAGTATTTATTGAATATTTGTTTAGTATCAACATGGATAGGGTAAGAAAATTTCAATTTGACTAACTTTAATCAATTTCCTGAATATTGTTTAAATAGACCTAAAATTGTATTTTGTTCATAATTAGTCATAAAAGCTTTTAAAAATAATCAATATATTCAATATATTCAATCTATAATCAATAAATTAAATTTTAGTGAACTCGATCATTCAATTGCTGAAAATTTTATTCACCCTTCAAATTTGTCTTATTTTAGACCGAAAATCAATGATAATTACTGTTTAAATTTCATTTCAGGTATTGAATTATTGAAAATTACTTCTTTGTACACGTTAAAATTTATTCTGATCCAATTTCCGTCAAAAGGGCTTTTGACAAACTCGCTGTTATACGCACGAATGCAATACGTAGCCTTAGAACTAACTCGCACTGGGAACCAAGTATTGTGTCGATATTCCAGACACTACCTTTTGTATATTCCCGCGAGAAGATGAGGTGAAGCGCATGATGGCCCATGCAAGAAACACTACAAGAATATTCAGCTCGTCATTTCCAGCCATCCGTTAAAAGTTATTGATGATGCATCGCTTCGTTCATCTGACATGCTGTCCATGATGGATGTAATTCGGATAGACTGGTGAATTTTTTTCTTCAATTTATTGACGATCCGCTTATGATAATATACAACTACTCAGATTAAAACGATTTATTAATATTTTCTTTCAAATCAAAAGAGAAACAAATATTACTAGTCTGACTTCAAGCGATTAAAAATGAATAAAAGTTTACTTTTTAAAAATTTCGGAAATCGGGGATAAAGATGACATAAAAATAAGAAATATATTACAAGGAAGGTACCCGGAATTATTTTTTAGATTTTCTATAAATTAATAGAAAAGTGGCCAAAATTGAGGAATTTTTTCAGATGTGTGTTGTTAAGTTTCAACTTTGTATGACTTCATTATCTCTCTATATAAAACAATTCCCTAACTAACTGGCTGAGTGACTGACAGATAACGCACAGATTAAACCGCTGGAACTAAAGGGCTGAAATTTTGCATGCCGATTCTTCTTATAGTGTAGGGGGGCACTAGGAAAGATTTTTGAAAAATTGTTCTTAAATTTTTTTAAATTAAATTATTAAGCTGTTTTTGTAACATTCTTTTAAGTTTGCATGTCGTCGTGTTACCGTTTATGGCACGAAAGACGACATAAATGAATGAATATTGATAGTAAATTTGTTAAAAAATAAAACATTGACCTTACTGTTGAAAAATACAAATGATGTCACAATCAAATGATAGTAAATTATTCTTAAATGTTTATATATTTATTTGTACATGCCAAAATTTCAACAAGCATATTTATATCACTTATTTTCGAAAATGATTATATTTCATCCTCTATAACCTTGGCATGGCGTTTTAGGCCAGGTAACACCTTCACAATATTCATCTTTTTCGTCTTTGAGCAGTTTGCATACTTTGATTTTCGCCACTTAGAAGATTTTTTCCTTACCAACATAGAACATGTCATCATCACTTCTTTCCCCTGAATCATTATTATTATCATCCTCCAAAATATATTGTGCAGATTCACTACTGATATTATTTATTTCTATATCCTCTTCACAAAAATCGCTATCGCTCTCAAATCCAAATGTTACCTTCCTTTCGTTTTCTTCATCAGATAATTCTTGAAGAATGCGGGGAAAATCAGCTGGTTGTATATATTTTTTTTGCCATTAAAACCGATATAAAAACTATAGATTCGACTTTATACAAATTAAAATAATACATGTCAATTTTTAACACAAAATTACAAAACACCTGAGAAAAAATATTTTCCGAATTTTCACCCACGACCACGCGCGTGTAGTAAATTTTATGAACAAGCTACCACGTAGCACAAAAGCCCGGTTAACAATAAAAATTGTCATGTGATTTCCTGTTCGCATATTCCATGATGGGGGGATGGGTTAAAAGGAGGAATAGAAATGACCTTCAGATGTCCCACCTGCAATAGGCTAAAAAAGTGCATTAAAAACCGAATTTGTCGTAAAATTTGTGCATACGCGCGTGCTGGAAGGTTAAGACTTATTGCTTCTGTCTCTTTCTGCTTCCTATCAGCTCGTTTCCTCAGCTTTCAGTTTCTTTTTAAGTAAACTGCGGCTATGGATATTTGCATAAATGCTATAAGAATAATTTGCATAAGTGCATTGGTCTATAAGAAAAGTTCTCTCCATTTCAGGGATCCTTTTATGCTTTAGGCAAGAACATTTGTTGTTGCCTAAAGCATACACACACTTACATGAAGAAATGTCGATCAATTTCTGTGAGTCTTTCACGAAGGTTTTAAGCTTTGTTTCTAAAGTTGTTGTTGGCAATGTTTTCATGACAAAATATTTCTTTACCTTTCTGCACGCAGTGTGTCAGCTGCTGCCTTTCTGGATTAAGTTTCGAATTATCTCTGTATTTTATTTAAGAACAAAGTGACGAGTTGCATACAAAGCAATGTAAATACACATTTTTAACTGTATGGTAAAAATCTGCTCAAATTCAGGGCCGAAATGGAAACGGATGATATTTTTTGTTTTAACTAAAACGTGGTTTCATCGAAGACTTTTTCCTCTTTCTTACTCTTAGATAAGTACTACTGCAATATTCTCTATGATTTTTATGTTCCTTTAACATTTAAAAAAATATAATAATAATAAAAATTTCCGTGTTTAGTTTTTTAAATTGATACATGGATTTAAATTTAAATAGTGTAACGTGTATTTCACTAAAATGTTATATCTTAGAAATTTGAGCTCCTAGGCAAAAACAAACGCCATATTTAAATTCAGGGCATCGAATTCATATGAAATCAGCTCCAAATACCCAGGCACCAAAACCACTGTTGCCCTGTGATTATCAGTAATATAGTAGCTATTTGTTGTGTTTTTCTATTGTAATTTCTTTAGGTATGCCATATAACTTGATTAGCAACGAATGACGAGCAAATTAAAACAAAGAGTCGACTGGACACCTAGAAAGAGGTGAAAAGTAATTATTTTCAGTGAACAAGGTATCACTTACAACGAAATTGGGGAAAAAGTAGGGGTAAGCATCATCAAAGGAAGAATTTCTAAACTGTATATTAACCTTTAGCTTACGGGGTCCATTTTTCCGATTCTCTCTTTACAATGGGAAATTTCATACCCCCTTTGTACAAACGGCCATTAAGGGGGTTATAATATATATATATATATATATATATATATATATATATATATATATATATATATATATATATATTATATATATGTATATATTATATATATATATATATATATATATATATATATATAATATATATATATATATATATATATATATATATATATATATATATATATATATATATTCATTCTTGGGCCCGTATTCTTGGGATACATGCTATCCCACCCCGTAAGGAAAAGGTTAAGTATTAACCCAGTCGTTTCAAAACCAAAATTAGTAAAGGCAGTAAAAGATCAAGAATACCATGCGGTGATAGAAGAATGAAAAAACTGTGTTTCGGGGACAAAGAAAATCGCCTGGGACACTTTAATACTTTGAGGGGGGCCGTTTGCACAGTGCAAACGCCTAAATCTAGTTTTTCTTTTCTCTTACATTCAATGTATTCCAGTTAAATGAGCAGAAAAATGGCTAGTACTGCCATCTGTTATCAGTTTGAAGAAGTAAAAATATTTTATAACCTTTAATTGGAAAATTTTTCAAGATTCTTTGGGTTAAAAAAAAAAAATCGCGAAAAATTCTGCACCCTGCAAACCGTTGAGGTTGTTGCCCCTGAAAGTGTTAAAATGATATACGTGAACTGTTGTAAACATAAGTGCCAGGACTGTTCGCTGCAGACTTCAACATTTTAGGTAAAACTCTAAATTTCCAAGGAAATATCCGCTTTTATCTCTCAAAAAAACGATAGAATTGATTAAAATGGGCTAAAAAGCATATTAATTGGATAGAAGAACAATGGAACGGGGTCGTCTGAAAAAATAGAATCTGAAATTTGGTAGTAAGCAGCCCTCATAGTACAGTAGTTTGCGACGTGCTCTTCCACGCTGTGGAATTTAGTTCGAATACAGAATAAGGCTTATAATTTTTAACCTTATAATTTTTAACTGCAACGATTTGGAATTTCTTAATCAAATTTAACCAAAAGAATTAACTTTAAACAGGACTAATGAAAATAATCATTCCGCGACTTATCTGGATTTAAAAATTAAAATTCAAAATAGCGAATTAAAAATTGGGATATATGATAAAAGACAAGATTTTATCTTTGAGGTCATCACGTTTACCAATTTCAATAGCAACTTGAACTATAAAATCTATAATAATATATTTTACTCGCAACTGTACAGGATTAAAAACATTTGTAATATCGCTGAAGACTTTTTGGAGGCATGTAACATCTTCGAGAAAAACCTAAGTATGAACAATTTCACTAAAAATTTCGGCAATTTAAAAGTTAAAAAAAAAATGACATTTAGACTCGGGTATATTTTAAAGATCTTTAGGATAGCGTTTCTGGTTTCATATTGTTTTAAACTTCAATAAGGTGTAGCGCTGTGGTTTTGCCACAGTGACGTAATTACTAGGAAAAAATTGGGCTGCTATTTTGCCATAACCGTCACCTACTGAATTAGGGTATGTATGCATCTCTGTCTCTTCATTAGGATTGTATGTGTACTTGCATGTATGGTGCGTTGAGCCCTTACTGTAAGTTGTCTGTGTCTTTTCATTTTCTATTGACTAACTGTTTCATTGGGGAACTCGGGACCTTGGGATGTATTTTGGGTATACCTGCATCCTATTCAGAAAGTTCCCCTTGAGGTAACTGATTTGGTTAGGCTCCCTGATGACGAGACCTGTCGGTTACCTCGTACTTCTGGTTTAGTTCCAGCACTATTACAGAATCTTGCCTCTGGTGCGTGGATGCCCTGAGTGCTTGATTTCTGTATTGTTTTTGTCTACATTCTTCTTATAATTATCTTGCTCTGTTAAATTTAGTTATATATATATATATATATATATATATATATATATATATATATATATATATGTGTGTGTGTGTGTGTGTGCGTATATATATATATATATATGACACAGTGCATACACCGCGTAACCATTATCTAATTAATTAATCTTAAAGCAGTCATTAAATTAGGCCTGTGGTAAAGAACTAATACTCAAATAACATTTAAAGAACTTTATTTCTCAACATCACTTAAAAAATGAAATCAACCCAGATAAATCTCCATTTTCCATCATCTCAATTCCCGCGAAGTGCGACGTGCCTATCCTAATATAATCTCTACTCTAAGATTTGTTCTTTTCCGTGCGCTGCAATTATGCGGGCGAAGCATCGTGAGTCAGACTAGGGGAATTTCGAACATTCGATGATTGCGTTAATCCGAGCGCACTCTAGGCAATTATGACCGCATAGTCTTGTGAAATTTCCGCTGTATTAAAATACAACGCTAATTCCAGAATTTGAAAAACACTACAATATCTTATAGTAAATTACCGTTTAACGCTAATTTGCCTAATTTTAATCCATACATTAACTATAGTTTAGTCTTCTAGCGTTTTATATATATATATATATATATACAGTGGTACCTAGACTTACGAGTTTAATTCGTTCCATGATTTAGCTCGTAATTCGAAATACTCGTATCTCGACACAATTTTCCCCATTGAAATGAATGGAAATGCCATTAATTCGTTCCGGGCTCCCCCAAAACACTGCAATTTTTTGCTAGACTTATTTATGTTTTTAATTATATATTTACAGTTATTTATGTATTATATATGTTATATATTCACTTATTTATGTATTATGTTTTTCTTATTTATTTTTTTAAATAAGAAAAACGTGCTTATAAACGACGAACATTGTATAAAAATGCAATACAATAGAATGTACTGCAGTAAATTTGTTTTATTAAGTGTAATGTACAACATTTACCTTGGAGATCAGACTTGAAGATGCTGATGGAAGAGGAGGAGAAAGTTTGAACTGAAAAATTAAATCTTATTTCTTGATTTTTTATCTTTTCGCGCCGCTTTCCTCAATTTCGCTTTCATTACCAGCTACTCTCTTAAAGTGAACGAGTGAGACACGGAAGCTGGGCGATTGTTATGTCGTTCACTGTGGCTGTAATGTCGAGATTCTTCGAAAGAAGAATCCGAAGGACGTTTTCTCAGAATCCAATCTCGGTTTAAGACTTGATAGTAGTCTCAGAATATTATTATACAACTGTATAATAATTGTACATAAAGGTTGTAAATATTATATGCTTCTTGTGTTCTCATTTGATGAGCACGTAACATGACATTCGCTGCTCAAACTAGCGGTGGGATATCTGAAGCTTGCTCGTAACCCGAATTTTAGCTCGTAACTCGAAGCAAATAATCTACCGAGAGAATGCTCGTATCTCGAAAAACTCGTAAGTCGAGGTACCACTGTATATATATATATATATATATATATATATATATATATATATATATATATATATATATATGTGTGTGTGTGTATATATATATATATATATGTGTATATATATATCTATATATATAAAACAGTTCCGTAACTGACTCATTCATTCATTCATTCATTCACTGACTGACTGACATACAACGCACAGACAAAACCGCTGGACCTAAAGGGCTGAAATTTTGCATGGCGATTCTTCTTATAGTGTAGGGGTGCACTAAGAAAGATTTTTGAAAAATTCTTCTTAGATTTTTTTAAATTAAATTTTTAAGCTGTATATTTTACTTTTTTTAAGTTTGCATTTAAAATAATAAATTGAGGTATATACAATTTATATCACGAGAAAGATCATAAAAATTCTTTTAAAATGAAATCTTTTTCGAATCTTTACCTCCATTTCAAGGTTTTTGGTGAATTTTTAAAGACTAATTTTTAGAATTTAATTTATTAAATGCTGATCACGTGACTTCTATTTCGGGTACTTTAAATAAATTTATCGTCACGTGCATAAAAACTAAATAGACAAAAAATAATTTATTTTTCTTGCTAATGCGGCAGACGATTGGACATTATCCAAAAAAATATTAAAATACTGAAAAAGAAATGTTCTAGAAACTGTACTATATTAACTGTACTATATTCTTTAGTATTCTTTATATTAGATTTAATTTGAATATCTTCTTCTACATTATTTTGTCTATAAAAATATCCCTTACGATTTTTTTATAAATATATATATATATATATATATATATATATATATATATATATATATATTTAACATCAATTATATACATTGATCGTCGTATTTATTATATATATATTGGCATTAATTGCATACATTCACCGATGTTTTTACTTTGAATGTACTCCATCACTGACTGACATACAACGCACAGACCAAACCGCTGGACCTAAAGGGCTGAAATTTTGCATGGGGATTCTTCTTATAGTGTAGGGGTGCACTAAGAAAGATTTTTGAAAAATTCTTCTTAGATTTTTTTAAATTAAATTTTTAAGCTGTATATTTTACTTTTTTAAGTTTGCATTTAAAATAATAAATTGAGGTATATACAATTTATATCACGAGAAAGATCATAAAAATTCTTTTAAAATGAAATCTTTTTCGAATCTTTACCTCCATTTCAAGGTTTTTGGTGAATTTTTAAAGATTAATTTTTAGAATTTAATTTATTAAATGCTGATCACGTGACTTCTATTTCGGGTACTTTAAATAAATTTATCGTCACGTGCATAAAAACTAAATAGACAAAAAGTATTTTTTTTTCTTGATAATGAGCAGATGATTGGACATTATCCAAAAAAATATTAAAATACAGTAAAAAAAATGTTCTACAAACTGTGCTATATTAACTGTACTATATTCTTTAGTATTCTTTATATTAGATTTAATTTCAACATCTTCTTCTACATTATTTTGTCTATAAAAATATCTCTTACAATTTTTTTAAATATATATATATATATATATATATATATATATATATATATATATACACTGCTGGCCACTGTAAATGCAACACCCTGAAGGAAACATGCAAATAACATGAAATTTACAACATGCATTAGCTGAGGTGAGATATGCAAATGATTAGAATTTGAGCGCAGACGCACATCACGCGCGCCTGTGGCGCCACTTCAAAGCGCTATTTAAGACTTGGAGATTTCGACGATTTCAAGTTCGGCAATTGTGTTTTTCTTGTGGTTTTTTCAAAAAAACGATCAATTATGCCTCGTCGAAAACAGCGATCATCTTTTGATCAAGTATCCCAGTTCGACAGAGGAAGGATAGTGGCCTACCGAGATTGTGGATTATCTTTCAGTGAAATCAGTAGTCGTGTTGGACGAAACCAAACAACTGTAATGCGGATATGTGATCGTTGGATGCAGGAGGGTACGACGGACTGGCGTTTTCGATCGCGTCCACCTCATCGCACCACTTCACGTGATGACAGGCAAATTGTGCGCATGGCAGTAACGGATCGCTCAGTCACATCACGAACCATAGCACAGCACATGCAGTCTGTAACGCATCATCCAGTGTCTGCGCGTACCATTCGACGCCGTTTACAGCAGAGTGGTCTGTCCGCAAGACGTCCATTGCTTTGTCTACCCTTGACGCAGAACCACAGACGTCTCCGCCGCCAATGGTGCGATGACAGAAGGATGTGGACGGCAGAATGTAATGAAATTGTCTTTACTGACGAGTCACGCTTCTGTCTGCAACACCATGATGGTCGCATTCGAATCTGGAGACACCGTGAAGAGAGGATGCTGAACAGCTGCGTTATGCACCGCCACACTGGTCCTGCACCGGGTATTATGGAATGGGGCGGTATTGGATATCACTCTCGCACACCTCTAGTACGCATTGCCGGTATTATAAACAGCCAGCTCTACATCTCCTAGGTGTTGGAGCCAGTTGTCCTTCCTTACCTTCAAGGCTTGCCCACAGCCATATTTCAACAGGATAATGCGCGACCACACGTGGCACGCATTGTCCAACGGTTCTTCGTCAATCGCCAGATTGAATTGTTTCCCTGGCCGCCTCGCTCTCCGGATCTTTTGCCGATAGAAAACATGTGGTCCATGGTTGCTCTACGATGGACCCAGATTCCATCCCCAACTGCCACAGCAGATCAACTTTGGCAACGTGTGGAAGCTGCTTGGTCTGCTGTATCCCAAGAACTCATCGAAAGTCTCTTTGAATCAATGCCGAGGCGTGTGCCAGCGGTGATCTCCTACAATGGCGGCTACTCTGGCTACTGATTTTGGCAGGAAACACACTTCACAGAATTCTATAAATTTAATCATTTGATACTTGGTCAACATGTTATCTACAAAATATATTTTGTTGTGATATCTCTTGTCTTTCTTGGTGTTGCAATTTGGGTGGCCAGCAGCGTATATATATATTTATATATATATATACTGAGTGGCCAAATTATTATGACCACACCCTCAATACAATGTTGGACCCCTTTTTGCCCTTAATACTGCATGAATTCTTCTTGGCATGGATTCTATGAGAAGTGGGCCACGTGTTTAGCCCATACCTTTGCAAGCAATATAGAGCAATTGATGGTTTACTTGTCCTGCATTTACTTTTTATAGCTATCTCGCCCTCTAGCAGCAACACTGTGACGCAATAGCTCATTTTCATAAAACAGTCAGGTGGTCATAATAAATTGGCCGCTCAGTGTATGTATATATATATATATATATATATATATATATATATATATATATATATATATATAAATCCTCCGTATATTTTATCTGCATTTTGTGCTCTTTCGTATATGTGATAAATTCTTTCCAAAAAATTTGTAAGGACCTATGTTAATACATTTTAATGGAGGGAGAAATGACTGTTGTATGCTACAAATATTTTATGTAAGGTATAAGCATATGATAGATGAGTCTCTGCTAAACGAGAATATGGAGATAACGATAATGTAATTGCTTTGTATAAAACTGTGTCTGGCGTAAGTTATAGTCTGTTTATTCACGTGCAGAATAATTCCTCCTCCCTTATATTTATGATCATTAGTGTGTTTTTATTTTCCTTAGTAACTATTAACATTAGTAATTTTGTGAATAGTTTAAATTTTCAACTAGTTAAGGGAATTATACGAACAAAAATGAGTCATTTTATCATGTATTTTACTATTCTGATCTTGCACATATTTCGTTATAGCACTATAACTAGGAATTTTATAGATTTCGTGAGAACATGAATGCATGAAAATCTCGGCTACATGTTGTGCTATGTAATATAATTCTGTTGATATTGATCAATTATTATAATTGGTCTCACTTAAAGTTCATGAAGATATTTCAAATGTACTTTCAGACAGACAACTATATTTTAGCTCTACTCGCTAAATATATTGGGCCTTATACAGATCCAGAAATTTAATCTGAACTTTGCTTTTGTTTTCAAATTTCAAACAGTACATTGTTTAATAAAAAAAATAATCAAGAAATAATAGTATATTGTTTCATGACAATGATTTTATTTTTAAATCTTGTTAGAAACATAATGCATCAAAATCTCGATATAAAATTGTTTCATGAAAAAAAGATAATTCTGGTTAAAATAAAGAATATCCTGTAGTTTCCAGGTACTTCAAATGTATATCTGACACACAATTATATTTCCAGCTCGCCACGATGCTTATATTAACTCTTATATTACGCAACATATAATGCCTTAAATCACCCCTTGTATTGTCCAAGAGATTTAAACTGATTTTTACCCTTTACTTTTTGAGCTGAAGATACCTTCAAATTAGATAACATTTATAGTTGAAAGCCATTATTGCAATTATTGTAGTTGAAGCCATTATTACAATTGTAATATGAGTCACTACATTTGTAGTATGAGCCACTACAATTGTAGTGAAAACCATTACAATTGTAGTGAAACCCATTACAACTGTAGTGAAAGCCATTATCACAATTGTAGAGAAATCCATTACCACATTTGTAGAGAAAGCCCTACATTTGTAGAGAAATTATAATGAAAACAATTATCACATTTACGGTGAAAACTGTTGCCTCAATTAACAATTGTAACAATTCTACAATTGTAATAATGGACTTGCCTTTATTATCTTTCTTTATATATTTTTTAAAACAGTTAAATTAAGCTGTTTCAACATAACTTTTGCCAACATAAACAAATATGTCGCATAAACACAACAAAATATTGAGGAATCTATGACAAAAGCAATACCTTAATACGGTATTATTAATTATGCGTTACTAAGCAACTCGGAATGTACCTTCAGTAGAAAACATTTTAAATAAAAATATATAAAAGGGATAACGAAAATTAATGCCTTTAGAAAAACCGACTAACGTTTCTTCGTATATGCATGAAATAATACTAGGTTAACAAATCTTTATGCACAAAATAAATCCGGATCCATTTATTTTGTACCTATAGAATACAAAGATATATTACTCCAAATACAATAAATACTCCAGATACAAAGATATATTACTCGGCCCCATATTATAATATGAATAAACTTTTCAGTCTGAAACCTGACATTTCTGACATAAATACCGATGACATAGAAGGCCAAATAAAATGGATAACAGGTCATAAATCAGTGCCTTAAAAATTCAGAGCATCAATTTAATTCCTTTGTTACAAATTTTCTTTCACGTTTGGTTCTAGCCAATACTTGCTTCCCTGATGGATAGATATCTAGCTGTCGACTGCTTGGTTTTGTTCATTTAATATTTTAGCGATCAAGAAAGAAAACACTTATTTAAAGAAATGATTGATTATTACTTCAGCAGGCTTTTCACTTCTAAACCATATTAACTAGGTTCCTGATTTAAAAAACCTCCTTGCTTCAGATTCTGAAATAATTTAGAATGCAGCAAATAAATGACTCATTTGCGGGTGTAAGATTTGTAAAGTACTTAAAAATGTAATTTACTATATAAGTGATGCTGTCATCTGAGAGATGTGGCATTGCCTCAAAAGCGTAAGCTTAAATCTAAAGAAAAAATATCAGCCGTATAATAGTAATAAATTTTGATAATAGTGTTGACATTAATTGTGGTAACAGTTTTCACTATAAATGTGATAATGGCTTTCACAAAAATTGTAATAATGCCTGTCTCTACAATTGTGATAATGGCCTTCTCTACAATTGTGAAAATGGTTTTCACTACAATTCAGATAACGCCTTTCACTACAATTGTAATAACGGCTTTCACTACAATTGTGATAATGGCTTTCACTACAATTGTGATAATGGCTTTCTCTAGAATTATGATAAAGGCTTGTGGCGGCCCAGTGGTACAGCGCCCTGGTTTTCGGTGCTGAGGGTGCTCGGATCGAATCCTGGCCTCGCGCCACGAAAAATGCCTCTTCGTGTTGTCCCTTCCTAGGGGGTAATGCTTCCCGTATATGGTGCCCCCACAATAAAATGGGCAGTAAAAATTGCGGCGTAGTATAGGCGAATGTCTGACGACAAGTGCCTCGCATTGGAAAAAAAAAATTTGATAAAGGCTTTCGCAACAATTGTGATAACATCTTTCACTATAATTGTAATAACGACTTACACTACAATTCTGATAATGGCTTTCTCTATTGTTGTGATAATAGCTTTCTCTACAGTTGTGATAATGACTTTCGCTACAATTGTGATAAAGACTTTCACTACAATTGTGATAACATCTTTCACTATAATTTGGATTATAGCTTTCCCTATAATTGTGACAATAGTTCACTATAATTGTGACAAAATTGCCATATTTCATGAAAAATAAATCTACAAATGTTACGTTTTTACACCATGTTTTGTCTTATAATAGTCATAAACTCGTGCAACTCCTTTTTGTGTTAGAAAAGGGAAGATGAATTACCTTTTCAAAGTTTATAACATCAAGCAACGAATTTTGCTGAAATTTTCTTTTAAATAATATATGATCTATACTGACCATGATAAAGGGAAATCCTCGATATTTTACTGTGACTAGGGTAAAATAAATGTGTACACAAATAAATAGCGAAACTAAAGAAAAAAGACATTTCGCGCTGCAGTACAAAAGATGTTGATTCCCACATTAAATACAACATTACAGTATTTTGAATACGACAGAAATAAAGAAACATTTGTCAGTGTAGTGTTGGAACGGCATTCAGTGAGTTCAAAATGTCGTTTTCATTGACGTTTTTTTCTCTAGAGAACTACACTCACATTGCTTTTGTGGGGAAAAGTCAAGAATGTATTCGGTCCTTCACAATAATTTCCCTAATATATTCGATAAACAATAAAACTCCAAGGTTTTTATGCTGTTGGACATATTATTACCTATGTAGAAACTGTCCAAGTAGGGCCGTGGCGGCCTTGTGGTACAGCGCCCTGGTTTTCTGTGCTGAAGGTGCTCGGATCGAATCCTGGCGAAGCGCCACTAAAATGCCTCCGTTTGTGTCGTCCCTTCATAGGGGGCAATGCTGGTCCGCCTATATGACGCCCCCGTAATAAAATGGCCAGCAAAATTGCGGTGAATTATAGGCGAATGTCCTCGCGACAAGTGCCTCCGCATTAAAAAAAAAATTCTATCATATGTAATGATGTTGTTGTTTCATACAACCCCTGTTTAGAAGTTCCAGACCAGGTCCATATAGGTTACGGGCTGGAGTGTGCGGCTCCGATATAATTAACACCACAAGGGTCAAAGTCCGTCTTAGCTAGTTGCCACCTCAATATTGACCGTCAACCCCAGGGGATATGTGATGATGAATTGTTTTAACCTTTAGCTTACGGGGCCTATTTTCCCGATTCCTTCTTGAGAATGGAAAATTTCATACCCCCTTTGTAAGATTGACCATTAACGGGGTTATATATATATATATGTATATATATATATATGTGTGTGTGTGTGTATATGTATATATGTATGTATATATATATATATATATATGTGTGTGTATATATATATATATATATATATATATATATATATATATATGTATATATATGTGTGTGTGAATATATATATATATGTGTATGTATATATATATATATATATATATATATATATATTCATTCTTGTGTCAGTATTCTTGGGATACATGCCATCCCACCCCGTAAGGAAAAGGTTAAATTAAAACAATAAAATTACTTCTCTGTCGGAATTCATGTTTATGACTGGGCCTTATTCAAAGAAATACTGCAGTCGATTTAAACAGATTTGAACACATCAATATTGCTTACCTTAATATTATACAGGTAATGTAGCTTGGGAAGGTTATGGTATTTCTGAAACCTCTCAACTCCTACGCAGAATTTCGGTGATATGTAAATTCATTTCATTTTGCTGTGTGAGTCAAGCGATATTGGTTTGATTTGGTTTGGATTGGAGCGCTGCGGTCAACTGTTTGCTACACAAGGGCTAATTAGACCGGAACCTACAGTTTAAAGCCGATTCCGAACGGCTACAAACATCCTTGCCAACAGTGGAACTCGAACCCACAGGATCTGAACCGAATGCCAGCGCCCTAGCCATTCGGCCATCAACCTGGCATCAGGAAATATTAGATGAGTCGAGATTTCGGGCAGCGTAAAAAAAAAACACTGTTTGATCCTGTTGGTGGTGAGGTCTCAGTACTATATCTTGAGATAAATAAAGCACTTTCGTTGGGATTTTCAGAAATTACTGTAGTGGCTTGCAATTTCATTTTCTGGAGTGGATGTAATTTAAACGTGAAGACGATGCCTGGAATTGTTTAAAAAGCTGCTGAGAAATTTCGGAAATTTTCTATTTCGTTTTCGTTATAACATCTTTTAAAGAAATTTAGATAGAAAGTAAACTTATTCAAATATTTAAAAATTCTGACCCGTGTTTACAAATCGGAAAATGTCATGTTACAAACTATGTTAAGGCTGCTATGTAGAAATCCTATTGGATTCGTTCACCTCAATGTTAACCTATGGAGAAAATTTGTCCATGGATTGCTGACTTGGAATCAAAGATTTTTTTAAAAAAATTGTACTCCGTCATAGAGAAAGAAATTTTACATTTGTGTACCTTTTTCGTTTTTTTTTTTAAATGTAATTAATATTTTAAAATTTAAATTATTCGGGAAAAAAATCTGTATAGTGTGTTTTAAACGCTAATAAATTCCTTCGGTGGACGAAATTTATAAAATGAATCCTGTAGCGCTTTGCAGAAAATTTCAGGCAATCTGACAGTACCAATTTTATTGGATTATCAGCATTTATGTACCTGTAAATAGGTGACAAAAATATATTTGAATAAAAAATTTGTGGGCAGCGCTTAACCCCCCTATAGAGAGAGAACCATTACAATCCCTCAAAATCTCAATCCTAAGGGGGGTGGAATTCTAGAACTGTCAACTGGACTTCTCCCACCACAAGAATCTGCAACAAGAGGAAAAGGGAAATACTATTTTTTTCTTAGTACATAGCAGCCTTAATAGTTCCAGACAACCGAGAATGTCTTAAATGTTTAACTAGCATATATAATGGTTAATCATGCATTACAATAAAACATGTTAATAAAAATACTTTCATTTATTCAGTGACAAAATTTGGGACTGTAAAAAGTGCTACATGACATCACAGCTAAAACACTGCAAAGAAAAACATATTTGACGACAGGCAGAAAAAAATTCATTGTTGAAAGAGAATTCTTTTCAAGTAAGATTAGATTTAAACATTTTTTTCGTTTTACATTGATGGCAACAAATAAATTATCTTTGCTTTACTTTAATACAATTTGCAAGACAAATTTCCTATCATCCTGTCGATGTAAAAATTTTCAAGCATAAAAACCTTTGAAAATATAATATTTTTTTAAAAAGAAGAAAAAAATCAATCCTTCATGGATATTTTCTTTCGACAAAAATTACATCATGTAAGCTCAATATTTTTTATTTTTATGCTACAAAATATTCACCTTTGAAATCCCATCGTCTTTTCATTTTTTGGTTGCTAAGCTTAAAATGTTTTTATATTTCAAATAAATAAAATATATTTGGGGCGTTATAGAAGATGTTGATATGTCCTTTTTTCATGTTTTCGTCAAATAAAAAAGTAACATTTGTTGTGAAATATAAAATCGCTCAATAAAGTTTTTCAATCCAAATATTTTTTAGTTAATACTCATATTCAACCTCAAGCATATGGCTGGTCTTCGATGAAAATTGTCAATTGGGGACAAAACTGTTGAATAAGGACCAAGTATTACCTCTTTCATACATAACAGCATTTGTCAATACGAATAACTTAGTATTATTTCATAGTTCCACTATCAGATTTTGCCACATTAGAGAACCAATTATAAGTGTCACATATCAACTTGTAACATAAAATTGAATTTTTCGGGCATATCAACAACTGCCATAACGCCACAGATATAATAGTAAAAATTAAAAAAATAATAATAATAAATAAATAAATATATAAAATAAATATAATTGAAATAAAATTTGTAGGTGCAATTATGCAAACTGATACAAGAATCAGGTGTTTGAAATATAACGACACATTTGTATAGAAAAATATATTTTCATAAAAACGGTTGCTATTTAATTTCAACACAAAATAAACCTTAGAAGAATTTTTGCCCGTACACTGAATAATTTAATTCAGACATTCAGATGCATAACGGATCTATAAATTTCCTCTCTGTCCGAATCTCATAATCAAATCGACAACTTTCAGTTCAGTATACACACACACACACACTGTACCGTAACTTGGCCAATAAATCACACTTTCACTTTATGAAAGACATCAGGTAGCGTTTTCTTAACTTTATTTACGGCACAGAACACACACACACTATATACAACAGAATTATATACAAGAAGTAAAACACATCACCACACTCGAACTTATCTCTCAAGCGTCTCCCCTCTCACACGAGGGTAATGACCTTCTCCCCACCAATTCTTTTCTTCTTGGCGCATGCGCTTAGAAACAGCTCGGGGGACTTAACACGCAGACTTTTTGGGGGTGAGATATAGTACGGTACAACTCCTCTCCTCCCCGAGGACTTTTCGAGCAGGTTGTTCTGCGAGAAAAGGTAGGGAAAAACAAAACACAGCGAAAGAAAACAGTGCAGTGCCAAGGCTGAAAGTTACAGTGGCAATACATAAACTTAATATACCTTAAATGCTATAAGTAATAGAAATCATACATAACACAAAATTCAACATATACTAATAACAGGAAGAAATTATTATGGAATTAGTACAATAGTTTAATATTGTTTACAACAGAAACCTTCCTTTTCTACTATTTCTTTTCTTAGGCAAACAAAAACAAGCAAAACGAACAGTCTTTGCAAAAATAAACTTCATAAAATAAACAAAATTAAACAGTGAGAAAGGATTTTTTTTCGTTTAATCTGGCCATGGAACACGGCTAAGGCTATCAGCATTTTTGTGTAAAGTTCCTCGACGATGCACTACTTCATAATTGTATGGTTGAAGTCCTAATGCCCAACGCATTAATCTGGGGTTTGATCTGGCATTTGTACTGAGCCACACTAATGGATTGTGGTCGGTTTGAATTTTGAATTTTTGTCCATCAAGATAACAATGCAGTTTCTTTACCGCCCAAACGATAGCGGCACATTCCTTCTCAGTGGTAGAATAACGTCTTTCCGTTTCAGAGAATTTCTTACTGAGAAACAGCACTGGATGTTCTTCTCCTTGGTCGTCCACCTGAGAAAGAACGATTCCCATTCCTAAATCGGAAGCATCGGTTTGAAGTAAAAATTCTCGACTAAAATCAGGTGCATATAAGACTGGTTGACAACTAAGAATCCTTTTTAATTCGTGAAAAGCAGACTCACACTCTGGCGACCAATTTATACACCCTCTTTTATTTTTTCCTTTCAAAGCTTCAGTTAAAGGTGCAGCAATTACCGAAAACATGGGAATATATCGGCGATAATAGCCGGCTAACCCAAGGAAATCTCGTATTTCAGTTTTAGTAGATGGAGCTGGAAACTGTTTGATAGCCTGGACTTTTAACTCGGCAGGTCTTCTTTGGTTCTGTCCAATATAGTGTCCCAAATATTTGACAAATTCTTGTGCAAACATACACTTTGAAGGTTTAATTGTTAATTTTGATTTTGAAATTCTGTTTAGGACTTTATCTAAATGTTTAACGTGATCTTCCCAATCACTAGAAAAAATTGCTACATCATCTAAATATGGCACGGCGAATTCTTCACACCCTTGCAATAATTCAGCCATCATTTTGCTAAAAAAGTACGGGGCATTCTTTAGCCCGAATGGCATTCGTAAAGGACGATAACTTCCAAAACTGGTAACAAATGCCGCCAATTTTTGCGATCTTTGACTGAGAGGTATTTGCCAGTACCCCTTGGCAAGGTCTAGGACAGTAATGAATTTCGCCGAAGAAACAAGTTCTACTCTTTCTTCGATGTTTGGGAGAGGAAAATATTCAGTCTTTGTGACTTCATTTAGCCTGCGATAGTCAATGCATGGTCTTGGATCTCTGCCTGGAACCTCTACAAGGATCATGGGAGATGTGTAATCAGATACTCCAACCTCAATGACTTTATATTGCAACATCTTTTCAATTTCGCATCTCAAAATTTCAGTCTGTCTGGGAGACATTCGATATGGTTTTGCTCTTACCGATTTATCATCTATTAATTCTATGTCATGTCCAACCAGATGTGTCATACCAGGCTTATTAGAAAAGGCTTTAGAATATTTTAATAAAAGATCCTGCAACTGCTGAATTTGACAGGATTCCAATCTTTTCTCCAACTGACTCTCCTGGACAATTTCAGCAAAATTAAAAATATTGGGATTTGACTCCATGCTTGGGAAATCAATGTAAAGCTCTGGTTGTTCAACAGCTTCGCTACAATCTAGAAAATTAATCAATTCTGGTCTCGAATGGTAGGGTTTCAAAAGGTTTACATGATAAATTTGGGACGTTTCTTTCTTATTCGGCGTTCTGACAATGTAGTTAGTATCCGAAATCTTACTCAGAATTGTTCCTGGTCCGGTCCACTGGACTGCCAGCTTATTTGTTTTATTTGTAGCCAAAATGAGAACTAAATCTCCTTCTTTAAACTCTCTTTTCACAGCGTTCTTATCATACCACGTCTTCCGTTTACTTTAAACCTCTTCCATTTTTTCAACCGCAAGCTCTTGACATCTCTTAAGTCTATTTAGCAATTCAAAAACGTATTCGACAACTGTATTCTCAACTTCAGGCGGATGCAACCAACTCTCATACAATAATGTCAGGGGAATTCTCAAATTCTTGCCATGCACTAACTCCGCTGGTGTAAACCCTTTGCTTTCATGAGTTACAGTTCGTAATGCAAAGAGAGCTGAGTGAATATGTTGTTCCCAATCTGGTGCGGCTTCTAAGCAAAGAACTCGTAAAATACGCTTTATCGTACGATGGAAACGTTCTATGGGATTACTCCGAGGATGATAAACAGAGCTATGAGCAATCTTGATTCCAAATCGTGTCAAAAATTTCGTTGTAAGAGCACTCATGAAGGATGTTCCTTGGTCACATTGAATTTCCTTTGGAAACCCCATTCGGCTGAAAATTTGCAGTAAAGCATCTACAACAGATACTGAACTAATATCTGTGACAGCGACCGCATCCGGATATTTCGATGATAAACACATTGCAGTGATTATATATTTCTTCCCAGTAGGTGTAACAGGTAATGGTCCACACGCATCTACATTTATTTTAGAAAAAACTTCTTGAATAACAGGAACAATTTTCATTGGAGCTTTCTTTTTGTCATTTGGTTTTCCTGCTCTCTGACAAGCATCACAACTGCGTACATAATTTTCCACCTCTTGGAAACACTTTGGCCAGAAAAAATGTCTTGCCAAAATATCCTTGGTCTTTGTCACGCCGAGATGTGCTGAAGTGCCTTCGTGGCATAGAGCTTTTAAATGCTCTCGATATTCTACAGGAATAATTAGTAATAGCCTTTGTTTTCCGGTTTTATCAAGTTTTCTTTTCAACAGCAAGTTACCTTTCACGATATAAATTTCTTTGGACGTATCTGCAGATGAGGTTTCACCTGCCTTTTCAAACAATGGCTGCAAATCCTTGCATTGCTTCTGTGCAATAGCAAAAGTCTCCTTATCTACTTTCAAAAGTGAGAGGGAGGGGTCATCCTCTTTTATACACGGAAGAAATGATTGATTCTTGTCCAACTCACTATCTTCCTGACGGACTGTTGCACTTTCTAATTCAGTTGTCGCTTCTTCTTTTTCTTCAAGCTCTCTTTGAAGCTGTTTTTGCCTTCTTGTCTGCATTGCATTCAACTGGCATGGGAGAACATTTTGTTCCTTCATGTCATTTAGCAAAGAAGCAGTTCTGTTTCCTAACAAATATCTGCCTTGATCTAATTCATCCCTAATTACTGCTGCCTTCGTGATAACAATTCCAAAGTCACCAACCAGTTTCACTTCAGCTAAGGGTAAACAGGTGGGAGCAAGATCTAAAGGTTGTTGTACCCATACATGTTCTCCAGTAAACATATTTGGAGTGATGTATTTTTGGCATACAATGTCTATACTTGCTCCAGAATCCCGTAAAATAGGCATGTCAAATCCATTTACTTGCCCCATCGTGGTATAGGGTAGCAAAAACTCGTCTTCGCCTCCTCCGATTCGATTTACGCTTGCAGCTGATTCCCGGATTTTCTTCAGTTTAGGGCACTGAGGTCTGATGTGCTGATAAGAGCCACATTCATAACATTGTGGTCGTCTTCTTTTTTCAAAAATTTCATCTCTTTTTGGCCATCTGGGTTGCTCTATCCTCTGTTGGCCTTCAGCTCTAGCCTGAGTGTTATTCTCTAACTTGTCTCTAGAGTCAGAAGCAAATTTCTGTTTGGACTTCGGAGCAAATCTTTCTTCAGTTTTGTTAAGATTATTTTTCTTTCTAACATTCCCTCTGACATTTTCATAAGCATCAAGTTTTGATGCCAAATCACTCGGAGAAATCATTTCCATCCATTCGTCAATAAAGTGATCACGAATTTCGACGGGAACACGGCGTTTTAATTGATCAGTTACCATTAATTTAAGTAACTGTTCAAAAGTTGAGATTCCTAAACCCTTCACCCACTCTCTGCAATAATTTTCCAGTTCATACACATAGTCTCCCCATGTTGACTCGGCACCTCTCTGATGCTTAACAAATTTCTGGCGAAATTTTTCAGGACTAAGTTTGAACCTCTTCAGGAGCAAATTCTCGACATGCTCGTACTTTTTAGCGTCTTCTGCAGGTTCACGAGCTATCAACTCTGTTACATCATAGGGAAGCAATCCTAGAAGATGGGACACCCAATCTACAGACTCAATCTGTGCCCATTCAGCTTGTCTCTCAAAAAGTTGGAGGTACAAGCTAATATCGCTTTCTTTTTCATCAAACCTTTGAATCAATTGCCGGAGGTCAACTTTCGAACGGGAGGATTCACTACTAACTGGTCTTGCAACAGTTCCAAGTCTTAATTTTTCCAATTCAAATTCATGTTCTTTTCTCCTTTTCTGCTCCTCAAATTCTCGTTCTTCTCTCTTTTTCTTCTCCTCAAATTCTCGTTCTTCTCTCTTTTTCTTCTCCTCAAATTCTCGCTCTTCTCTCCTTTTCTTCTCTTCTTCTCGTTCTTTCCTGCTGTCTATGATTACAGTAAGTTGTTCCATGACAAAATCTTCTTCATAATTTTTGCTCTCTATAATCAGTTTCTTGATGTCGGCTATTTTAAATTCAGCCCTTACTTCTAAACCTAATTCTTCAGCTAAAAGTTTTAGATCTTCTTTCTTTCCTCGACCAAGAAAAGCCATATTTGTAGGCAAATAGCTTCGTAGACTCAAAAAATTTAGGACTATTCAAACAGAAATCGAAATTACTGGCCCAAATAAAAAATGGCTAACTATAACTTTTGTCACTATCCCAAGTAGAACAACAGTAAATAGATTTACTTAAACTTAAAATAATTAAGTAAAGCTTTGTTTTTTTTTTATTAAAACGATATAAAATCTCAATTTAAGTAACTGACTTTACTTCTGTTTCAGAAACGTAACTAAAATGATTACTTTGGATTTCCTTGAAATCAATTATTCATACGTAACATAATATATACACATGCAACACTCAATGCCAATTTCAAAATAATTAACACAATTAAATACACTTATTTAAAATATCTAAAATATTTCTATCTGAGCAATGATGCTCCACCTGTTAGCATGATATACATACAATTAAGACAAATTAATTCCGTTTACGACAATTCTTAGATTTTAAAAACTGTGCACTTCAGAACGTATATATATACACAAGAAATAATAATAGTTGGCATTGATGCCCCACGACACTTTAAAAAAAATCATACAAAATGAGCTTTGTGATGACTAACTTAGTTTCTTAATTTTTGCAATGATGCAATAACTCAATAGCATTGATACCCAATAAAACAAAACAAAAAAAATATATATATATATATTCTTTCAATAGAACAATGATGTTCGCATTAATACACCATGGCAATGATGCCAAGAATATAAACAAAAGTTTCAAATGAGCAATGATGCTTAAACATTTAATTAATTAAATGGCAATGATGCCCAAGGAAAAATACACTTAATATATATTTCTTTTCATCAGAACAATAAAAGCATTTTCACTTTTGCCACTGCAACAAACAGGAAACAAAAAATTGCTTGGCACTCACCGATCTTGCTTCTAAATCCAAACTCGCCATTTCGAACGAAGGCAGGTATTCAGCTCACATCTGCATCGTCGGTGGATTTTGTACCACCGCTATCCACCATTTAAAGCTGTACCGTAACTTGGCCAATAAATCACACTTTCACTTTATGAAAGACATCAGGTAGCGTTTTCTTAACTTTATTTACGGCACAGAACACACACACACTATATACAACAGAATTATATACAAGAAGTAAAACACATCACCACACTCGAACTTATCTCTCAAGCGTCTCCCCTCTCACACGAGGGTAATGACCTTCTCCCCACCAATTCTTTTCTTCTTGGCGCATGCGCTTAGAAACAGCTCGGGGGACTTAACACGCAGACTTTTTGGGGGTGAGATATAGTACGGTACAACACTTATATATATATATATATATATATATATATATATATATATATATATATATATATATATATATATATATATAATATATATATATTTATATATATATATATATCTATATCTATATATATATATATATATATATATATATATATATATATATATATATATATATATATATATATATATATATATATATATATATATATATATATATATATATATATATATGTACATATATATATATATATATATATATATATATATATATATATATATATATAAATTTCCTTCCTGTCCGAATCTCACGATCCAGTCAGCAACTTTCAATTCAGTATCTATTAAATCAGCATAAGCTATAAATCTAAGGATTAAAGTCTATCCCACACAGCCGTGGACATCCACCAGTAGACACAGATTCAACCCCGTAGTTAGAAAAAAATTATTATAAAATATAAGTTGGGTTGAAAAAAATGGTAACGAAACTCGCTTGAAATAAGCAAAACATTCATTTTCCGCCATCATCCATCAATTATCCGTTTCGAACAATGTCTCATTTTCCTGTCCATCATGAATGATGAAGGAGACTGGGATTTACTGCCTTGACGGAACACCATCTACTTTTTCTGCGCTGCGTGATGCTTGATAAAAACAGAAATTCCTTTTTCGAGACTTTAAGGGGACAGTGGACTTTCAAAACTGTGAAATTTGTCCAAAAATTCGATTTTGTTATTTTATTGAATTGTGAAACTACGGAGGAGTAGGAATGTGCTGCAAAAAGAATTTTTAATTTCTGCGATTACTTTCCTAGTTATAGACATTTGAATTTAATTTAGATATTATGTGGTTACTAATAGCAATAAACTTAAATGTGTTTTTTTCAAAATAAAAATTGTCATGTTATACGAATATTCAAACTGCTCCGGGCGCATTTCTAATGATCGTATTGCTTTGAAATTTAAGTTTTATATACTTAACTGTATATCAAATAAATTTTATGGAAAAAAATTATGCTTCGTAGCTTAGAATTTCTAAATGTTGTACTTGAAAAGATGATTTATAGTTATTTTGCGTAATAAAAAGGGTTTTTTTACTATTATTATTTTTTTTCTCTTTATATTTTTAATGAATGCTTAAAATAAGCAATAAGTTTCATTGTTAGTTCAATAAGGTATCCTTTAAATAAAAATTCCCATATTATTTGCAAAAGAAATGCGCCTGGAACATTTTTAATGAGGCTAATTTTTGATGTAATTAATAATTCATAATTAATAAGTTATTAATATTTCATCTTTAAATTTTAACCACTTTTGCATATCTGTGGTACTAATCAAATATTCATATTTCAAGCAAATCCATTCAAAACAATAAAAGTTAGGTTTGAAGGTCCACTGTCCCCTTAAAGCTCGTATTTAATAACAGCTTTAGGGGGACATTGTATATCCGGATGAATCCAATAGTAAAATGAACCAGATTACATTGGATTATAAATCACTGAAAAGAAAAATTGCTATTAAACCACGATGTCAACTTTAAAACTGTTTACAACTTTAAAACTGTTAGGATTATGAACTGGAATAATGCTCTACATTTAAATATTAAACGCAATATAGTTACTAACCAGTTAATACGTTGTCAACGATTACATTCAAACAAAAAAACTATGGACGTCAGTATAATTAAATTCTTAACTATAGCTATTGACCAGGGTTTTCCAGTCAATTTTCTCGTATCTATTCTAACCCAGTTTTTTAATTTAGACAATAAAGATTGTATGAATCGTTTTAAAATAAGTTGGCAACACTAAAAAAATTTCCCTAATACGGCGATATTTATCCCTACTATGTCTATAAAATGTGAGTGTGCAAGGGTTTCGTGTCTCTTTGCTTGGTGGGAGCTAAGTATTTTGTATATATATATAGTGTATATGTTAGTGAATAATTATTTAGTTAATTAGTATTATTCTATTTCTGTAACTTAGTATTAAGATTTTTTTTCATTCTATTCATCTTGTAATTATGTTTTAGTTGACTACATTAGTAAACTATCTGGTTTAACTTATCTATTTCACCTAAAATATTTTTCCTCTTCATAATTTTTTATTACTGTCTTGCTGTTATAGCCGACCTCCGGGAGTGTTGCCTGGCTTAAAACATGTTTAACCGGGGTTGGGGGGTCACACCCCCCCCCCCCCCCCCAGTCATCAACTATACCACCTCCAATTCCGTTTTTTGCCTATTTATATATGTCAATCTTATTTCAGGTTAGAGGAGTATTATATGGTCACATCGGCCCTTTTAATTATCTTAATTTTAAATATATATATATATATATATATATATATATATATATATATATATATATATATATATATATATATATATATATATATATATACATATATATACATATATATATATATATATATATAAATATATATATATATATATATATATATATATATAAATATATATATATATATAAATAAATAAATAAATATATATATATATATATATATATATATATATATATATATATGCGCGTGTGTGTGTAACGCTTCTACTGTGCTTCATTATAAAATCCAGTTATTCGTTGCTAGTCCGGGATAATGCAGTCGGGGCCAGACTCCTGGAATTCTTTTTGATGGCGCCGTCATCGTGACAGAGCAAAGCAAGACACACTATAGTCCTTTAAATTAATATTTTTACTAATAAAAGCATCTCTGGCACCATCGTTCGTATTAAGATTCTAATCAATGCTTAACCTGCTACGCCAGTCAAATCATATAATTAATCTTAATCATGTACATCGCAATCTCGCGAAGGGCAAAGTCCTTCCAGTTCGACTTTCGTACATGCTTCTGAAGTCATTCCTTTGTTTAAAACCCACATACACCAGTTCTACAAAGTTCTCGAACATCGGTGTGACGTCACCTTCCGGCGATGAGGCTATAATTCCCCCACTGTTCACCTAGTCCAATTCTATTAATAGCTTCAATACCATTCATTTCGATACTTCCTTGTTCATTTTTGCTCTTTCAAGTGTGATTAATCTGGCGTTTAATGTTTTAATTCCGATATTCTCTAGAAAAAAAACCCTCTTTGAACCCCTTAAAATTTAACCTCTTAATAAATCCTCTTAATAATTAATATATATATATATATATATATATATATATATATATATATATGAAATATGGGAGATTTGGCCGCAAGTTACTGCCACGAAGACGCCAAACTCCCAAATTATGATGAAGTTAGTCGATTAAAGTACAGACGTCATGGCCGAAATGAATAAACGACGACATCAGCATTCGTGAATGACATTTTTATTTAAATCGCTGGTGAATCTCTCGGTATGAATGCCGCAGGGGAAAAGCACAGGAATCCGTCCGTTTTTTGGACGCAAGAACTTATATAACTTCATCTCATCACGTGACAGTTGGGCGTTGATTAAAAGTTGATTGGCTAAAAGTTTAGTGTTGTTGCGTGGATTAGATTTAACTAGGTACTGACGCTACCGATCTCAGAATTTGTTAAAACGGCAGCCATCTTGGATAAAGTGCCTAGGACTAATCTTAGACTTTAATTTCGGAAAGGATTTAATAAAACTTGGAAATATAGCTTGGAATTTAATTCGAACGCCCAAGGGCACTTAAATAGTTCAGAATTTAAGAAGGGGCATGTAGTTTTTAATATATATATATATATAAATATATATATATATATATATATATATATATATATATATATATATATATATATATATATATATATGTGTGTGTGTGTGTGTGTGTGTGTGTGTGTGTGTGTGTGTGTGTGTGTGTGTGTGCAGTCGATTCCGGTTAATCGGACCACTCATTATGCGATCATTTTGGTCTTAATAACACGATTGTCCGATTACACGAACATGCCCTATTTGGCTTATGCAATAGGATTTGTTTCGGTTCTTAAGGATTC
>OU015502.1:119375197-119377697 GCA_907164885.2 Dolomedes plantarius
TTACTTCTCAAAAAATGAATTTATTCTGTTCGTGGATGGATAGACATATATTCAATTAAATTAACTCAAAAAAATATTCAGTTCCGTGCAATGTGGGAATTGATTTGTATTTCTCAAAGACAATGTATTAAATTTTCCCCCGAAATTAACTGTTGATTTAACACTTATTATCAGGCAAAACTAACATTAAATAATTTTTATTCCTCTGTTTTACACATTAGTAAATACCCTTATAAGATTACCATATATATTTTTACCTATTTCCTTTCGTGTAACTTCCAAATGCGTTCTTTCTTCGTTAATTTCATGCATCGAAAAGAGTTTAGCTCATATGTGTTATTCAAAAAAGGTATTTCTCATTCCCGAACTTCATTACTTGCAAAGAGTGTCCTACAAATTACTAATTTAATTCACGCCCCTACACATCCCGTAATTTTTATATTTACCCTATCCCTAACTCTGGACCAAAAATGTCCAATGAGAAAACATTTTAGGATAGATATCATAACCAAATATAGGAAGTGAGGGTGAATCAAGCCTTCAGTTACTTGCTAACCTAACGACGTTGAAAGTGATGCAGAATAACGATTTTAATATATTTTCCTGATGAGACATGAGGAGCATTTCCTGCCAACAAAACACCGGTTTACAAGCTCCGTTGAAACGTAATGATGAACGAGAAATTTCATAATAAATATATTTTAAGTGCTAAAATCTGTTCTTTTCACTGAAGAATAACTACTCCACGCCATTCGACGTTATTGAATTTTAAGGAAGACTAATGCCTATTTCTGCTAGCCTGAATGACACACACATTTACAGGGTTATCGAAAGTTAGCCCGTGATTTCAGTTGTGCATACTGGGAACAACAATCGACCGATCGGATTTTGCGTACAACAATGTTATGTAAACTCTGGTAGTTTTATTTATCCACGTCAAAGTGACCGTGACTGCGCTGGGTCATGCGCCTACGCTGTGACGTCGCGCTTCCTGCATGTGATTTGATGTTGGGTAGGAAGAGACGGTTAAATTTGTTGGCCACCAAATAGCCCCGATTTGCCCCTCTAGTCTTTTTTCTATGGGCTTACCTGCAAAACATTGTGTATGCTGGGAAGATCCGGGACCTACGCCGTTTATGGGACAGCTTCACTGCTGCAATAGCGACTGATATTCCTGCTATTATCGCTACCTGAATGGAGATCGACTTTCGCCTAGATAAGTGCCGAGCGACAAGGGGTGCTCATATTGAAACCTATTAGGTAATCACGAACACTAAATGTTTCCCGTCTTTTCGACGTAAATGTGGTGGTACAGATAACCAGTCGATGCAGTAATTCCTGAATACGCAGCCGAGGGTCCATCTGTTCGAGTTAATTTTCGATCATAGGGGCCGTGTCATGGAGTATAATTAAGGCCCGACTGATGACCCCACTGGCCCCTAAGCCTATTAGGTAATGTCCAAAACTTGATTAATTTTTGTATATTTCCTTGAAAAAATACACGCAACGGGATCTTTTATATGGATTTTTATATCACGTAGCAATCACGGACACATTTTTCGATGACCCTGTGTGTGTATATATATATATATATAAATAGGGTAAGTATGCCTAATATGAGACCTTGCCTAATATGAGATCCCAGCTTACAGGACGTATCAAGTACTGCCGCCTGGCGACTGGAGCGTAAAACAGTAGTTTATTGCATCATTTGTAATCGGTGAGTCAGTCGAGTGTTTGCAAGCGCACACAAAGGTGCAGTATTTTTTTTCCTGAATGTGTGCTCGTCGACTTTTTTGCATCACCGTTTTCATTGGCTGTTTTCACCTTCAAGCCAAGACTCTTATTAAAACTGTAAATATTAGATAGGTAGCTATAAATGTGGAGTGTAAACACGCCTGTTTGTTTTTAAGCTAGCGTCAATCCTAACACAAAAAAATTCGTTGGCGTGTTCAACAACATGGTCGTGTCCAATATAAGACCCCAAAGCATGCCTAATATGAGATAGGGCATACTTGGGGCACCCATACTTTGGGGCCTATTAGGGCTTTGGAGTCATATTAGGTATTTTAGTTTTCACTCTCACAGCCTTTTTTCCTCTGAAGTTGCAGATGCAATGATGATCAGGCGAAATCCACAACCACGTAGCAGTAGTGACAATGTGGACGGTATTGATCAAACAACAGTTTCAAACCAGTTCTTAGTGACTCCTGCAGAAATATATCCCTTCCCCATGTTACCTGAGAAAAACACCTCAAAACCAAGTAGGGCCCGTAAAGCCGATATTATCACATCATCGCCCTATAGAAGTAAATTGATTAATAGCATTAACCCTCCGGGTACGGCTCCCGCGATTTTAGCGGGGTTATCACGTTGGTCCGCTATTACGGTTAACGTGAAAATCGCGGGTGAAGACTTTTTTCCTCACTTTCAATACGAATCCCTCTTTTTCTCCGTACAAGGTAAAAATGTTTATTGTTCATTATTTCGACGCTAGATG
>OU015502.1:119382697-119390197 GCA_907164885.2 Dolomedes plantarius
AAAAATTCAAAACACTTTTTTCATTTTCAAATGCTTTTCACAAACATTCAGAGACTCTTAAATTTTCTTATCATATATGAATTGAGAAGACATGTGAAAAAGGCTCATGCCTGGTCAAACATAAAATCATGCTCTTTAATTGACAAAAGTTATTTAATTAATTCACACTTTTCAATTATAGGGGAGATCCGTGTATTATGGACCATCGTGTAATATGGACCATATGGAGATTTATCTGTTCACCACTAAATAGCAGAACCATCCCATTGCCTTTAGTGAATATTAGTGTTATCCAAAGCAGGAGGTGACTTGTACATGTGTGCTTTCATTCGGACGATTATGAAATTGTCTTTTTGGTTTATATGATCATTGATGTAACAGGTATGTTAAAATGAATGTATTACTTTCCGCTGTTAGATAATTTCAATATAATTTTCACGTTAATAGTAGCAAATGCACTTATTTTCTTAGCAATCCATACATGCATTTTATGCACACCAATTTGCAAATCGATATATGCTTGGAAACAACGTTGCTCCGTCCATGCGTGTAATATGAACCATGTGCTGTTGTATAATATGGACCACTTGTCCATGTTACACACTTAACTATACCATGTTACCGCGTAACTATACAGCGTTACCACACCCACCAAGGGTCACATCAGAAGACAAGACCAACTACCACTTGTCAGAAAATGTAGTTCCCGTCGACCCAACACTTGAAGCTACAATTCAGCAGAACACGTCTGTTTCCGCAGAGCCAACTTCAGAAGATGTAGTCCAGGAGAACATCCCGGTTCCTGTTAGTCATAAAATTACTTTTTGTCGTTTGTGGAGTGTAGTTTGTTCGCAGTGGAAGACATCAGTCCCCTTCCTCATTGCGTTCAAAGAAGCCTAAGAAAGAGAAAGGGAAACACTTCAGAGGCCACTGTTCTGACTTCATCCCGTTTCAAGAAGGCCGTTGCAGAAAAACAAACAAAAAAAAATGAAGCGATCAAAGCTGGACATCCAAGAACGTCGGAAAAAGGAAAGAATAACAAAGAAATTTCAAATCCAGATGCATGCACAGAAGAAGACGAGAGAGCGAAAACGCCCGGCAGCTCCAAGGGTCTCAGTAGGGACATCCCCTGGAGCCTCCAGCCAGGAGACAGCTGGGAATCAAGTTACTGAACCGTTTACTTTCTGAGCATTCTACGGGGAGAGTACGGAGGAAGACTGAATCAGATGCGGGAAAAGCTGCTCATGGGTGCATGAAGATTGCTCCAATATAACCAACCCGATACACTATTAATGTGATGATTGCTGTAGATGAAATGAATTTACTAAAAGCATAGTTTCGTGCATCCGTCTTTCATTTTATATTATATGTTTTATTCTCGTGTGAGGGGTCCATATTACACATACGTTCAGTCCATATTACACGAACGTATGTGTAATATGGACCACTGACACGATAATAAAAAAATATTTCCTGCAATTATTAATAGTTACTAGAGTACTTTACCAAGTTTGAACCATGTAGCTATGCAATTATAATGAGCGGCCAACAAATTAAATCTCTTTTTTTAATATTTTAAGTTTTATGAGCAATCTTTCTTAAGGGGTCCATATTACACGGATCTCCCCAACTTGTACAATCCTACAAATTCCAAAATTAAAATATTCCATAAATCTTTACACATCTACCAATGAAAAGAATATCATAATCCCATACCTAAAAAAAAAACACATAATATCAAATAAATTTATATCAATACAACAAAAATACACTTAAAAAACTGTATTTCGATTATATCAATTGTTATACAATGTTTTGAGCACCCATATTTTAATGTACTGAATTCAAAACTCATATTATTATAATCAATTAACTTCAAAAGTATTTACAAAATTTTAACAAGACTACCAACAGCAACAAAACACCAAAATGCATAATTCAATTTAATATGTTCTAAAATCTCCCAAAATCTATACCAAAACTCATAAATTTCTAATAATTAATGACATTAAAATTTTACAAATATTTATCAGAAATACTCTGTTACATAGCGTTCCCCTCCCCCAAACTGAAAACAAAACAAGGTTGACTGAGGGTGATCAATCCCCAGAAAACAGTTTTCAAAATGTAGACTATAAATTTAAGAACGTTAAAAATTTTACACATAATGGTTTCTAATAGAAAGTTTAAGAAAATAATTTCAATTTTTCAAACTTCAAACACTTCAAATATTTCAACAATTTTAATTTCAACTACATCAATGAATTTCACGATATTGATTATATTAAACAACAATTCTTCAAAGACCATATCTTATAATTTCACTCTAACACAGTCATTAAAACAATATCATTAAAAACTCTATTACATTTCAAAAATTACTTTGTTACATTTTTCATTTTGAAATTTTCAATCAAAATTGCTTACCTTGAAATTTTTTATCCCAATTTAACTTATTTTAAAATTTTACCTCTTTTAATTTAATTTTTTGAATACACAACAACTTTTTCTTCTTAAAATTCTTTGATTTCTTTACAATCACCAAGTAGTCCCGGAGAAACAATGTTCACGCCCACAAAAAAATTTTCCTCGTTTCACACACCTCTGATTTTCTGGAAAGTTCACTTTTAGTCTTACCGGATTGTTAATTTTGTTTCGAAACGCTGACGTTGAAACTCGAACATACATAATTTTTTTTTGCTTTTTGAAAAAATTCCCCAGAATTACTACACGGCCCACAAAATTATTCTTGAATTGAAAAAAAAAGGCACAAATTCTTTCAGACGACGCACTCAACAGCCATGTCACTGCCACATCTCAAATTTAATAGATTGCTTTTACGATGTAATTTTAACGATTAAACGGGATTAGATGAATGAAAAATTATAATAACTAGTTGGTACACTTCAAAACATATCGGCTAGTTAGTAAATAAATGTAAATAATCCAACAGAGATAGATAAAAATAATACGAATATAGACAAAAACAAACAGAAATCAAGCACTCTGGGCATCTACGCACCAACGGCAAGACTCTCTATAAGTGCCGGAAGTGAACCATAAAACAACATAGAGGTAACCGACAGGTCTCGTCATCAGGGAGCCTAACCAAATCAGTTACTTCAAGGGGAACTTTCTGAATAGGATGCAGGTTAGCCCAAAAGACATCCCAAGGCCCCGAGTTCCCCAAGGAAGCAATAAGTCAAATATAAAATGAAAAGACAAATACAACTTACAGTATGGGCTCAACGCACCGTACATGCAAGCACACAAATAATGCTAATGCAAAGCAAAAGATGCATACACACCCCAATTCCGTAAGTGACGGTTATAGCGAAACAGCAGCCAATTCTATCCTAAAAGTTACGCCATTGTAACATTACTACAGGTCCACCCCCCATTATAGCTTAACCAAATGAAAACATAAATACTATTCTAAACATCTTTAAAAATTCCTGAGTCTAAATGCCATTTTTTAAAACTTTTAAATTGCCGAAATTTTTAGGGAAATTGTTTTTACTTAAATTTTCCTCGAAAATGTTACATGCCTCCAAAATATCCCCAGCGTTGTTACATATGTTTTTTATTCTGTAAAGTTGTGAGTAAAAAATATTATAATAAATTTTATAGTTTAAGTTGCTATGGAAATTGGTAAACGTGATAACGTCGAAGTTAAAATCTAGCCTTTTATCATATATCCCTATTTTTATTTTGAAATTTTGAAATTTGATATTTAACTCCAAATAAGTTGCTCAAAGATTATTATCGTTAGTTCGGTTTAAAGTTAGTTCCTTTGGGTAGATTTGATTAAGAAATTCCAAATCGTTGCAGTTAAAAATTATGAGGTCATCAATATATCTAAATCCGGTAACATTATTTGAGTTAAGAAATTTAGTTTCGTAAAAATGTAAGAATAGGTTTGCAAATGCACTAGAATAGATATTTCCCATAGGTATACCCTTTATCTGTTTAAAGAAACATGTGTCATTATAAATAAATGTACTAATAGACAAATTATACTCAACACATCATTTACAAATGTTGAAAATCATAATAATTCGTAGAAACAAATTAAAGTGTTTATGCGGTCTCATGCTTAGTGAGTATCTAAAGCCAGATTTTAAAATGTCACTGAGTATGCGCAGAAATCAATTTTTTAATTGCAAATTATCGCCAATTAAACAGCGCGAAATAAACAATTTTCATCAGGTTTGATCTTATATTTCACAAACATAATTATCATAAAAATAAAAATGGCAGAGAGAGATCTAGAGAGAGACTCCTCGGAATAAACGTGCTTATCATTAAAACATGTCTCTGAGCATGCGCAAAAATAGTGAGTTTCTAGAGACATATTTAAACATGCCACTGAGCATGCGCAGAAATAAATTTTTAATTGTAAATTATCGCTCATTAATAGAAATTGAGGTTACAAAAACCGAATTTGACAAATCTGCAGATTACAGTCTTTCGTTTAAGACCAAAATGAAGTAGATTGATACAGTAGTTTTCTCTCACGGACTGCCCAAAAATTCGGCTTAGCAACTTATATTACAATTTCCTCTTAGATTACAACTGCAGTCGGCTCCCGAAAATCTTCCATCTTCTTCTACCAGCAGTCAGATGTGGCGAGTGGCAACAAACATGAAACCAAATATCTCTGAAAAATCTTTATTAATTCTCATTCTAAACTCAGCTCCATTAATAAAATTAATTTAATCCCACCCCTTACCAAAATGCGTGCCTGCCGAAAAGCACGTCTTTCCTAGTCGACCATCCCATTGTCTCTGAAGATTTCAACCCTTTTTTCATATTCTAGAAATATCGCGCATGCCCACAAGAGCTTTGTTACGTTTGCACCGCAGATGAGGCACAAGCGGAGTTATAGCTGTCAATCAAATCCAACCCTGTAATCTATTTTCTCCGCGATGATTTTATCCCGATATCTCCTAAATTAATAGTATTTAATTGCTAATTCCTATTTTCTCTAATCAAAACCCCCGTTTAAGGTTCCCACAGTTGCCCCCCATAATTAAGCATTACACACACACACACACACACACACATATATATATGTATATATATATATATATATATATATATATGTGTGTGTCATATATATATATATATATGTGTGTGTGTGTGTGTATACACACATATATGTAATATTTACTGTATATATAAGCATATATACATATACAGCGAAACTTCTCAAGCCGGGCACCCCTATACAACGGCCCCTCATCATAACGGCCATTTTTTAAAGGGACGATGAAGTTTCTTAGAGAAATTTCCGTGTATATTTATCACAAAACTACCTATATGTATATATATATATGCATGTATAAACTTAAATATGCTTGTGTATATGTATAATGTATATGTTTATATTTATCTATTTACATGTACATGTATAGATATCTACATATTCATATATATATATATATATATGTGTGTGTGTGTGTGTGTGTGTGTGTGTGTGTGTGTGCATACACACATATATGTAATATTTACTGTATATGTAAGCATATATACCTATACAGTGAAACTTCTCAAGCCGGGCACCCTTATATAACGGCCCCTCATCATAACGGCCATTTTTTAAAGGGACGATGAAGTTTTTTAGAGAAATTTCAGTGTATATTTATCACAAAACTACCTATATGTATATATATGCATGTATAAACTTAAATATGCTTGTGTATATGTATAATCTATATGTTTATATTTATATATTTACATGTACATGTAAAGATATCTACATATTCACACATATATAATATATATGCATTTATACAAACACACATACACATATATGAATTAACTCCACAAGTTACTGTATCCCCATATCTAAAACTTTTTTCACGCACTTTCTTCAGGTAACACATGAGGAGAAATCGACTCGACATCCACATTTCTCTTATGTATATATTTCTTGGCACCCTTTCAGAAAAGTTTCATTTCGCCGGCTGTATAATTATTCCTCTGCCCATCCATAGGAATTTGTTGCCACAAAAGATTTAACCAGATTTGTATGCTCCATTACCTTCAGAAAATATCCTGTTTCAATATGGGTGTATCACAGGTATTGATCAACTTTATCTCTCATTTAAATATATTTTTCTATTTTAAACTTCCTAGTAATCTATCTGAAAGCGAGCAAAGTAAATATTCCGTTATATGTACAAGAAACTTAACTATTTCTTTCAGGTAGTAATATAAATACTGTTTTTAGTTTTCTTCTAAAATGCTTTTTGCTAAAGACGTTTTTTGAAGATTCCATCATACAGAAAAAAATTACAATTATATCTTTTCATTACATATTATTTTATTACCACTGATACAATATATATATATATATATATATATATATATATATATATATATATATATATATATATATATATATATATATATATATATATATATATATATATATATATATATATATATATATATATACAGTTGAATCTTGATCTATCGTTTCAAGGGACCGACGGAGCTGAACGATAAATGCGGGAAAACGATAGATGCGGGAACATATCAAAACAATATGATAGTCGGGACTGGGTGAAATAAACGATACATGCGGGAAAACGATGATTCAGAGAACGATCGATTGAGATTCCACTGTATATATGGTCCGCTACTAACAGTTTTCCCGTCTCTAAAACTTTTTTCGGCTAACACGTGAGGAGTTTTGTCTGAATATGGGTATATTCCCGCATTTATTCGCCTTTACTCGATTTTAAGTTTTTTTCCTTTTTTAAACATCTTACTGCACTATTTGAAGATGAACAAAACAAAAGTACCATTATATAAGTGTGAGAAATATACTACATCAGTTGGTAATATAAATGCCAGAGGAAAAAGTGCAAAACTTTTTAAGTATTAATGTTTTTCGGACTTTTATTTTTAGTTTTCTTAGCAAGCGATTATATTGGATTGCATTATACAGGAAATAATTACAATAAAATTTCTTTACACAATATTATTATATCTGATACAAAATTTATATATATACAGGGTGTCCGTAATTAAAGTCCCACTTTCAAAAGGTTGCAAAAAAAGGACCACTGGTCAGAATGACTTCAAATTTGAACTGAATATACTGGAAGAAGGGGGAAACGATGTGGCATAATAAAAAAAAAGTTTCTAAAATATTACAGCGCCATCTATTGATACATTTTGGTACTTTTATGTATATATATATATATATAAATCGTTTCCCCCTTCTTCCAATATATTTAGAACAAATTTGAAGACATTCTGACCAGTGGTTCGTTTTTTACAGCCTTTTTAAAGTGGGACTTTAATTATGGACACCTTGTATATATATATATATATATATATATATATATATATATATATATATATATATATATATATATATATATATATATATGCGTGTGTGTGTGTGTGTGTGTAATATTTTAAATATTAAGACCTCCATTCTAGCATTTAAACTCCCTTTCCTAAATCCAATCCCTAGTAATATTA
>OU015502.1:119395197-119495197 GCA_907164885.2 Dolomedes plantarius
GATTTATTTACGATGCAATATTTTTTAAATTTAAATAAAGTCTGAAATCCACATAATAGCGTCACTTTATTTAATTCTATTACATGTATTAAGTATGAAATATTAAATTCTGTCTTTTAACAGTCTGCTGCACGCATTCGGTTTAGCGAATCCTGAGTTTCTTTTGCAATCCATCTACATTTCCGTTCATTCGACTTACGACGCTTTTTAGCAATGAGACTTTCGTCAAATTTCATTTTAAATTTATTAAATTGCGCTTTAAGTAAATTTTCCAGTAACGCTAAATAATTAGTACGAAAAATTTAGTTGTTTCATAATTTTAAATCATAAATGAACACGAGCCAAATATAAATCATTGAGGTGTTCGGTGTTTTTCATTTAAACATGTTACAAGTTGAAACATATTTTATATACGTATTTTGTTGGAGAGGAAAGTATAATCTATATATATAAAACAGTTCCGTAACTGACTGACTGACTGACGTATAACGCACAGACCAAACCGCTGGACCCAAAGGGCTGAAATTTTGCATGGTGATTCTTCTTATAGTGTAGGGGTGCACTAAGGGAGATTTAAAATAAAATTCTTAATTTTTTTTAAATTAAATTTTTTAGCTGTTTTGGTAGCATTCTTTAAAGTTTGCATTTAAAGTAATAATTTGAGGGTTATAAAATTTATATCACGACAAAGTTCATAAACATTCCTTAAAAATGAAATCTTTTTCGAATCTTTACCACTTTCTGATTTTTGTGAATTTTTTAACATTAATTTCTAGAATTTAATTAATACAAAGCTGATCACGTGATTTCTTTTCTTTTTGTGATACTTCAAATTAAATTTGCGCCACGTGCATAACAACGAAATAAATTGACAGATAAAATAATAAAATACGGTAAAAGATAAAATTTAACCACTAAACTAATTGAGATGGAATTTTTTTAAATTTAATTCTAATTAGTATGTTGTATGGATATTAAACATACAAATTAATTGCATACATTGACCGTTGTATTTAATTTGAATAATTTCTTCTATATTAATTTGTCTATAAAAATATCCGTTGCGAATTTCTTATAAATATTTTTGGGGGCATTAATTGCATATATTGACCATTGAATTTAATTTGAATGTACTTCGTAGCGCAGCACGGCTATTCAGATATTAATAATAATAACAATAATACAGAAGTCGCTGAGTTTTGAACCTGTGACGAACGGCCAGAAAACGCCACTAAACGGACAGAACCAAAGTTTGACATTACTAGAAATTTTACAGATGAGAATATTTCGCATTGAGAGGAGTACTGAGGAGAAAATTAATTTTGCCAGATAATCACAATCAATGGTAAATTCAGTAGTTAAAAACTTGTTAAATATTTTGGAGGCGTCTATTAACATTTCCGAGGAGCTGACAAAAGTAATTTAGTTAATAACATTTGGTCTTTTGGTTATCGCTCTTGGCCCCGCCCACCGGCGAGAGTTCCCGCGCTCAAAGAATTTACCCTGGAGCGTAAGAAGTTTTGAGACGCAGAATATATATAATTCAATGTTTCGATGCTCGTCCTGACAAAATCCACTGTTGTGTACACTAATGGCGGCTGGTGCACGTAAAATCTGTCGTGGCGGCAATGTCCTCCACATCCTCAAAATTACCTCTGGAGGTGCGGGGTCAAGTGTTCCGGTCTCGTCAGTTGACTCGGTTCACAATTACGGGACCAGTCCTTTGGCTAAGTCGAACTCCAACCCTTAGGGTGCCAGTCAAGACAGGAGTCGCACCTTCATCGCCCATAGCCTTCGGGAATTCATCGGATGTTGCTGTCGGTCAAATGGCATAAGGAAAAACAACAACATAGATGTATATTGTTGTGCATCATGCTCTTTACTACCGAAGGAGTCGCCGCCAAGGTGGTCCTATGAGGGGAAACCCTCGGTTGTCAGAGTGCGTGGGGTTGCGACAGAGAGCTGTGCGCCCAGGTCGCACTAGATTTTTGTTTGCTGTCAGTCAAAGTCAGATGACTGAGGTAGTTCAATTAATTGTATATAGTTTGTACATAAACTTTCTGAATAAGTTAAGTATTGTATTAGTGTGAATAAAATATTTTGAATATTCACTTTAGTGGTGCTGAATCTGCTACTGATAACGTGGTCGATCAGAAAAAGATCAAAGTGAGTAACTCCCACCTGCCGTAATGGACTTCTGTGCTCGGATGTATATGTATCGGAAATAACTTTTAAAGTCCTCTTTCGTAATGCTCTTTAATATGGACTTTCTTTCAGTTTTGGAAACAAGAAAAAGTCTGTCGGACCATAGGACCATAGGATGAAATGTCTAACTGTGTTGCCTAGGCCAGTGCCTTCTTAAGTCTGTCGGTGCTAAGTTCGGAGAATATGGAGGATCCTGCATCTCCACGACCTCATATTCGGTGAATTTACCATAGGACCATAGGAAATGGGTCGCAACTGCAATTTCTGGGCCACGCCCTCAATTGCAGACTTTCAGGTAATAAGCAGAGGGGAACCAATAGAAACAGAGTATAGGAAAGGAGTGAAATGATTGGATCGCTGCTAATCCGTGAGTTCATAGTATAAGAAAAAGTGAGTAAGCATCTTCCAGGGCAGTATCGGTGAATTTGCTGAAGGGAACAACATTTGAAGATGTCAAAGCCATCAAGAAAACGGTAACGCCCACATACAAGAAGATTCCGAATGAGGACTTTAAACGTTTTCTCCGAAACTTATACAGCCGAGCACAGAAGTGCATTACAGCAGGTGGGAGTTATTTCGAAACATATTAAAAGGGTATGTATTCCATGTAATATTTTCTGGAGTTATTAGATCAGTCTAGAAATTAATGGCCGCACCTTGTATATACAGTGGCTCCCAAAAGTGTTCGTACACTTACGATTTTCAGTGAAATAGGGGTCTATCCATTAATTAAAATAATATTTCAGAATGGGTATTTAATAATAAGATTTATAATATATTCTTACGAAAACTACATGAAATATTTTGAAAACGTAGTAAAACTTTATTTTTAAGAAACCAGTAATCAAAAAGTAACGAAAACTTTATCTCAGAAAAGTTATCGTACAGTGAAATATTTTCGGATAAATTCATTATTAAAATTATCGTCTGGCGCTTTATTTTTATTTTTGAATTGTGGTGGCATTTAAATTAACGTTTGGGTTTAGTTTTTGCTTGCCTACTCCGTAATATTCTATTTATTATTTAAAAATGGCTCGTAGTCGTAAAGAAACAACAAACAGCATTCGAAATTTGATTATGTTTCATCATAGTAGTAGTAAATCAGTTCGGAATATTGCTAAATTACTTAATTTATCCCATTCTACTTGCAGTATGTAATAAAACGCGTTAAAGAAGAAAGTCGGATCGAAAACTAGGTAAGAAAAGGTCGTCCGGCAAAGTTAACGAAACGTGATCAGAGATTTATAATTAGAAAATTTGTGAAAAAGCCCCGTTTGAGTGCTGTAAAAATTTCTGCAGAATTTAATGAAACATTTTCTACTTCAATTTCACGTGAAACTGTTCGACGAGGTGTCAGAGCAGCTGTATTACATGAGAGTTCTGCCCGTAGAAATTTTTTTGTGACTGAGAAAAACGGAAAGCTTACGTTTTCCTTCGCACTTTCAATGACAAATAAGCCCCAAAAAATATTGGAATAATGTCTTATTTGCCGATGTAAACAAGTTTAACATTTTTAGTTCCGATGGGCGTAGAATTGTATTGAGAAGAAAAAATGAGGAACTTTGTAAGGTATACATAAGATTCGATTCACAAGAATCAAACTTTTGAGTGAATGAATTAAAGAAGCTGCTTGAGATATGGTAATTTCGGCATACGCGCTTGGTATAAATACCAAGCAGTTTGATTAAGTTAAGAGGTTGTTAAAGTTGATAGATAAGCGAGAGGGAGCTACTAGGTAAGCAGCTCCAGGTGTTAACCGGCGCTTGTGCTTAGGGGGCCCAAAGTTTACGTGGCAGAACTGCTGGTTTGACTCTCTGCTGGTTTGTGAGTATTGCAAAGTGTATTTTTATTGAATGCGAATATATATTCCGTACAATTAGTACGTATACTTATTGTTGTAAAGGCAAATTCTATATGTGCAACGAATTCAATAAACATTGTTTCATGTATAAACTGTGTTTGTATCAAATTCAAATGGAGTGCCCCTTAGTATTCTCTATACTGGCGCCCGAAAGTTTATATATACCCTGGTTGTTCTCGTTACATTTATAACGAACAACATATTTGAAGTTTGAACTTTATACTGTGTTATACTCTGATATTGATAAAATTAAATTGTGAAAGTATCTTGTTATTATACTTATATACTATTTGAAAATGAGTGTTGTGGAACAAAACCCCACTGGAAATTTTTCTAGGGTAATTATGGTTCAGCAATTTGCGTCATTCGAAGCCACCTTCAATGGCGGCCCCTCAAGCCAATTCCTAAAGAAAATTGAGCATTACTTTCAGCAACAATGCACCCCAGAGGGGGAGTAACTTAAAATTGCTCTAGCCGCTTTAAGAGGTAGTGCATTTCAGTGGTACACGTGTATGCAAAGCAGTAATCTGATTTTTGACTATTCGTCATTCAAGCAACAGTTTCTTCACGCTTTTCCCAAGACCTTTAATCAAAGTCAAATAGAAGCGGAAATTTATTCGCTAAGGCAACGTGAAGGTCAGTCTGCGTTAGATTTTACTATGGAAAAAATTATAAAGTGTGCGAAATATTTAGAAGGGATGACGGAAGCGGTTATCTTAAAAATAGTTATCCAATGTTTGAAGCCAAGCGTTCAAGATTTTTTGGACAATCAAAATATTACAAGCAAGGTTACCCTCCTTCAAGCTTTAGCTAAACATGACAATAGACATTTCTTCGCTACCCCTTACCCTCACTCAGGTACGAGAAGTTTTATTCACCCCCGCCAAAATTTTTCGCGAGTTTCAAACCAACAGCGAAACCAGTATCGCGGGCGAAATAATAGAAGCTCACGGCGTTACAATGAAATTAGTGCACTTAATGTAAATAATATGCAAGCACCTTACGTGCACTGGCAAGTTGATTCACATGATATCGTTCAACCTGTTGAAACTGTGTGGTCAAATGTATTAACTTGTCCGAGCAGAAATCATTATTTTGAGAATAGTGAAAGTCGGGGTATTTTTGTGGCTTATAATGAAAGTGAGTCTAGCTGGAATAATGCGGTAATTCCAGTACAAATTTCTGAAAATAGTGCCGATACTAATGCTAGTGGTTTAGAAAATAAATCATCTGATACTTCTATTAATGCTATACCTAATATTTTAGATGATATTCACACATCTGTTAATGAAGGAAATTTAGTAGATAACGAAGTTTGTGTTACGGAAGTTAGTAAATAATATTAGTTGACGACAATAAAAATTCTTTAAACGATATTAGGAACTCGCTAGTTAATGATGATATTATTTCAAGTTCCCAGCCGAATGGGGATGCTGTAGGCCAGGTTGATAATATGGTCTTAAATAAAGTACATGAATACCAGACTGAGAATCAGGATAAAAAGTTGACACAGAATTATACTGTAAGTAGTTCAGCTGATGTTTCGGAAGTTGTAAAAGTAGTTAGCATTAAAACGCACTGTGATGTCAGGCGACGCCATTCGTATTGCGTAAGGCGTTTTTTTTTTAGCAGATCAGCTGACGCGCCTGCTCATAGAGTTCAAAGTGCAAAGAAGGGTAGAGAAAGAGAGATTCCTGCGTAGGCAGTGGGGAAGCGAGGAGGGCTTGTGGAGCCTGCCTCGGAAGTTGTTTAAGAAGGGTAGTAGCCATTTAAATTGGCTTTAGAGAATTTCGTTCGTGGCGTTATATATGTTTTTTGGTGGGTGTTACGTGTCATATGTATGTGTATAATCAAGCAATGTCAAGTGTTCAAATCGTCTTGTAATAAACTTGTTGTTGTGTGAACATTGGAGGTGATAATTTGCTACGCGGTGTGATTCTTCAGCGTTTGGATGTATGACACGCTCTCTTTCGAGAACCAGAGCATTAAAAAGGTAGGAAGCCTTTTGTTCTTTAGTGAAACTTGTGAATGATTAAATTAGTAATTAAGAAGATGAAAAATATTTCTGATATGTGTTGATGTTAGAGTAGAAAGAAAATATTTAGTGATTGATGAGTTGAAATATATTTTAGTAAAGAGTGTTATTAAAATATGACCAGTATATAAATTGTAGAGAGTGAGGATTTTAAAATAAATAAAATATGTTTAACATAAAGGGTTTAAAGAAAGAAGATTTGGTTTTGGTTGCCAAAGAACTAGGACAGAATGTGGAGGAACACCACAGAATAGTAGATTTAAAAACTCTTATAGAAGCTAGTAAGCCATACGAGGAAGATTTCGAATTTGTAAAACAATTTCTGATATCGACAGTTAATGAACGCATAGAAAAAGAGAAAAGAGACTTAGAATTAGTAGAAATTGAAAGGGAACGAGCACGAATAGAAAAAGAGAAAAAAGACGCGGAGTTACTTAAAATTGAAAGGGAACGATTTAAAGAAGAGCAAGATACGTTGCTCCAACTGGAAAAAACAAAATTAGAAGTAGCTAAAGCACAGTTAGAGATATCTAGAATTCAAGCTGAAGGTAGGAGTTTGAATACAGGCGGGGATGGACTTAGCGGGAATTCTAATTCGTTAAGCGGGAATTCTCATTCGTTAGAGGCGCTAATAAAGAGTGTTAGGACTTTAACTCTTGCGGTGCCGACTAAACCAGAGTCGTGGAATTTATTTTTTTCGTCTCTCGAAAAAGCATTCGAAATGAGAAAGGTCGCGGAAGACATGAAGGTTGAGATATTATTTAATTTGTTGGGGGAACGAGCGTCGTATTTATTAGTTTATGTAAACGCGGAAGATATGAAAGATTATCAGAAAGTGAAAGCTATAATCTTAAAAGAATTTCAACCGACACCGGAAGCGTGTTTAAATCATTTCTTGTCGGCGAAAAGAGCGAGAAATGAGAACCATATACAATTTGCAAGTAGATTAAGGGCAAATTGGGATTTTTATTGCGAACTGAGGAAGGTAACAGACATTGAAACGCTGAACCAGTTGATAGTTAGTGATAGAATATTGAGTACATTAGACTCTGAAACGCGAAGTTATATTAGGATTAAGCAGCTAAATACGTGGCAAAAACCGAGGGAAATTGCCGAACTTTGTGACAATTGGTTTAACTCTAAGGGTAGATCCTTTTCGGAATTATATGACAAACCAACGAAATTTTGTAATCAGAATGAAACAGGATTTGGGAATAACAGGATTTGGAACAGGATTTGGAAAGTAGCGGGAAATACCTACCCCCTCATATGAGAAGTAACTATAATGAAAGAAATACAAATTCAAAAGAATGCAAACTTTGTAAACGCGTAGTTCATTTGCGATTTTGTCCCAATAATAGAGAAAAGAGTAAAACGGGAGCTGCGCAAAATCAAACGAAAAAGGATTCGGCGACAGGGAAAAGCAATCAGGATGATAAACTAATTGCAAAAGTTAAAACCGCGTATTTCGATAGTAATGCATTCGATACTCAACCATTGCAGTACGTATACATCTGGTTAGGGGGGAAGCAAATTAAAGCATTAGTGGATAGTGCGGCAGAAATGCCGATAATTAATTCGAACCAGATACCGCAAAATTTTCAAAATGAGGACAGTTCTAAAATTCAGTTGATATCTGCATTTGGAGACAAAGTTGTAGCGGATTTAAAAACGTTGCCGATATCATTAAAATTTAATACTCCCAATTTTTCACATGGTCATGTTGACGTCTTATTTTCAATCACGGATAGACTTGTAGTTCCTTGTATAATCACCCCAGTGATTTATGAAGTGCTTCAGTCAGCGTTAAAGAACGAAGGGGGAGCGACAAGGGGTATCCACATGGATTTAACTGCGCAAGAGAATTGTAAACAAGAAGTTGGTCACACGGAAACATCGGGGGGGGGGGAAATCTTGAGTTAGGAAGGGAAGACGCGAAATGTGAGGGGTTGTTTATACAAAATACGGTACAGAGCGGAGAGGAGAAATTGATAGTTAGCTGCGTTCAAAGTGAACATGAGGCAGAAAGGGAAACGAATGTAGGTCAATTGTCGGATGCTAGTATTTTCAAGAAAGAGCAAAGAAAGTGGCATTACGCGAATTTCATAAGCGTAACATTACGCGATACATTACGCGAAGCTTTTAAAGATGCAAAGCAAAACAAAAATGGGTATTTTGTAATGGATTCTTTAGTATATCATAAAGAAATGTTTCGGGGGAAAATGTTTGTCAGCTAGTAGTTCCAAAGATCAGGAGAGGGCAAATTCTAAAATTAGCGCATGAGTCAATTTTTGCTAATCATTTAGGAATGAAAAAGACAAAAGAGAGGATCCGGTACTCATTTTTTTGGCCGAATATGTCGCGCGATATTGAAGAGTATTGTAGATCTTGTGAAGCGTGCCAGTTACGGAGTAGGGAGAGGGCAAGTGATCGAATACCTATAACTCCACTTCAAAGACCACAATTTCCGTTTGAGCAAGTAACAGTTGATTTAATTGGTCCTATAGAAACTCCATCAGCGCGAAGGCACAAATATGTGCTATGTTTGGTTGATCAACATTCTAGGTGGCCGGAGGCGGTTCCATTGAGAACGATTACAGCTAAAGCAACATGCGACGCATTGCTAGAAATATTTATGAGAACGGGGATACCTAGGGTTATCGCAAGCGACCAAGGTACTAACTTTATATCAAAATTAACTCAAGAGTTTCATGCAAGGTTAGGCGCCACTCCTAGATTTGCAACACCGGGACATCCACAAAGTTCAGGATTAGTGGAACGGTATAATCAGGTTTTAAAGCGCATGTTACACCATATCATACGAAGCGACCCTAAAAATTGGGATAAACATATTCCATATATGTTATTTGCCTATAGAGAGATCCCAAATTCCACTACCGGCGTGTCACCGTTTAAATTACTATATGGGAGAGAAGCCAGAGGACCACTGGCGGTATTGAAATCTTCGTGGGCAGGCGAAATTCCCCTTCCTATTAATATTGGTAAGAACGCCATTGAGTATCTGCAGGAGCTAAAAATACATTTAGAAAAAGCCGCGGAGGAGGCATCAATAGTTGCTAAGGTTAAACAAGGCGCGTACAAAAAATATGCCAACCGACGGGCAGTGTATAAAGAGTTCCGAACAGGGGATCAAGTATATCTTTTGATTCCAGATTCAAATAATAAATTATATGCTAGATGGACGGGACCCGCAGAAATAGTAGCTCGCTGTAGTACCGACTCATACAAAGTTAAATTGGCAAATGGGAACATTAAAACAGTTCACGTAAATAAAATTAGGAAATTTATATCTAGAGTACAAGCCGTGGGGGTTATATTTGAAAATGAACAGGAATTAGGGGAAGTCCATCCCACGCCTAGTAGAAAGGATGAAGCAAACTTCTTTAGTGTAGATGAGGTGAATTTAAGCCATTTAGATGAAATTCAAAGGAAAAAAATCGAGAATTTGTTGAAGAAGTATAGAGCATTATTTTTAAATAAAGTACAAATTGCAAAAGTAGGAGAACACAAGATACAACTAATTGAAACAGAAAGAAAGAAGCCTTATATATATAGAATTCCAGAAGCATTAAAGTCTCAGGTAGATAAACAAGTTGACGAACTTTTATCATTAGGACTTATAGAAGAGTGTGGTGCAGAAATATCGTATCCAGTAGTGTGCGTTATGAAAAAAGATGGAGCTCTCCGTCTATGTGTCGATTTTAGAGAGTTAAATACGGTAACGAAACCAGATGATTTTCCGATGGAAAATCAAACAGAACTATTGTTTTGCATTGGCAGAGCAAATGTGATTTCTACAATTGATTTGTTCAAGGGGTATTGGGCAATACCTTCGGAAAGGGAAAGTCAAGATTTAGCATGTTTTAAAACACATAGAGCGCAATATAGATTCAAAGTCATGCCATTTGGTTTGCGTAATGCCGCAGCCACATTTCAACGAGTGATGAACCAGGCACTTTCTAAGTACAGAGATTTTTCGCGAGCATATATTGATGATATAGCAGTTTATTCATCGAACTTTGAGGAACATTTAGGACATCTCGACGACATATTTAATAAATTGGCAGAACTGAACTTTTCAGTGAATCTGAAGAAATGCTCTTTTGCGAAATCTCACATAAAATATCTTGGACACATCATTGGATCCGGCAGTCACCAGACCGATCCAGAGAAAGTAGGAGCCATTCAAAAATTGGCCAGACCTCATACAAAAAGGCAGTTAAAAACCTTTTTGGGACTATGTAATTATTATCGTGATTACGTTCCTCGTTATGCAGAGACAGCGTATTGTCTAACCGAACTGACGAAAAAGAAAGCACCAGAAGAGATGATGTGGACAGACGAACACGACGAAGCGTTCCACAAATTAAAAAAGTGTCTTGTTGAGGCACCTAGTTTGAATACCCCAGTTATTGGACAATCTTTTGTTATACATTGTGATGCATCTTCAACAGGCATCGGGGCGTGTCTATCTCAGAAAAGAGAAGGAGCATTACATCCAATCAGTTATGCGAGCTAGAAACTGACCAAATCACAGCAGGCTTGGCCAACTATTGAAAGAGAGGCGTATGCTGTTATTTGGAGTCTGAAGAAATTCGAGACATGGATCTTCGGATCACCCGTGGAACTGATAACGGACCATAATCCATTGACTTTTATCACAAAGAATGCCCCACAATCGTCTAAATTGCAAAGATGGGCCCTTGCTTTACAGAAGTACAACATTTCTATTACTCATTGCCCGGGAGCCAAGCTGAATAATGCGGATGCATTATCGAGATTAGAGACGGTTGATCCAGCAGTGTAAGCAGACTGAAAAACAAGGACTCAAAAACTTTTAGTGTTTATTTTACTAACAGTATTATATTTGATTTGATTTTCTTGCTATTACAATTGTATATTATATTTTGGTATTGTAATTGTATTAGTCTGTAATGTTATTCTTGTATTTTTTAGAGTAAGAGCAGGATCGAAGGTTAGAAGTTCGAGCTAATAGACTTAAGGAGTCTTAAGTATTTTATGTAGCTGATATATTTTTTTTCTTCACTGTTTAATCATGTAAGTGTGAGAGGAAAATTTTTTGACGTCACCTGAATTAAATTTCATATTGTAGATAGAAGTAAAACCCTATCTTCAATCTTGGATGGGGGATGTGATATCAGGCGACGCCATTCGTATTGCGTAAGGCGTTTTTTTTTTAGCAGATCAGCTGACGCGCCTGCTCATAGAGTTCAAAGTGCAAAGAAGGGTAGAGAAAGAGAGATTCCTGCGTAGGCAGTGGGGAAGCGAGGAGGGCTTGTGGAGCCTGCCTCGGAAGTTGTTTAAGAAGGGTAGTAGCCATTTAAATTGGCTTTAGAGAATTTCGTTCGTGGCGTTATATATGTTTTTTGGTGGGTGTTACGTGTCATATGTATGTGTATAATCAAGCAATGTCAAGTGTTCAAATCGTCTTGTAATAAACTTGTTGTTGTGTGAACAATGGAGGTGATAATTTGCTACGCGGTGTGATTCTTCAGCGTTTGGATGTATGACAGCGTTTGGATGGATGTTAATGATGATATTATTTCAAGTTCCCAGCCGAATGGGGATGCTGTAGGCCAGGTTGATAATATGGTCTTAAATAAAGTACATGAAAACCAGACTGAGAATCAGGATAAAAAGTTGACACAGAATTATACTGTAAGTAGTTCAGCTGATGTTTCGGAAGTTGTAGAAGTAGTTAGCATTAAAACGCACGAATACGGGAAGCTTAATCTTCCTAAAACTGAAGCAGTATTAAAGAATCTAAATGATAACAATTCTGACGTCGCAAGTTTCAAAGAGGATAAAACTAAAGTTAAGGGGGATAAAAAACGTGAAAAAGCGCCTTCAGGTTCCAGCATTAAAATTGCTAATACTGAAGTAAATAAGGCGGTAAACAAGAAGTCGTATAAGCACAAATACGAAAAACAGAGTCAGGTTGTTGAGAAACATGAAACAAGCGACGAACAAAATTGTAAACGTATCATAAATGGCGAGATAAAGCCGGTAACTGAACACATAAGTGCGGTGTATAAGTTTGAAAAAATAGAATCTGCATGGAAATCTAATACCGATACAAGCAAAAGTACGAAGAAAAGTAAAGTGTGCACTACAAAACCTCCATCAAAGGATGAACGTGGCACACATAAGATACACAAGGTTATCAAAAGGAAGAATTACAGTTTCAAAGGTCCTTTGCATAAGTACAGGAAGCGGAAGATATCTGCCGCCCAGCAAGTTTGGCCTCCTCCCAAGAAACCTCCTGTCCATCGTCAAGCCGGACCAGTGCCTCAGGACCTACGACCTGCTGCTCGAAGGATGCCCACACGGTCAACAAACCCCTTTACTAGGACTGTGACCATCAAGAGAGATTCTACGAAATGGACAGACTGGTGCAACGAAGTTGCTGCCTTCATGAACAAGTCTTGTATCAATTGTCTTATTCTAACTCCTACCCTTTAATAAAATCGAACCAAACTGGTTTGAAATTCCCCGTTGTATATACTGTGTAAACATTTTGAGGGGAAGGCGTGAGCAACATAAAAAAAATGGCATACTGTTTTATAAATTTTTGAAGGGGACATGTAGTGAATAGGAAAAAAATACATACTAACTACAGATAACAACTAACTAATGTACTAACTTCACAAAACATAACACATGTGCATTATGATTTGGGAGAGAGCAGATACAAACAGTCAAGAAATGTCATGCTGTGCAATTGTGTTGACACTTTTAACTAAAATAGATTTTCTAGGGCGCAGTTGGCCAGCCCAGTATCAGCAAATCTGCAAATCCACTGTTTGATGGTGTCACCTGGACCCTTCGGGGTTAGTTTTGTAAAATGGGAGTGGCATTTCCCCCCCCCCCACAACGTGTGGAAGGTTTTTTTGGCTTTGCCACCCATTATGTAAAAAGTCAGACCAGCACGCATTTTCAATTAGTTAACTGAAGCCGTTCAGACCTCAGTCACCTAATTTTTTTATCGAGGGAGGCCAATGTAAGGTATACATAAGATTCGATTCACAAGAATCGAACTTTTGAGTGAATGAATTAAAGAAGCTGCTTCAGATATGCTAATTTCGGCATACGCACTTGGTATAAATATCAAGCAGTTTGATTAAGTTAAGAGGTTGTTAAAGTTGATAGATAAGCGAGAGGGAGCTACGAAGTAAGCAGCTCCAGGTGTTAACCGGCGCTTGTGTTTAGGGGGCTCACAGTTTACGTGGCAGAACTGCTGGTTTGACTCTCTGCTGGTTTGTGAGTATTGTAAAGTGTATTTTTATTGAATGCTAATATATATTCCGTACAAGTAGTACGTATGCTTATTGCTGTAAAAGCAAATTCTATATGTGCAACGAATTCAATAAACATTGTTTCATGTATAAACTGTGTTTGTATCAAATTCATTTAGAGTGCCACTTCAAATTATATACACCCAAGTCTGGGTAGAAGTAGCTATAATCTACAACTTAATTCCAACAACTTGGCAGGAACAGTTAAGCATGGTGGTGGATGTGTCCTTGTGTGGGGGTGAATGTCAGCGCCAGGACTAGGTAATTTGGTATTCATTGATGACATAATGAATCATGCTGTTTATATAAATATTTTAAGAGACAATTTAAAATTAGCAGTCCAAAATTTGGGTATTGGAAACAACTTTGTTTTTTTTTTATCAAGATAACGATCCTAAGCACACGTCTCTCAACGTTCGCCTCTGGTGTCTCTATAATTGTCCACAAGTTTTGAAAACACGACATTCACACGAAAAGCGAGCTAAGAACAATTATGATGGAATAAAGGATGACTATTGATACAGAAATTAGGAAAGAACAAGTGCAATCTATTCCCAGACGTTTAAAAGCTGTTGTGGATGCTATAGGATATCCTACTAAATATTAATTTAACGAAAAATTAGAATATTTACTAATATGTAGAGATTTTTTACAAGTGTACTGTTATTGTGAGATAAAGTTTTTGTTACTTTTTGATTATTGGTTTCTTAAAAATAAAGTTTTACTATGTTTTAAAATTATTTCATGTAGTTTTGTTAAGAATAGATTATAGATCTTATTATTAAATACCCATTCTGAAATATTCATTTTAATTAATGGATAGACCCCGATATCATTGAAAATCGTAATTGTACGAACACTTTTGAGAGCTACTGTATATATGTATGTGTGTGTGTAAAGAATGCAGCAACATTGAAATAATATGAGCAAAGTTAATATTGAGATAAAAAAAAGACATCCGCGTTATCTCTGCATATTTCTCAAAATACGAGTAGGCTGTCTTCATGAATTTTAGAGTCTCACTCTCTAGGAGAAATCAATATAATCATACATCTAGGTGTCAGTGTGAAAGTTGAAGTAAATCAGAAGTATAATTTGTCACATTTTTCAAAAATTATAACTGTAAAAATTCAAAGACTGATAAAATTTAAATAAACAAGATCATCCTAGCAATAAAAAAAACCATCCGATATTTGGTAAAGGCTACAGCCTATCAGTAGATTCGGCGTTTTATCATCTTCGATGATTTACAGTAATTTTACATTCAATATGCGCAAAAAAAAAATATTTCTCAGTGCAACTTTTTACCTTTTCAAAATGTTATTCCTGTTCTACATTCTACCGCGCAACTATATCCTCCCTTTAAAAAGAAAAATATTTTTTTGCCGAACTCCTGTAGTCAACATAAAAAAAGAAATGATCTGTTTTCATGAACATAACACAGTTTTTTTTTTCCAGCTATACGTTTCCCACTTTCCAGAATATTTTTGGCCACATGTTCAGAAAAATCCCATTCCGTGTTTTGCATAATCCCCATGTCCGTATACAGTGGTTCTTTCAACAATTTTCTTTCTTTTGGAGGTTTTCTTGAAGCCGTAACTTCGATACGATATTGCTTATACATTTTCTTCACATTTCTCTTGCCGTTTTCCTCACGTTTTGTGTTTTATCGTGATTTAATAGCTTTTCGCTCTGGCTTGCGATAATACTATTCTTAACTTGAAAATCACTTGTTTTAGCCTCAAACATATTTATCTTTTTTTTTATTATACACAGAATATTGCATTTCATTTATTTAAGATCATCATAAAATTTAAATTAATCTTCAATTGATTCACCAATAATAATTTAAACCTCCCTTTCATAAGGTTTATTTAAAACTCTAAAGGAGAGCTTTGCATTAAACAATTGACTAGAACAGTGGTGCCCAAACTTTTATCGAGAGCGACCCACTTTCTTTAATGTTTTCCGTAAGAGGTGGGATAGCGTGTATCCCAAGAATGTATATATATATGTATTGTAATGACTTACGTTCTTTTCCTACGTGTAAATTTCCAAGAGCTTAACGGGCAGACTCGCCGTTATAATTGACTCTATTCATCAGTGACAGTCGCTTTGACAACACAATGGTGCAGACACTGGGGCGCCTGCTGGACACTTAGGATGTAGTCACCTTTAGAAATCCCCCCCTTTTTACAGACAAAGCAGATCTACGGACAATCACATCGCGGGTTAGCTGCAGCCGCGGGATGACTTTGACGGCAGACTTCGAAGGTCCAAAGGGAGCGCGACATTCGACCCCCCAGGAAGAATGAACGAAGATATACTCGCCACCTCGAGCTGAATTGAGAGCAGTTGTAGTTTTTACTTTGGAGGTGTTAGGCGACCATCTGAGACGGTCGCGTGCCAGAGAACGAGAATCAGCCGACCCATAATGACATCCTGAACCCATGAGTTTTTTTTGTAGATAATGTTTAATAATTACCTTTGTAAATTAGCCTATATTTATTCTAGAATGCCAACAAAGCATTAAGTAAATATTAAAGGCTGTCAGTCTTGTTTTCAGGCTAAGTCCTTATAGTATGTGTATATATATATATATATATATATATATATATATATATATATATATATTGATTGTAAGAATCCGTTATGACCCTTCCGAATAAATCACCCAGACAGCCGGACCTCCCACAGCAGGTGACCAGCGAACAGTTCTATCTTTCAGCGTCAAGGTGTCTGCACACAAAGAATGGTGTTGCTTCTAGCCGCCGGGCCTGGGAGGACGTAAACTAATGATTTTCAGATCAGCTGAATCATGGGAACCGAACACATGGCCTCGTAGTCAGGCGAATCACAGCCAACGGACATGACGTCACAAAATAGCGCCAGCCAACCTAAACTTGTGCAGTCACGTGACCGGAAGCACGGTTGCGAACGCCGCAGAAGAAATCCAGTTTTTGGACAGACTTGGTCGAGACTCTCATCTAGAGAGCACCTATCGTCTACGTTGTCCTGGAGCGACCGACTTGATAATGACTTATTTTCAGAGCAGCCGCTCGAAGCTCTCGTCAACGAATACTTCACCCTGAAGTATAGCTATCTCAGAGCATCCTGCTCTACAGGCTTCGTTATTCTATTTTCAGAGCAGCCGCTCGAAGCTCTCGTCAACGAATACTTCACCCTGAAGTATAGCTATCTCAGAGCATCCTGCTCTACAGGCTTCGTTATTCTATTTTCAGAGCTGTACGCTCTAGAGGCTGTGCACCGACCTTCTAGTTCCGCTGTGACTGTACGTGCATCTTATCATCGAAATCATTTGGTTATTACGAAGGCCAGTTCCCTCTATGTCTAGAGGTAGATCAACACCTGTGTAAATAGTGTAATAGATCAACACCTGTGTAAAAAGTTTCCGACTAAAATTTAATAAAACTGTATTTTAATATAGTAGACTGACTCTGAACATTTTAGCTACCCGGAGTCTGAAGTTATCACAATATACAGATGGAGTACAAAATAATACGAACACCTGTGAAAAAGTATGACGTATTTCACACTTGCAGTACAGCCGCGCCACCTGGAACAGAAGTCTGCCACCTAGTGATCGTGAAGAGGAAGGAATCAGTCTCTCAACAGCAGTCACCTGCGTTGCATGCTTCTATCTAACTGTCTGTTATAAGTTCAAATGTCAGACCTGTCAGAGTTCCAAAGAGGAATGATAGTTGGAGCGCGTTTAAGTGGCGCAGTGGTTACGGAAACAGCAAACCTTTTGGGGTTTGCAAGGAGTACAGTATATATATATATATATATATATATATATATATATATATATATATATATATATATATATATATATATATATATATATATATATATATATACATACATATATATACATACATATATATATATATACATATATATACATATATATATATATATATATATATATATATATATATATATATATATATATATATAGATATATATATATATGTATGTATGTATATATGTATGTATATACGACACCCTCCCCCCTTCCCAATGAAAATATTTTGGTAGAAACAAAATCTTTTTTATACTCCCCGGTGTCCCACATAGTGGAGCACCAAACTTTACTCTCTTCTAAAACCGTCAAAATTCGGCGAAAAACTAAGTAATTAGCTTCATTTTTTACTTTGATCTACTCTTTTTGATAATACATGGCAGCATGTCACAAGTCCACACATACCCTCGTTCCAGCGGCGTTATAAAAAAGAGCCATATTTCAGAGCCATAATTTAAAAATCATTTTTAAATTAAAAAAAATTGCTAGGAAAAAATTTTTATTGGTTTTTATTATTTTATTGGTTGTACTCTAAGCTATTTATTCTATATTATTTTAAATTTTTTATACCTAAACCATAGCGATAACGAAAGATTTTCAAAAGGTGTTCCACGATATGGAACACTGGGAAACTAGAGCGTTTTGCGTGTCTCTCTCTGGCTACCTCTCTGTCCGGCTCAGCCAGTCCAATTCGGTCCAACCGGGTTTTCGGAAGGAACTGACGTGGTTCCAAAAATATCACGAAGCAAAAAAAAATAAGTTAGTGAATATTTTTATGTGTAGGAACTGCTTTTATATATAGGAACTGTAAATATTTATTTAAAATCATAAATAATCAAGTTTTTTTGTTGTGTTTTTATTTGTGTTTTTTTTGTATATAGGAACTGCTTTTGCATATAGGAACTGTTAATATTTATTTAAAATCATATATAATCAAGTTTTTTTTTGTTCGCTTCACCACAATGCTCGCTGAGCCACACTTTTCAGAACGCTAGTTTCCCAGTGTTCCAGGTCATGGAACACCCACAAAATCGAAACCGGAAGTGCAATCTTTATGAAATTTAAACTGTGTACTCCTTTTGGCCTAAAGAGAGTGCCTACAAATTTTCAAGTCAGAATTTCAACTTTAAAGGGTACTGGGAAGTAAAGGGTTAAAGAAAACTATGAAATTGTTAACAAAAAATTAGAAAGAAAGAAGTAAACTGCATACAGTATCGTAATATTTTTTTTTTACATTATAACAATAAAAAATGTATTGCTTACCATCTGCACTTATTTTGGTAAAACTGTTTCAAACCTTATTTAACAATGTGTTATCATTTTTTAACACATAAAAAAATCAAAATTCAAAATATGTAATTTTTGAAAATTTAAAACTTTTTTAAAAAAATTAAGTGATTTAATATGACAAATGTACTTCACACCATCCGAGACCCCTCCAATTGTTCGGGGGAATTCGGGGACTGCACAGTCCGCCCACTGGCCTCAGGGCTTCACCCACACACGACAGGGAAATGCTCAAGATTTGGACTGCGCAGTCAAGGATTTCTTCTACGTGTGTGCCTTACCTTTAAGGACAGTAGAGGGCCCGCTGGCCTAGTTGGCAAGAGCAGCGGGCCAGTGATCTTAACGTCCCTGGTTCAATGCTCGTCGCTGTAAATCCACCGCCATGTTCACTAATGGTGGCCGGGCACGTAAGTAGGTTGTGTCTGCAGTGTCCTCCAAATTCTCAAATTTACCTCTGGAGGTGGAGGGTCCGGTCTCGTCACTTGACTCGGTTCAAAATTACGGATAAGTCATTTAGCCAAGTCAGACTCAACCCTTGTTGTGCTAATTCAAAACTGGAGACGCCCCTTTCAGCCCATTAGCCTATTAGGACCTGGTGAATAGAACCTCCAACCAGTGGGAATTAGCAACAACAAGGACAGTAGACTGAGTGCCATATAAATGACTAAGCTAGAAAAATTTCGGAATAAAGTTAATTTGCAATAGTAGGCGAAAAATGAAAGCTCAAGGCGCTGGAAAAGAGAAAATCAATGGCGCGCAATTAGCGGGGATGGCGCGAAAACGTGAGACCGAAAACGAAGAACCTGAAAATAGGACAAGAATTTTAGGTTTATACAACGACTATGTAGAAGCCAAAACCAAGCATAAACTGGTATCTGGTCAATTTTGAGAGGAGACAGCTGCAACCCTGGACTCGTGTCACGCGACTTAAGGAGATCAACCACACGAGGCGTTGTCCACTGAGTGCGTCAAACATTTGCGATCCAGCTGATACAGAGTATAAGATGTTATAACTGAAAATCAGTCTACTTTAACGATTTAATATTTACCAGTTTGGATTGAAGAAAGCCCAGTTTCATTTTCCAAGGAATTAACTTGTCTTTAAATAAAGAAAAATATTTAACCTTCCAGCAGGCACGCGTATGGGGGACATACATTCCAGTTGAATTCGGTTTTATATCTTTAGGCTAGAGAGCGCTACGAACGCAAGCATCCCATCTCATTTTTTTTTCTTCGACTTTACGATTAATGGATAATCTTCCACTTCGATCCATTAATTATGAAATAATTAGAAGCCTTTCCTTGATAGCTTGGTAGAATTTTGCATATGCAATTGTGTACCTAGACTTGAATAAATAAAATTAAACTCTAAAAAGGCATACCAAATGAAAATAGCATTCATAAAATGTTCTTCAGGGGGAAAGACAATAGATTTTAGTCCAAACAAATTGTTTTCCCATGCAAAAAGAATAATGTACACCTACGCGGATGTTGGCAATAAAGATACTCATTAATGAATTCGCAGAATGATAATAAAAGAAACCGATTTTGAAATTTAAAAGTTCAGTGAGTTTGATGATGGTTAAAATTTTAAAAAATCTAGTGCACGTGCCATCTAGGGGAAGAAAAAATATTTTTAATGTTTATACTTGGATTATTAAACAAACAATATAATATTGTGTAATTTTAAATTAACAATTCACAGGAAGCGGAGATCTTAATCCTTAAAAAATTACCTCATTTATCGATTTTGGTTAAGTATGAAGGGAGAAAAAAGGATGGTCAAAAAAAAACTTTTGGAAATAATATGTATATCTGATTAACATAATAAGAAAAAATATTAATGAGATGAATGTACTATGTTTCTTTTTTTTGCCCAAATATATATTCTGGAAGCTAAAATATGATTTAAAAGCGTGACAAACCTCGTAAATATTTTACACCATTACTTAAAATATGTTTCTAAAGAATAAAATATCGATCTAGATTCCCGTAATGAAATTTTGTAGGATTCACCGAAAGTTTTATGCTCATGGTTCCCAGTTCTCCCACAATTTTTCTGTACACATCTGAAACATCATTTTGAGATACAAGTTTTTATCCTGCATAGGAGAACAAAAACTTGCATTTGCGTATTTCCCAGTTCCTTTATATGCCAGTTTTTTCTCATACATAATATTTTTGGCACCTTTTCAGAAAAAGTCCCATCGTGTTCTGCATAATTCTGATGTCCGTTTGCTAGACTTATTTTTCTTAAAATTTACCAAACATTCCTGGAAACCATTACTATGCAGTATACAACATTTTTCAACATATATTCATGTCGCTGGTTCGTTCCCTTGTTTCCCTTTTATTCCGAGGAACTTTATGTTATAAAGGAATAAATATTTACGATAGAATAATAAATGTCAACGAGAAAAATAATTTATATTTTCAGGGGATTTTTGCTTTATTTTTATTCTATTCCTTTGCTTTGCGGTTTTTTATTCCAGTTTTTTATTTCACATTTATATCCTACAAAGTTTCTGTCACTAGTATTCGCCCTCAAGCATTTTTTTTTAAGATGCATAGTTAAAAATAATTCTAACTTAACCTAATAAAAATACTTTATTAATGAAAAGAATGTGCTATATTTCGTGCACTTCAGAAGACTGAAAGTCTGTATTCTGGAAGCTGGAATATAATTTAAAAGGCTAGCACATTTAGAGGTGTCACCGTAAATATTTTAAACCTCCAAATGCATGAATTTGAATTCTGTTGTTTTGATAGCAAGGGCCAAGGCGAAAAAAATTTTTTTTATTTTATTAAAAAAAATAAAAATCTCGTTTACAATCCTTAAACTTACTTCTAGAACTTATTATTTGTCTCTGGGTAAATCCTTTTGGATTTGCTCGATTTCATAGTTTTAGAACTCACGGATTCTGAACCTTATCTCTCTATCCAAACTCTTTTCTTCCTCCTCTCTCTACCTGCCAATCGAAAACCAGCTTTCGGACAGCTATTGACTCGGCCTCCACCAGAGAAGCATCACGAAGATCCTGGAGACGTCCATAAAGAACTCTTCACTTCACCTTCCAAAGCTCTGACCACAAAACTCTCTGCTTCACTTTTGTGTTGCAATTTACACACTTCCGAAGATATTAAAAAAACGAACATTCCTTTTCTCATTTAGGTGGAAGTTTCGCTCTCCGTTGTCAATCTCATGAAATATCTGTGTTAGAAGGCGATGGCCTAGGTAACACAGTTAATCACATGTTCCTATGGTCCTATGGTCCTATGGTTGATAGCAAGGTAATAGTGTCAGTAGTCTGTGGGGCATTTTAGCTTCCACATGGGTGACAGGACTGGAGTAGCTGGGGCACGAGCAGTGCTGGTAAGTTTTTCTGCTTACCTGTTGATCTGGACTCTGATGAAGATACCCGTATGGACTCTACTACGTCTTTTGTGAGACAGAACTTTGTGAAAAACTCTCTTCCTCGGCCGAATACAAATGATTATTTATTGTTAAGAATAGCACGTGATGCTAAAAATGGACTTACAGCTAAGGATGGGATTCCTTCCGACAATGTACTGAAAGCGGACTCTGCGAAGTTATCCAAGAAACAAAAGAAAAAGCTTGCTGCTGCCAGAAAGAAAAACAACGTTCAGGATCCAGTACAGAATGACCTGCTTACGTCGACTGAGCGGCCACTCGAACGAAACTCCAAGGCATGGCCTCAGGGTGCGTATCACTTCTTAATGACTATGATGATGCTTGGCCTTTTTTCTGGATTTTTAGAGACTTCATCGACTATCTACTTCTGAGCGAGAATCTTCATGACGAGGGATTTCATGAGGTAAGTGTTACTTTCGGTCAGCTTGGGTGCTCTTTAGTGCTGCGAGGGACATAAATGAGTTTTTTAATATCGAACTTTTCACATATTTTATCAAAACTAACTTAGCTCGCGCTAATGACCGGGTTAGTAAACATAATTTAGCAATTGCAATCGAAAATCGAATTCTTAATGTGAAATCTAAGACTACTAAACGCTCGAGAGACGAGGGCTCTCGAAATAAAATCGCTGCTATAAGCCCAGATGTTATGAATGAAAATAATGAAAATAATATTGAAGATATCGACATTATGGAGACGCAAGAAACTGCCGCTCCGGTCGCTACTAAAAAATACCTCATGCACTACGAAGAAGGTAGTAATTACAAGAGCAAAATTAATCTTATTAAATGTATTGCGCCGGAGGTCGAACCAGAAATGGCCGGCAGCCTTATCCACATTCTCTTCCATGATGTTGATAAGTACAGGACTATCCAAAAATTGCTTAAAGACAACAACATACCTCTTAGATCTGTTGACCCGAGGTCGGAGAGACCTAAGAAAAAACAAATTGTCTATAAATCCTGTCACTAACAATCCTGTCTATTAGTTGAGGCCTTCCAGCCTCAACTAATAGACAGGATATTATTGATGCCATAACCGAAGTAGGTATAGCAACTATCAAAGTCGCGCACTTAACTAACAAAAAGACAAATTCTCCGCTACCACTATCCATGGCTAGTCTAAATCCAGCACCGAATTTAGATAACCTTGCAAAACTCGAGACCATCAACCATCTTAAAATGAAAATTACACCTTTTGTTAACTCCATCACTTTTCTTCCTCCCCTAACTACCTGCCAATTGAAAACCAGCTTTCAGACAGCTATTGACTCCGCCTCCACCAGAGAAGCATCACGAAGATCCTGGAGACGTCCAATGAGAACTCTTCATTTCACCCTCCAAAGCTCCGACCAAAAAACTCTCTACTTCAATATTGTGTTCAATTTACGCTTCCGAAGATATTAAAAACGAACATTTCTTTTCTCATTTCGGTGGAACTTTCTCTCTCCGTTGTCAATCTAATGAAATATCTGTGTTAGAAGGCGATGGCCTAGGTAACACAGTTAATCACATGTTCCTATGGTCCTATGGTTGTGGGGTTATTGGTCCTCCGGTCACGCGCTGTGCTATATCTGCCACAAATTCGGGCATTCAAGCCCTACATACAATCTCACGCTTAAGTACTCGTTACGCAGCTGCGAACATCAAACCAGGCTATGCCCCGTCAGGAGCAATCCTGAAAACTCTATACGCACCAATTGTGGTGGTAACCACATGGCGAATTTCTCAGGACGCGAGCGTCACCTTAAAAACATTGAAGCTTCCAAAATCTCTAAAAATACCCACGAATCCAATAGCAAAACTAAAAAAAATTTCATCCCAGCCCCATTACCCACCAAGTCTGCTTGGACCCAAATACTCCACCCCACAGAATAACACAGAGAATGCCGAAATTACCGATAGTATAAACTCTAATGTTGTTTCTAACGACCAGGCACTTTTCAAAACGTCAGGACCCCACCCAAGAAAAAGATAAATATTGCCAAGCCGATGTCAAGACATAACGCACACTTTAATAATAATACCAAGCCTTAAGATCCCAAACAGAACAATAATAGTGGTCTCTCAGACTTCGCGGAAATTATCAAAACAATTCGTGAATTTTCACAACTTGTGAATTTTCACAACTGCACCAAAACACCGCCGCAGCTCTAAGAGAGCCGGACGAACCGGTTAGGAAAATGGCTATTTTTAAGTTAATTTGTGATTACTTTTGCCCCGACGCGGGTTCGAACCCAGATCGGGACATCTCCACCTAATTTCACTTGTTTTGTTTTTCTTTTAAAATCAAAATCCAAAAAAAATGTAAATATGTAAAACTAAATAAAAACTATAAAATTTAATAAAATCCATAAACATAGTAAAATTACTTTCTACTGCACTCAAGTAATCTAGTTTATTAACTTCTTCTATTTTAACGAGCACTGCTATCATAACGACCGCATGTAACACCGAAGTTACAACTAAAAGTTAGGCACTCCGAAATGATATACTATCGGATCGACTGATAGCAAGGTAGACGTTTAATTAAAAAGGTAAATACGACCATTTAAAACGCGCCAAAGGGTTGGCGGGTTTCTGGGTTTGCTAGAAAAAGCCCTACAAATTTTCGCCTCAAGGTTCTCCAGTTCGCAATGCCACATTGGCGCTATATCGTCACAGGTTGTGGACCGTATTATGTTCTTCATATTAACCACTAAAACACGTAGCTCTGCTCTCTTGTCGGCATGCCTAGAGGGTGGGCATAGAGAAATCATGCCAGATTTATAGACCATTTTGCAATTTATAATTAATAGTTACAACTTCGAGGTAGGTCTATCATGCATGCTCCCATATTGTTGTCATGCTCTCTTGTTGTCTGCTTTCTTGTACTTTTTAACTTGTTGTTTTTGTTTATTGCTTGCCACTGGAAATTAAAAAATGTATTAACCATTAAAATGTGTAGTTATAAATAATTGTAAATGTTGCAGTTTTAAATTTTTCAGACGATATTAACTTATTAATGTTTCTCACAACAAAATAAACAACAATATTTTTTAAAATATTGAAATAAAATTAACGATAAGCATGCGCGTTGCATTCAAAGCTATATTTTCAGGTAGAGAAATCAGAATTCAAAAATATGCCTTTCTCTAATCTACGATTAAAAAAATTCTAAAGGGAAAATTTCCCACAACTTAACAAAATCAACAGCACAAGATGGACCCTCAAGAACATGTATGGGACCCACCTAAGAGGGCAATTGCAGCTCGCCATCCCCCTCCGAAAACCATCCAGGAGCTGAAAACTGCGTTGTTGCAAGAGTGGGACTTACTTCCACAGGGACTCAACAAAAAGCCTCGTTTCCAGTATGGCATGGCACTGCGAAAGATATATATGACTGGAAGAGGCGCCCTAACCCGTTTATGTTCTATCTTTGCGATGTCGGCTTTGGACATTCCTGTTCTTATGACCCTGACTGACGATAATGTGTGTGCATCAAGACAGTTGTGTGATGTAATGTTTTGTCTTATATAACTGTGTATCCATACGAAATTTCATTAAAATCTGTCCATTAGTTTTCCAGAAATTCCATAAAATGTGAAAATTCTCTTAATTTTGAAAATCAGTGTATAAACACACACACACACACACACATATATATATATATATATATATATATATATATATATATATATATATATATATATATATATATATATATATATATATATATATATATATATATATATATATATATAACATTAAAAATCCCATAACTCTTTTAAATTCTAATTTATTCTGAATTTTCTTGGGCGTTATAGCTAATTTCGCTTTTGATTCTAAGTTCTAAATTCCCTTGGGTGAAAAAACCTTAAGATGGCTTCCTTTTTCCAATCTTGTAGCGTGGGTATCTAAATTAAACTCCACTGAGCAATAACACGTCACTTTTAAACATTAACCAATTAGACACCACTACCAAGATCACATGACGAGATTGTCTATATAAGACCTTGCACATGTAGATGTAGTGTTTTGTTAGCGGATCTTTAAGTCATGAAAGGTATACGACTTACCTTTCTTCCGCTTCTTCTGGGCGTCTGTATCTATAAAAAGTAATATTCCAAGGATTGATGGAGAGTGCAATCTCTGCAAGACACTAAATTTTAATTTTTACTATTATTTACATCACAAAAACATATTATTTACAATTGCTTTATGAGCAAGGTTTCCCAAGTCGGGTAATATGACCGCGCTTATCCGCGACATTCGAAAGTCTCAATCTGAGTGTTCTGTTTACAGTCTGTTTCTCTCTTCACTTCAGTTCTGAGAGAAGCTCGGAAACTCATGGAGGATGGAGGGAAAGGCCGCTCGGCAGCAACACACTCCCACCTTGAGTTCTGTATCTACGAACTCAACCTTTCTGGCGAGCACCTTCAAATGCCCATTCTTTCGGGAGGTTTCACAATTCGTCCACTTCGGGTTATCACTGGTTTGGGCTCCCGAAGGGGTTTATCTGGTTCTTGGTCTTTTGCACTTTTCTTATTGTCAAGGATTTTATCTCTTAGGAATGTACCTTCAGTGTTCTCGGATAATTCTAGTGGATACACTCGTTGCACAGGACGTGTTACAATGCCGGATTTCGTCTTTATCCGCACAACTCTGACTATGCCATCCTTGCCTGGTAGGACTTCCAGAACTCGTCCAATTGGCCACTGTAAGCGTTTTAAATTGTCAGATCCGATGAGAACAATTTCACCGACAGAGATCAATTTGGAGTTTTCTCTGCTCTTTCTGACATTCTGCAACTGCCCAAGGTATTCGAGTCGAAATCGTTTCCGCAAGTCTTCGCGTATTCTTTGAAGGTACAGATATCTCTTCCGCATATAGGCGACATCCACTTTGTCAATATCTGGTACACCACATTCTCTTGCTTCTTGTAGAAACATCGAAGGTGACAAAGCAACCAAATCATTTACATCTTCGGACAAATATGTCAAGGGTCGTGAGTTTATGAGACTCTCGGTATCGCACAAAACTGTATTTAATTCTTCATAGTTTAATAAGGCTTGTCCTAATATTCTGCGTAAAATCTGCTTCATCATGCCAATTAATCTCTCCCACCATCCACCCCACCACGGTGCAGATGGAGGAATGAACTTCCACGTAATTTTCTTCAGTGTGGATTGCATTTCTATTCTTTGCCAATCTAGCTTACTCAGCGCTTTGTGTGCCTTGGCAAAATTGCTTCCATTGTCGGAATATATAATCTCCGGTCTTCCTCGACGCGCAATAAACCTTCTTAAGGCTTGAAAAAATGCTTCTGCTGTTAGTGAAGTTATCAGTTCTATGTGCACAGCGCGATAAACAGCACAAGTAAATAGAACTATCCAGGCCTTTGTTCCGTCTCTCAAGAACAGCGGCCCAGCGAGATCTGTGCCTGTAACCTCAAATATCGTGGCTTCCCTTACTCTGTCTTCAGGCAAAGGAGTGGGAATAGGCTCTGGATGAGTCACGGTGAACCGTTTGCATTGTATGCATTTTGAGACTGCATGTCGAATCGTTTTTCGGCTTTGCAAAATCCAATAATTTTCTCGGAGATTGTTCATCAATATTTGAATTCCAGGATGTTTCATTTCTCTATGTTTACTCTCAATCAGCATGTGAACAATTCTGTGTTTTGATGGCAAAATTATTGGTAATCGAAAATTCTTTTTATCTTTTCTTCTAAAGATACGTGTTTTCGTTCTCAAAAGTCCACTTTCGTCAACAACAGGATTAAGTGCTTTAATTCGTTGCTCAGATAACGTCTATCTGAAGGTCTGATACTAATTTGTAAAAATGCTTTTTCTATGTCTGCGACAACACCCAACTTTCTTTCTCGAAATCTAAGTAAGAGGGATGGGATCAGCTCTAATAAATTGGGTCCGCATTCTAAACTCTGATTAAGTGACGGTGAAAACTTAGCTCTCGCCGATGCATCGAACACGGGCCGTACTGGAGTTGAGCTATTTTCTTTAATTACCGGTCTGTGAGGCAAGTAATGTCCACAGTCGATATCTTCACCGTGTTCCACTTCTTCGATTATACCTTTATCCTGCCAGTCTTTTAAGACTTCATCATATCGTTTAAACAAATTTTTTGAACGAAGTTTCTCTGTTGTGGTTCCCAGTCGTTTCAGTGCCAAGTCCTTGTTCGTAGGTAATGGCAAACAATCTTCAGCCCAAGGTAACGTCACTTCATAACGTCCCTCTCTATTCAAGGAAACAGAATTCTGAAATTGCATTTTTATTTCTAAGTCCTTTTCTTTCGTGGCTTTTTTCGCGACTGGATCAGCAATACCGATGACATCTAAGTCCCACAACTTTGTAATGGTAATATCTTTAACTAACAAATTTGTAACTACCATCGTAGAATTATCATCGGAATCATCAAAGGGCATTTTCCCCATCAAGGTCCATCCGAGGTATGTTCCGATAGCTACAAGCCCGCATGGTAGAGGTACCACTTTCCCATTAAGTAGCTTACCTGCTACATCCGCCCCGATTAGCAAATCAATGTCCCCGGATTCTTCATGTTTCGCAATCAACTGATCTGTTAAAATTATATTTCTTTCATTTAATTCCTTAGAACAAGGCTCTAATTTTAAAGTTGGTATCTTAGAACATATCCTTCCCTGGTCAAGTACCTCAAAATTGCAGTGATAATCTTCGTTCATACTGCTAACTAACACTCTATACCGATAATGTTTTTCTGTGTGTTCTTTACCCCCAAACAAATTATGGATAACATTTTCTTCTTTAAGAAGATCATAACGCATTTCTTCCGCCACTCTTTTACTCAAATAAGAGCGCTGGCTACCCGTATCTATGAGACATCTAATAATTTTCCCTTCATTTTTGCCTCTCAGTTTTACATACAACGTTTGTAGAAGAATTTCTCGACTACAAGTTCTGTTGCTTAACATCGTGTCATTAATAACAGGTTTTATGTCCCTGCTTTCTATAGTTTCTACTTTGGATTTGTTAAGCTCTTTCTGTTTATCATCGTTACACATTAGAACAAAATGCTTTCCTTTACACCGCTCACAGCTAATTCTACGTTTGCAATCGCGGGACCGATGACCCACTTTCAAGCAAATAAAACAACAACACTTTTTTATTAACATTTTCTTTCTGTCATCTAAGCTCATTTTCAACGCATATCGGCAAATAGCTGACTCATGATTCTGTTTTTCACAAAACACGCAGATGTGTTTATTGAAATGTGTAGCGTCTAAAAATCCCATTGCCGTAGGAATTCTTGCCTCGGCGCAGTCCGCGTAAACAGGGGGGGAATGTTTCATCTTTCGCCTAGAATCGAAACCAAAACCTTCTTTCGCAATCGCAATCCGTTCCTCACCTTCGACCTCTGATTTTAGAAAACTCATAAGGGAAGTCAATTTGTTTGACTCTTTAGTAACTTCGGTTTTCAGAGTCATGTTTCTTTCCCATACTCTTATTATATCTTCCGGTAAACAGCTTTCTACGAGCGGATACAAAATCGCGGCGTATTTATCGGAAGTCACACCTAGGGAATTCAATGCTCGGATATGAGATTCGATTTTATCGTATAAACTGGCAAGGCGCGTCTTCTTTTGACCCATAGAATTACTAAGCACTAAACTAAGTAACCGTCTGACGTACACCTCTATGAGTAACTCATCTCTGCCAAATCTAGTTTTTAAACACTCAATCGCTTCTTTGTAATTTTCGGCAGATGGGGGGAAGGAATCTACGAGTTCTCGAGCACGGGATCCTTCAACTGTAGCTTGTGATAAATAAATAAATTTATCTTCCGGTGCTATTTCTATATCCTCATGCATTTTCTTAAATTGACCCCAGAAACCGAGCCACTCCTCTATTTCCCCATTAAACTTTTTAAGTTCTACTTTTGGTAGTTTAAATCGGCGTTTCGATGCCATTTCACTCGTGACATCACTATTATTATCTTTAACGGTACTGTTCAGTATTTTGTTTGCTTTCGTTTTTAATCTTATATATCTTTCTTTATATGACTCATAATCATTATATTCGGAATCAAAGACTTCTTGACTACACTTGGGATCATGTGCTAATAATTCGTGAATTGATGTTTCTTTATCATCCAGCACACACCATTTCTCATTTAATTGTTCAATTAGTATTTCTAATTCCTCTTCATCAACTTCTTTATCGTCAAGATATTTTTCTAATTGATTGGCTATTCTTATAAAGCCGCTTCGTAATGGTGTGCGCGATTTTTGATAAATCTCCATCGTTTAATGTTAAGCATAAACTATCACACTCTTTTTATTATTAGTTTTCAATTCAATTATATATACTTTTCTAAACAATTACAGACGCCCACCCGGGGGCGCCAGAAATGTTTTGTTAGCGGATCTTTAAGTTATGAAAGGTATACGACTTACCTTTCTTCCGCTTCTTCTGGGCGTCTGTATCTATAAAAAGTAATATTCCAAGGATTGATGGAGAGTGCAATCTCTGCAAGACACTAAATTTTAATTTTTACTATTATTTACATCACAAAAACATATTATTTACATCACAAAAACATATTATTTACAATTGCTTTATGAGCAAGGTTTCCCAAGTCGGGTAATATGACCGCGCTTATCCGCGACATTCGAAAGTCTCAATCTGAGTGTTCTGTTTACAGTCTGTTTCTCTCTTCACTTCAGTTCTGAGAGAAGCTCGGAAACTCATGGAGGATGGAGGGAAAGGCCGCTCGGCAGCAACAGTAGAGCTTTTCGTCACTCTCAACCTCCCCGAGAAGTTGTGTTTCCGTGCCTCTTAAAAATAAAATGTAGTTCGATAAAATTGTGGTGTGATATGTGTGTCCGAGGTTGGAGATGTTGCGGGAACTGATTTTTAAACTACCGTGTAGCACGGCCGGACGACATTTTTATCCATTTCGCCTTCAAGTAGATGAAGCAAGGAATTTATATAACGAAATATAATCCAATCCGCCTTCATTCCTCGTTCTGCGTCCGTGTCTTCACAAAAGTCGGTAGGAAATCCTCGCATCGGACACATGAACGACTGAGCTGCTGTCAGTCACTTCCAACAGAAAAAATGCTCCGATCTTCCTATGAAAATTGATGAATAACCTTCAGCTTGCATAGATTACGTTAATCGAACAACTGTTGTGCGATACGTGGCGCGGGAAATCCTCATGAATTTTCATCATATTCAAACGCCTGTACAAGGTCAATCTGTGGTTTTCATTCAAAAGTCAGACTTAATGCGAACTGGTCGACGGATATTTTTCGCGTCACTCGATACAGCCAGCGTGGATAGTAATGCTTTTGAAAACAGTGGTGCGACGATCGTTAGTTTGACAGAAATTTACTTAGTTGGAATATTCAGTTTGTGCCTGACAACAATGGTACAGCTGTGTTTTCGCATTGAGAAAACTTTTTCGAAGAATTGTTCCTGCAAAAGATACAAACTTTACTTCGGAAATGACATTTTTCACCGTAGAGGACATTCGGCAGAGGAGTACACAACAATATAGAAATTTTGAGAAGAGAACATAATTTGTATGTGTCGGGGACATTAAATGGGTAAAATTAATAATGAATAATAATAATAATAATAATATTTTTAAGGGATTAACGGCATAGAGGTAAGTTGAAATTAAATCTACATTCTGAAAATGATATGGGTCTAGGATTTGTTCATATTTCTTAATAGCCAGCATAATTCATATTACTTAATGGTAAGCACGTTTTATAAATTATGTAATTAATAGTTTGAGATTGAGAAAATTTTGAATAATTTACTACAAATTTTGATCTTCAGAACTGATGACCTTTTTTGTTTCTTTTATTTGATTTTTGTGTTTATAATTTGAGCTGATAAAGTGTTTAATTTTGATTTGCATTTTGATAGAATTTTAAGTGTATATTTTTTCATATTATAAAAGTAAAGTCTTGCGTAATTTCTTGAGAATGTTTAATGAGAAAGGTAATGGTTAGAGATGGTTATATCCTAAATGGATGTGGCAGATTTAATGAAATAGAAGATTATGGGTTTTGGAAATATAAGAATTTGAAATAATCAATAGTGTGTAATTAATAATAAACTGACACATTTTCATTTTAGTTTGTGAATAGAGAAATGATCTAATTCATGTTCTCAGTAGATTCATTTGACTATTGAACTGAATTCAGTAATATGAATGTTTTGTTTTTGTTTTGGGTTTCATTAAAGAGATTGGAGTTTTTTTTCATAAAATTCTAGATTAATTAAGATTAGTTTACGATGAAACGATTGAATCAGTGATGACCATTTCTTTATATTATAAGTTTTCTTGAGTTATGAAGTATATGCTTGATTTAGATTTTAAGAGATTTAAAATTAAAAGCAATTTTTGAGACTTAATTTTGATAAATTTATTATAAGTGTGTGTTTTCAGTGTAATTTTTATAATATTTCCATGTTTTTTTTCTAATAATGAATATTTTAGTATATTAAGATAATTAATCTTCCTTGGTTACGTTAAATTGAAATGTTTGAGGAGTATAATAATTCTATAAGTATCTGTTTTTGCACCCAGTTCAAAATCGTCGCGGAGAAAAAGGAAAATATAATAAAGAAAATAATTTCCGCTTTCGGGCGCTGTTGTGTTACAAAATGATATTTTGAAGGCCACCTCCACGATAAATTTACTTGATCAGCGTTAGTTTGGTAAACATGGATCACGAAGAAGCTAAAATTGTTTTGATTCATTTAACCTAGAGTTTTTGTGGTGCTAATTTTGATTTCATACTTTCAGAAACCAAGGTATTTTATTATTATGTGTTTAAATATTTCATATATAGTGCATTTTTGATTCTATTGATTAAGGTGATATAAAGTTGTGATGTGTTTAAAATTTGGTAGTGTAGTAGTGATATGAATTTCTACAGCAGCAAGGAAAATAGCTAAAGAAAGGACAATTAAATATCATAATAGGAATAAGGTAAAATATGATGCACGTTTTGTAGAATCTAAATTTAATGTTGGATATTTGGTACTATATGAAGAATTCCAATACCCTAATGCAAGAAAACTAACTTCGCCCTATTCTGGACCTTACACTATTTTAAAACAAATGTCAAAAGTTAACTATGAAATTGATAAACCAAATTTTCATACCAAACAGAATTCTTAAATTATCCATTCTTGCAAATTAAGATATTATAATGTACCAGATAAATTAAAATTGTACCACGAATAATGACAAAACATAGATCCATTTTTCTTTTTGCTTGTTTTTCGACGCTTAACATCATTATCTTCTTTTAATTGAAATAAATAATTATGTGTTGTCCTACTAAGCATAAAAATATTTGAAAGAAAAAAACACTGTCTTACTTAAACTTTCTTTTTTAAAAATACTGTTATATGTGATTTTTTTTTTTGGATCTGAAATTAAACCCCGAATGTGACATTTCTACTTCTTTATTCTTTCGTAAATTCCTTCTTTCTTGAAAAATTCTGTCCTATCACCCCCCTTCTATCATCGATTTTTGGAAGTCATCCCAGTTGCCTGCAAAAACTTCAAACTCACGACACTTTTTCAGTCACCAGAGGTGCTGAACAATAACTAATGAAACTCTAAAAGAAAACAGACTATGGAATGGCCACTCCTTTGCCCCCCCCCCAGCCGGACGGTGGCCGAATGGCTAGGGCGTTGGCATGCGGTACCAAAGTCTGAGGGTTCGAATCCCGCTCTTGGCATGGACGTTTGTAGCCGTTCGGAATCGGCTTTAAGCAGTATGTCCCGGTCTAATTAGCCCTCGTGTAGCAAAAATTGACCGTAGCGCTCCAATTCAAACAAAAAACCTTTGCCCTCCCCCTCCAATTCTAAATTACATTTCCACAGGTATGGTAATTGTACATTTTCATATTTCTCCATCTTTGTACTATGCAAGATGTTGTTTTTGGCTGTCATATCCTGTTGGGAGATTGACGGTTGGTCCACTGTACGGCTATTCTTTCCTCTTTATTTTTCGCTGTGCAATAGGGAGAAAGAAAACCACTTTTTACACAAACATAAACACAACCCCTCACTCCATAGATGTAGAATTAAGAGAAAATTTGAAACTAACAGTCCGGGTGTCACACATACAACAAGGTACCTTCAACACAAAAAACTGGATATCCACGTAGACTTAAAATAGGTGTACACAAATGACTATAGAATGAATAAGTTGAATATTAAGTGAAAATAAGTAAATAATGTTAGTAGAAAAATGAATAGAATAACTAATGAATATTAAATAGAATTTTTTTGAATAAGGAAATAATGTTGAAACAATGACTATAATGAATATTGAAATGAGAATAATAAGAAAAATAAAGATCTACAACTGAATAAAATGATTAAGAATTTGATATATTGAGGATTTGAAGTGATTGAGTTTTTTTTTTGTGTGTAATGCATGTTCAGCAATTTTTATATACAATTTATATAATATGGAAGAGTGATTTTTCATAGAAATGTGATTTTTATTTTATAGTTACATACAAAAGTGTTGTTTCGTTCAAGTCAAAATAGTATAAATTTTTTGTGTATTCTGCGCTTGCGAAAAGATAAGACACAGCAACTACAAATACTGTGATCTTTACTGTAATTTCCTCAACATAGTAATGACTCTGCCTCAGGTTGTGAAAGGACTACCAAGTTATGATGGATAGATAATTTAATTACATTCAGAAAATAACTATATAAATAAACATTTTTTATTCACTCCATAGTAGTGAAAGTTGAAGAAAAATATTACAGAATTTAAATTTTGAATTATTGTCAAATTATACTTTTATTATTTAATTTATTTTTTTTTTCCTGTTTGTTATTCTTGTTGTTGCAATTAATTATTTGTATTGAGTAAATGGGGGTGGTGACATAAATGATTTCCAATGTATATTTCAGGCAAATTTTTTTTTGTAATTTTAAAATTTTTAATATAGATTTAATTGGTTTTCTGCTGAGATTTTTGTTGTGTGGAGGAGACGTCCAATACTCAACAGTCTTTTCAGTTGCTGATTATGTAGAAATTTAGAATTTAAGTTTATTTGCATTTCTTAAAGGGATTTTTTTTATGTTTTCAGTAAATTTGTTAATGATGTGCTGTCATCCCGTCACGTGATCTTAATTTTTTTTATTTAACAATTATTGATAATTTCTTAACATAGCTTTTCCAAATTTTTGTAACGCCCATTTTTCCTCACTCATCTGCGTGAGTCTGCCCTTCAATGCAAGCATTGTTGGTCAGTCTCTTCTCGGACGGGGGGATATTCTATAACATTAAAAATCCCATAACTCTTTTAAATTCTAATTTATTCTAAATTTCCTTGGGAGTTCGAGCTAATTTCACTTTTGATTCGAAGTTCTAAATTCCCTTGGGCGAAAAAAACCTTAAGATGGCTTACTTTTTCCAATCTGCGTAGCGTGGGTAACTAAATTAAACGCCACTGAGCAATAACACGTCACTCTTAAACATTAACCAATTTGACACCACTACAAAGATCACATGACGAGATTGTCTATATAAGACCTTGCACGTGTAGATGTAGAGATTTTCTTCAATCTCAACCGCCCCGAGAAGTTGTGTTTTCGTGTCTCTTAAAAATAAAATGTAGTTGGAGAAAATTGTGGTGTGATATGTGTGTCCGAGGTTGGAGATGTTGCGGGAACTGATTTTTAAACTACTGTGACGCACGACCGGGTGGCATTTTTATCCATTTCGCCTTCAAGTAGATGAAGCAAGGAATTTAAATAACGAAATATCAACCACTCCGCCTTCATTCCTCGCACCACGTGCGTGTCGTCACACACACACACACACACACACACACATATATATATATATATATATATATATATATATATATATATATATAACCATATATTAATCAATACGGAGGTACATTATTATTTTGAGGTTCTGTTATGTTCTTGCAATTACAAACCTTTGGCTCAGAGATGAATGTTTCCCCACGATGTTCATTCCCTGCAAATTTCATATTATTTAAATTTCACGTTTGGTTCGAATTTAAAATACATGAATGGTGCATGAAAAATAAGCATAATCAGTAATATTGCGTTAAATTTTTATTATTTTTCACTTATCATTTTCACTTATCATTTCTGTATCTGCTTCGATGGGTCCTATCAAAATAATTTCTGGCATATGTCTAGCTTCTTTGCTACATGCTGCTTCATGCGGAATGTATAAAAAATGTGTAAAAATGTAAAAAAAAACACTTCAGTGTAAAATTTTAATTCAAGAAATAATGCTTTTATCAACCTTCAGAACCTACGTAGTTACAACTCAAAAAACAGTCTTAATAAACACTGGCAAAAAGCACGCAAAACACAGTCACAACAAACTGACTTGGCATCATAGGGACCCATTGTATCACATGTGATACAAAAAAGTTAATATGCATTGATATTTCCGTGAAATTTTCGTTTATTGATATAAATAAGTAAAAAAAAAAACTGCATAAAAAAACTCACTTGGAAACAACATATCATTGATAATCGTAATAAATTTCGTAATGCTAAAAGACAACTTTATCTCTTAATTGCCCGAAATAGTAAATTGAACTTTAGTAACAAAATTCTCATTTATAAATCTTTCTTAAGACCCTTACTTACGTATGCTGGACCAGTTTGGTCGTATGCAGCGGATTCCTACATTAAAATTCTGGATGTTGCTCAAAATATGACTATTCGGCAAATCACCCCATGGTATTTTCGTAATGTTGACATTTATAGGGAGCTAAATCTCCCCAGTATTCAAAATTATCTTCAAAATCTTGCTATTAATTTCCATAAAGATTTCCCACATGATCTCACTAAAAATCTTCCCGATTACGACCCTGCTGACCCAGCTAACAAGAAACAACCCTGTGCCATTCTTGCTCGTAACTTTTAATTTTTTGTTCTATACTTATCTCGCTCAGTCTCTTCCCCCCCCCCCATGTTTTAGCTTTACTTGTACTATCGAATCTTTTTGTTTTCACGACTTTCTATTTTCCTTCCTACTTTCGGTTTTTATTGATCACTGAAGTTTTAAGCATTGCTATATCATCCTACAGTGGAGGACCTGGCCCATGCACTATAGTTACCACTACTCTTTCTGAATCTTCTGAAGATAGATATATATATATATATATATATATATATATATATATATATATATATATATATATATATATATATATATATATATATATATATATATATATATATATATATATATATATATATATATATATATATATATATATATATATATATATATATATATATATATATATATATATATATATATATATATATATATATATATATATATATATATATATATATATATATATATATATATATATATATATATATATATATATATATATGAATCTCGATCTATCGTTTTTCAACGGACCGATTGAAATGAACGATAAATGCGGGAAAAAGATAGATGCGGAAACATAACAAAGCAATATGATCTTTGGGACTGAACGACACATGCGGAAAAACGATCGATCAAGATTCCACTATATATATATATATATATATATATATATTAAATGAAAAAATAATACTTGGAATATTACAAATTTTTGTCATAATTTCCAATATGGTGAGCAGCTGTCTTTCACATACTTTCACTGTAAGTGTAAATATACGTAATGTTGAGTATTCTGATATTTATGTGCAAACTTTTAATATAGACTTTTTAAGTGGTATATATGAATTTATATGCCTTTCTCAAAAACGAAAAATCATCATGCGACAAAAAGTTTAAATTATTTTCTGGAAAATTTATTTTCCAGTAAACGTTCAAATCAATATTTCAACATTCATGCACCAATAAATCTGCAAGCTTGCATTTATTGCTTCATAAATTCAAATTTTTCGCATATGTCTGTCGAAAGCATGGGAAAAGTGAATCTCTTCACCCTGTTACCTCAATGACGTTCGCCAAATTTAAATTTCAAGGAAAATTTAATATTCCCTTTTGGTTAAGAAGACATTTATACACTTTCACAAACATTATTTATTCTTTGTTTTAAATATTTTTCAGAAAAGTGTAAACTATCTGTGTCTGTTTTTTTACCTGTACTGGTATAAATACTTCTGTCAAACAAGTCGTGCGTGCGTAAGAACAAAATCTTTATATATATATATATATATATATATATATATATATATATATATATATATGTCGGACTTAAGCGGGAACGAAATAATTATTCTAAATTTAAAGGGGGCTTAGTAATTAATTTATTGTCGTGGCGTAATTCGCCACTATTCTCATATCTTGGTTCGAAATACATCGAGAGAAATCGGGGGAATTCCCTTTGGATTGATTGACATCTGTGGCCACGCCTATGGTTCAACGCCGGTGTATGCGTCACAGAGATCATGTGGGCATGCGCGGTGGCTTTGGATGGCAGAAAAACAATAGCGTTTTCTTCAGACGGCGGGATTTGATTCATTGCTAGTGGACGCGTGTCAGCTGGGTCCATAATTTGAAAATGGCGAGAGCTCAAATATGCGCTACTTGGATCAGTGGTTGCTGGAAGGTGAAATAAATTGGCTTGATTGAGTTGGAACTATGTTTGTTTATTGGATTTAGGCTACTTACCACTCGCCACCAGTATTAACATGTTGACTTCGAATTAATCTTAACCACACGCCTGTCAAGAGCCGCGCAGGATTAAAAAGAACTACGCAGAAAAAAAAAAAACGCCTCACTTTTGGATTAGCACTACAGTGCGAAAATTTATGAAACGACGATAAATTAAAAAAATAATAATAATAATACACCATGGCATCGAAGACTGAAGTGAAAAAGGAATTCCACGAAATCATACTCGATGACAATTGGATTCAAGAACAAATGAACACCGGAAATGAAAATGTCGATCAAGCGAATGATGACAAGAAACCTATCTTAAAAAACATACCAGGCTGCACAGGAAAAATTCAAGAAGCAATATTGAAAGAAAAACCGTTCGAAAGAAAAAACAGGCCTGAAATAAAATTAGCAATACCACAATTGGATAACAGCAGTATCAAAAATATCTTTCAATGGTTCCAGTTGTTTGAAGAGAGTTGCAGCACGTTTGAATTAAATGAGAAATGGAAAAAAGAAAATTTAATGCGCTACGTAAGTCAAGATATTCAAGAAGTAATAATATCCACGGAACTATATAAAGAAGATTACATTAATATTAAAAAACAACTGCTGTCCATTTTTTCAAAGAGCAGAGAAGAATTAATTACAAGGTTTAGGACACTAAAATTAAATGACAATGATGACCTCTTCCAGTATTTCAAGGAAAAACTAGAACTGGGAAAACAACTTAAAAAAACAGACAGTGAAATAATAGAAACACTGTCATTAGACGCTCCAAGAAACATACGAACTTTGCTCTCGTTGCAAGAGATACGAACCCCTTTCGAATGGCTGGAAAAAGCGAGAAAAATACATTTGCCGGTACCTCGGTCCGCACCGCGTATCGCTCCGGAAGGAAGAACAGATTTTACCGCCGGCGATCGTCGAAACTTCGGTGACAGTGAGACAGAGCGCAGAAACTCGGAGCCACACTACAGAAGGAGGTGGATTAATTATGATCACCCCAGAAGACAAAATGAAAGAAATTACAGCAATACGTCAAGATATGATGAACAGAGACACTATCAAAGTGCAGAAGATAACAACAGAAGACACCAAAATAACCATAGAGGATACTATGCAAATAACAGATGACTTACAATCCAAGCTCGGGTGAGTGAACAAACATTTCAATTCTTATTAGACACCGGTAGTACAATTTCAATAATTTCACAATCATTACTTAAAGAGGTAAAATGTTTTAAAACATTAAATTTAAAAAATATGGTAATAAATCAAACTGATGGTCAAGTACCTGTAACAAAAATAATTAAAGCAAATGTAACAATTGGCAAATTAACTAGAGAAATTGAAATGTGGGTCATTGAGAGTGACCTACCTTATGTATTGCTAAGTTTAGAACATATGAGACTTTTTCGTCTCGAAATAAATTTAAGAAAATTAAAGGTGTTCCAATGTAATAAAGAAATAATACTATGTAATAATAATAATAATTTTGTTAATCCATATGCATTGAATGTTCAAAGAGAAAATTGTAAAAATTATTGTGATAACATGTATAATGGTAAAAGGTATTATGAAAACAAAAATATGTGTAACTTTAGAAATGTAAACAAAAGTGTATATGAAGGTAGAAAATTTTTTAACTATCGGGCTGAAAATAATAACAGAAGGTATCATAAAGGTAGAAATTTTGTAAAAAGAAACTATTTAAGATGTGATCACTCCCCTGAGTACTATGAAAGGACTGTTTACAATAATGCTGTGAAAGATAATGTGTATAATGTTTCTTCCAATGACATTGAAACCCTAAATGTTGATAATAACCAAAGAATGAGAAATCCAGTTATAAATTATGAGAGTTCAAACAAAATAGCAAATTCTAATTATAATGTTCAAAATTTAAAGGAGATATCAGGTATCCCCGATGATACACTGAAAACTCTATTTAAAGAGCCTGGTGATGCTTTGGACTTCCAAGCACCAGAGCAAATACCCGAGGACTGGCCCCATTTAGAAAACATTCTAGAAACTTTCGACCATATCTTTTCAAAAAATAAATATGACGTTGGAAAAATAAAATTAGAACCCCAAAAAATACACTTAACTTCAGAGCTCCCAATTGCACAACGACCATATCGCACATCTCAAACTGAAAATGCTGAAATAAAAAAACAAATAGACGAATTGTTAAAAGCAGGTTTTATAAAGCCCTCACATTCTCCATTTAGCGCCCCAGTAACATTAGCAATGAAAAAAGGCCAAGGAAAAACTAGGTTATGCATAGACTACAGAAAATTAAATGTAATTACTAAAACTGACTCTGAACCTATTCCACGAATTGATGACTTAGTAGATCAACTAGCCCATGCCAAATTTTTTTCAACATTAGATCTCACTTCAGGGTATTGGCACATAGAAATACATGACCGTGACACTGAAAAATTGGCATTCACAACAAACTTTGGACTTTATGAATGGACAAGACTACCGTTTGGTTGGAAAAATGCACCAAGTGTCTTCCAGAGAGCAATTAGGCAAATTCTAAATAAATACCAAATCAATTATGCTTTGAACTATTTTGATGATATAATAATATTTTCACAAACCTTTAATGAACATATGAAACATTTAGAAGAAATTTTTAAAATTTGTGAAAAGGAAAATATCAAATTAAACCAATCAAAATGCCAATTTGCTAAGAAAGAAATAAAATTTTTAGGATATGAGATTTCTAAAGGACAATATTCACCTCATAATGTAAACATTGAAACAATAAAAAAATTACTACCACCCAAAAATGTTAAAGAATTACAGAGATTTTTAGGATCCATAAATGTCTATCAGAAGTTTATACAAGACTATGCAAAATTGAGACTTCCATTAAACAAATTACTTAGAAAGGATGTAAAATGGGATTGGTCCCAAGAATGTCAAAATTCCTACCAAAGACTAAAAGATGAACTCATATCAAAACCGATTTTAACCCTTTTTAACCCAAATTACCCATGCCACCTTTTTGTCGACGCAAGTCAAGAAGCAGTTGCTGCTGTCCTAAAGCAAAAGCACCCTAATGGCCAACTACACCCAATAGCTTTTCCCTCAAGACAACTGAAAAAACACGAAAGAAACTATGCTGTCACTGAGCTTGAATGCTTGGCGATTGTTGATTCTATTGACCGTTTCCATTGTTACTTACATGAAAAAAATTCACAATACATTCGGATCATTCAGCCTTACAATGGCTCAAAAATATTAAAAATTTAACTGGACGACTGTTTAGATGGTCTTTAAAACTTTCCATGTATGATTATGAAATAGTGCACATTAAAGGTAAATATAATTATGAAGTTGATATGCTATCAAGGAACCCAATAAGCCACTTTGTATCACAATATTCTTATTTTCTAACCACAGATGAAATTATTCAGGCACAATTAAACGATAATGTTAATAATGTAAAGTACAAAAAATATAGTGGAGTTCTAACAGTAAAAAAGAAAAATCTAATCAAAATTGTAGTCCCGCCATCATTAAGACTAAAATTAATAACCGCTGCACATGAAAAATTTGGCCACCCAGGTGTGAGAAAGATGTTACAATTAATTTCCCCTATTTACTATTGGCAAGACATAATATTAGACATTTCAAATTTTGTTCGTTGTTGTGAAACATGTCAGAAAAACAAGAAATCGACTCAGAGAAAGTATGGACTCATGGAACAAGTGCCAATTGCTTATGAACCATTTGACCTAATCTCAGTTGATACAGTTGGAGGTTTTAACTATTATAATTCGACAAAAAAATATCTTCATCTGGTGATTGATCATGCAACAAGATATATTTGGACTTTTCCTTCAAAAAGTGTGACAAGTCAGACATACACAAACTGTTTAAAACAAATTTTCAAAATTAAAGTTCCGAAACAAATATTAAGTGACAGAAATGCTGCATTTACTTCCTCAAGGTTTAAGAAATTCCTAAAACACCACAATACGAGACAATTACTCACCTCAGCCCACAGACCCCAGTGTAATGGCAAAAATGAGAGATGTAATCAAACGATTGTATCCAAATTAAGGTGTAAAGTTAATACTTCTTCGAAAAAAATTCCATGGACAAAAATTTTAGAACAAGTGACTTCCGAATATAATAATCAACCCCATAGCGTAACTGGATTTTCCCCGAATTACCTCCTATTTGGAAATTTGCCATATAACTCACCATTACCTAAAATAACTTCATTACATTATCCGCCAGTTGAAGAAGCAAGAAAGATTGCAGTGCAAAGAACAATTCAGCACCATAAAATTAATAAACAAAGATATGATAGAAATTTTATACAGTCAAACTTCAAAATTGGTGACTTAGTGATGTACGAAGAATTCAAATACCCAAATTCAAGAAAATTAGATCCACCCTATTCAGGCCCTTATAAAATTTTAAGCCAGCTTTCTAATGTTAATTTCGAAATTGATAAACCAAACCAATACACTGGAAAAAAGAGTGAAATTGTGCACTCAACTAGATTAAGGCATTTTCATCCATATAGTGAGTTTAAATTACAATAATGTTGTTTCATGCACAATTTTGGGGAGGGGGGGGAAATTAAGATAAAATGTTGATACGAGTTACAAGTAAAAATTGAAATTATAAAATTATGATTGTTAATGAGTAAATAAAATAATAACATTGGAACTGATGAAGTAATATTGTGAAAGTAAACTAGAAGATGATTTGTATTGAATTTATTGGATGTTAATAATTATGTATTTTTGAATTGAAATTTAATAACTTATGAAAGAACTTTGGCTAAACCTAAATTATTTTGAAAATTTTGTTACCATCTTTGCAATGTTTTGTTACATTAATGTGTTGAGCTGTATCTACATTTTCCCGAATATGACCAAATTGCCTATCCCAGAGATCCATCTCTTAATTGATTTTATATGTTGGGTGCCTAACACCCTCTTGACTCCACTTATGTGGTTAAACGTTGTGTGCTGTCTTAAATTAAAGATATATTTAAAAAAAAAAAAAAAAAAAAAAAAAAAAAAAAAAGAGGAAAAACTATCGTTCTACTGGACTGTTAAACTTTCTACTAGAAAACTTTTGTATGTGATTTTCTGGATCTCCTGGGCTAATAATCGACTGTGACACTCCTACTTCTTTCATCTGTCAGTAAATTTTCTCTTTCTTGAATGCTCTGTCCTCTTCCCCACACCTAACCACGCGTTGGAAGTCGTCCCAACCTCTTTGTAGCTTTATAAATAGATTTTACTTCACATGCTCAGTCATAATGCACTGAAAAATATTACTTAAATAAGAATGACTAAAGACAGGCTTGGGATGACCGCTCCTTTGTCCTCCCTTTTCCTTCAGGTTTCTGTTGACTCGTGTTTTCCCCATTGGAATTCATGAGTGAACGGAGTGCCCTTTTCCTCTTGGTTGGCTGGGTGTTAAATCCTTTCCTTTTTCTGGAGTCAGTAAGTGAATACTGATCTCTTTTGAGCCTTTCCCAACCTAGAGTTTCAGTGTCGTGCACTATACGCACCAATTTTTCACTCTGAATTTTGTTTAGAGTTTTCGGTTGTGGTTAAGACGGTGGGAAATTGTTGAACCTGCTCTCCTCTGACCCAACCATGCACTTGTTCACTCAACTACACAAACACACACAAACAAAAACATACACCTTGAATTAAACAGAATGTACACAGATGAAGGAATGGTACACCAGTACCAAAAGTGAATTGTTTTACATAATGAATCTATCATTGTGAAATATTAAGGTGAATGAAGTGTAAATTATAAAATGTTTGATAACTTTGAATTGTGATAAATTTGAATCAGATTTTTGTGTTATGGAAAAATTTTGAAGTGTAAATAATATGTAGAGAATTTTGAATTTCATGTGTAATTTCATATGTTTGTATTTCATAAGTAAGTCGAAGGTATAAAAGAGCTCTAAAAAGATAAAATGTATTGTAATTGATGTCAAAATACATTTGTGTCGTTCGGCAAGTACAAGATACGTGAAAAATAATCCCATGGGAAATTGATCAATATTTATATTTTTTTTCAATTATTAATATGTTGTGTCTCTGAGTTTTTTACAGGGTCAACCATGTCAAGGAGGCCTCCAAACAAGCCGGTCGACCGCATTTAGTTTTGTCTTTCATATATTTAAATATTTTTTTCATGTACCTCCATTTTCACATTACCATAATCTGTGTAAATAAAGTCATACTTGTAGAATTTTAAACTGGAACTGTTATAAAATTATAAGATGAGTGGACAGCCTACAGGACTGTTGATTACATTACCACTCAACGAGGCTGATGAAAGTATTAAAGCCTGGACTTTAGATTGTAAAATGCTACTAACATTCCACGTTAATGGGTAATAGTTATTTTGTGATTTTCAATTAATTTGTTCCTAGGTGAGTTTTTGAAGTGACATTGTTTTTCAGGTGATGTCCTATTGAGATTATATATTGGTATAATTAAAGTGATATTTTGAATTTATAGTGATATATTTTGAGATAATGCTGTAATATTTTCCTTTTTTGCTTCAAGTCATCAGTGATATAATATTGTACAACTCAAGAATTTTTGTGTAACTTGAAAAATTGTAAACTGTGTATTTTAAAACCACTGCTCCAAGTCTTACAGAACAGAAAGAATTAATCCAGGGGTTGTTAAGGGAACGGTTGATTTTTAATTAAGGGGTTTTTCACTGGAACCTGTAGTGTAGAGAGACGTCCCTACTCAGCATGTTTTCCAGTCTACTGATGTAATGTTTTTTTTATCGTAGGGGTTGTTGCCACAGGGAATTAGCTACTCCTTGTGTGCACGCCTTCAGGGGGGGGGGAAGTTGTCGGACTTAAGCGGGAACGAAATAATTATTCTAAATTTAAAGGGGGCTTAGTAATTACTTTATTGTCGTGGCGTAATTCGCCACTATTCTCATATCTTGGTTCGAAATACATCGAGAGAAATCGGGGGAATTCCCTTTGGATTGATTGACATCTGTGGCCACGCCTATGGTTCAACGCCGGTGTATGCGTCACAGAGATCATGTGGGCATGCGCGGTGGCTTTGGATGGCAGAAAAACAATAGCGTTTTCTTCAGACGGCGGGATTTAATTCATTGCTAGTGGACGCGTGTCAGCTGGGTCCATAATTTGAAAATGGCGAGAGCTCAAATATGCGCTACTTGGATCAGTGGTTGCTGGAAGGTGAAATAAATTGGCTTGATTGAGTTGGAACTATGTTTGTTTATTGGATTTAGGCTACTTACCACTACATATATATATATACATATATATACATATATATATATTTATATATATATATATATATATATATACATATATATATATATATATATGTATATATATATATGTATATATATATATGTATATATATATATGTATATATATATATATATCTATATATATATGTATATATATATATATGTGTGTGTGTGTGTGTGTATTTCGCCGAATACTCGTTTTCAAAGTTAAAAAAATGGAGAGCTTACAAGTCAGCAGCATGCCGACTGAAAAAAAAAATACTGCCAAAAACTTCAAGAATTCAAAGTTATTTATTTTCAAGCTTTCAAGCATTTCAAGATATAATATTTCATATTTTCAAGATACACATTTAAATCCAAGAATTTCGCTTATAGCGGCCATGATACACGTACACTACATTCAAGAATTCCAAGTCAACTGCTTGTTTTAATTTCTCGCCACAAGGGGGAGTCAAAAAGCCGAGACAAAATCGCTGACGTCAACAAAACAAGACAAATGCGCGTCAGCATATCTGGAAAGGAGCGACCATGCTCCCCCCCCCCGATGGCCAAGAGGTCATCAAAAGAAGAATTCAAAAAAAATTTTTTTTCAAGAACCGAGATATAGAATTTTCTTTCCAAAATCCTACACATTCAACAAAATTTTCAAGATTCAACATAAGAAATTAAACAACAAAAATTCTATTAAGAAAAATATTACCTTATGGCACTAATTATATACATATATATATATATATATCCTAGACTAGTCTGTTTATCTGAAAGAATAATAAAAATTAGTATGTACATATACTAGAAACAGCAATTGAAAAATTATTCACAAAAGAGCAGTAAAGTCAATTTTGATATTGGTCGTTTTAGTTCCTGTGTTGCTGTTCGCAACTTTGCGATTCGAACATGATTGTCCCTTCCAGGATAAAGTTCGATTATACGGCCAAGTTTCCACATAAGGGGGGGGGGTTGATCATCATCCCTAACTAAAACCAAATCATCGCATTTAATGTTTCGCTTAGTCTTAGACCACTTCGTACGTTGGTGAAGTTGGCCTAGATAATCCCTGGACCATCTTTACCAGAATCACTGTTGCAACTGTTGGGTCAGTCGCCATCTTTTCAGCGGAGAAATGTTTTCGTTAAGCAGGGACGGTTCAGGAATCAAAATTAGTGGAGCACCTATAATGAAATGCCCCGGCGTCAAGGCACTCAGATCCTTGGTGTCGTCCGACATGGCGACGATCGGCCTTGAATTGAGACAGGCTTCGACCTCTGCAAGTAGAGTCAAGAACTCTTCGTAGGTGAGTATCTGGCCACCGACTGTTCTATTCAAATGTCTCTTCATTTGCTTAACGCCAGTCTCCCAGAGGCCGCCAAAGTGGGGAGACGCTGGGGCATTGAAATTCCACTTGATATTGTCAGTGGTAAGATAATCATGAAAATTTTCGTCTGCGTTAAATGATGCAAACATTCTTTTCAGTTCTTTATCGGCTCCTGAAAAGTTTGTGCCTCTGTCGCTAAACATTTCTTGAGGCTTTCCATGTCTGGCTGCAAACCGCCGTAATGCAGCGATAAAGGCGTCAGTTTTCAGATCCTTAACGATCTCTATATGAATAGCTTTCGTTGTGAAGCAAACAAACAAACATACGTAAGCCTTTACTGGCCGAGATCCTCGCTTTCTTTCCATTTTGATGTGAAATGGGCCAGCAAAATCCACACCTGTTCTAGTGAATGCTCTTGCAGGAGTTACCCTTGCTTTGGGCAAATCTCCCATCAAATGCGAAGGCATCCGTTCTCGATACCGATGGCATCGGATACATTTCCAAACACACTTCCTAATTACTTATTTTGCATTTATGATCCAGAACGTCTGTCTTATTGTTGCAAGTGTTAGCTGGCTCCACTATGAAAGTAACGCTGGTGATAATAATTGACGATAATGTTCGTTATATGATGACTCTTCGGCAAGATTATTGGATGCTTTTCGTCTTCGGAAAGCTGAGAATTTCGCAATCTTCCTCCAACACGCAACAACCCATTTTTGTCTATAAATGGATACAAAGACAAATTTTACTCTTATTCGCTAATTCTTTTCCTTCCTTTAACTTTTTATAATCATCTTTAAATTCATGCTTCTGTACAATTAGGCAAATTTTATTCATAGCAAGATCTAGCTCAGTAGTAGTTAGAAATCCATAATTTATCTCAGATTGCTGCAACTGAGTATTTTTTAAAAATCTGAGACTCCATGCCATTACACGCTTCAGCTTTGTCCTCGAGGAAAATCTGGATTGTAATTCGAAGTCAGGATGTGTTTCAGTAATCGCACAAACGACAGTTTTTCGTTGTTCTTGCAACAGATCAGAATTAACAATATTCACATGAGGTTCTGTGGTTGACATGGGAAAGCAACTGTCTTTCAATCATGGGGGACCTTGCCCCCAATTTTTATTTTTACTAAATCCATAGATGCACAACCGCGTGTGATGACCTCGGCCGGATTATCGATACCCTTACAAAATTTCCACTAGGCAGGTGCAACAAAGTTTTGAATCTCATGTACTCTGTTTGCCACAAAGGGCTTCCAAGCGTCAGCACTGCCTCTAATACAGTAGTACAATTTGGGAATCGGAATAACAATATATATTTTCATTTTTAATCTGGAAAAGTTCTTGCAAATAATTGCATATTCTTGCAGCTACGATTGCCCCTAGGAGCTCCAAGCGTGGTAGCATTATTTGTTTCAGGGGGGCAACTCTAGATTTTGACATAATAAATGATGAGGTGCAATTTTTGGACATCTAAAATATGCAACCGCACAAAGCACAATAAGTTGCATTCTTTCATTCATCCCATTTACTTCATTCAAAAAATATTTTCTGGGAATACACAATTTCTCTAAGTCATTTACTTCAAGACACCATTGCTTAAACTTTTATTCAAATTTGGAGGTACTTCCGTGTTCTAATCCATTCCGAGCTCCCATAGTTCTTGCAGGCAAAACTTTACCTTTATTACGAAGGGTGACATGTAACCAGCTGGGTCATAGATTTTGGCCACGGTCTGGAGCGTGCAGCGTTTTGTGACGTTGCAGTGATTCATGTTCTCTAATAGCTGGTGGATATCTAATTTCAGAAAATCTGTTTCGCTATTCCAAATTAAACCTAGTATCTTAAAAGGGTGGTTACCATCTTCGTTAGGTTCCTCACAATCAATCTGAGTCTTCTTCCACAAACTTGTCAGCTCTGGGGAATTACTTTTAAATTTTCGCAGGTCATCCCAGCAGCTTTCAAAATTTTTACTGAACCACAGGATAATTCAAATGCCTCCCTATGAGTGGCAGCACCATGAAATAAATCGTCCACGTATAATGAATTATTTAACATCTCAACAACATTTGGATAATCCTTACAAAATTTTTGGATATGATCCTTTATGGTTGCAGCCAAGAGGAAGGGACTAGTGGTGACACCAAAGGTTACACGTGCCATTCTAAAAATTTTGAAAATTGGTGCACCAATTAAATTCTCTACCCATAAAAATCTCAAAAAATTCCTATCTGCTTGGTCAATCTGGATTTGTAAAAACACCTTTAAAATGTCTCCTGCAAACGCAACCTGATGAAGACGGAATTTCAGAAGAATATCCAACATATTAGGATTAAGGTTAGGTCCAGAATAATAAACACTCATTTAACGAATTTGAATTTTTGCTTTTGGAAGAAGCATCAAATGCTATCCTAACATTTGTAGTTGATCTATCTTGTCTAACCACAGGTCTGTGTGGCTTGTAGTACGTTCCAGTTACATTTTCATACGACTCACATTCTTCCACAATACCCTTATTAATTTATTCTTTAATTATATTCTCGTATTCAGTAGCTAAACCTTTATTTTTATTTAAATCGTCCATTAATTTCAAGAGTCTGCGTCTTGCTACTTCAAAATTATCTGCAAGTTTATGTTTATTCTCTCTCCACAAAAGCTTCGTTTCGTATCTACCATTCCTGAATTTTAAATTATCATTAAAACAATTAATCGTATCTAAATCTTTCTGAGAAAATGCCGCATTCTTATCGTCACAAATTCCAATAGATTCCAATTTCCAAAAATTTTGCAAATCAAAACTTTTCTCATTTACAGACATGAAATTTACATTAACTGCCATGCTACAACTAGAATTCATTTTACTGACAACAGTAAGTTTAAAAATTAAACAACTATTCGGATCTGACGTGTTACATAATTTTACATTGAACACTCTAAATTCCTCCTCTTTCGCCTCACTCAAACCGAAAGAAAAAACTTTCAAGCCCTCAATTCGTACAGTTGGCAATTTTAATTGAAAAGGAAGGTCATCCAAAATCCAACTTTTTTGTGACCCAGAATCGAGCAAAATTTTTGCAAGCCCTGAATTTCCGTTTGATCTTGCTATAGCGCTTCAAGTCTATAGTAACACGGCATTTTTCGTATCCAAAGAATTACACTGTGAATTGTGCATGGCTCCTACATTACCGGAAACTGTTTCTTTATTTTCAGATTCAGGTTTATTTTTAGAAATTTCGGTTTTGGTTTCATTATTTTCCCCTCTGTTTCATTTGAAACAAAATATCTCATTATGACAGGAAGCGAAACACCTTTTACATGGACTTAACTTAATTTTGCACTGTGACGATAAGTGCGACCTAAAAAAACACCGGTAGCATCTACCTTCCCTTTAATATTTTAACCTTTGTGTTCGTCATTAAATTTATCGCAATTTAGACTTACGTGATTATTGGATTTACAAAACACACAAAACAATTTTGTGGAATGATTTAAAGTAGTTCCTGATAAGGTAGTTTTTGGCTGAAATTTCGAATAACTGAAATTTTGGTTTTCGATATCATGCTGTTTAACGTTAGGGGGATTTGACACCTGTAGTGCAGCTTCCCTACAGTCAATTTCGCTCTTTATAAACTTAATTAAACTATTCACATCCCCTTCCATTTTGGGCTCTTTCCTTCTGTGAAATTCTATGACCATTTCATGTGGGAGCAATTTCAATAGAATTGGATTCAACAACTGTCCATAAGAGTTCGAAGTTACTCCTAACGCTTGCAAATTCCTTACAGATATGTCAATTTCGTCATACAATTTTCTCAAGGATTTTATGTTCGATACATATTTTACATGTTCTAATTACAAAAGCCTATTTATATTATAATTAAAATTAGTTTCGTTTCTTCCATAGCGATCTGCTAATAAATTCAAACATTCCTTATAATTACATTCTGAAAGATCAAATCCTGATACTACATTATGGGCAGAACCTGAAAACAGGGACTTCAAATAAACAATTTTTTCTTCTTCTGTCAATGACTCATTTGAATCCACTGCTGCTTAAATGAGTTAAAAAATTCCATGAACTCATTTTGTTCACCTGAGAACGGTTTTATTTGTAATTTGGGAAGTTTCGTCGACTAATTAGCATGAGTTTTATTTTTGTTTTCGGTTTCAAAATGTTCTATTACACTGGAACTTATCGGTGCTTTTTCCTTCTCACATTTTTCATTAATTTTTTTTATTCTATTCTTTACCTTAAATTTAATACTAATGACTCTTTCTTCATACTCTTGGCAAGAAGTCAATTCCTTTTCCAACTCTTCACAATTATCAATTAATTCTTCGATCTCAGAATCGACTTTTTTTCAAATTTGTTTTCTTTACAATGATTTGGTCTAAATTCTCTAATAATAAATCACTATCTGTATCTTTAATTTCACTTTGCAATAATGTTTCTAGTTTATTAATTTGCCGAGTCACGCTCGATCGTAACGATGTCCTTTTAGTCTTACATTTCTCTATTGCATCCATGTTGATACCGAAATCGAAACAAAAGAATAATTAAAAGGTATTTACCTTTTTTCGAAGCAACGCGACGTTGAACGTAATCCAAATCATGTTATCCACAGATGTTCTTAATTATAATGTCCAAAATGTCATTAATCTAAAATGTCCTCCCGGGTCTCGGCGCCAAAAAATGTATTTGCGCCGAATACTCGTTTTCAAAGTCATAAAAATGGAAAGCTTACATGTCAGCAGCATGCCGACTGAAAAAAAAAACATACTGCCGAAAACTTCAAGAATTCAAAGTTATTTATTTTCAAGCTTTCAAGCATTTCAAGATATAATATTTCATATTTTCAAGATACGCAATTAAATCCAAGAATTCCGCTTACAGCGGCCATGATACACGTACACTACATTCAAGAATTCTAAGTCAACTGGTTGATTTAATTTCTCGCCACAAGGGGGAGTCAAAAAGGTGAGACAAAATCGCTGACGTCTACAAAACAAGACAAAAGCGCGTCAGCACATCTGGAAGGGAGGGAACAATATATATATATATATATATATATATATATATATACAGGGTAGTCATTATATATATATATATATATATATATATCTGCAAAAAAACTTTGCAGATATATGGACATCTAGCGGCTGTTCCCTTCAATCGATCGAGATGAGATTTTAGATATAGTTATCCAGAGGTATGAGATCGGGATTTTATGAACAGCAACCTAGTGGCGCTCATGGTTATGTTTATAGGTACGGAAACTTGAAATTTTTGAATGGCAACACCCACATTTTCCCGCCGCAAAATGCTCAGCGTATGCAAAACCCTACAGAGCGTTTGTCTCAAAAACGGACACATAATACATGTAAATTAACAGCTCAGTGAACGGTATGATGGCACCCATGTGGAAAATGTGTAATCAAAATAAAATTTTCTATTGTCCGCTCTGTGTTGTCATCAGTGATTGGTGTGTTGCCTATGTCATATGCAAATTTCCTCGTGCGCTCCGATCGTGTTTCTTTTTTGGCCGTTCACAAAGCTGTTTTTTGTGCTGGCATAACGCATCAGTTTTTGTGATACACGTACCATTTGAACTCTCTTTAGGGTTTTCGCTGAGCATACGCTGAGCTGGGCCATGCGCTGAGCATTTTCCGACGGGAAAAAGTGGTCGTTGCTATTCAAAACTTTCGAGTTTCTGTACCTATAACCGTAACTGGGAACGCCACTTAGTTGCTGTTCACAGAATCCCGAGCACATACCTCTGAATAACTATATCTGAAATCTCACTGAATAACTATATCTGAAATCACTATATATATATATATATATATATATATATATATATATATATATATATATATATATATATATATATATAACGTGACAAAAAAAAGGTGTATGTATCAGTGTACAAGCGTAAGAAGTGAAAGTTCTTCAGGTTATATCTCGTTTTTCTATGTTTAAGCAGAGTAGGATAGATGAGGTATGAGCAAAAGATAAAATCTTTTCTTTTGAATAAAAACTATTTAATTATAGAGCTATTTAAAAAAAACAATATTATTATGAGTATTATTATTATTCAACTTCGTTTATTAAAATAGAATTATTATTTTACACTTTTGTAATCAAAGGTTTATGATAACTAAAAGAAGAAATATATGTTTTACATTCAGCATGATCCATGAACCTTGTGGAAACTGCATCAACTGTTCTATTTCATTTTGTTGTTGAAATTTGTAGACTGTTTTGTATGGATAAATTTTCATTATCTTTTAAAAATTCCACCAGCTTCTCAGATTTGTCTAATGCAAAATTGACATTAAAATCCCCACTTAAAATCATAGGTATTTTATCATTATTGTTAAGGAGTAAAACGGCATGTCCTATCGTATACAGCAGAGGTTCCCAAACTTTTTTTTCTCGTGGACCACTTTCAAAGTTTTACTATTTTCGGTAGACCCCCTGCTGCTACATTTCTACTGTATTCCCAAAACTCCTAAAAAATATCACCCTAAATTGGGGGTATTAAGAAGAAAAAAAAAGTAGCACATTTTCTTGTGTCCTATTTATTAAAATAATACTTGTGGTTATACAAAATTATAAACATTTATTATTACAAACAATCAACAATTGACAAAAAATCAACAATGAACTCTGAAATGTAAATCAACAATAAAAAATAGTCATACTCTTAATGAGACGGATGTATTAGATGAATTGACAGCAAATTATCAATATTTGGCTTCAGTTTTGTAAAAAGTAATCTCAAATCTCCCCGTTCTGTGATGTTCAATCTGCTCTCTTTTTTTGTTAACAGGTTGGTAACGGCACTAAAACTTCTTTCGACAAGATATGACGAGGGAAACGCTATCAAAAATTTTCTCGCAATTTCCCACAACCCAGGAAATTTTTCGGGGATTTCTGCCTGCAGCCAAAATGTTTGATAGCCTTTTTTAAATTTCACCTTCAGTTCCTCGTTGGTGCTGAGCTCAAGTAGCTCCTCTTGTAATACCACATTCGCCTCTTCCGTTTCATCAAATGGGGTTATGATCCATGGTGGTATTTCCATCGTCAGAATATCTTCAAATCTATTTTTTAAGTCATCATGCAGGGTATTTAAATGTTGAGCGCATGTCTGAATATCCTCAAGACATTCTATCTGTGACAAATGCGGAAACTGGGAGAATTCGCGCCGACTAATATTTTGCTTCATTAATTTCAATTTACCAAGAAAAGCCGAAATTACACCCTTTGTTTTTATTAAATTAAGGCTGTCCCCCTTGTAACTGCAAGTTAACGTCATTGAATTTTATGAACAAATCTGTTAAGTACGCAATGTCCTCTTTATATTTGATCAAATTTTCTTTTAAATCTGGTGCTTTAGCTTCCAGAAACTCTATCACTGATTCGAAAAGTGAGTAAAATCTCGATAAGCATGCACCTTTCGACAACCAGCGTACTTCAGTATGTAAGAGCAGTCGTTGGAAATCTTCATCATTTTCATCGCACAATAGTGCAAATAAACGGGTATTCAAAGCATTGCTTCTTATTTTATTAACTGCGTTAATCACAAATTGAAGCGATTGGTGCAATCTATCACTCAAATTTTTCGCTACAAGGTGTTGTCGGTGGATGACACAGTGAATTGCAATTTGTCCTGGTATTATTCTTTTAAGATGGCTTATAAACCCACGATATCGCCCGAACATGGCAGGAGATCCATCTGCTGCCACCGAAATAATGTTTGTAAATGGAATAGATTTTTCTGTAAAAAAAATCACTCAGGACATTAAATATCGATTCGCCTTTAGTGTCCAACTTCAAAGTTTTTGCGAATAGCAGCTCTTCATGGATTTCTTCGTCCATAACAAATCGAACATATGCCAATAATAATTCTTCATTACCAGGCAAAGTAGACTCGTCCAATAGAATAGAAAAATGAGTGGTTTGCAGATAATTACACAAGAAGCTTTCTATATCAGAGCTCATTTCATCAATACGTCTTTGTACAGTGTTGTTACTTAAAGGAATTCTTTTGAGTACGTCAAATGGAGGTTTGTGCAGAACAGTTTTTAAAACCTCTTCAATAGCGGGTAAAATTAACTCTTCTCCGATGGTGTGCGGTTTTCCAGATTTCGCTATATGCAACGAAATATTGTAAGATGCCCGCAAGCCATCATCGTTACTTTGAGACGTTGAAGCAAACATACTATTTACGGTAGGTCTCTTTTCATATTTTTCCTTCAATGTTTGAAAGTATTTCAGATCTTTACCTATTTTTTCAGGATGACACCTTCTTAGATGGTCTTCGAGCTTCGATGGTTTCATAGAGTCATTGCTCAGAACTTTGTTGCATAAAAGACACATGGGCAATCGTTTGTCTGCCGTTGATGGAAGAAAACCAAATTTCAAATAATCAACACTGTACTGTCGACATTTCTTCTTAGATTCAGCCATTTTACGTATCAGTTGTGACCTGTAAAAAAATGTTTGTTTTTGAGGCGATTTTACCAGAATATGGCTATTATGACACAACAGAATAGAATTATTGCAATAAAAAAAACAACATGCCCGCGGAAACACCACTCTTTTAATTAATCGCCGTCGTCGCGTAAATAAATATTTTTAAACAAAAAAGTACCTAGGTACCTAAAGTTTAATCTTCCCTGGCTTTTTGTTCTTTTATAGAAGTTTTGAATAATCTCTAGTATTTAATTTTTATTACATAACTACCTACTACACTCAAATAATAAAACAAATATAATATGATTGATAAATTACAATATACAATAAAAATATGTATAACAAATAGGCAGATACTTACTTTTTCCGGCACTGCAAACACTGACATCGATTCACTCACAGTCACACTTTTATGTTCAAAATCCCGGAAACAAATGAGTAACGTTTTGTTCTTGGCATTCGTATTTATACTAATGTAGATTGCAAGCACAGCGCAAGTCGCATTTCATCCCTTTGCAGGTCTAAACAAGCATCCCGGACGAGCGGGCACACGGGCGGCACTTTGCAAGTCTCGACGTGTGGTGTACACTTGTACTATTATCTACTGTTCTATTCAATTCTGTGTTTGAACTGAGTCTCGAATAATTTTGAGCACCTACCTAGTGAATGATGCTAACTGCCTACGTTGATAGGTAAATCCAAGCCAAAATTTTTGTTCTTTATTATGTAAACCAGAAAATATTTTGTAGACCCCCCACTTACAACTTGTGAACCCCTGTTTTCTTTTCACGTCTACGTGGACCCCCGTGTGGTCTCCTATGGACCCCTGGGGGTCCACCTGGACCACTTTGGGAACCTATACTATACAGTAATAATGAACATTGAAGAAAACCAATAATATCATTTAGCTTTTGATTAGGAGAAATATACAATACTACAATAATAAAATTTTCCCCATTTTCCATTTGACATTGAGCCTTAAACAAGTCACCAACTGTTCATGCTATTGAACTATGGACATTGGACTGTGTAACAGAAAAATGTATAGATGGAGTTAGAATGTTGATGACATCATTAGAATTATGAAATATTCCAACACCTCCTGCTCTAGTATTAGGCAGTTTATATTTTACAATGCAGCTGAAATTAGGAACGGATTTTTCATCTTATTCGGCTAGCCAAGTTTCAGATAAAACTAAGACATTTGCATTTTTTACAATAAAACCATTTAAGTCGTTAGAATGAGCTTTAAGACTTGGGCAGTTGAAAGTAAATACTGATAAACCTTTTCTGCTGTAGCGTACTGGATGTATGGTCTTATTTTTTCCCAAGACCCCACAAGTGCTTGAAACACAGCTGCGGGGAAAAGTTCTGCGAGTTTCTACCAGCTTTGAACACGTGGGGGATTAAAAAACGTTTTCCCACAGATGCAGCCAGTAAAGCTGTCATCCTAACGTTTCTCCAATGTAATAAAGTTCGGCGTTACGAAGAAAGTGTCACCAACGGTTGCCGACCCCCTCTCTGAAAGAGAGACTCTCCATAGATTCCGCGCAGTGTAGACTTGTTTTTTCTAGGCTCCTGTGTTTTGGGGCCGGGAATAAGCCCTGGAGCGTGCATTTGTGAATCTGCACGTAAATTAAGTGATTATGTCGGAAGTGTTTAATGTTTAATTTTTTTATGTAAATAAATCTACTTGTTATGTTTCTGTTTTAAAAATTGCCGTCGCATGTTATTTAGGACTCTGTCTTTCTGGGTATGGATCAATAGTTGTGAAATTTGTTCAAAATGCCTCAGGGAGTTTTAGCCTTGTCGTGACGTCACAGCTTTCTGCTATTGATAAAATTTACTACTTTTTCATTTATAGTTTCTAATTTGTTTAGTGAAGGTCGTTTGAATTCCGTTTGTAAATCTATTGTTGATGACGATGTTCTTCGAACATGGTAAAATATCTTTTCATTGTTCTGCTCTGTTATATGTAATCCTTCAATACTCGTCACACGGGATAAAGCAACATATAACAACGATTGACTGTGACGTCGATCGTATAAACAATTTCCGAAACCGTGCTACCTTGCAAATTATGAATTGTGGTAGCACATGCACAGACCACTGGAATCTGGATACGTTTCGCAAATACAGTTTTATTGTTGTTGAGTGGAATAGTGGAAGATCTTTGTACAATTGGCACAGCCATTCTACTGACGTTATTTTCTGCTGCGTGACCTGCTGCTTTGCGTCATAGATTTTCAACTATTTGAGGTAAATCTGGAAACTCGAGCCATGCTATTTTAACCACTCCATCGTCATCTATCTCTACATGAACTAACATTCCAACGGCCCCATTCGCTAATCCGTCTGATACATTGTTATTTGTGGTAATGATGTAATATTTTTCACAAAAATCGCTTGATAAGGCAATCCATTTGTATCAATTAATGACATTTTATGTAGTTTCTGATGAGCGAAAGTTTCTTGTTCTTTTTAAGTACAGTCAATATATACATCTTTTGAAGTTGAAGTTATTTTCTCCGTATACGAATTAAATATTTTATTATTGTACTCAGTAACTGAATGGTTCGTATTGAATAATCGTATGCCTAGAGGACACCTAATTGCAGCTTCTTATACAGTACGAAAACGAGATTCTATTAGGGCTATTTCGATTTCTTTAAGACGCTCACCATTTCCAATTTTCTAAATTTTTATTCCAAATTCTAAAATTTTATGAACTAGACGCATGACCTGGTCTAGTTCATAAAATTTTAGATTTCGCCATAATATTGGTCTAACAATACCATCAGGACCATCAGGACAAATGATTTAACTACGTTCCGTTGGCCACGCCTTCCAAGGTCCAACAATAGTCTGTTTGGGTTGTTTATAAATGGGCGTGGCGCGATCTGGTGGTAATTGACGTAAATCTCCGATGAAAATAATATCTAATCCACCAAAATTCAATAAAAATTTTCCAGTTATTTGCTTTAATCTGGAATCAATTTTCAATAATAAATGAGAGGTAATCATGCTGATCTCATCAATAATTATAACCTTAATATATCTGAACAGAGTTCTGTATTGTTGGGCAGTTTCATTACTTAAAGGAAGTAATCTGGATAGTGATATTTTTAAAGCGGTATGAACAGTCGTTCCTGTAATTGCCACTGCAGCTTTACCAGTTGAAGCACAAGTTCATACTTAAACTTTAAATGCGAATTATTATGAAATAAATTTATCTGAATTAAATTTGGTTTAATCTTCAATGTATTGGATATATATAGGTTAGTACCAATAACAACATTTTTCATTTAATATATCTTTATATATCACAGTAATGATGTATTTTATTATCTCTCATGTAATTTACAAATTTAAAAATGAGACGAAAGGGCCTCATAAGTGGAATAGCCTAGAGCCTCTTTTCATCTAAATCCGGACCTGATTGCACGTTGTAAATTACTTATGCCGCGATTTGTTTTATTAACATACTCAGCTACATACTGAGCGCATGAATATTCTTCAGTTATAAACTGGATGTCTATATTAGATTTTACGATGTTCAGGATAAATGGATTAAAGGGACTATGCCATTTTTCACTAGGTTCACGTTTTATAAACACTCTTGGTCTTTTGATTCCTGCTCGAAGAATATTGCGGTATTCATTAGCTGATGAAATATTATTTTGCTGATAAAAAGTATCCATGTCGTGATAGTCACTATTTTCAAGATTGATTCTAATATTTTTGTAACATTGACAATAATATTTAAAATTAGCTTCATCTGGTTTCATAGGTGACAATATATCAGTAGAACGACTAGGCATCAAAACGACATTGTTGGGGTCTATTAGCCGAAATTTTTTTGTAACACGTAAATGTGTGTTTATGTTTTTGTAATTTAATTTGTCCTGATTCTTCTTTAGATGAAACCGATATGAGATAGTAAATGAATGAAATATAATCCATTTTATTCTCACCCAACGCATCATTTGGTGCATTTGCTAGCCATAACAATGTATGAGCATGCTGTGGCGTCACGACAAGTAGTAAGGCTATTCTCTCTGAGGCATTTTGAAGAAATTTCACAACTATTGATCCATACCAAAGAAAGACAGAGTTCTAAATAAAAGCGAAGATAAATTTTTAAAACAAAAACTTAACAAGTAGATTTATTTACAAAAAGAATTAAACATTAAACACTTCCGACATAATCACTTAATTTACGTGCAGATTCACAAATGCACGCTCCAGGGCCCATTCTCGGCCCAACAACACAGGAGCCTAGCAAACACACGTCTATCCCGCTCGGATTTTATACAGTGTCTCCCTCCAATGTCTGGATTTTCAACAGGGGTGGGGGGGGGCAGATTATCGGCTGACAGCTCTTCTTCGACGCCGAACTTTATTACATTGCCGAAACGTTAAGATGACAGCTTAAGTGGCTGCATCTGTGAGGAAAACGGTTTGTAATCCCCCCACGTGTTCCGAACTGGTGGAACCGAACAACACATTCCTCGAAAAACACGAAGCTGTGTTTCAAGCGCTTGTGGGGTCTCGGGAAAAAATAAGACCATATTTCCAGTACGCTGCAATGCGGACTGCCTCAATGTTGGAATTCTATTCGCTTAAAATAGTGCACCACGTAATACTTTCCGAATGGACTCTTCTTGGGAGATTGTATTATATTCAACAATATATTCACTAGTTTATTAAAATAAATTGCACACGTTACATGTTGTTCATTAATAATTGCAAACAGATTTTTCTTTTTATCAGCTGAGTACCAAATTGAATTAGGAATTGATTTGAGAAAAGCAAGGTTTGTTTCAATACAGTTATTAATATAATCTTTATTTTCGATTTGTTATAATGTAATTTTTGTATACCGGGTGGCCATAATTAAACTGACAGTGCTCACAGTGTTATGTAGCGCAATCTATTTGCGAGAATGACGCCACATTTTGTAGGAAGATTAAACAAGACGGGGTACGAAGGATTCCGCGAAAAAATAAATTAGTTCTAAAAGTCACCGCTAGGGGAATATTGGCGCTGTGTAATAGAAAATAGAGTGTTAACAAATGCAAATTAATACGGAATAAAATTACCTTTTATTATGCACATTTTCTTATTTAGTTCAAGTGCAATATGGCAACACTTTTAAAAATGCGTAAAATCTACATAAACACCGATAAAGTCTCGTGATCTACAATATCACGTACGCTGAGCAGAAGAAGAAGTTCTTTATTCAAATTTCACGTTACATCCATTGGCACAGTGCCAGCTGCTTGAGTTTTAAAAGGCAATGTGTTACGTTTCGACTCAATCGGATTGAAAGTTTATGTGCAATGTCTCCTTCTTTAGTCGAGCGTGCGTTACTGGTCAAATTCTTTTACCTCAACCAGTGCAACGCGTCAGCCGCTCTTCGTGCTTTTAGAACGCACAAAAAATGCGTAAAGGTAACGGTCCTGTGTCAGTTAATGGGCTAAAAGCAATGGTTGCGACGTATGAGAAAACAGGTTCTCTGAAGGTTCAGTCAGGCAGAGGACGAAAACCTGTACCACAGGATACAATCGAAGCAGTTGCCACGGCGATTGTCGACAGAGGACCAGACAATAGTGCTGCCACCTCTAGCGCTCGTGGATTAGCTCGGAATATGGATATGCCTTACAGTACGGTATGGAAAATCTTACGAAAGATTATTAACTTCTATCCGTACAAGATCAGCCGTGTACAGGAGTTACTGTACCCCGACCATGATAAGCGATTGACTTTTGCTCTCACCTTTCTTGCCAGAATGGAGGTGGATGATGCTTGGCCGTGGAAAATCTTATGGGGAGACGAGGCTCACTTTTACCTGCATGGAACTGTGAATACCCAGAACTGTCGAATTTGGGATGACAAATCACCACATGCAGTCACAGAAACCACATGCAGTCCCCACATGCAGTCACAGAAGAGGACCGTTACCTTTACGCATTTTTTTGTGCGTTCTAAAAGCACGAAGAGCGGCTGACGCGTTGCACTGGTTGAGGTAAAAGAATTTGACCAGTGACGCACGTTCGACTAAAGAAGGAGACATTGCACATAAACTTTCAATCCGATTGATTCGAAACGTAACACATTGCCTTTTAAAACCCAAGCAGCTGGCACTGTGACAATGGATGTAACGTGAAATTTGAATAAAGACCTTCTTCTTCTACTCAGCGTACGTGATATTGCAGATCACGAGACTTTATCGGTGTTTATGTAGATTTTACGCTTTTATAAAAGTGTTGCCATATTGCACTTGAACTAAATAAGAAAATGTGCATAATAAAAGGTGATTTTATTCCATATTAATTTGCATTTGTTAACACTCTATTTTCTATTACACAGCGCCAAATATTCCCCTAGCGGTAACTTTTGGAAGTAATTTATTTTTTCGCGGAATCCTTCGTCCCCCGTCTTGTTTAATCTTCCTACAAAATGTGGCGTCATTCTCGCAAATAGATCGCGCTACAGAACACTGTGAGCACTGTCAGTTTAATTATGGCCACCCGGTATTTTCCTACAAGTTTGATGGCAACTGTTAGTGAATCGCGAACTCGGAGTCTCAAAATTTTCATCGCCACATATAGTACATGATACGATGTGACAGCACGACGATCTGAACGCGTAATCTCACTTGCTGCAATTGTATATGGTGTCACGTGTATTCCATCTCGAAATTTACGAAATTGACCTAAATGAATTGAGGAAAAAGACATTTCCTCCGCATGTTCATCAGAAAGTAAACTGTGTGGAAGATTTTCTTCTCCTCTAGCTAATCGTAAATACTTTTCTTCATTCCACATCATTGTTTGCTGGTGAGATATTAGACTTTCTTCAATTGGTATATGCTCACTTATTTCACCTTGAAGTATAGTGTCAAATTTATGCTCTTCAAAAAAGGATTCATGAATTTTTATGTCATACAAACAGTGACGTAGCGAGCTTATCTGGCGCCCAGGTTATGATACCTTTTTGGCGCCCCCCCCAAAAAAAAAACAGATAGTAATATAATATATAGAATTAATTATTTGGGACATTTAGCGCCCCTCTACGAGAGGCGCCCGGGGCATGATAGTCCCCCTTGCCCCCCTCTTGCTACGCCACTGAATACAAAGTATATAGTGGTGAATTTATTAAAAACTGTAGCCAAGTTTTTATAGTACCTTTGTTGATAATACAGTGAAAATAACTTATGATTTTATTTCGTGTAATAGGCACATTGATACAGTGATCATCAGCCAGGTTTCTAGAAAGACTACTACTAGAGGAAGTTCACGGAAATTGCGCTTCCTGGACAAAGCTCTCTTACACAGTTTTATCTATCTGTATCAGCATGTTGCGTATTGGGAAAAATAATATTTTTCTGGTAATTAAAGCTCGAATGTCAACTATCTATGTAAGCTAAAATTTTTAGCACTTACAACTCCAATCGAGTTTTCCGAGTATGCAATTTTATTATATCTTTTTCACATTTTACTCTCCGCCCGTGTTCTATTACATAGTATATAAAATAAAAGAAAGACTAACCAACTCCTTTTGAATTTTATTAATCTACTAATTATAAATCATAATTTTTTAAGCCGTTAGGAAATCCACAAGAGATAGGTGATGATAGGTAGATGCAGTCATAAAGTGGAAAAAATCCCATCTCAGGGTATAAGGACAAATTTTTTACCATTGCCCTGATAAAAGAGATTATACAACAAAATTTAAATCTGTAAAACAAAATTTAAGTTTTCCCCCGTCTAAGACACCCACTCCATATTTCACTTTTTTTAATATTTCATGTTGACAGCGCATCGATTGATAAAGTAGCTTAACAGCGGCTTTCATTACTGTTGACATCAGGCAAGAGCTTTTAAGACAAATTCCAATAACTCACCATTCCTCAATGCTGCGGGATTTCTTATCAAGAAGGATTCATTTTTGAGCAATATTAATTACAAGTATCGATCCTCATTAACCGATATTCAATGGCAGACGCACATATACCTCGAGATACGCCTTGTCAGATTGCTGTTCTAAAAAAAAAAAATCCCTAGAAAACTGATCGATTCTTCAACGTGACTTTAAAGTGCTTTGCTTTCCATTCCAAATTATTCAAAAGTAGAACAGTTGTAAAATGGAAATATATATAAGAAGAATTGGTTAAAAAACCGATAATGGAAATTGTTCTTTAAAAAAATTGCCAAGTAAGAACGGATCTAAGAATTTATGAATTATGTATTTCGCGATACCATTTCTCCAGTTTTGACGCGAGTGAAATAATTGATATATCGGAAAACTTTTCTTTTCCCTTTCATTACAGCTCAAGGGTATTAACAATCTGTAGTTCAAAAATCTTTCAATCTGCAGCCGAAGGTTAGATGTTTTTCTATAAATACATCATTTTAATACTGATAAAAATAAGAAATGTTAAGAAATAATCAAAAACTTACCATGCCCTATTGACACCACAGTTTGAAATTATAAAAAAATAACTACCACTTATTATGTATAGATTTGTAAATAAATTTTTTTAAAAACAAGTTTTCGCATTACTTCAGTAGATAATTAACCAAAAAGAATTGGCTATCTAAATTCTATGCACTGCTCCTTAAGATCCTTACGGACAATGCCTTACGGACTCTTTACTTAAACTTTGTACTTTCTAACTGATCTACTGCCAGCAAAATGCGAAGTAATCCCTCCGAGGATCAACTAAGCAGTTTTGTTAGGACTCCCGTTTCGAAATTCAACCTATCAGTTTTCTGCTCTTATATTTCTAACCTATGGTCAAATCACTATGCAAGTCTACGTTGGAGGGCGTGGCCCATGTAACGTAGTTACACCATTTTTCCCGTTGGATTAGAGAGTCAACTTAATTATTCCAAATCTCCTCTCTTGCTAATTTTAGCTTCCCCATGGAACTTTACAACTATCTCAATACGATTTTTTTTCTAAATGAAGGCATTTCTCTCTTGAGAGCGTTTAGTAATTCTTAAAATCTTTGTATTCTGCTAAGGGCCTATTCGCTTATATTTAAAGTTAATACCTTGATAAATTTAATTTTCTCATTTTATAGCATTGATTTTTGTATTTTTTTCTTATTTTTATTTTTTATCTGTAAATTTCTTTTACTACTTTTTAAAATTTTAAATTGTTTTTTCTTTTTCACTTAAATTTTTAATATTATAATTACTTTTTTAAAAAAAAATTCTTAACTTTAAATTTAATTAACTGAACACTTGTATCGTCAAAACAAACTACCTTGCAACAGGAGATAAAGTCGCAAAGATCTAGGAAAGGCAGGCACTTGTTTCTAGCAATAGATAGTTCTTGACATCGCCCCATGCAGATCCGCGAAGTTTTTCTGGCTAATTTATCATGGGAGCACCATTTAGGTGAACCAACAATTCTCCTTATATGGGGGACGACACAGAATCGGGGTTTGACTCCAAGCCCACTGCGTGCAGCTCAGAACGCTAACCACTATAAAATGTGGACGACCCGTACTGATTAGTTAAGTTCGTTCGATTGCCTTCAAAACGTTGGCCCGATTTTCTTTATGGCCAAGAAAAAATCGAACTCAATTCATTGTGAATTGTCAAAGAAACTACCATTCTGTTTTAAACTGGAATCCATTTTTGTTCATTTCGACAATTCGGTATATATTTCGATAGGTCAACTAAAAGAGTGCTAATATCACACACAATCCTGTTAATTCTGCCTAATCTTTTATCCAGGAGATATCATCAGAATCCGAAGTACAAAATCTAACCACATGAAAAAAAGACACTTCATGATACCTGAACAATATCTGGAAATCTTAGTATGTCGTTTGCTTCCAAGAGCGGGGAGAGAACGTGCTTCCAAGAACGTGGCACGGGCTGATCTTTGACAACTACGACAGCCATCGCTGTGCTAGACAAATTTGAATCACTACTGGGGAGATAACACTCTAATATTTCATTATTTATTTACTGGGAGCATCATTAAAATTACGCTTGAAAGTGTTTCTGGTCGTTTTTAAAACCATTTGTCAATCGTGAATCTAATTTAAAAGAAAATAACATACCTTTATAAGAGAAATATTTTGACACACACAGTCTTCAAAATCCACAATAATTTTTCAACTTGATTACCTTTACTCTCTCTAGAAGTGAGCCCCTTGATCTTAAAAAAACAACAACGGGGTTTAAGTATTAAGATTTTTGTCGCAGTGTAGGCGACAGTTTTTGAAAGTTAAACGGGTGCAAAGATGGGCACAAAGAATAGGAGAAGAAGATATGTCCCAAACAGCGGATAAGTGGTGTACCGATGCAGTTTACGATCTGCTTATGTTAGAAAGGGAGAAGAGAATTGACGTGTGAAAGGGGAACGGTCGAAAATTGATGGCAAGGAGCGGCGGCCAGCTGCAGTTAATGATCTGGACAGGCAGAAATAGGAAACGAATGGGTCCGAAATTTGATGTTAGTGAAGGATGAGTTAAGACTTTACGAGCTTCAATGCGTTAGGAGATCGGTAGGGGGTAGGAATAGAAGCGTGTGAATGTATGGACGTGAGAATTCTCCAGAAGGGTGCAACGACTGACGCCCCCTTCAATTTCGAGTGGAGGAGGTAGTATTATAAAAAATGAGTTGGAGCCAATAAAGGGTATCCATATTTACCCATTGGTCAGGAGGTGGCTACCAATGGAAAGCCTAGAATGAAGTGGGGGAGAAAAGTAAAAGATAGAGATGGCAGAGAATAATCAAGAGAGAGATATAGAGTTGAAAAGCAGTGAGCAGATGAAGTTTAGAATCCGCTGAGGAGAAGTCGAAGTCAAGAAAGACGGAAAGGGCCGCAGACGACTAATAAAGATAGAGGTGTAAGCCCTCACGTATCAATGAATGTTATGCCTGCCGATTGAAGGATCACTTGAGCCGAAAGCCTTCTGCGCCGACTTAAACTAAATGCGCCCGCCTAATGACCCCAGGAGCGAAGTCGATCTGACAACCAGCCGATAGCATATCCCTAGAAGGAGATACCTGTCCAGGAGACCAGAACTCTCCCATGCCGCACCCCTTCGTCGAGCGAGCGCCCGCTACCAAGAGGTTGTAGCGTCCCGGAGCCCCGTATGCATAGATGATTGCCACCAGCCACCACCACCCAGAGTGTAAAGTCCTTGTGCCACAGATGACCGCCGCAAGCCACCTCTCGTCCCTCACGATTCTCCCGAGCTGTGCAAGTATCAGGTACGGGATTTTGTTTATTTGGTGATCTTGTGCCGATGCTCAGTTAGATTAGGAGGATGATAGTAGCCGAGATTAATATTGCATGTTGTCATAGATATATGTCACCGAATATTTGTGGCTTTGTATAATAATAGTTAGAATAATGAAATTGAGTAGTAAAAGTATAAGTGATATGAGGTATATATATGTATTGTATTAACATGATAAAAGAGTAATGATAGGAAGTTAATAATGAGTAATGTTAATGGTATATATAGTGTGAATATGAAATTGAGTAGTAAAAGGATAAGTGATATGAGGTATACATATGTATTGTGTTAAAGCTTCGAATAATCAAATAATGAAATTGAATAATAAAAGTATAAGTGATATGAGGTATATATATGTATTGTATTAACATGATAAAAGAGTAATGATAGGAAGTCAATAATGAGTAATGTTAATGGTATATATACTGTGAATATGAAATTGAGTAATAAAAGGATAAGTGATATGAGGTATATATATGTATTGTATTAACATGATAAAAGAGTAATGATAGGAAGTCAATAATGAATAATGTGAATTGTATAAATAGTGTGTTGATAATTAATAAATTGATTTGTGATCATACACATGAGTAATCATTAATCCTTTGTGTCAAACAATGTACTAACCACAATTAAATATTTCATAACTAATTTAAAATTACCACCACAATTTTCTTCTAGAATCATAGGGAGTAGACAACAACCAGTAAATATCGGAACCAATGAAATCTTCGGGGCGCTAAGCTAGACACAGAAGATCGTACTTAACACATTTTCTAGACGAGTAGAAAGGTCTGATGTAATAACGCTTTTTGTCGGTATTGTCCTGTGAAATGGGTTAATTTGGTTTGGTTTGGTTTGGAGCGCTGTGGTCTTTAGCTGCAAGAGGGATCCTTAGCCGGGAGCCTACTGCTTAAAGCCGATTACGACCAACTACTAACGTCCATGTCAAGAGTAAGACTCAAATCCACATACTCTAGTACCAATTTCCAGAGTCCTAGCCATTCGGCCACCCGCCCACTGTCAAAAGAATGCGTTGTCCAGTGTTTCTGAATATTTTAAATGTCTCAACCACCTTCTAACGAATGTGCTTTTGCCTGCTAATGAACTGTCATTATCGTTTTTTAATTAAATAAACATTTTAAGCGTACAGGTGACATAGCAGTTTATTTTAATTATTGTTAAGATTTTTTCAGAGCTTAACCACTAAGATTAATTGCCGGAAAAGGAAGTATTAATTCTGAATTTCTATGAAATATTACTGGTGGATGACAAAGTCAAGTCAACCCGTTCATTTCGGCATCCGTCTGTCTGGATTTGTGATGCAAAATTCACAGGTGTGATGCAAAATTTTTAAAGAGTGCTCAAAAGGCAGCGTTAAAAATCAAAAATACAGTCATAGCTCGGTAGTCGTGGAATTCGCTACTCTACCCATATCGACGCAAAACAAAGATGATTTGGCACTCTAACTTTGCTCGGCAGCCTCACGCTTGCTTTAAAACCTGCATGAGGCAATCCCAACTCTCTAGAAGTGGGAAACAAAAGTGACTCTAGAAGTGGGAAACAAAAGTGACTCTAGAAGTGACGACACAAAGACCAACGCGTTAGTCTCGTGCTCAGAGTAGAACACGACATATTTCGATATGTACCCATTAAGCCGTGAGTTCCTCTCAGTACAGGTTAGGTGAAGTTAAATTTTATTTTATCTAATAATTGATTTCCATTTATGTGTCTCTAGTATTCAGAATTTGTGTAAAAAGGCAATCCCGTCTATTTATAAATAGCCTAATTAAAATGCTAACATTTCAAGGGTTCACTAACGGATTATTTGACTTTACAATACCCTTTATGGTGAAAACTCGTTTGGAACTCTTCGTGGCTGGTCTATCCAATTTAGTACCGAGTTACCACTTTATATATCTAAAGATATAATAATAAGGGCGAAACCTACAATTGCCGGCGCTTCTGGTTCTGACCTATCATTTTTTGATGGATCGACCTCAAGACTATTTTACTGATTTTTGCTTAATCGTCAGCCACAGTAAATAGTTGTCAAAGTCATATTTATTTACTTATTTATTTATTACTATTATTAGTATTTTTATTTATTTATTTATTCATTTATTTATTATTATTATTATTATTTATTATTTAACTTTCAAGTCAGCACTTTCAAGTCAAATTATCCATACCGAGGATATGGAGCCCTGCTCTCTGGTGCCTCGTTTATGTACCATGTCTATGTCTATGGCTAAAGCTACCCGCCTTATTTAATTTTTTTAAATTCCACCTTTTCTATTTTTTACTTAACTTGAAATTTTAATTACTGAGCACATTTACCTTGAAATATGTACCTTGCTTCAGGAGATAAAATTATCAAGACCAAGGAACTACAATTTAAAGACTTAATTACGCTCGAAGGCTACCTGTACTTCTGGAGTTGAACAGTTTTGCTAAGCTCCGCCTCTTTCACAAGCTGTAAGCACTTTATTATTTATAGCTCACATTTTCTTGTTCTAAAGCTGCCGTCTAAAACTGCTAGGGGTGAACCTGGGTTCGAATCCCAGACAACCATGACTCAGATATGCTTTAATGATACCTCAAAAAATATTTCTAAGCTTAGCAGTAACACAAGAAATTGTTTTAAATCAGGGAAATCAACCTAATATTTCTCCTAAGAGGATAATTTTTCGAGCTGAATTTAATTAATTTCAGTATAATGGGGATAGTTAATTCAGATTCTTGAATCACTACTAACCCGGGGAGATTAAAATATTTAATTAAATTAACTTAAACGCACAATGTATAGCAAGTTTTAAATTATATTGAAATTTTCACAACGTTAATTTACAATTTCTAGTGAATAAATAGTAAGTTAACCATCCGACGGTAGAGTGGAATCTACATTTGAAAATTAAAAATGCTTGAACATTATTTTCAATCAAACATTCATGTTTCATACGCTATTTTAAATTTCAAGTGATATTAGCACTACCACCCGCACTTCAAAATGCAATTATTTCCCATTCGCTAAATTTTTGGAAGCCATTTTTAATCTCTTTTTTTCCTAACCTGAAGTTTAATAAGACATTTTCCAATCCACTTCCAGTAAATTAAAATTTCTGTTGGCGTAAGCATTTTTTGTACATTAATTACTCTTTACAAACTTATAGTGACATTAGGAGATTGTTCCCTCTTCTCCGAAATCCTGCATATGGGGGATTATTAAAGGCATCTTTTAAATTAAAAATAATAAAACCGGGGCTGATTAAAATTTCAAGAGTGAGGGAGGGGGAAACACTAGGCAAGAAAAATGTTCCGATAAATATTTATGAAATATTTAGAAACTCTTAGATTAATATTAATATGTTCCTCTTATTAAATTGGCTGTCTTCTAAACCAGCCTCAGTAATTTTTTGTGGTGTTTACAAAAAATTCTATACATTCTTAGAATTCGATATTATGTCTTTGAATAACTTTAGTGAGATATATGTATTATGATGTATTTTTTCATCTTTAACACACACACACACACACACACACACACACACATATATATATATATATATATATATATATATATATACACCGAAGAGCCATTACATTATGACCACCCTCCTTCTGTAACAATGATCTTGCCCAGAAACAACACCACAGTGCGTGTGCGGCTGAAGTGTGAGTATATAAATGGTCCATGCATTGTCTTTCCACACATAAAGTGATTAGCTGGAAAAGCAGCTGATTTATCTGACTTCCATAAAGGTCAAATAGTTATGGCTCGGCGCCTGGGAACGTCGATATCAGAAACGGCGCTTTTGGCGGGCTGTTCAAGTGCAGCCATTGTGAGCACGTATCGCAAGTGGTGTATTGATGGTGAAACGGAAAGTCGCCGACCAGCGGTGTATTGCCCATGGCGCATGGACTCCAGGGGAGAGCGAAGACTGTTACGCCTTATTCGCCGTGACCGAAGAGTTACAACATCCGAAATTACCAGCAGCTACAACAGTGGTGACCCACACAGTGTGTCTCAACACACAGTGCAGCGTATTCTGCTGTGTAGGGGACTACGAAGCCGGCGGTCGAAGCACGTCCCTGCTCTGACGGCACGTCATCGCCAGCAGCGCCTGCAATGGGCCAAGGAACATCGGGAATGGACCATAGAAGAATGGAAGAAAGTTGCATGGTCCGGCGAATCACGTTTTCTGGTTTATCAAATCGACGAGCAAATCTACATTGTTCAAAAAGAATTGTTTTAATTGTTCGCTCTGTATCTCAGTGCTTCCGAATAATCTTTGAATTTGCAGTCTTCCACTGGCGTCTTCCATTTCTGAGGATGATCCTCATCATCATCCTCAGAAAGGGCCAGTGCTTCAGTGATTCCCGATGAATGAAATTGGAAAGATGCTGGTTTTCTTCCTCAATGGATAAATCGTCGTCGATCTTGACATACTCATCAACGTTGACATTTGAATCCAAATTGGCTACCAGATCCGCAAGTTCTTTTCGCTTTTTACAGTAGTACTGCCAGTTGCCACTTCGCTTGTACTCAAAAATCGCGCCTTCTTAAAAAATTTTAGAACGCACCCAGGTTCCACCTTTTTAAGGACTGACGTTGTTGGGAATCTCCCTTGGTGCCGCCAATTGACGCGATAGTTTTTTTGTTCACGTCGCCAATCACCCATCCTCCCCCGCAAGAATTCTTTCGGCGAGCACTTGCACTTCTCTTGTTACACCGCTCATAGAATGTAGCGTGCCCTGAGCACCGAATCGTATTATTGTCTGTTGCGTGCGTTCAGCACCATTTTTGAATGTTTCACAGTCCACTTAAAAGTATCAATAAATTTGGTGTGTTTGTTTAAATTGAGGACTTTATGTTCACGGCTAACACCAGCGCACCCGCCGTTTCAGACGTAGTCCAGGAAATTGCATCCAAAACAGATACCGATTTTGCCAACTCTTCATTTATTAGAGCCATTTATTATCATAAAAGGGGGAAAAAAATTTAAGTACATGGTTCAAAGAATCGAAAGAAAGTTTTTCTAAGGGATTCATAATTATTGCTGGTTTTTCTTATAATGGCAAGTTAAAAATAAAGAGAGTGGAAAAAAATGTCAAGATTAACTCCAAATACTCTCAGGAACATATTTTATCGCCAATTTTTCTGAATGAAATACCATCGCTTTACCCACAGTGCCATCAATCTGTGAGACTCCATCAGGACAAAGCTAGCAGTCACACATCAAAATCCACTGTAAATTTCCTAAAAGAAATGGAACAAAAAACTGGTATCAAGGCCATACCCTTCACTGATATCCCTACTAAATCTCCCGATGTATCACCTATGGATTTTTGTGCTTTCGGACTTTTAAAATCTGCATTATCCAAACGTTGTCCCAAAACCCTTACAGGACTCTGGAAAGCTGTTCAGGAGGAATGGGATAGAATACCTCTTCTGACACTTCAAAAGGCATTATTATCCTGGAAATTGCGGTGTCTAAAGATAGTTCAGAATAAGGGATGTCAAATAGAACATTTAAAACACAAGAAATTTATGTAATTTAGTTTTGTGATTACAATATAAATCGTCTAAAAAATGTGTGAACAGCCTCTGTATAATAATAAATTTTTGTATGATCCCATATTTATAAAAGTAAACATGACTCAACATTTTATTGGGGATTTCTGAAACTCCCTCACGTTAATTCGGGAAATAAGTAGATAGTATGTAACCCCCGGAAATAGTAAATAACCCACCCCCCTCTCTCTCTCTTTCCTTTTCACATATTTCGAAGAGGGAAAAAAAAAATGGCAAGGTAATTTATAAGAATGCGTTGTTTTTATGAGAGCCACATACTATTTGAAATCATAAAATGAACCAGAAACAATTTTTATAGGAATTAAGACAATTCGAAAATGTATGTTGGTGTACTTTAACATGAGAAAATTAGTTGAAAGTGTGATGTGATAAGAAAACTCTGTCTCCCCCTTTGCTGGAAAGCAACAGATGGAAAAATCAATCCTCAATAGGCGATAAAATGCCAAACATGGCAATCCGCATTTTGTGGTGGCGGCGAGGTACTTCTGTTGCGGGTGTAAATCGTTCGCTGTAGTAGAAATAGCACTGTCAGCTTAGGTTTGCCCCGAGTATAGGCCGGATATGGGCACATTAAGTCCGTAGACCGGAAAGTCCCTCTATGAGGTCAGAGAGAGTGTGAGAGGGTACGATACACTCCAGGTGTCACCGTGGGGGTTGTTCGGTCAACAATGAGGTGTCACTGGATAGTTCAGACTCCGACCGTAGTGGGGGCATTATAAATTGGAGCCGCCCCCTTCAGCCCGCTAGCCTATATGGACCTGGTCCGAAATACCTATGGCCAGGTGGCATAAGAAACTATAAGAACACCAAAGAGACTGGTATTTCGATTATTTTTTTTTATCTGTCCTGGACTGAAACTTGGGGAAAAAACTGATATCGAAATATGCCTTGATTAAACTCATCATTTCTTCGAAAAAAGATTATTATAATTATGCAAATCCTAATTGCTACAAACCTACACATGGATTTATATTCTGAAAAAAAAAACATTTACAATCTGACCAAACAATTTTACGCAAATTAAGAGAATGACAAAATCTAAATTATATAAAATGATAACTTTCAGTGGAACTTACATTTTCAATTCAACGCCTGAGGCGATCTCTTTACCGTTTCAAATATGGGACCGGCTCTGAATATAAATACAGGCCCTGATTTTCCATTAGGCCTGGTAGGCCCGGGCCAAGGGGCCCCTGAATGTTGGGGCCCCCCCTAAAAATTTAATTTTGAAAGGGAAAAAAGAAAAAAATCCCAATTCAATTTTTTTTACCTATCCTTTCAAATTTGATTGATTGATTGGTTCGTCCTATGTATGTTATAGTGCATATAAGGGATTAATAAGTTTTTCTGGTTACATTGTATTGGTGTTTTAATGAAGAATTTAATATGTTGTATTGCTTTTTGTTATTTGATAATGTTCTATGCTTCTATGCTTCAAATAGCCAATTCTCGGTAAAATGATACTTTCACAATGATTCATGATTATTTTTTTGTGCGTCAATTTTGGAAATTTTACACCCACATTAGTGTATGGGCCCCCATCCCGAGTTGTGCCTATCTCTATATATAAAACGCGTAGGTATGCGGCACAAAAATCGACGATATTTCTACACTCCGAATGGCAACGGCTGCAACAAGCCGGACGTAAACATTAGCGGCCGTTCGAAATTTGCAACCGCGTGTCTGTAGTGACTCGACGATTTGGTACAATGCAATTGCTGTATTTTACTCGTGAATAATTTTACTTTATTTATTTGAAGTGGACATATCTAAATCGTGAACAATAAGTACATACAATGGTAAATACAGAGAGTGATGTAATCCACACTATATTTTAGAACTTGCTGAATTTTTTATTCCATTTTATAAGTGATGAAGTTTTCCCACAATTTATTATTTGATATGATAAAGTAGAGATATCTGAATTGTGAACAATAGTACATACAGAGAGTGATGTAATCTACACTATATTTTAGTACTTGCTGAATTTTTTATTCCATTTTATAAGTGATGAAGTTTTCCCACAATTTATTATTTGATATGATAAAGTAGAGATATCTGAATTGTGAACAATAGTACATACAGAGAGTAATGTAATCTACACTATATTTTAGTACTTCCTGAATTTTTTATTCCATTTTATAAGTGATGAAGTTTTCCCACAATTTATTATTTGATATGATAAAGTAGAGATATCTGAATTGTGAACAATAGTACATACAGAGAGTGATGTAATCTACACTATATTTTAGTACTTGCTGAATTTTTTATTCCATTTTATAAGTGATGAAGTTTTTCCACAATTTATTATTTGATATGATAAAGTAGAGCTATCTGAATTGTGAACAATAGTACATACAGAGAGTGAGGTAATCCACACTATATTTTAGTACTTGCTGAATTTTTACTCCATTTTTTTAATTGAAAATTTTTCCAAAATAAAGTGTAGATATCTTAATTTTGAAAAATTGTACATGCAGAGAGGGATGTAATTTTTAAATTTATTGCTGTTGGGTTTCTCAGTCTTATCTTTAACTCTGTTCTGAAGTAATGGAAATTCACATTTTTTTAATCACAATGTTTTAGAATCAGCCTTATAGAGAATACTCCTTACCAACGTATATTTATGATGACAGGAAATGGTAACATTCCTTACATATGTTACTTTCAGTTGAGTTGTTTTGCAAAAGAAAATATAAAACTAAAAGCGACCATGCTGGTCGCGCAGCGGCTAGTAGTCAAGAATTTTCTAAATCGGGGCCTGTATACATATAAACCTTTTACTATTAACTATTACATTTCCTTACGATGTCGGCGCTACAAAACCATTTCGCTCTAGGTCAGTGTCTAAGGCTAGGAACCCCTAATTAAACATTTATGTTAAAAAAAAGAGAGAGAGAAAGAGATAAATATATAATCTATATCTCATCTAATACTAAACTAGTGTTAAAAAAACAAACTAATTCTTATTAAAACCCAATGCCTACGTCGCACACAATAATCTATTCGGCGAGATGTGCTCGATTAAATACATTTCAAAAAAGCTTTCAAGAATCACCCCGAACTCCAGGGAGATCACTCAAAAGTTCATCCTGAAAAAAAAAGCATTGATTTAACGCGAGATAAAATGGAATCTATTTTGAGAATACTTTGATACTTTTTACTCGCGATCCAGCATTCGGAATCTGCATTCAACCACCCGATAATTGAATGCCATCAGCGCAATGGTATTCTTTAAGGAGGGAAGATTATTTAAATTTTTGGAGTCTTTAAATCTCTAATTCTATTTGATTGTTCCGTTGTCATTAAATTTGAAGACCTGGATGTTTTTTTTTCTCGTTAAAAAAAAAACTTTTTTTGACTTCAGTTCTAATGATCAGGATTATAGCGCCATTGGCTTAAAGGATTTTAAAAATATATACAAGTTAATGTTTTCACTTGTTGAAGGCAGAAATATTGTCAGGCTTCCTCAAATAACGAAAGTATATGTGACATATTTGAGATATTTTTTCCCCTTTTCATAATCTGTATATACATATATATTTATATATATATATATATATATATATATATATATATATATATATATATATATATATATGAAAGATATAAAATTTAAGTTGATCCCCTGTAAATTCTCTTCCCTTCCCATGTTTAAGATGGCATTACCAAATTCTGTTTTCAAGAACCCAGGAATATTTTTCATAGCATCAGCAATCCCTGGGCAAGCCACACTGTCGATGCCCAAATAAGGCAATCGTCCTGCACAACTGATGCAGCTTGCAAAAAACATATTTGGTCAGCAAATTCTTCAACCGCAAATACCTCTGTACTCAAACCCCGGGAATCACTCGGGTGTTGGCTTTCAACTAGATCAGATGTCCGTTTAGCCACTCGGAAATAAATTTCTTTTTCTAATAGTTCTGTAATCTGATCTTATTTCATTACAGAATTTATAGCCGGCAGGATTTCCTGCAGTGAGGATACCAGTTTTAAAATTTTTATTTCAATATGTAAACGGAGTTTTAATTAATTTTATCAGCACCCGTCGTAAAACTTAATTCGCCCTTTCGTGCGTCGAAAATAGCAGCGAGCAGAAGTGGATTACTGTATTACTGACCTTGGTGGATTTACGCTGTTCGGTGACCTAGTTTTGAAGAGCAATGAAGAAAGGAGAAAATCCGATTTTGAATCAAACCGTGGACTTAACCGGTGAAAATAACGAGCCATCTCACGTCCGCTTTTCCGATGTGAATGTGTTTATTAAGCCCTATTCAAATGAAGTGCCAATCGAAAATTACATCGCAGAATATGAGCAGGTTTCTGAACTGTTAACATTAAATCCTATACAAAAAATTATATTCTTTCGCAAGCTGTGTACCGGAAATGTGGAACTATTTCTTCAATCCAAACCCCTGTTTAAAAACTTCGAAGAATTAAAAACAGAACTGCTTAAAGAATTTAAGACGGAGATAAGTAAGGCCGAAATACATCAACAATTGTTAAGACGGAAAAAAGGAAGGGAAGAAACTTACGAAGCGTATTACTACACTATCCAGCAAATAGCTTCGAAAGCAGCGATGACCTCGGAAGAGCAAAAATTTTACATCATAAAAGGAATAAACGCACGCCCAGAAGTAGATCTCCAACTTCGTTCGACAAAAAATTGTGATGAACTAAAAAACATGTTAAAACTATTGGATAAGCAAAATTCAGAGGAAAGGACTTTTTATACCCCCAAGCTACCAGTTTTCCATAGACCTCCAGCCTGGAGTCCACGCTTCCAACAACACCCAGGAAATTACCGACAGTTTCGGCCAAATTTTGATCTTCAACACCAGGAGTGGAGACCGAGGAATAATTTTTATCCGCCCCGTTTCCAGCAACGTCCCAGACCAGGGTTCAACACCAGTGCACCTTCCTTTCAGCCAAGAATGACAATGCAGAATCATAATAAAAACTTTAATGTGAGAACCAACGACAGTGACTGAGTGCCAGTAGTAGAGAGCCTGTTGTGTGGACAGAAAGTCCAGATTTTATTCGATTCAGGCTCAACTCTAAATATTTTACCGGGATCCACATTAAATAAAAATCACCAACTAAATTTCAAAAATTGCAACATTAACATTACAGCTGTGGGACGAAACGTCCAGGTAAGTCAGTATATAATGCTTCCGTTAAAATTGGGTGAAAAAATTGAAACATTAAAATTTTATTACTTACCTAATGTACAATTACCATATGTTATATTATCTGGTCATGCTATTGGACTCTTTAATGTCACTATTAATTTTAAAACTAGAGAAATTTTTCAGGATAATAAATTACTTAAGCATTTTAATTGTACCAGCTGTCATAATAATAATCCTAATAAGAAAAGTGGTCATGGAAATAATGAAAAAGTATCTGCATTTTTAAGTAATAATAATGATTTATGTAATGTGATTTCTTGTAATAATGATAAGTGTGATATTGACAATTTAATTCAAAAATTTGATCATGTTTTTGCTAAGAATAAGTTTGATGTGGGAGAAATTAAATTAGAATCGCCAAAAGTAGTCTTAACCTCAGAACTTCCTATAAGTCAAAGGCCATACAGAACGTCGCCTAAAGATGACGCAGAGATAAAGAAACAATTAGATGCCTTGTTAAAAGCTAAAATTATTAAACCTAGTTATAGCCAATATAGTTCACCTATTACTCTCGCATTTAAGAAAGAAGATAATGCTAGGACTCGACTATGTATTGACTATAGGAAAATTAACCAAATTACAAAAACCGATTGTGAACCCATTCCCAGAATAGACAGTGTTCTAGACAAATTGACCAATGCTAAGGTATTTTCTACGTTAGATCTATGTAGTGGGTATTGGCACCTGAAATTAGAGGATGAGGAAGCTGAAAAGCTTGCTTTCACTTCTAACTATGGCTTGTACCAATTTACCAGACTGCCGTTTGGATTTAAGAATGCTCCCGCAATATTCCAAAGAACAATTAGGCGTATACTTCATAAATATCAAGTTAACTTTGCTCTAAATTATTTTGACGATATAATTATTTTCTCAGAGACATTAGAACAACATATTCAGCACTTAAAGACCATTTTTGAAATTTGTGAAAAGGAAAATATTAAACTTAAAAAATCGAAATGTCATTTTGCTAAAGATACTATTGATTTTCTTGGCTATGAAGTTAAGCATGGATCATACAGCCCAAATAATACTAATGTAGAAACAATAAAAAAATTATTGGCCCCAAGGAACGTTAAAGATTTACAAAGATTTCTAGGCACCATTAACGTATATCATAAATTTATTCCTGATTACGCTAAAATTAGAATTCCCTTAAATAACCTTTTAAAGAAAGACCAGAAATGGGCATGGACGCCTGAATGTCAACAAGCTTTTCAAAAACTTAAAGATAGTTTAATCTCAAAACCCATTTTGGCCCTTTATAATTCAAATTATCCTTGCCATGTCTATGTTGATGCGTCAAAAGAAGCCATAGCCTCCATAGTAAAACAAGAACATCCTGATGGAACTCAACATCCAATTGCATATCACTCCCGACGACTTAGACCATATGAAATTAATTATACGATAACGGAATTAGAATGTTTGTCCATAATTGATAGTCTTGATAAATTCCATTGCTACCTTCATGGGTCACATTTTACTGTACATACAGATCATCACAGCTTAGTTTGGCTTAAAACTTTTAAAAATCCTACAGGTAGACTTTTCAGATGGTCTCTAAAAATTTCTATGTATGATTTTGACATAAAATATAAGAAAGGTACAACTAATGTTGAAGCTGACATGTTAACAAGAAACCCAATTGCTTTTAATATAACTACAACCCCGCCAGAACCCTTGTTAGATATAAAGGAAATCATCCATTTTCAAATGTTAGAAAATATAACAGCACCCAGATGTTTTAATAAGGATAATATTGTAGTAGTAAAAAGACAAGGTTTAATCAAAATTGTAGTACCAAAAGCGTTAAGAATTAAATTAATAGAGAAAGTACATGAAAAATTTGGTCATCCAGGAATAGCTTCAATGTTAAGAATTATTTCACCTCAATATTATTGGACTAAGATAATTAATGATGTTGGAAATTATGTTAAACATTGTGAAACTTGTCAAGTAAACAAGAAGTCTCATCAGAAAAAATATGGTTTTATGCAATCTCTTCCTCTGTGTGAAAAACCTTTTGAACTATTATCAATTGATACTGTAGGTGGTTTAAGTTATTATAATTCTACTAAGAAATATTTACACATTGTAGTTGATCATGCCACTAGGTACATCTGGACATTTCCCTCTAAAAGTGCCACCACGGAAACCTATATAAATTGTTTGAATTCTATTTTTCAAAATCATGTACCCGAGAAAATTTTAAGTGATAGGAATTCCGCCTTTACCTCATCAAAGTTTAAACATTTTCTCAGACATAATAATGTTACACAGCTCTTGACATCTGCTCATAGACCGCAGACGAACGGAAAGGTCGAGAGAGTTAACCAAACCATAGTAACTAGATTAAAATGTAAAGTTAGTAATAGCCCTAGTAATGTGCCATGGACAAAAATCTTAGACTCTGTCACCCAAGAATATAATAATACCCCTCATTCGGTAACTGGATTTCCCCCAATTTATTTAATGTATGGCGAATTGCCTTATAAAATTTCTTTCCAAGATAATGAGATATACCCTCCTATAGAAGAAGCTAGAAAAATTGCACAAGAAAGAACTAGACAATATTATCAGTCGAATAAAATAAGATATGACAGAAGATTTCAACAAGTTATATTTAAAGTCGGAGATTTAGTTTTATATGAAGAATTTCAATATCCAAATACCCGAAAACTTGCCCCACCGTATTCAGGCCCTTATACTATTCTAAAAAAATGTTCAGATGTTCTTTTTGAAATTGATAAACCCAATGCTCTTTATAAAACTCCCACTGAGATTGTACATTCTACTCGCCTTCGATTTTTCCGTCCTAGAGAGAATTTTCAGTTAAATGATATTAAAAACCCAAGCGAACAGAAACCAGAGGATACTGATGGACTCCCATCAATGGACTGCCAATATTGTGAGTCTCCGAATCTACAACTACTTTTTAAGGACAACTAAAAATGGTATAGACTGATCATGTGAAGTTTATTTTGAATTTTGTAATTATCAAGGTGAATTTTGAATTTTATAATATTTAATTTAATGTCATGATGCATTCTTTTCCTCAGTTGAGTTGTTCTTGTTTTGTTTTTATTTTTCTAATTTTTTTTAAATAAAATTGTCGGGTTGTGATGGCCACACAACTCGAAACTTTTTTTTTTTCATTCGGAAAAATTTTATTTTTGGTTTTTGGGGTTTTTCTTTGAGAGCAACTACAGTTGAGAAACTGAATCCATTTATCTACATTTGTTCATCCACAAAAATTTTCTTTTGAAGTGGAGGGAGGAATTTGTTTTAACCTCCTTTCCAACTTCATAGTAAGCATTCCTCAGCAAACGTGAGGATACACGGTTGTTTGAGAGAAATGTGATTTGTTTGTTAGAAGTAAGGTATGTTTAAGGTATAAAATGTGTATTGCTATTGAAACGAATTTTGATGTAATGAAGTTGTTTTATTAATGTAACAGTACTTTGAAGAAAAAGAAGAGATATTGATACGAAATGAATGTAAAAATTTACAATATTGTAATTGTGCACGAATAGAGAATTGTAATGAATATAAGAGTACCCAAGGAAGTTAAATAATATAATAGAGTAAATTTTGATTGTGATATAAACAATGTCATTAATATAATATAATGTGAGAACTAATAATACAATATGTGGACAGTGTTAAGAGATAGCTTCCAGGTAGTGTAAATATTTATATTGTGTTTTATTCATATCAAATATATCAAGATAATATGTCATGTAATCATAGAATTTATGTTATCGTCTTATATTTTGAATACCAGTCTTATATTTTGAACTTATACTGTAAGTATGGTTAAGTGCATACGAAGCAAATAAGATGAAGGATAGTAGGGAAACCGCATGGACCTGCTATCTGGAGGAACCATTGTGGACTTTGCCAGATATTTTTGTAATCTTCTGTTATATTCTGTATAATTGTAATATTTTGTAGTTTATTTTTTTATGTTATGTATGAGAGCCTCCACCCGGGTAGACAACGTTTTTAAAATGGGGGGATATGAAAGATATAAAATTTAAGTTGATCCCCTGTAAATTCTCTTCCCTTCCCATGTTTAAGATGGCATTACCAAATTCTGTTTTCAAGAACCCAGGAATATTTTTCATAGCATCAGCAATCCCTGGGCAAGCCACACTGTCGATGCCCAAATAAGGCAATCGTCCTGCACAACTGATGCAGCTTGCAAAAAACATATTTGGTCAGCAAATTCTTCAACCGCAGATACCTCTGTACTCAAACCCCGGGAATCACTCGGGTGTTGGCTTTCAACTAGATCAGATGTCCGTTTAGCCACTCGGAAATAAATTTCTTTTTCTAATAGTTCTGTAATCTGATCTTATTTCATTACATATATATATATATATATATATATATATATATATATATATATATATATATATATATATATATATATATATACACAGGGTGTTTCCTTTAGGGTGTTGCATTTACAGTGGCTAGCAGTGTAAATGCAAGTAGAATTTTAAAATATAAACTTAGCATCAGTTTAAAACTGGGCATGAAGGATTTTATTAATTAGAATTTTCATAACATTTGGCCTTAAAACTGTCGAATTTTACTCTTGTAAATTAGGGAAAAATAGATTTACACCCTACAGAACAATCTTCAAAAATGAAAATGATAAATGGTGTAAAATCTTTCAAACAATTTTTTTGTTGTTGTTTCTAGTCCACCCTCGTCTATCGACGCTAGACCAGGTCCAAATCCTCAGGAGGTCCTTAGGTAATGAGTGGTAAACCTAGAGAATGCAGGTTTGCCAGTGGCCACATGAGGTGCCAAAAAATTTGATCGCCAAACGTTTCATACAAGTAAAAAGTGTAATACTGAGCAAGCCACTCCTGATCTGCTTAAATTTATCTTGGGTGGACTTTATTACAGATCCTCGTTTATTAAGGGGACAGTGGACTTTCAAAATTGTGAAATTTATCCAAAAATTCGATTTTTTTATTTTATTGAATTGTGAAACTACGGACGAATAGGAATGTGTTGCAAAAAGAATTTTTCATTTTTGTGATTACTTTCCAAGTTATAGGCATTTTTATTTAATTTAGATATTATGTGGTTACTAATAGCAATAACTTTAAATTTGTTTTTCTCAAAAAAAAAAATTTTCTTGTCATAGGAATGTTCAAACTGCTCCTGGCACATTTCTAATTATCGGATTGCTTTGAAATTTAAGTTTCATATACTTAACATTATATCAAATAAATTTTATGGAAAAAAATTATGCTTCGTAGCTCAGAATTTCTAAATTTTGTACTTAAAAAGATGATTTATAGTTATTTTGCGTAATAAAAAGGGTGTTTTCACTATTATTATTTTTTTCTCTTTATATTTTTAATGAATGCTTAAAAAAAGCAATAAGTTTCATTGTTATTTCTATAAGGTATCCTGTAAATAAAAATTGCCGTATCATATGCAAAAGAAATGCGCATGGAGCATTTTTAATTTGGCCAATTTTTGATATAATTAATAATTCATAAATTATTAATATGTCATCATTCAATTTTAACCACTTTTACATATCTATGGTACTAATCACATATTCAGATTTCAAGGAAATCCATTCAAAACAAAAAAATTAGTTCTGAAGGTCCACTGTCCCCGTAATGTACCTCCTGAGGATTTTCAAAAAAAAAATATGTAAAAATATAGAATTGTTTGAAAAAGAAATAATTTAAATAATGTTTTCATAATTCTTTTCAAGCCATTTTGCATAAAAAAAATATTTTGCTACCATTTTGTTGACTCAACTCAAAAGCGTCCATACATATTTAATCAGAATGTAAATTTATATTTATCGAGTTAGTGAAAGAAAAAGTTCCAATTACTGTTCAGCTACAAGGGACTAAGGAAAATTGCAGATTTATTCGCATTGTGATATTCCGTCCTAAGGCAAAATAAAGGATGTTTCAAAAAGAATCACCCGATTTGAAATGAGTATATTATGAAAAATATTGAAGATTGAAACTTAAAATTAATTTTATATTACATTGCTAATCACAAAGATTTTTTACAAACCAAATTAAAGGTGCTCAATATGCCCACCTTTGGATGCCTGACATATGTCTATATGGTAGGCAAATTCGTCCCAAACTTTTGCGAGCATGTCTGCATACACTGCTTCCAAGGCTGTTACGCGTAAACAGACAACGCGCGACTTGGAATTGTTTATACTAGTGGTTCCCAACCTATTTCAGCTGGCGACCAGCCTTTCCTTATCGGAATACATCCACGGTCCATCGGTCCATGGTGGAGTAAAAAACCTTATTTGTATCGTACCCCTTCCTTATGTACATATAATTTACCATCAAATATTGCAAATATGTATATATAGTAGCTGAAAACCCGCGCTTCGCTACGGAGTACATTAAAATTAAATACAGCGGTCAATGTATGCGATTTATGCGAAAAAAAATAAATATAAAAATTTATAATAAACGCGACGATCAATGTATACAATTGATGTTAAATAAATAAATAAATAAATATATATATATATATATATATATATATATATATATATATTTATTTATTTATTTATTTATTTATATTTATAAAAAATCGTAAGGGATATCTATTTTTTTTTTTATAATATCCAATCGTCTGTTGCATTAGAAAGAAAAAGAATATTTTTTTGTCTATTTAGTTGTTATACACGTGACGATAAATTTATTTAAAGTACCAGAAAAAGAAATCACGTGATCGGCATTTAATAAGTTAAATTCTAAAAATTAATCTTTAAAAATTGACCAAAAATCAGAAAATTGAGGTAAAGGTTCGAAAAAGATTTCATTTTAAAGGAATTTTTAGGATCTTCTCGCGATATAAATTTTATAACCCTCAAATTATTATTATAAATGCAAAGTTAAAAAAGTTACAAAACAGCTTAAAAATTCAATTTAAAAAAATCTAAGAATTTTTCAAAAATCTTTCTTAGTGCACCCCTACACCATAAGAAGAATCGCCATGCAAAATTTCAGCCCTCTAGGTCCAGCGGTTTGGTCTGTGCGTTGTATGTCAGTGAGTCAGTTACGGAACTGTTTTATATATATAGATATATATATATATGTGCTTTTTTGAAGATACAAATTGATTATTGATAAAGAATTTGTGTTCTGATTTGAAAATGATTGACAAAATATAAGCACTTTGTAGCAAAACAGTTATTTATTTAACAATAGATATACGTTTGCAATATATACAACAAGTGGTTTCATACTCACTAACAAGTGCTCCTAGGTGAAGAAAAAAACTACAATTTTAAAATTACCCAAAGACCATTTTAATAGTTTTAGGATCGAGTCGCGACCCACCTGTAACCCTTCCGCGACCCACTAGTGGGTCGCGACCCACCGGTTGGGAACCGCTGGTTTATACCATAGCCTAACGCACTGAGAGGTAGGAACTTCAATCTACCAGGGTTTTGTCGACGGAAATCACGCTGAACAGTTGTTACGGACTCACGCTTCGCAAAGCGTAGAACACAAAATGATTTCTGTTTTGCATACGCAATCTTTACAAACACTGAAGTGGCGGGCGAAGGAAGAGCGTCAGTGCTACTTGTCAGCAACTGCGTGAAACTCCAGATTTCCCACTTTCTGGCAGTGCATTATTCGATCAAAATGGATTAGAAGATGAATAGTTGTGATTTTTTTTTAAATCGGATGAATCTTTTTGAAACACCTTGTACATTCTTTTGTTCTTTATTGCAAACATTCTTTAAAAACAAAATCTAAAGATTACCACAGATGCCAAAGGCCCATAGCTACTAAACACTGGCATTGGACAATGAAAATATTCTGCCTTTTAGAAAAATGAAAACATAAGTTATCTTTTATGTAAGCGATTTACTGATCGATGTCTAAAGTGGACGCGAACTCTGAAATTGGCAAATTTGGGACACCAGGTTCCTAACAGTTTACTTAGTTTGAATCATTGATAAAATTTAAATCGAGGTTGGAAAGTTGGGCTTTCTAGCTCTGCAATAAATTTTAGATGAGATTCCAAGATTTGATCTAAAAGGCGTAATCCTTCTTCCGACATTTTGCTTGTTAGATGCAATTGACTCTTCAGAAAAATCAAAACCTTCGGTGAGACACTTGCGTCTCAAAAAGCGGGAAGATGCCCAAACTATTATCCATTTCTAAAATAGGTCGATACAGGGGACGATACCTTCGCACTCCCTTTGCGAAAGTAAAAAAAAATAATAATAATAACGGTTTCTGTCGCAAAAGCTTGAGGAAAACATCATCCTCTAAACAGCTACCAGTAAAAGTGACAAACTACACTATAATGGCAGAATAACTGGGATAAACGATCCCTCTCGGAACATGTAGCAATAATCACTTACTCGTAAATGCTATGGTCCGGAAACAGCTTATATAGAGCGACAGACATTTGCGGATGCTTAAAAAGCTGTCGGAGCAGTGAGCAAGGAAGGTGATCATGATTTGGGTGAATTTCAAAGAGCTGTGGTAGTTGGTGCTCATGTGACAGGTCAAGGCATTTTGGAGATACAGACAAAGTTTAGATTTTCTACTTCATTTCAAGGGTGTACCTCGAATAGAAGTATTCCCATAAAACGTCGAACCAGCAATAGTGTGTCCGTCAAAAGACTGTAAATGACCGTGACTGTTGTCTTCTGTCGACCATCATATCAAGCGTGATGGGTGCAACATTGGCGCAAATAACAACGCAGTTCAATGTTGGGGCCTGGGCAAACATTAGCGTGAGGACTGTACAACGTTCACTGCATGATTTCGGTTTTCATAGCCGATTTCCAACGACGTATCGGAAGTTTGGTTGAGGTTTGGTTGAGCGTCCTACGATCACTTTTTTTTGCTACTTGAGGATTTGTTAGCCTGGGACGTACAGCTTAAAGCTGATTCCAAACGGCTACAAATATCCATGCTAAAAGTGAGACTTGACCCCACAGACTCTGGTACCGAAAGACATATCCCTAATCATTTAGCAATCTTCTGACCCGTATCAGACGCATCCCAGTTTTTCTTTCACCTAAGGGTATGAATGTACCCACGAAACAAAGGAACAAGGACTAAATAAGTCCGCGCTTACCAATGACCTCATCTAGATACGTATAAAGGGTGAATTTTATTAAACTGGCACTATTCAGAGCCATCTGTAACGTGCTCTATAAGCCAGAATTCCACCAAAATTGATAGAGGGATTAAGGACGACATGGGAAAGTGTTTCCATGAAAACGAAATAGTTCCAAAAGTCGACGATAGGGGAATATATAGCGCTGTTGTTTTCGGCACACCAGAGAATTTGCATAAAAGGCATATAAAACATCAAAATGCAAATTCATGACTACGTAGTCGACATCAGAGCCAGTATTTTCGGCTACAAAGATCGGTGAGGAATCTGTTGCGCCATCGCTTTACAGAAGAAAGAGTCGTCAGTCGCTTTTTTCCACTTTGCATGGCCACCTCGCTTCCCGGGCCAAACCCTTGCGATATCTTTCTGTGGAGTTATTTAAAATCTACGGTTATCTTGGTGGAGTCTCAAACTTGGCTGCCCTAAAGGACAACATATCCCGGATTGTGATGAACATACCTGGTGACATGTTACGCTTGGCCGATGGGATGGCTGTCCGGGATGCAATGTGCCGTCCACCAGGATTGTGGTCACATTGAAGGAGGGAGAAGAGAATTTTTTGCATAAATCGGTTTTGTAGTGAAATTTCTTTGTTATTCGTTTGTATGCTTATTACAGCTTTTTCGGTATTCATCCCTTATCTTTATAGATCGAAATACTAGCACTGATGTGGACTACATAGTTATGAAATTGCATTTTGATGTTTTACTTGCGTTTTGAGCAAATTTCGGGTGCGCCAACAACATCAGTGCCGTATCTTCCCCTATCGGTGACTTTTGGAACTTCTTTTTTTCCCCGGAAACTCTTTCCCTTGTCGTCCTTAGTCCCTCGATCAATTTTGGCGGACTTTCGGTTGATAGATCGCGCAACAGGTGACACTGAGTATTGTCAGTTTTAAAAAAATCACCCTATATAATGTCTGGAAAATATGATTAATTAAGTATGATTTATTATATTTACCACTACGAACTGTCAAGTATGCATAATTACCTGTAAATGTGATATATTCGCAATATATTAACTAAATTTATCATCATCGGTTTAATACCATTTACCGTAACATTACAACGCCATATCTTCCCCTATCGGCGACTTTTGGAACTTTTTTTTTTCACGGAAACTCTTTCTCATGCCGTCCATCTATAAATAGTGGTGGAATTCTGGTTCATAGATAGCGCTACAGATGGCTCTGACTAGTGTCAGTTTAATAAAAATCACCCTGTAAATGAAACCAAAATAAGATGGAGACTCTTATCCGATAAGGAATCTCTGGAGACTATAAAAACCATCCAAACATACACAGAATTTTATATTAGCTCTTTTTAAAATTTGCCGCACAACATAATTTCCGAAAAAAGGTAAAATATTCGATGTCATACATTTGGGGGTGGCCGAGATAAACAGAGTTAGGAGCCATCGGGGAATGTCTTTATACTTAGAAGATCTAAAAGCAAAAAAGCGTTATGTATGATATGAAAGAAAGTTTAAACTTTTTTTGGGGGGAGGGGGTATTTGCGTTTATCAGATGTATTACTCCGCAATTGTTAGAAAATATGCCTAAATTCTTGAATAGTTTTAGCAGCTTATATTATTTTTCTCCTAACTGTTTTATGAAATTACCCTAATCTGGCATATTTTGAGTTGCTGCAGTTCGTAGCTGTTTAAGTACATGTTGATTTCCAGACAGCGAGCGTTGTTTATTTTTTATCAATCTAAATGCGGAATGCAAGGATTCTCAGCTGTGCGTTCGACCTTAAATGGCGGTTATTCGTCATACCGCTCATTTTTAATTTGGGTATTTTGATTTTGCGCACAAATTACCAAAAATTCTAACGAGGAGCCGCGGAGGAAAGTGATAGAGAGCCGAGGTATATTTATTTACTTATTTATTTATTGTTATTTTTAGAATTATTTATATCTATTTATTTATTTATTTATTATTATTAATATTTTAATTATTATTATTATTATTATTACTTTTTTTTAACTTTCAAGTCGGGGCTGGGGGTGCCTTGGGTGGATTGCAGATCTGTACTGTATATCCGGCAGCCTTCAGCCCCACAGCAATTGAAAATGCATCCGAACTTGGGAAATTAACCCTCTACTGCGTATTCAGGTTCTTGCTACGTAGTGACTGGTCTTCAGGTGTTTTCATGGCCGATACTCGAAAGAGGAGGGGGCCGAGGTGGATTATATAGATTAACTTTCAAGTCAACACTTTTCTTTTAATCCTGAGAACGGAAATATAGCCCCAGAAAATAATCCATACCGAGGATATGATGCCCTGCTCTCTGGTGCCTCGTCAATGTACCATGTCTATGTCTATGTCTATGGTTTGACCACCGCTGTCTCATATGGGGATGCTTTGTAAGATATCTGTCGATTTCGTTAATGCTAAATCTTTTCCCAATGCAAATTTTGCCTTCTGAGCCTTTATATTAATTTGAAAACCCGTGAACTTAACATATCTTACCTTATTTTAAGTCCTCCAATATAAATGTGACATGGAATTCGACTTTGTAAATATATTTTTTTATCTCATAGTCTTGATACAGCATTGATTCGGTTCCATGCACATTTTAGTGTATCTGTTTTATTATGTATGTCCTAAGATGTATGTGTGTTTGGGATCGCGCCTATGGTTTATTTTGTACTGGTTTCTGGAAGAAAGGTATGTACCTCCCGGAGGCAAATTTAGCGTATCGTGTAGAGAGGTTTTGTGAAAGAATAAAAGAGTGACTTGCCACCCCTTCTCGGCTGTAAAGGGTTTTAGCGTCCCCATAGCAACGGCCTAGCAACATCTTTTAGCCACTGAGAGCTGAAAGGTGTTTGTTCGAGGACATAGCTGACCTCTGCTCTCCCCGGTTCTAAAAGAAGTAAAAAAAACGTTGCTTAGTCAGTTAAAGAATAAGCAGCAACAGGAAGAGGACCTCGTGGTGGCCCGATCTAGAACTATCCGCCATTTTTTTTCTTGCTTTGCCGATTCCGCTGGTCGACTTAGTAGAAACGAGATGCTTCAATTTCAAACGAGGGTGGTGGTAAGTCATAATTATTTGTGTTATATGTATCAGGCGAGAGTACAGTGCTAGTTTATTATATGTAATTTGAATTTTATGTGTTCAAATAATTTTTTTAATGTATGATTACAATTAATATGATTATTTCTGTAAAAGTTTGTAATCAGAATTTAAATTAATGTTAAGTAATATTAAGAGAAATTAAAGGGTAACATTAGATATTAAATTTGAGTTCGTGTCCTTTAGTTATTCTCAGACATGTGTCAGAGTGTATTTCTCAAATTAATAATTTAGCAAAAAAAATAAAAAGCCACTATACAAAATATTCTAATTATTATATGTTCCAACTTAATTTAATAATGAACAATTCAAATGTGGTAAAATTGTGCGAGATACTTTTAACATGCATTTATATCAATTCCAATGATCGCTCATTGATTAAGAATACGGATTTGCCAATGGTTCAAAAGTCTTTTGAAGTGTTGTTGTTGTTGTTGTTCTTTCTTATGCTCCTTGGCTGGAAGTTCCAGACCAGGTCCTTATAGGCCTCGGGCGGAAGTGTTCAGCTCCGGTTTGATTAGCACCACAAGCGGCGGAGTCCGTCTTAGCTAGTTGCCACCTAAATTCAGACCGAACAACCCCATGGGCGACATCTGAGGGGGAGGGACCCTCTCCCACCCTCTTTAACCTTCATAGAGGGACTTTCCGATATGTGAATTTAACATGCCCATATCCAACCTAGACGATCCCAGCACCCTCAGAACAGAAAGCCAGCACTTTAACACAAGGCCACCTTGAGAACTGTGTTTTGAAGTAGACACATTAAGCTGCTGATAATATAAATAATGTTTTCTTTATTTCCCTTTTTTTATTCTGATAGGAACTTAATAGTAAGAAAATGGTATTTTTTTTAATTACTCCCGCCATCGATGTCTCAGACATAAGGCGTCTTCCAGTCCACTACAACAGGGAGGTGGCTCCAGAAAGGGGGAGAATCCCAAAGTCATCACAAGAGGGAACGTCAAGTAGGGAGGAGCAACAGAAAAGATGCTCCGCAGTCATGTGCATAGTCTTACAGAGTGGGCAAAATGGATAATCGGCTAGTTTAATTTTATACAGATGGGTCTGCAAGTAATCATGTCCGGTGATGACTCTAAAACACGCCACTCCCTCGACTCTGGGAAGGAGGGAAAGTTGAGCACGACTCTGGTTATCAAGTAGACACGCCCAAGATTTCCCATCAGCTAACTCTTTAAGAGTAGAAATTCTTTTGTGCAGAATATTGCTTCTGAGAAATCGCTGGACACTTCGAAGAGCAGTCGGAAGACTAGGTGGACGTTGAATCGAAGCCTCCTTAGCCAACAAAGCTGACTACACATAGTGAAAGCTTCGAACCGTATAGACTTATGAAGATACGTTTAAAACAAGCCACGAGCCCGAAACATTTCATAGATTATGTAATTGAGGCATATCAAAAATCCAACTATTATCAGTCCTAACACTACAACATATCAAGTGGCTAATCAATTGAATCAAATTGTAGACCAACTGTTAAGTATTTAAATTTTAAAATGTCGCTTGAAAGAAATAGAATAGTTGAATGCATCCGAGAAAGAAACATCTTGCATGGATTAATGTTGAAGTCCCGGAGCCAGCTCTTAGTTAAAGTTAGCTAAATCACGCAACAAGTTAACAAAGAGCGAATTCTCTAAAATGCTTGTAAGAAACGAAAGCAAATTTCAGTTGTACCGAATTTTTTAACTGTAAAGTATGATCGTCATCCAAAGAATTGTTGTTGTTAATGCCACATGGTCGGACAAATCCTGACCAGGTCCGCTGAGGACTAAAGGGTTATTTTTTGACCGGTGCCACTACAGATTCGACCGAGAAACTCTAGGTGCTACATCTCGAGGGCTTGGACCTTCCTGCCGCCCCTACAAACCCTACGCAGAGATCCAAAGAGCGAAATAAATTATCCACGATATCCTGATCCTATCAGTAACGTATGACGAGGAAGTGATACACTATCTAACCAAAAGTATCCGGACACCCCCCTAAAGAACTGGATCTGGCAGATGACGTAATTTGATGTGTACCCGAAAGCTATAAAACTGTTTGTAGTGGTTTGTCATGTTATATTTCTGCGTTTGTGAGACAATGAGTAAGTCAAAGGAGCTTAGTGACTGTGATCGTGGCATTATAGTGGGATGCCACCTTTGTGAGAAATCATTTCGTGAAATTTCGGGCATTCTACAGAAGCAAAAATCCACTTTCAGTGATGAAATTGTGAAGTACAAACGTCGAGGCAGTGAAACTGCAGAAAAACGAAGTGGAAGGCCGAAAATAATTAGTGAACGCAACCGTATAACTCTGAAAAGGGTAGTGCTACAAAATCGCAAGTCCTCGTTGATTAAAATCACTCAGGAATTTCAAAGTTCATCAGGCGTTAGTGCTAGCAGCAGGACTGTTCGTCGGGAGTTAAAAACCTGGTATTCCATGGTCGTTCAGCCGCTCACAAGCCAAACATCACTCCCCAGAATGCGAAGCGTCTATTGCAACGATGCAAAGCTCACCGTCATTGGACTGTGGGCATGTGGGAAAATGTAGTTTGGAGTGATGAATCTCGCTTTACAATCTTGCAGTCCGACGGACGCGTCTGGGTTTGGCGGATGCCCGGCGAGCGCTTCGTACGTGACTGCATTGTTCCGACTGTTAAGTTTGGTGGTGGCAGCATCATGGTGTGGGGGTGTTTTTCATGGTTTGACCTAGATTCCTTAGTTCCTGTGGTTGGAAACATGAACTCTGAGATGTACGTGGCCATTGTGGACAATGCTGCTCTCCCAACTCTATGACAATATTTCGGGGAAGGCCCATTTCTCTTCCAGAAGAATAACTGCTCCACACATCTAGGCTTGTGCAAGCATGGTTTGACGAAATGGGTGATAAAAAACTGGACTGGCCTTCTCAGAGCCCCGATCTAAATCCCATTAAACACCTTTGGGACAATTTAGAAAGCAGATTACGTAGCCAGCCAAATCGAACCATCCTCACTGCCAGCACTCACTTCAGCTGTGATAGACGCCTGGAAGTCAAATCCTAAGGTCACCTATCAAAAACTGATGGAAAGTCTCCCCAGACGTGTGCAGGCTGTCATTGATGCAAAAGGAGGACCAACATCATATTAATATATGCCTCAGGACTCTCCGAGTCCGTACCACTGGGCGTCCGGATACTTTTGGCCAGATTGTGTATTTTATTGCGAAACGAATGAATCGAATAGATTGTGAGGGTGGAGTTCAACTGGCACTCATCGATACCAACATGACCACCCGAAAACGATCTAAAAATTTGTTGCTTATGTTTTGACTGGTCTTGCTAGGTTTAATATAAATGGAGAAAGTCTTGGTAGTGTTCCTCAGGTTTCATTAATTATACTCGGTATTAATTTCAGTATAATTTTAATTGTTGTATGTTTGCTATGTGTGGTATTAAAAAAAAGTATGAAACAACATCCATTACTCTTACTGGTTATTTGGCATCTTATACATTTCGTATTTAAGGATAATTTTCTATTTCATTTTCTTCAGGGCTGTTTCTCAGAGGTACGGGCATTGGATTACAGGTCAGTTTTAAGTGTGTTGTGTACTATACTAACCCTTTTGGATTCGCGAACATCAATGTTAACCTATGAAGAAAATTTGTCCAAGGATTGCCGATTTTGATTTCAGGATGTTTGTTTTAAAATTGTACTCCGTAATAGAGAAAGAAAATTTACGCGTTATGGTATTTTTGGTTTAAGCGGACAAGGGACTTTCAAACTCTATTTTTTTTTCCATTTTTTACTTTGTATGAAAATGAGAGTAATTAATTTTCTTTTTTACTACACTGAAAACCTTTAAAATTCAAAATTAGGAGTTTTTCGCAGAATAATGCCTGTTTTTAATTTTTTTTTTTAAATTCTAAAATTTTTCAAAATGCTCTATGCGCATTCTATATTAATTGAAGTCATTAAAATTTCTATTATAATTTTACCCTATGTGTATAAATATAAATGTGCATTTATTTATTTATTTATTTATATTGTAGGAATCTAAAGTCTTAAATATATTTTTTCTATTCTGCCTGTTATTTTTTAAGGTTTTTACTTTATTTTTAGGTCTATAAATTTCAAAAATATTTTGTGATTTCTTAAAGTTATGCACAGTTTTGTGAAAAACACTTTAATTAACAATTCTGAGAAATTTGGAAGCTGTCAGAAGAAAATGAATACGCAGGGAGCCTTTTGAAAAATTCTACCATTTTTGAAGAATTTTTTGATAAACAGGTCTAATTCCTACACAAAATACTTATTTGTGAATTCTAAGTATTTTCAATGTAGTAGAAAAGAATATTAATCATACTCATGTGGTATATAGAGTAAAATATTAAAAATTAATGAAGAACGAGATTGAAGGTCCCTTGCTCCCTTAAAAAAATTGCAAATAACATTTTAAAATTTAAATTTTTCAGGGAAAAAAATCTGGTATAGTGTGTTTTAATCTATCATCAATTCCTTTGATGGACGAAATTTATGAAATTAATTCCATTGCAAGGTGCAGAATCTTTCTCGTAACTTTTAATTGTTTATCTTGTTCTTTGTTCGCTTTGTGTCTTTTTCCCCCATGTTTTACCTTTACTTGTACTATCGAATCTTGTTGCTTTCCCCAAATCTATTTTCCTTCCTACTTTCGTTTTTTACTGATAAACTGAAGTTTTATGCATTGCTATATCATCCTACAGTGGAGGGCCCGACCCTTGTACTGTAGTTACCACTACTCTTCCTGAAGTTCCTGATGCAAGGTGCAGAAAAATTCAGGCTATTTCAAAGTATCATTTTTATAGGATTACTAGCTGAAAGCCCGAACTTCTCTACGGAGTACATTCAAATTAAATACAACGGTCAATGTATGCAATTAATGCTAAAAATATACGAGTAAATATATATATTTATAATAAATACGACGATCAATGTATACAATTGATGTAATATATATATATATATATATATATATATATATATATATATATATATTTATAAAAAAATTGTAAGATATATTTATTTTTTTGGATAATATTGTCGTGGAGACACGACATTTGTTCAGAAAAAGGGCCGATAGAGAATGTAATTCAGAGAATCAGACAAAAGAGATACCTTGAACAGCGGGATAATGTATTGCGTATGCGAATCGGAAGGAGAGATAACAAGTTGAGAGGGGCAATTGAAATGAGAAAACGGTCAACAGCTGCGTTTAACGAAGGGCCTAGCTGGTGATAATGAGCTGAGGGAAATCTGAAAATGGAGTCAGGGTTAGGAGAAGAAAAGGGGTGAGGCAGTTTACGAGGTTGACCGGCGTTAAAAAATCCACAGGAGGCCAGACGAGAGCGTGAGAAGTTAAAAATGTAAGAAACCCCAGACAGGTGCAAGGGCGAACGCCCCCGTCAATATTGATTGGAGAAAATATGAATATAAAATGGGTGATCGGCCAATGAAGGGGCCCCGGATCGACCTATAGGACAGAAGGTGGCCACCAATGAGGGCCTGAATAAATAATGATGGAAGTTGAGCTCGAGAGAAAAAGTTTTTAGAGAGAGCAGAATGATTTGAGATTTCTCACGAGGAACACATAAGCCCCTGTAGACGGCGAAGGAAGAGAGAAGGAGATGACGGGCTGCTAACTTAATGCAGGAGAGACAAGCCAAGTCCTCGGTACCCGAAAAGCAAACCGATATAAGATAGATGCAGAACCCAATACCGGAGAGGCCGATCGACTAACCTGTCATTTAGCGAGAGAGGAGCAGCCGTTCCCCTGGACCAACGCGTCCCCGAAGCAAATGCTTAGATACGGAGACGAGCACCCTGAGTCCGCCGCATGCCGATGATTGCAGCCGTTCCCCTGGACCAGAGATCCCGATGACCCCCCAGCCATGCTTATGATGAGGTACGGACCTTCGGATTGACGAACGCTCCCCGGAAGCGAGTGTGTTCTCGGAGACGTGCGCCCTGAGGCCGCCGCAACAGATAGTGACCGCCGTTCCCCCGGACCCGACAGCCCGATGCCCGGAAAAGTCCTATGATCCCCCCAGCAAGGCTTGTGATGTCGATGTGTCGTCAGAAAATATAGGAGAGTATTTTGACTTATCCTAGCAATGCCCAATGCCTATTAGAGAGCGCAGTTAATTAGATAGGGCAGATTAGGTGAAATCTTTACATTTATGCATAGAATATCTATCATAAAATAGTGATTGTGTATATCCATATTAATTGAATTAGTATCTTGCAATAATTTGGTAATGTGTTTATGTATATCGATTAAGAATGTAGGATAATCAAACAATGTTAGGGAGTAGATAAAAATGTTAGTATTTGATATTGATGAGAATGAAGGTTAGATAAATAATCAGAATTAATGTATTGATAAGATATAGGAAGAAAGATAATTTGAAATGTATATATAGATATATGGTATTAATGAGAAAGAAATTCGGAAATCTTCAATGAATAGTGTTGTTTGTATATGTTTTATGATTGGTTTAATAAATTGATTTGGATCTATACATATGAGCATCACTCTCTAATTACTCGTACTATCACTAATACTAACTTTTAAATAATTACGGTGACAAATATCCAATCGTCTGCTGCATTAGAAAGAAAAAAAAATGTTTTTTGACTATTTAGTTGTTATGCACGTGACGATAAATTTATTTGAAGTACCAGAAAAAGAAATCACGAGATCAACATTTAATAAATTAAATTTTAAAAATTAATCTTTAAAAATTCCCCAAAAAATCAAAAAATTGAGGTAAATATTCGAAAAAGCTTTCATTTTAAAGGTATTTTTTATGATCTTTCTCGTGATATAAATTTTATAACCCTCAAATCATTATTTTAAATGCAAACTTAATAAAAGTTACAAAAGCAGCTTAAAAATTTAATTAAAAAAAATATAAGAAGAATTTTTCGAAAATCTTTCTTGGTGCACCCTTACACCATAAGGAGAATCGCCATGCAAAATTTCAGCCCTTTAGGTCCAGCAGTTTGGTCTGTGCATTTTATGTCAGTGAGTCAGTCAGTTACGGAACTGTTTTGTATATATAGATTATCATTTATGTCGCTGTAAATATTAGGCACATTTTCTCCATAGGTTAACATTGAGATGAGTGAATCCAATCATGTTAATACACTGCAGACTTAACAGTAGTATGTACAGATTTTTTAATCTAGCTAAAAACAAATGGTACCTAATCAAAGATTGCGTAAGAGGAATTCACGTCTAGCAATATAACGATTGGAAGTACAGATATTCCTCGACTTACGATCGAGATAGGAAACTAGACTTTGGTCGTAAGTTGATTTGATCATAAGTCGAGTTTCAAACAATTTTTTTGTATATGTACATACAGCTATTTTTATTATTACCACGTTTTTATTAAATCGCTAACACTACATATCTTGCAATCGATTTTTAACTAACTTCCCGACAAGCTAGACTTTTGAAACTTTTAGAATAGCTCAGAACACGATGACAATGCATTCTTTTAGTACTTTTAGCCGAACAAATCCACAAAGTGGCGCTTCTATCAAATTCATTACCACGTTTTTATTAACTCGCTTTCTTGTTTGTGCAGTACAAATCTTGCAATCGATTTTTAACTAACTTCCTGACTAGCTACACATTTGAAACTTTTAGAACAGCTCAGAACACGATGACAATGCATTCTTTTAATAGTTTTTGCCGAAAAAATCCGCAAGGTGGCGCTTCGATCGAATTCAATGCTTGCACTTTTGAGCAACGGCGTTTGACGATTTTAAAAATAGAACACATGTGAATTTAGTTTGTTTACAAAAATATTGTGCGAAAAATTAAAAAAAAAATTATAAAAGTTAGCAGTTTGTAAAGTCTGTGGATATTGGAAATGACTAAACAGTGATTAAAATTAAATAAAAGAAAGTGGAAAAGAATAATTAAGTGAAGGTTTGTGCAATTAAGAGAGTAAAGGAGAGAAAAATAGTTAAGTTTATATGATTCAACAGAAAATTTAAAAACGTGGTATATAAAAAGTTCTTTTTATCTTGTAATTATTTACTTTCACACATACATGCGTAATTTAAAATACAAGTGAAGAAAAATTATTCTTTGTCATCACTACTTATTATGCTAGTACAATCCATTGGTTCAGAATTTGCGGCAGACGATACATTTCAAGTTTTTTTAACAGTTATCTAAGATGGTTTGAACAGTTTGTGTCTTCCTTTTTTTATGATTGTCTGGTAGCAAGCGAGATTTTCCTGATTACGACAATTTACACTTGTAAATCTCTCTTCATTTGGATCCATTGTTTCTAATTGTTGTAGTTCTTTATTAATATAATGAAAAGCTGAAAACATGTCTGAAGCCAACGAAGGCTTATTTGATTTCTCGAGTGGATATCGAAATTATTGCATCATACATTTTTTATTATTGCGTCATAAATTTTTACAGTTTTGTAGAATATTGCATCATATTTTTTAATAATTATGTAATACATATAGGTACGTCCTAGAAACACTATTCTTGAGGAAAAATAAACTTTTTTTAAATTTGAATTTTTTCGTAAATGCGAGAGGTAAGTGGAGCGGTCAGGGCCTTTTTATCGCATGGGCAAATCGGGACTTTGCCCAGGGCCCCCTGATGCTATAGGGCACTAAAACCCCCTTGGTGTATGCCCCTAGTACTTATAATAATATGTATAGTTCTATGGATACTTCTTATTTTTATAAATGTTCGTAAGGGGGGCCCCCAAATAGCATCTGCCCAGGGGCCCCCAGCGTTCATAATCGGGCCCTGGGAGCGGTCGTAAGTCGGGGAAAACCTGTACATCTTAAGGGCCGTGAAAGAGTACTTGTTCATCCAAAATTCAAAATTTTAGGATAATGGAGTCAAAGCTCTGATTAGAACCTCATTGAACAGGTGTAGAAAGACCTAGACAGGTAAACCAAAATACATGTTTAATAGAATTTCGAGGATTTATTTATGCCTTTGACAAAGGCAACAGCAGTCTTTCATGTAAATCAAATCACCAAACTCGTCGACAGTGTGGCAAAGAGATGCATTGCAAGCCAGGGGTTTCAACAGGAACTTATCCGTATCCTGGATTAATTACGACATGAAAAATAAAGGTGTTTTTGACTATGAGAGAAAGTGTGATTGTAATATTGATTTTTTAGTTTTTTTTAGTATTTTGCCACTGCCGATTTTACAATGCAAAAAGTTACGTAAAATCTGTGTATGCTCTTCCATTAAATGAATTTGTTTCTGTTAAGATACTTCCGAATACTTCTCTACCGAGAACATAGAAGTTATATATATATATATATATATATATATATATATATATATATATATATATATATATATATATATATATATATATATATATATATATATATATATATATATATATATATATATATATATATATATATATATTGATTGTTGACCGTATGACAAAACGTATGTTCATAAGCCATAAGAAACGTTGATTGTTAGGCTTTTAGAATAAGAATAAGGTACGTTAAAATCATTTGAATAGGAATGAAAATTACCACGCGTACTAACTGCTAAAAATGTCGTAGATCTAACATTAATGTGAAGGAAACTATTTGATAGTATTTGTTATATTTACGATTGCATGCGAGAAATAATTATGTTTTATACATTAAAAAGATAATGTGCCTGTTAAATCCGCGCAAATAAAATGTGATACGTATAAACTGATAGTAACATTGTTTAAAGCTTTCACTCCACTTTCATGTCGTTCGTACATTGTTGATAATGGTTTCTTAAATTTACGATTCCATGTCAGAAATGATAATATTTTATACATTAATGATGGGATAAAGTGCCTGTTAAATCCGTGCATTAATGATTAGATAATCAGCCTGATACATCCGTGCATAAATGATGAGATAATAAGCCTGT
>OU015502.1:119500197-119667697 GCA_907164885.2 Dolomedes plantarius
AAAGAAATGGTAGAAATTACATCTAAATTGAAATTAAGCTTGATGATGTTATTGTTGTCGTCGTGCCTACGAATAGTGCAGATGGAAAAAGGCTTAGATAGGATCAAAAGCCTGAATAACAGCAGCTGCCAGATCAGCTGCCCGTGGGCAGTAGAGGGGTCCTGCTGGTGACAAACCAAGTTGGAAAAGGGCAGCAACGATGCCTGGATAGTAGAAGCTATGTTTTGGAGAAGGAAGGAGGCAGTACCTCGCAGGGAGGAAGTAGCAAATTTCAGGCTACAGACTAGACATGACTGCTTGGCAGAACATTTGTTCAAAATGGGGATATCTCCTACCAACGTTTTCCCGATCTGCAGGGCAGGTGTTATGAATTTGGATCACCTCCTAACTTGCCATCGACTTGACAGAATCTTCCAGAGAAAAGGGAGAGACATCAGAAAATTGTATTGGGATCAGTATGAACTCTCTTTGTGACTGAACTTTTTGATTGTGTATATTTTTCTAGTTTATTTAATTTCAAGTTTTTTCTTGCTGGTTTCTAGTTTATATTGCTGTTTTGCTTTGTTATGTTTCATGATCCTTTGTAATGTTGTGGACTGCCTGATCTGTAAGGATTAATTACCAGAATAAAGCCGTATGCAACACAAATGTTTTGGTGAAGGTTGGTTTTGGGACAAGTTCTATTGCTGATAAAGGATCTTGGGTCGTCAGGATGGATTTTCATATCCTTGAAGTGATTGGTTCTTAGGTCTAGCTATTGTACAAGCAACTCTTCTGGGACAGTTAAAGTTCGAAAATTTGTGCTTTCTTCAGGGGTTGGCTGGATAATCAACACCTGGCTACTGCGTTAACACTGCCTAGTGTAATGAAGGAAGAGGTCTGTTCCAAGTTCAGCGCTTCCTTGGCTACAGATTCAGCACACTTATTTCCTTCAATATTTGCATGTGCGGGGATTCATTGAAGGATACAGGACATTCCCTTACAATGAAGATGACAAAGTATACCATTTATATTGTGGGTTAAGGAGGTTTCCCCATTTCTTATAGCTTCCAAGACTGATCTTGAGTGAGGATAGATAACGAGTGTTTCAATTGAATGACCCGACTGGATACCACTGTGTGTATATATATATATATATATATATATATATATATATATATATATATATATATATATATATATATATATATATATATATATATATATATATATATATGTATGTATATGTATATATATGTATATATATGTATATATATATGTATATATATATATATATATATATATATATATATATATATATATATATATATATATACAGTGGTACCTCCGAAAAGCGGACAGTCACGGGACCAAAAGTTTTGTCCGTTATTAGGAGGTGTACGCTATTGGGGAGGACAACCTTTTTATAAAAAAGTTTTTGCTGTTCTGTTTGACATTTGAATGAAAATTACGGCTGCAATTTTAATTAAAGAGGAAAAATTAATTATGCAAGAAAAGAACAACTATTTTACTACATTACCTTTTAATTGTGTTAATCCTTTTATCTTGCATTAAATAATCCCAAAATACAATGTATAGTAGCTAAATTATTTTAATTACTGCAAAAAAATCTCTTAACAAAGTGCGATTTCTCTTTTTTATACAACAAACCTGTTTTTCAAGATGAATCTTCATAGGATTTAGCTTTGCTAGTCCCGCCGAATCTTCATTGTTCAAAAAGGACTGTTTTAGTTGTTCGCTGTATTTCAGTGCTTCCGAATAATCTTTGTTTTTTCAGTCTTCCATTGGCGATTCCTCATCATCATCCTCAGAAAGGGTCAGTGCTTCAGTGGTGGCCCGATGAATGGAGTTGGAAACACGCAGGTTTTTTTTCCTCAATAGATAAATCGTCGTCAATCTTGACTTCCTCTTCAACGCTGACATTTTAATCCAAATTGGATATTAGATCCACAAGTTTTTTTCTTTTGCTTTTATCGGTAGCACTGTCAGTTGCCACTTCGCTTGTACTCAAAAATCCCGTCTTCTTAAAACATTTTTAGAACGCACCCAGGTTCCACCTTTTTAAGGACTGACGTAGTCCAGGAAATTGCATCCAAAACAGACACCGATTTTGCCAACTATTCGCTGGATTTGCAGGAGATAATCCGTGAAAGCACATGTCTCAGAAGCAGCTTTCTGTATCGTACTTTAAAGCTGAGGATAATTCCTTGATCAAGTGACTGTAGAATCGAAGTGGTGTTAGGAGTCAAGAAAATTAAATTAACACTTTTTAGCTTTAAATCATCAGGATGGGAATTAGCATTGTCCATGAACAGATTGATTTTTCTCTTTTTATTTTTTATTTTGTTGTCTAACTCCACCAACTAATCGCTCATTATCTCAGTGGTTATCCACGATTTCTTATTTGACTTCCACGAAACATTAAATTTTTGCACATTAATGTTCTTGAAACATCTAGGCTTCTTAGCTTTTCCAATAACAATTGGAGTTTTGAAGTCTCCCAGCATGTTGCAACGCAGCAAAAGAGTGAGCCGTTCTTTTGAAGAAATTTTCCCGCCACTACATTTTTCACCCTTAAAACATAAGGTCTTGTCCGGAAGGACGCGGCAAAAGAGGCCAGAATCATCGGCATTGAAAATGTCTTTGTCATCATAATCTTTGCACAAAGATTTAAGCTTTCCAATCCAATCTGTTACTTCATTTGAATTTACAAATTTTTCTTCACCTCAAATCTGCTTAAAAAATATGTTGTGACGTGTCCGGAATTTTTCCATCCATCCATTTGATGTGTTAAAAGTTTCTAATTTTAAAATATTTGCTAAAATAATTGAAAGTTTTTCAAAAATACCTGTCCGCTATTCGGAGTGTCCGCTATACAGAATGAATAACATGGATTGTCCTATATAAAAGGACTGGGACTCGTAAAAATGTCCGTTAATTAGAGGTGTCAGCTATTCGGGAGTGTCCGTTAAGGGAGGTTTCACTGTATATATATATATATATATATATATATATATATATATATATATATATATATATATATATATATATATATATATATATATATATATATATATATATATATTTTAATTTACACAGTTCGCAAAATTCTTGTTTAGGGGCATAAGTAAAATAATTCTCATGCAGCTATTTTTTTTAAACTTATAGTCTTCGAAAACACATAGTAAAAAATTTTGCAAAATATAAATCAATAAGTAAATGTTTCATTTTATCCCAAGAAAATTTGTTGCATTATGCATCCGACAAAAACCTGACACTCAAAATTAATTCATAATGTCATGAATTATTAAACTAAGCACCATAACAATATTATGACAAACATAAAAATTTAGTTTTGCATCTTCCATTTAAATATTGTTACTTAAAGCTGCGAATGTAAAAATGGAAATCGATTTTTTCTGTAAAACTGTAACCATATTAAAGAGCTGTCAAAGGCTGTTATTTAAATAGTCACTGAGAAACTTTCTATTAAATTAAAATGTTTATATCTTCATAATAAAAGGATGTAAAATATTCCCGATTCTTGACAAATTTCGTTGAGATTTAAGAATTACCCCTGGGAATATTTTCTACATAAAAAGGCAATATTTTCTCACTTGTGAAATGTAATTTTATAATCGCTTAATGCGATTAACCGACTTATTTTCATGATTTTTTTTATCCAGAAATGTGATCTGCAGTTTATGTTAAAGATTATGATTATATCAGTAATAATTAAATAACACTAAATTGGTATTCTAGAGGGAAACATTCAACAGAATTATTTATATAAAAGTCGGAAATCTAAGTACAAGGTGGTCATAAAAAAAACTTTGCTGATATATGGACCTCTAGCGGCTGTTCCGTTCAACCTATCAAAATGAGATTTCAGATATAGTTATTCAGAGATATGAGCTCGGGATTTTGAGAACGGCAACACAGTGCCGCTCACAGTTACGGTTATAGGTATAGAAACTCGAAATTTTCAAATGGCAACGCCCACTTTTTCCCGTCGCAAAATGCTGAGCGGATGCGAAAACCCTAAAGATCGTTGGAACGATACATGTATCACAAAAAACGGACGCGTTATGCACGCACAAAAAACAGCTCTGCGAACGGCCAACAAAGACAGGATCCGGTCGCAGAGGAAATTTGCATATGACTTTGGCTAGAATCCAATCACAGAACTCCGTTCGCCGGATATTCAGCGTAGAAAACCTATAAAAGCTCCCTGATAGTGTTTTTTTTTAGCCATTCGCAGAGCTGTTTTTTTTGTGCGTGCATAACACGTCCGTTTTTGTGATACACTTATCGTTCCAACGCTTTTTTAGGATTTTCGCATGCGCTCAGCATTTTGCGACGGGAAAAAGTGGGCGTTGTCATTTGAAAATTTCGAGATTCTGTACCAATAACCGTACCTATGAGCGCCATGTTGTTGTCATTCACAGAATCTCGAGCTCATACCTCTGAATAACTACACTGAAGTGCCACAAAATTAGGGATAGCAAAGCCTATACAAATTGTGTAGCGCTGCGCATCATGTATGCGCAAGTGAGGGCGCTGTGGTAACTGCATATATAGCGCGCACTGTGGTTGTTCTGAATTAGTTGTTGGAATTGCCAGTATGGGTAAACTGCCTGATTTAGACGCCTTCGATAGCGGACAAATCATAGGTGAGCGACGAATGGGCCATTCAGTTCCCGAAATCGTCAGACAGTTAGGATTTTCAAGGTCGACAATGTCAAGAGTATACCAAGAATACATGGATGGTGGAAAAAAAACTAGCGATCGGGCAAACTGCAAAGGGCAATTGGCCTTGAGAGTGCGTGGTGAGAGACGGCTCAGGCGTATTGTACGTAGCCAGCGAAGCCAAACATTAGCTCAAATTACCACCCAGTTTAATGACGGTGCCAGTCGTACAGTCAGTAAACGGACTGTGCAACGCTCGCTTCACCGTATGGGTTTCGGGAGCCGTCGACCTACGAGAGTACCATTGCTCTATACTCGCCATCGGGCTGCACGTCTTGCCTGGGCAAGAGAGCACAGAGACTGGAGTGTAGAGGACTGGAAACGAGTAGAATGGAGTGATGAGTCTCGATTCCGACTTCTTAACGCCGACGGGAGGCTGAGAATATGTCGTCAGGCTCATGAAGCCATGGATCCTGCATGTCTGGCTGGAACTGTACAAGGGCATGGTGGCTCAATCATGGTCTGGGGTGTTTTTTCGTGGCATAGTTTGGGATCTTTGGTGCGTGTACCAACCTCCCTCAATGCAATTCGGTACGTAGAGTTTCTGGGTGATCACCTCCATCCGTTTATGCTGTTCTGTTATCCGCACGGTAATGGAGTTTTCCAGCAAGACAACTGTACCTCTCACAAGTCCCGGTTGGCTACTGGCTGGTTGGATGAGCAGTCCTCTGACTTCTCTGTCATGAATTGGTCACCTAGAAGCCCAGACATAAATTCTATTAAGCATCTTTGGGATGTTTTGGAACAAGGCGTGAAAGGCCATCACACAGCACCAAAGAACCTTACTGAATTATGGACAGCTTTAGCCAATATTTGGCAAGCCATTCCCATGGAACGTTTCCAGAAACTTGTTGAATCTATGCCTCGTCGTGTGACAGCCGTTATCAAGGCCAGAGGAGGCCCAACTCGTTACTAGGTAGGTATCCCTAATTCAGTGGCACTTCAGTGTATATCTGAAATCTCATCTCGATAGGTTGAACGGAACGGCCGCTAGAGGTCCATATATCGGAAAAGTTTTTTTTATGACCATCCTGTATTATGATAGCTTCTGGACGTCAGATATATATTTTAATATTTAGATAACATTTTTTTCATGTATGAGATCAGATATCACTGACTGAAAAAATTTTAAAACACAGCAGTATTGAGTAAAAAATAAATACATTAAAACTATGTATGTATACAGAATTTCATGAAGAATTCAAAATCTGGGGTATTCGAATGCTTGAATTTTTTAAAAATAAGGTACTGAACTATGGATATTGGTTATATAAACTGAATCACCCAATCAAAATTATGAATTATACGTTATCAAAAATAACTTGAATAAAACTTTAATTTTATTCCCATTATTGATAAAGTAAATGATTTATGCAGAATATTTTGCTAGAAACTACTTTTTACAACCAATTAGAAATGGAACTTCGTCTGATAGCAAATTTCTTGCACAAAATTTACCTATTTCATGATCAGATCTTTAAATCCTTTAACTTTACAGTATTTTTGATAGTCTTTAAAAAACCTTATGGAACGTGACTACGAACTTTCTTCTCGTCGAAATTTATTCCTTTTAAGCTTTTATAACCTTTGAAAAAATGTACAGAAAAAAATGTTAGATTTTAATCAATTCTCATATTTCTCCTTTCTAATCTAATAGAATAATAGCTTAATCACTTTTAAATAAATACTACAACTTGAAAGTTATCAAAGATAATTGGAAGAAACCTAAATGTTTGCTAGTTGTTCATGTAATTTTTTTCAAAGGATTCAGGAAAACTTTTCTACACAAGATATCATTTATTAAATTAGCCACTTCCATATATATCCATTGTTTTTCAATTCAAATAAAATGCCATTATTTTTAACAGTTTTTCCATAATAAGAAACAAATAAGATTAAATCTTTCAAGATTGAATGCAAGCCTGGTAACTTGTAATGTACACCAGATGTTTATCAAAAGAGGAAAGTAAGCAAAATATTAACCACAACATTCTTTGGTGGGCTTGTGGCGGCCCTGTGGCACAGCGTTCTGGTTTTCGGTGCTGAGGGTTCTCGGATGGAATTTCGGCGTCGCGCCTCCGTTTGTGTAGTCCCGTCTTAGGAACCGATGCTGGTCCACCTATGTGGTGCTTCCATAATAAAGAGACCAGCAAAACCGCTGTGATAATAGGCGTATGTTTAAAAGGACAAGGCCTCCACAGTGGAAAAACGTTCTTTAGTTTACATTTCTTTTTCACAGAGTATTCCACAGGATCTTAACCGGGATCAACGTTGACTGGGCCGCACCCTCAAATGCTGATATTTCTGTCAATGTTCACACTAGAGCCGCCCACAAGGTATAGTGGGTAGCATCGTGCGCTTCCAAGTAGGGGGCTTTGGTTAAAATCCTGAATAATCCCTGGCCGTTACCATGTTGTCCCGTCATAGGAAGAAATGTCGACTCACCTAAATGGACCCACAATAAAGTAGCCAGCAAGACTTCGCGGTGAATAACAAATGGCAGATGCAGGGCCCGATTTTGAAATTTCTTGACTATAGCCACAACTAGGGATGGGTGCCCCCTAATACTGATGTGGGCGTAAAGTTTCCAAAAATTAACACACAAAAAAATAATCATGAATCATTGTGAAAGTACTATTTTACCAAGAATTGGCTATTTGAAGCGTAGAAGCCTTGAACAATATCAAATAACAAAAAGCAATACAACATATTAACTTCATCATTAAAACACCAATACAATGCAACCAGAAAAACATTATTAATCCCTTATATACATGATAACATACATATGATGAACTATATATCCCTTATAACATGTATGTTATCATGTTATATATAATCCCTTATAATATGATAACATACATATGATGAACTATATATTAGCATTTCCTGAACTTTTGACGTTACACAACGAACTTTTTCTACTTCTGAACATTTCCAGCTCTTCGTTGCTATATGTATGAAATATCTGAGTTTGAAGGAGTTGGCCTAGGCAACTCAGTTAAAACACTTGTCCTATGGTTCTATGAACTATATATAAAACTATACATATATGGTGAACCAATGAATCTGTAATAACCCAGGTGGGGTTATCAGGCTGTGAACGTATAGCTATTAATTAATGGCGCGTTGCGACCGAAGCTGTTTCAACACATACCAATGAAAGGGTTACAACTCTCAGGAACTACACACACGTTACATATATACAATTTTATTTACACACATGTATTTACCGATTCATTATACAGCATCGTGCTAAATACAGAATCATCCAATATGATATATTCAATTATATTTAAACATTTCATCTTTACAAATAATGCAAGCCGACCCTTGTGGGTTAAGAGGCGATAATGTAATAACGGGATGTGAAATAGATATAATTAATTAAATGCTCACCCGTGGGTTGCCGGCACTGTTGCTTAGTCTCACTACACCACTAGCGCACATAAGGTTTGGTAATACTTTATAGTCCGGGTACACTAGGTCCGACTGAACAGATCGATGCGGGCAATTACAGTTCGCTGCTCACACATTGTTTGTCGGCACTGTCGCGTACTCACGTTGCACCACTAGCACACCTAAATTCGGTAATGCTTAAAATCACTGTGCACTAAGTTCGTCGAAAGAGTTCTATATTGATACTAAAAAGTCAATGATCGATGATAACTCAGGATGGATCTCGAACACTGGGTTGCGATGGTTCTCTTAGGTTGCTTCACGGGTCAGTCAGCACTGGATGTTGGTCATCGACGTATTCATCATAGCACCTTGTATCGAATCTCGCTCCGGTAGTGTTTACTCGTTGGTCACCTTATTTCAGAATACTTTCATCGTCACGCCCTAGTTATATATATTTGCGTTATATTTCTTTATGTACTCTCGTGGATTCATCAATTGCGTTGCCTCGGGATGCTTCTCGTTCACGCAGCAGCTTACTGCGTATCTTTTTCTTCCTTTCGTATGGCTCACTCTCGCATGCGATATTCTGTTGTTCGTAATTTCGTTGGCCAAGCGGTGGCTCCGTTATTTTTTGTTCATTTTGTTTAAGTCATGGGGCTCTCTCTTAAAAATGCTTCACACCATGTATATATATTTCTTTTCTTTTTTTGTGATTGGTTCTTGCCTTTTTGGCTTCCTATTTGCTCGCCACGCCTCTTGATTGTGTTGGGGGCTGAGCCACTTAGTTCATAGGTTGGTTCATGTTTTATGATTTGCATTTTTAATAATGTTGGGCGCCTCTCCTCGCCTAGGAAATTTCTCAACTCCTCATGCACCAGTTTCCTAATCTTTGATTTATGGCTGCTGTCCTCTTACTTATTTTATAGTTTTATTGCCCGTGTTATTGTGCACTGCCGACGCTCTGCTCACAGGCGCCATGAGGCGTCATAAATTCTGCTCACAATACCGGCTGTGTGGTCCTACCAATTTAGATTTCGCGTATTCACATCCCGTATATTACAGAATCAAATTTGAAAGGATATATATAAAAAAATTGAATTGGTAATTTTTTTTTTCTTTTAAAATAAAATAATTTTTCGGGGGCCCCTAGGCCCGGGCCTACTGGGCCTAATGGAAAATCAGGGCCTGGGCAGAAGTCTCACGAATAGTGCCTCCGCATTAGAAATAAAAAGTTCACACTAGATAAATGAAACGATCATTCATTATATTTCTTCTCTTTGTTTGGTTTACATTTGCTTTTAAAATTTCTAAACTTTTTTTTAAATCAACTCAAAACTAACTCGGTTTTAAAATTAATCAGTCCGTGAATATCTTATTGAAATCTTCACTACCTCATTTCTACCTCATTTCTTCTTTCAAGTTTTTGCAGATTGGGGAACCCAAAGTTTTTCTGCTAGGCATATAATACAAGATCATCCTCTATCCTATCCAAGTAAAAGAGAATAGAAACTTTTTAATCTTTAAAAACATTATTTGTTGAAATATGAGCTGGTATCAAATGCAAAAACGCGTGAGCAAATTGTAACATGTTTATAAATTAACAATGAACTAAAGAAAGAGGAAATTTATATTTTCCAAAAGTACAGCAACGAAATGACTATTTTGGAGAGAAAAATCTTATTTTAAAGTTATATATATATATTGTCATTCTGCCCAATCTTGATTTATTACAGAGAAATATTACTCGTGTAAATTTATAGTAATTTCTGTAACTGAAGTGTGATTCAAATCATAGATTTATAAAATAAATATTGTAACTTAAGCAAATATTGCAGTCCGTAAGCAAATACGGCTCTCCAAATATTAAGTAAATATACATGTTTTTTTATATATACATAACGTATTAAATATTTATAAAATATTCCGTTCAGAAATAAAATAAATGGACAAGTTTCGTCGACAAGTTAAAAAATTAAAGAAATAAGAATACGTTGCTGTCCAGTTTATCTTAAGACATAAGGATTTTCGAATCTTCTAATAATGGGTTTCTAGTATATTTTTTCACCCTTCTATTGTATTTAAATTACAATTTGTAGCCAGATAATTTAAATGTACAGATAATCCTTAAAAAAATATCGGATACCTATGCATAATGACGAATTCGTACGCATACTTTACAAACGTGCAATTGGTATATAGATCCATGCAGATAAAAACTTGATATGATTGCTAATTAAGGATAATCTCACTTAAAGAGAGCATAGGCTTCGAATAAAAAGAATTTATGAACAGCCTGCTACCTTTGTTAGAAATCGGTTAGCTATATCATATACATGTTATTCTTAACCCATTAAATTTTAAATATTATTCAGAAGTGAAAGGAACTAGGAACTACAACCTGCTGTATGCAATATAGACCCATACTTCCAGACAAGGACGTCGCCGAGCGTCTGTTGAAACAGACCTGAGATAATAAATGCACACAGCGCAGAAACAACACGAGAGTCACCCAGTGGCTAAGTGGATAAGGCATCAGCCTGCCACGCCGGGGGTGTGGGTTCGATTCCCGCATAAGACTTGGCTGTATTCTGGGGAACCGGTCAGTCTTCCGCCTGCAATTGGAACCCCGTCTAGAAAGGGGAGCTACAACCCATCGTCCATCGCCGGTGTCATCGTCTGTCAATAAAATTCTTCTGTGATTGTGTCATTTGTCTGTTTCTATGTCTTATATTCATATGTACACCGGACTGGGGTGTAATGTTATCATCCCCCAGGGACATTAGCCACACACACAACACGAGAAAATTACACCAGGTTGGTACATTAGTACGATACCCGTTCCCAGGCAGACAGTCTCTTTAACCCAATAATTGACAATAAGATGGACGTTCAGTACCTGTCAAAGGAATAAATAGAAAAGTTTGTGTAAGGTTATTCAGAAGTATGTGTAAAGAACAATTCTTGTTGTGTGTTTATTTTTAAGAAAGAAAAAATAATCTTTTCGAGATGCTTTTTGGTACTGAAAGATATTCTCTAAAGACAATCATTCATTCTTAAAAAAGAGCGTAAAACATTGAAATGTTAATAACCCACGTGGTAATACCCACTTTAAAATGTTAATAACAAACGTTAAACGTTAATAACCGACTTCGGTTCTTTTCGGATAACAAGGTGCCACTCGTAACTGTGCGCCAAGTTACCAAATGTGGTAACCCGTCAGGCACGAAACGTAAATATTAACTAGAAAAAATAGAGACATAACAGAAATAAGAAAAATTGGAAAAACAATTTTGCTCGACCGTTCAGCGAACACTTTGATTACAGAGGTACAAGAAAACATGGCAGAAGAAGTATAATTTACTATGACTGTTGGAGAGCCTATAAACCAAATGAACTAGAAGATTCGGGATACGAACACTGTGTAAATCATATATGTGTTACCACTAAAGCTCGAAATCCGTTAATGCGCACATTACCTAGCTAATCTGCACATTAACTGATTTGCTCCGTTAAAGTGCAGACTCAAGAGTTTTATCTAGGTAATGTGCACATTAACGGCTTCCGTATCTTTTAAGTTCAAAAGTTTGTTACAAATACCAGAATTTATCGATAGTAATCTTTAACTTCCTTCTATACCGTTGACTGAGGATACAGTTATGAAGAATATTGAGTTACTCTGCCCCTCTGAGGAATCACCTCTGTATATTGAAGAAGTCGTCACTGAGTTACTCTTAACTTCAGCAGAATCGCCATCACATTTTCTTACAGAGCCTGTAAAGAGGACTATGCAAGACATGGTCTGTATTGTTTGCTCAATAGCACCACCGGTGCACACAAGTGTAAATCGTGTGATATGTTTGTTCACGTCATTTCCGGAGAAATATATCCTAAAGAGGAAGGGTATGGTAAGAATGTATTGTGTAACATGTCGAAAAAAAATATGGATCAGAAAATACAGCGTGATGAAGCCAAGAAAGGTTTAGAAATGCAAGCAAAGAAAATGTTCGCAGTTTCTAACAAAGGCGTAGCGTCGGATGGGAGGAGGTACGGGGGGATGGAACATCCCCCCCCCCTTTTTAACTTGAAATAAATTAAAACGTTAATAGAAGTTTAGCTAAAATCGGAAAATTGCAGAAAACTTTTAAGTTGTTTTTTTCCGCTTTTTCAAACTGTGAAACTAAAGATTCCGATTATGTCTTTAGCCTTACTATAGTTTTTAACAATGATATGATCCATAACAAAAATTCGACGCTATATTTTTCTCATTTTATTTATATTAATATTATAGGGGAGATCCGTGAATTATGGACCATCGTATAATATGGAACATGGGGAAATTTATCTGTTCACCACTAAATAGCAGAACCATCACATTTCCTTTAGGGAATATTAGTGTTATCCCCAAAGCACGAGGTGACTTGTACCTGTGTGCCTGCATTTGGACGATTATGAAATTGTCTTTTGGGTTTATTTGATCATTGATGTAACAGGTATATTAAAATGAAAGTATTTTATTAACCGCTGTAAGGTAATTTTAATAAAATTACGTTTATATTGGCAAACGTACTTATTTTCTCAACAATCCACACATGTATTTAATTCGCACCATTTTGCATAGCGATATGTGATTGGAAACAACGTTGCTCCGTCCATGCGTGTAAGATGAACTATGCGCTGTTGTGTAATATGGACCACTGGTCCATATTACACAACAAAGCATGAGGTGTCTGGAAACAAACATGTAGTGAAAAATTAAAAAAGGCCGTTGCAGAAAAACATAAAAAAGCAGGAGCTCCTCCAGGAATTCTTTTCAAATGCCAGGAAAAATGTTGGGTGAGGATCTAGCTCTCCAGTGAATGGATGAAACATTTCATTAGTTTCGCTAAACCTGGCAAGAACAGGAAGGTTTTGTTAATTCTCGATGGACATGTGTCCCACACTGAAAGTCTCGAGGCTATAGAATTGGCCAGAGAAGCAGGGGTGATCAGACTATCACTTCCTTTGCATACTTTGCATCGAATACAGCCTTTGGACCTCGCTTTCTTTCGTCCATTAAGTGTCTACTATTCCCAAGAGATGGATAAGCGGTTGGCGGAACATGCTGAACGGACCGTTTCACAATTCCAAGTGTGTGAACTGTTCGGGAAGGCTTATGCACGGTCGGCATCTCTTGAAACAACTGCCCATGGTTTCCGTGCAGACGGGATTTGGCCTGTCAATTGACACGTATTTCACGATTTCGACTGTGCTCCATCCGAAGATTCTGATAAAGATCCACGAGTCACATCAGAAGACGAGACCAACGACCACTTGCCAGAAAATGTAGTTCCCATCGACCCAACACTTGACGCTACAGTCCAGCAGAACACATCTATTTCCGCAGAGCCAACTTCAGAAGATGTAGTCGAGGGTAACATCCCGGTTCCCATTAGTCATAAAAATACATTTTGTAGTTTGTGGAGTGTAGATTGCTCGCAGTGGAAGACATCAGTCCCCTTCCTCATTACGTACAAAGAAGCCTAAGAAAGAGAAAGGGAAACACTTCAGGGGCCACTGTTCTGACTTCATCCCGTTTCAAGAAGACCGTTGCAGAAATACAAAACGAAGAAGCGACCAACGCTGGACATCCTACAACGTTGGAAAGAGGAAAGAATAACAAAGAAAGCTTAAAAATAGATGCTTGCACAGAAGAAGACGACAGAGCGAAAACGCCCAGAAGCTCCTAGGGTCTGAGTAGGGACATCCCCAGGAACTTCCGACAAGGATACAGCTTCGAATCAAGTTACTGAACCGTTTACTTTCTGCGCATAACTGCGTAGAGAGTCCGGAGAAAGACTCGATCAAATGCATGAAATGCTGCTCATGGGTGCTTGAAGATTGCTCCAACATAACCAACCCGATACACTATAATTGTGATGATTGCTCTACTTGAAATGAATTTACTAAAAGCACAGCTTTGTGCATTCGTCTTTCATTCTATATCATATTTTTTATTCTCGTGTCAGTGGTCCATATTACACGAACGTATGTGTAACATGGACCATTGACACGGAAATAAAAAAAAATATTTCCTGCAATTATTAATTGTTACTAGAGTACTTTTCCAAGTTTGAACCATGCAGTACTATAATTGTAATGAGCAGCCAACACATTAATTTTTCTTTAAACGATAATTTAAGTTTTATGAGCGTTCTTGCTTAGGGGGTGCATATTACACGGATCTCCCCTATTTATTTTTCTCATTGTATAATTTTTGAATACTACTCAAACATCAATTCTATTGTTATTCAATTTCAAAAATATCATAATATTTTATATTTTAAGGACCGTCTAGCAGTCAATGTGCTGAAGAAGACCCTAACTGAATTCAATTCGTGCTTCCCCCAAAAGTTAGAAGCACGCTACGCCTATGGTTTTTAATGCAAAACACCCAAATGTCGATGAAGGTGTCACTGTAAGAATTTAAGTACCCGAAGTAGACAGAGCAAAAACTGATTCCCGTTCGATTTTAGCTGTGGTTCTTAGTAAAACAGAGGAGGGCTTTTATACACTTGGTACTAAAATGGGTATTTTAAAACAATTGTATACAAGACCTGAATTCAGTGTTTGCAAAGAGAGATTTATAACGAAAGAAGACGTTGCTGTTGTTCCAGCAAAGATCTTATTTTCACTTTAACGAGTGCCTAGTAGGTAATGTTCAGATTATCTAGGTAATTTTCAGATTACCTAGGTAATTTGAGAAATGAAACAATTTTTCGCACTTAAACGGAGCAATTCAGTTAATCTGCAGATTAGCTAGGTAATGTGCATATTAACAGATTTCTGCACTTTAGCGGTAACATATATAACTTTACTAATCCGGATGCCATACGCAAACTTCTGAAGGATTGTGGGACAGGGCAAAATGGCGATATAAACGTCAGCGCAGCCATGCCCGCCACCGCCTAGATACGTTCCATAGTTAAATATCCACCTTCCTTGACGAAACGAAATTTAATGCATATTACTTCAAACACTAAAAGTATGTTAATAAAGAAAACATGATTATTTCAGCATTTTCTATTTTTAGAAAAAGGGTGTCATCAGGTTTTCTTGGGCGGCGACTCCATTTGGACTACGCCCTTGGAATAGTGAAAACGTGATCAACTGCACTGCTCAGTAAATAAATGTATTAAAATAGACACTCATGAGTAAAAAATTATTAGAAAATAAAGTGAAAATTGTAAATGGAACGAGTTTGCAAAAGAAGGGAAAACAATTATGTAGTGAAAAGATATATAGAACAGAAACTGAACAAACATGTAGTGAAAAATAAAAGCATCGCCGGGGTTTCGACGTCTGACAGAGTAGTAATACATACGAGTGGAACTGACTGAGTCACTTGAAGGAGGCGTCCCGAATAGAGGTGGAATTAGTTCGTAATGGTAAAACAAAAGTAAGGAGTTGATAAATATCAGATGATTGGTATAAGCGTTGATTATACCTCCTCGAGATATAATCAACGCTATCTTCCCTCTCTTTCTATTATATACGGTTGTATGTGTGTGTGTGTTCGTGCGAGTATCGAGATTCGAGCAGCAAGTATTGTGCGCGGTCAGCTGTATAACCTCAATTCAAAACACGTGTCTAAGCATTTATTCTTAAAAGAGTAAAGTAAAAAATACCAGCATCCATTTTTATAAATAAACATGCAATTTTATTTTTTTAACTGCTGGCCAAGTATGAAACTGAGGATGCTCTTATCGCGCTACATACGTTTGCGATGTACTTAAAAGGGCGCAGTGGCCCAGTTGGCAAGAGCAGCGGGCCAGTGATCTGAACGTCCTTGGTTCGATGCTCCTCGCTGTAAATTCACCGCCGTGTTCACCAATGGTAGCCGGGCACGCAAAAATAGGTCGTGGCTTCAATGTCCTCCAAGTTCTCAAATTTACCCCTGAAGGTGCGGGGTCAAGTTCCCCGGTCTCGTCACTTGACTCGGTTCATAATTACGGGATCGGTCATTTAGCCAAGTCGGACTCCGACCCATGTGGTGCTAATTCAAAAGAGAAGCCGCCCCTTTCAGCCCAATAGCCTATTAGGACCTGGTGAATGGAACCGCCAACCAGGTGGCATTAGCAGCAACAACAACAACAACACGATATACTTAAACCACAAGAAAAGTTTTATTGAAAAATTATACAGTAGAATATGTAGTAGGAGACTCGAGATATAATCAACGCTATCAAAAAATTATCCATTCCGTGTCTCCTTTTTTTAAATTCTGCCATATTAAATAGTTGTCAAATTTATTTATTTATTTATAGCAATTATTAGTATAATAGGGGAGAAAAAAAATTTAAGTACATGGTTCAAAGAATCGAAAGACAGTTTTTCTAAGGGATCCATGATTGTTGCTGGTTTTTCGTATAATGGCAAGTTAAAAATAAAGAGAATGGGAAAAAATGTCAAGATTAACTCCAAATACTATCAGAAACATATTTTATCGCCAATTTTTTGAATGAAATACCATCGCTTTACCCACAGTGCCATCAATCTGTGAGACTCCATCAGGACAAAGCTAGCAATCACACATCAAAATCCACTGTAAATTTCCTAAAAGAAATGGAACAAAAAACTGGTATCAAGGCCATACCCTTTACTGATATCCCTACTAAATTCTCCCGATGTATCACCTATGGATTTTTGGGCTTTCGGACTTTTAAAATCTGCATTATCCAAACGTCGTCCCAAAACCCTTACAGGACTCTGGAAAGCTGTTCAGGAGGAATGTGATAAAATACCTCTTCTGACACTTCAAAAGGCATTATTATCCTGGAAATTGCGGTGTCGAAAGATAGTTCAGAATAAGGGATGTCAAATAGAACATTTAAAACACAAGAATTTTATGTAATTTAGTTTTGTGAATACAATATACATCGTCTAAAAAATGTGTGAACAGCCTCTGTATAGCCACAAAAAATTACCCATACCGAGGATATGGAGATCTTCTCTCTTGTGCCTCGTTAATGTACCACGTCAATGTCAATGTCAATAAGTATTTAATTTTGTATAAGTTAATCAGGTATTCAATGAATTTTTTTTTTAGGTTTCAGAATAAAATATGACTAAAGTTCTTGAAATTGCTGTCAAATTTTTGATAAGGTTAGCTGAGCACTATCGATTGTAAGTTGCACATCTTAATGTTGGACAAGTAATGCTTATAGAAATATATGGGACCGCGCGCAGTGTTTTCTGTCCAGCTCATTTAATTTGGTCTTTATGTATTATAATTGAAACTTGGCCGCTTGGCGAGAAATCGCCAAATATACGTGCCAGTCCCGTTCCCACCATCATTTGTTCTTGTAAATTATATTTTCATTCAATATTTCACAATTATGGCGTGAGGTATTGTTCCACTGTTTCTGATTAACTCACTTATTTTTAATACTTTTTTTGTATATCTCTATTTTATCTTTCGTAAGCAATTTTAACTTATATCTAAAATTATTTATATAGATATCTTGTTCTATATTTTCATTTATTTTATTTATCTACGCGTTTTACGGATATTGTTATTTTTTTAACATGTGGCTGCTCAAAATTTGGCAACGGGGGATTTAAAATAAAGTTTTAAAAAAAGTAGCGGCAGTAAAATGAAGCATTGCGAGCTCATACTGCGCCAATCTCTTAAAGATGGTATGTTTCAGTTGTAATACGTAAATACCTCGTTTATTTATAGACCATAGGACCATAGGACCATAGGAACATCTGGTTAACTGCATTTCCTAGGCCATCGCCTTCTAAGGCAGATATTTTATAAGATTATCAGCGAAGAGCGAAAGTTCCACCGAAGTCAGAAAAGGAATGTTCGTAAATATTATCTTCAGAAGCGCAAATTGCAACACAAAAGTGAAGATCGTCTTTGTTATCTTTATGTACTTTCAATTTCTGGCAACCCTAGACATAACACTACGAAATATGTCTCAGCTTAAGCAAAATTAAATATTCAAATCCTGACAACGATATCCGTAAAACTAAACTATTACTAATAATAGCCTGCTCATCTTAAGATAGTCACCGATGTTATTAGCTTGGAGGAAAATAATTTTTTTTTTTTCATTTTTAAAGCTCATTGATTGATGGGGTAATTTTAAAAGGCGCTTCAATCAATGCTAACATAAGGTAAGAACGTTTCAGATGATTGGTATAACACCCTAAACTTCTATGTCACGGTATTTCTTATCAGAAAAGATTCATTTTTCCGCGATATTAATTAAAAATATCGATTCCCATTAACTGCTATTTGACAGTTGATAAACATATTTAAGATATCTATTGAAACTAACTATCGATAGAAGTTCAGGAGAAATTACCGATTACCCTTCGACACACCATTTAAAACTAGTTAAAAGAAGTACATTTGTAAAGGAGATGTAAGAGAATCGATTAAAAAATTAATAACGAAGACTGTTCAGTTTCGAAATTTCTGGAAAAAAAACCTAATGAAGGTATACCCAGTTCTTTAATGTAGAATAACTTTTGCCTAGTTTTGTTTAATTAAGAGGAATAATTGATTTATTATAAGATTCTCTTTTATTCATTATTAAGGATGTCAATTTTTAACCCCATGATATCCCGAAATATCTAACCAAATATTTTTATTAGCTTCCTTGTTTATTATATATTTTCCCCTTTTTAATTCTTCTGCAGAAAGAGTTAATAGGAATTCAAAACTTAGTATAACTATCTTGAAATGCACTTACAAACTACAAATAGTTTATGCTCAAATTTTCCGCTTTACATTACTAATAAAAACCGAAGCGGAAATTTAAAATTTCTGATCATTGTTATAAAAGTATATAAATCACCTCGAAGTTTTATAGCTAATTCTTAATTGTTTATATCCGGGGTATAGATAGTTTGAAAGAAACCATGTTTGAGTACGTTTATAATCATCGGATATATTCATAGTAATATTGTTATACTTACATAATACTTTGGCAGATGTTTAAAATATCGATTCAGAGGCTTAAAAAATAACTTATGACTATCTATCTTCAGCGGATCAATTTTGTTTTTAATGGCAAATTATGCCCTTTAATCATCAGTAAATTACAATTTTTGCAAAAGAAAATGTGTTTTATTGTTTATTTATTCAAGTTTTTTTTTCAAAGAAGATCGAAAAAATATCTGATGCATCTAACTTAAAATATTTTTATCATAAATATTAGAATCGAAACTAAAAATCCAGCAGGTACTTTTTTTTCGAACAGAAAGAATCGACGTATATAAACCAGTAACGCACCCAGGATTTTATCTTCAGGGGGGGGGGGGGAGTTGAATGGATAAAAATATTTATAATTCAAATTCAATATTCATAATGCAATTTCTATTTCATTTGGGCGCAGAGGCCCTTGCCCCCCTCCCCCCTGGGTGCGCCACTGATATGAACCATGTGTATCAGAATATACGCATAGCGTTTTTCACGTAATTCTTCAAACATTTCACATGCCCTCGGTATATACTTAACCTAATGAGTCAGAAAGGAACATCTGATATATTTCTCATTTCTATTCCATAAAAATAATTATAATTCAAATCCAATATTCATAATGCAATTTCTATTTCATTTGGGCGCAGGGCCCCTTGCCCCCCTTCCCCCCCCCCCTGGGTGCGCCACTGATATGAAACATGTGTATCAGAATATACCCATAGACTTTTTCACATCATTCTTCAAACATTTCACATGCCCTCGGTATATACTTGAACTTTCACATGCCCTCGGTATATACTCAGAAAGGAACATTCTATATAATAACAGCTGAAGGTAAACAAATGTATGTTAGTGAGCAGACACGGGGACGGGCTAATTTCGCGAACCTAGCATAGAGGGATTTCGCGACCGGTACAGATATACGCAGTCGGACGAGGCGCATGCACTGACCGATGCTATCCTCAACTTTCAAAACTTTAAATTTTTGGAACGAAGTTCTTTTACGCGGCTTACACTAGAGTGAACTGGCAGGAATCGTCACGTAACGAAAATACGTTATGTCCCCTTCATAAGAGCTTTTTCTCAAGGACTCTGTGGCTGAATGGTTATCGCATCGGACATCGGACTGCAGTCCGATGCTCCGCAGTACTGCAGAGGTCCCCGGTTCAAATACCCTCACAAGCGCTAAGGACAATTTTAAAACACTTCAGTGCACACTGTATCAAATTTCATACATAAGTTATTTTCCCCCTTTATATTCAAAAGCAATATTTTTTATCCACTTGTGTACCTTGTATTAATTTTGAAACATCATAGCAAAGCTTTTAATCACTGTTAGTTACATTTTCGTAGTATAGATGGCAGCAGGAATACAACTGCGATCTCAGTAAAAGATAGCCCTTCAATTCATACCAAACCTGCCTTAGTATTTGTTATATTTTCAGTATTTTAAAATCAGTTTACATCTTTGAAAGTTTTATAAATATATTTTAGAGGTACGTAGCTTTATAATTATTAATAAAATACTTCTTTAATCTTTTATAAAAAATTCAAGTATGATTTAAATTTTATGTATCAAAAATGATGCATGGTGTGCTTACGCCATTTTTTTAAGGAAATGGCCAGAAGAAAGTTTTTAACACAGAACGAAATTGAGAAACTTATGGACAGATCGTGGAGTGATCATAGTGAAGATGGATCTGATTCAGAAAACGATGGCAGCACAGGTGATGCTAATTATAAACCAAACAAAGTTTGTGATGAAATTTTTGATAGTAGTAGTGATTCGGAAGATGAGGTATCATTACTTGATAATAGCGATGTTCTTGATCTGCCTAATAGTGGGAACATGCCAAAAACTAATAGAAATAATACAGGGAGAACAAAGCCTGCAATCAACTGGAAGAAAACTAATTTACTTCTAAATGATGATCAAATTTTATTCCGAAATGACGAGAATCTCGCTCCTGAAATTATGAATTTAAACGCACCTCCAAATTTTTTTAGTTATCTATTCACAGAAGATTTGATTGAGCATATAGTTCCAGAAACAAATTTATTCAGTGTGCAGAAAAACCCAGAAAAGTGTGTCAATGTTACGAATTTAGAAATTAAATAATACATTGGTATTTGTATAATGATGTCTATTGTACATGTACCAAACACTAGGGCATATTGGTCACCTGCCATAGGCAATGATGTAATAAAATAATGTATGTCATTAAAACGATTTGAAAAGATAAGAGAATTTCTACATTTTAATGACTACAGTAAACAACCATCACATGATGACCCTCAGCATGATCGTTTATATAAACTTCGACCAGTTGTAAATGCTTTACTTGAAAGATTTTATACCGTCCCTATGGAATCGCGTCTTTCTGTTTAAACTTACTGTTTGTTAATGTTTTAATTCACGCGGGATTTATATTGTGTCATTAATTTATTTTTGTTGGTGATTAAATAATAAAATTAATCCGATTAAAAATTATGCTAGGTAATATCTAAATCAAAATAATTTATTTATATTTTTTAATTTTTAATTTTAATAAAAATAATTAATTTATATATTAAAATTTTAATTTTAATAAAATAGAGATAGAGAGACTTGGTTGAATAAAAGAGGGCTGCGCTTTTTGGCGTGACAAAAATACACTAATATAATCAATAGAAATCTGCATATTAAATCACGTTTAAAGTGGCAAAATAAAGCAAGAAACTTCGTTCCTGACGGGGGTCCCCCGACCGCACAATTTTTTTTAGTTATTAAATTAAAACCGCCGAACGCAAAAGAGGCGGATAGCAGAAACAACTGACATTCCGGGTGGGCCAGCTCCTTTCCGTTTCGCAAATTTCCACTATTTTCATGCATGCAAAAATAAATTTTTCCGCCCACCAATCGACAAATTTTTTATTTCCATATGTTTTACAACTCTTCGTATTTAAGGATATACACATTTTTATAAAGTTAAAAATATTTTTTATTGCAAACGAAGCTTTTTCCCGCAGTTTTCCGCAGTTTCCGCAGTTTTCCGCAGTTTTCGAAGCAGTTTTCCGAATTTCATGAAATCGACAATTTTGATGGACAAATATTTCGGTTTTCTGCACCTATTAATGTCAATTTTATGATTTATCCGCATTTGTTAGATGTTCAGCTTTCAAAATATACCAAATACATTTAATAAAAAAAATGTTATCATCCTAATAAAGCGTCCTTACAAAACTCACTTTTGAAATTTCCCGCACAGAGTACAACGATCGCCATAGTATCTTAATGTAACTGAATGGAGAGTTCGTAATTTTTCGACTTATTATTTTACTCACTAATAATTCCAGCAAGTTCGTGAAATTTGTTTCTAATTAATAAGCGACTGATGAGGATTCTTCCGTAACTAATTTGAATTCCTGAGAACTGTCTTTGCATTTTTTAAGAACTTTTTTCTCCTATGAGATTTAATATTTACATTCGGCCATGTTGCCAGAAAGATAAATTATTAGTCGAGAAGGAGTCTGAGAACGAGTCATTTAATAATTGAAATCCAGAAATAATTTTACTTTTAGGAAATGAGAAGTTAACACATTTAGAATTTTTTCTAACTGAATGAACTTTTTTGTTTAAAAAGCAAAATTTGAAATCGGAAATTTGAAAGAATTATTTCAAAAACCAAAAACCAAAATTTGAAAAAGAGAACTTTAAAGAATTATTTCGTTTTTTAAAAATTCTAATATATTTTTAAAAGGTCATTAAACAATTTTTAATCTTTAAGAAATAAAACCATTTCATTTTAAGTCGAAAAAGCAACACATCGGGTTGCCACTCAGCTAGTCTGATATATTTCTCAATTCTATTCCGTTAAACAAACTGTAACAGTTGGTATTATTTTTTCATTGAAAGTACTTACGATCGCACAAATATCACCACTTTCTTCGCTGTCAGCCATACTTTTATCCAGCTTTCATAAATTATTTTAATACTAGCCAGGGCCCGACTTTGACACAATGGGGCCCTGGGCAAAGCAGACTTTGGGGGCCCCCTTCAAGGACAGATCCAGAGGGGGGCATGTCCCCCCTCCTCGGGACCAGATTTCCACATGAACATGTGGGACACTCACCCAGGCCTCCCTTAAATCGGGACCAGAAATTCAAAAAAAATTTCGACCGACAAGTCAAAAATTTGAAGAAAATAATGAATATTAATAAGAAGTGTTAATTAATTAATTTACTTTTTAATGTTAATAAATAAATTCATGAAATTTTCTTTTGAAATTCAAAATAAATCACAGTCTGGAGTTATTACAACTCCCCCCTCCCACCCCCCCCCCCAAAAAAAAAAAAAATTAAACCAGAAACGCTTATGGACGTAAGCATGCTTTCAGTATAGTGGGTGCATTGTGCTCCACACAGGAATTTTTTCTGTATCCGCCACCGCACCCCTTTACTATATTAACCAAAAAACAAATTCTCAAAACTATGTACAACTTTATACTAAATTAGGGGGCCCCATAATTTTGGGGGCCCTGGGCAAGTGCCCCACTTGCCCATGCGGAAATCTGGGCCTGATACTAGCTGAAAACCCGCGCTTCGCTACAGAGTACATTCAAATTAAATTCAACGGTCAACGTATGCAATTTATGCCAAAAAATAAATATATATATTTATAATAAATGCGATGATCAATGTATACAATTGATGTAAAATATATATCTATCTATATATATATATTTATAAAAAAATCGTAAGGGATATGCATTTTTTTGGATAATATCGAATCGTCTGCTGCATTAGAAAGAGAAAAAAATATTTTTTTTGTCTATTTAGTTGTTACGCACGTGACGATAAATTTATTGAAAGTACCAGAAAAAGAAATCACGTGATCAGCATTTAATAAATTAAATTCTAAAAATTAATCTTTAAAAATTCACCAAAAATCAGGAAATGGAGGTAAAAATTCGAAAAAAATTTCTACCCGAAGGAATTAGTATGATCTTTGTCGTGATATAAATTTTATAACCCTCAATGTATTATTTTAAATGCAAACGTAAAAAAAGTTTAAAAAACAGCTTAAAAATTTAATTCTAAAAAATCTAAGAATTTTTGAAAAATCTTTCTTAGTGCACCCCTACACTATTAGAAGAATCGCCATGCAAAATTTCAGCCCTTTAGGTCCAGCGGTTTGGTCTGTGCGTTGTATGTCAGTCAGTCAGTCAGTCAGTGAATGAATGAGTCAGTTACGGAACTGTTTTATATATTTAGATAATCTTGAGGATGTGGGGAGTGGAAAACAACTAACGATCCTCCTTTCCATACATCGCAACTCACCTGGGCGTAACCGTGGCAGACCGCGATCCTTTGCTTGTGCGCATTTTCGCCCATTACCGAATTTGATGGGAACACCTCCGAAGTCCTATCTTAATTGCTAAAATGATTCGAGTATGTAACGTTAATAAGATTTTATGGAACGTGTTATACACCCACACTTTGGTTCATTATCTCGCGTTTATAACGAAGACTGGATTGATATAAAATGAGTTAGCTGTGTCGAGAACACGTTAATCGAATCCTACTTGAAATTCGAATGTTCAACTAATGAGGAATCTCACATTATCAACAGAACTTATAAAAAAAGAAGGGAGATTCAAATGAATATTGTTTTACAACGAAATTTTTATATTTATATTTTAAAGAATGAGATAGATTTATCAATATAAATGTCCTTAATGTCCCTTTTCGAAGAATTTCTTTACTGCGCGCATCATAGACATAGACATAGTACATTAAAGAGGCACGAGAGAGCAGACATCAATATCCTCGATATGGATAATTTTTGTAGCTATATTTCCGTTCTCAGGATTAAAAGAAAAGTGTTGACTTGAAAGTTAGAATAATAATAATAATTAGTAAAAAAATAAATTAATAAAAATAAAAATAATACTAATGATAATAATAAATAAATGTAAATAAATGTAAATAAATATAAATTTGACAACTATTTAATGTGTGCAGATTTAAAAAAAGAGAGAGAAACGGTAGCAGACGATTAAACAAAAATCAGTAAGATAGTCTTCGCGCATCATAGACATAAGACATACACCTGGTACATTAACGAGGCCCCATAACTTTACTCGGGATACTTTAGTAAATTTTTAGATAATTTTTTTGCGATAAGATAAACGGTATACTGGTATCATTTTAAACTTAAATTTATAGGGGAGATCCGTGTATTATAGACCATCGTGTAATATGGACCATGGGGAAATTTATCTGTTCACCACTAGACAGCAAAACCATCCCATTGCCTTTAGTGAATATTAGTGTTGTCCAAAGCATGAGGTGACTTGTACATGTGTGCCTGTATTTGGACGATTATGAAATTGTGTTTTTGGTTTATATGATCATTGATGTAACAGGTATGTTAAAATGAAAGGACTACTTTCTGCTGTTACGTCATTTTAATATAATTTTCCCGTTAAAAGTAGCAAATGTACTTATTTTCTTAACAATCCAAACATGCATTTTATGCGACCCATTTTACGTAGCGATATGTGATCGGAAACAACGCTGCTCCGTCCATGCGTGTAATATGAACCATGCGCTGTTGTGTAATATGGACCACTGGTCCATATTACACGTTGTAGGAACGTTGGATCGATAACATATGCAGAGAAGGGAAAGAACATCGCATTTGTCTACACAATGAGGGCTGCTGGTCACTTCATCCCACCGATGCGATGGCGGTGTTTCCCCGTAAGCGATGGAAGCCGGAGATGGAACCAGGAGCTCCCCCAAGAACTCTTTTCAAATGCCAGGGAAAAGGTTGTATGACGATCGAGCTCTCTAGTGAATGGATGTAACATTTCATTAGCTTCGCTAAACCTGACAAGAACAGGAAGGTTTTGTTAATTCTCGATGGACATGTGTCCCACACTCAAAATCTCGAGGCTATAGAATTCGCCAGAGAAGAAGGGGTGATCATACTATCACTTCCTTTGCATACTACCCATCGAATACAGCCTTTGGATCTCGCTTTCTTTCGTCCATTAAGCGTCTTCTATTCCCAAGAGATGGACAAGTGGATGAAGGAACATGCTGGATGGGCCGTTTCACAATTCCCAGAGTGAGAACAGTTCGGGAAGGCTTATACACGGACTGCATCTTGTGAATCCGCTGTCGACGGTTTCCGTGCAGGTGGGATTTGACCTTTCAATCGCCATATATTTTACGATTTCGACTGCGCTCCATCCGAAGTTTCTGATAAAGCCCCACCACGAGTCACATCAGAAGACGAGACCAACGACCACTTACCAGAAAATGTAGTTCCCATCGACCCAACACTTGACGCTACAATCCAGCAGAACCCGTCTGTTTCCGAAGATCCAACTTCAGAAGATGTAGTCCAGGAGAACATCCCGGTTCCCGTTGGTCATAAAACTGCATTTTGTAGTTTGGGGAGTGTAGTTTGTTCTCAGTGGAAGACATCACTCCCCTTCCTAATTGCGTACAAAGAAGCCTAAAAAAGAGAAAGGGAAGCACTTCAGAAGCCACTGTTCTGACTTCATCTCGTTTCAAGAAGGCCGTTGCAAAAAAAAAAAAAAGAAGCGACGAAAGCTAGACATCCACCAGCGTCGGAAAGAGGAAATTATAACAAAGAAAGCTCAAAAAGAGATGCTTGTACAGAAGTAGACGACAGAGCGAAAATGCCCGGCAGCTCCAAGGGTCTGTGTAGAGACATCCCCAGGAACCTCCGACCAGAAGACAGCTGCGAATCAAGTTACCGAACTGTTTACTTTCTGCGCATTCTGCGGGGTGAGTACGGAGGAAGACTGGATCAGATGCGGGAAATGCTGCTCACGGGTGCATGAAGCTTGCGCCAACATAACCAACCCGATACACTATTATTCTGATTGCTGTACTTGGAATGAATTTACTAAAGGCACAGATTTTTTAATCCATCTTTCATTTTATATCATACTTTTTATTCTCGTGACAGTGGTCCATATTACACATACGTTCCTACAATATTACACGAACGTGTGTGTAATATGGACCACTGACGCAGAAAAAAGATTTCTTGCAATTATTAATAGTTACTAGAGTACTTTACCAAGTTTGAAACATGCAGCTATACAATTTTAATGAACAGCCAACAAATTATATCTTTTTTATAAAATAATTTAAGTGGTTTGCTTGAGGGTTAAGTATATTCTTTCATAATGTTCATTTTGGAAATAAAATAACTCCATATTGTTTAGCCAAATTGTTCGAAAAAACTCTGCAGTAACAGCATTTTGAGGTTGTTTTCAAAAAGTAAAAAAAATAATAAATATTTTTTTTATTATCCGTTCAATTGACATAGCCGTTTCAACTGACATAGCTTTTTTCTAAATAAATCACACTCCTTTTGAATAAACAATTCTCACACCGTTGAGCACACTTCCTTTCAATAAACAATTCTCACATCGTTGAGCTAACTTCTTTATTCAAACGGAAAAAAAGTTTATGGTTGTGCTTTCAGCTTCGTTATCACTTCCAAATCATCCTTCAGGGTTCCTCACACATATGGCAAAGTTTGCGGAGCACCTGAGCGTGAGCTTATGAAAATCTGAGATAACTAGATCAGAACTGTATGGGAGATGCTGTAAGACATGCGTGACCAATAAGTGGCCCTTGTCAGCTAGTAACGCGGCCCCACAAGATCCCGAACTCTAAGACCTAACTTCCCAAAGGTTAATATCCCGCGTTTTACAATCACGCCTTATTTTCTGTGGTCGATTAGATACTAAAAAACCTATATTCTACCTACGTAAAAGAAAACTATACATGAAATTGCAATTGGTCCACCAAAATATAAAATTAATCAATTTGTATGAATAATGAAACAATGGAAAAATTATTTACGCGATTTAGAAGATGCAATTTGTTAAAAACAAATACTTACATGTATGAATTTGTTGGTTAAAAACCAATTTTTCTTGCTTTTTGAGCAGCAAAATTGTCTATTATAAGTGAAAAGTCCAAAGATGATGAGAGATCATTTTCATTAGAAATAAGTGCCAAGGAGACAGGCGTACAATCCGCATTCAAAGCATACAGATTGTACCTGCTTTGTAATATTTTCAATTCTTCGAGAAGAGGGAAATAAAATCCATTATAATGATAGAGAGAACAAGTAAAAGCCATTTTTTGTTTACCTCACTCCTTCAGTCTTCAAACCCGTTTTTTCCCGACAGGTTTGGAGCGCATTTACTGACTTCTCTTACACTCCCTGGAGAAATGTCTTATCTATTGTTTGCTTCGAATAGACCAAACATTTGACCGAATGGTATTAGTATTCGTACAAAAAGTTATGTTCATGTTTTTCTCAGTTTGCAACCATTCCGTGAAAATGGAAAGATTCCAACAAAACGGTTTATAATTCTGCAAATAACTGTATGTAGTGACTGACAGATAGTAGAAACTCATATTGAAAAAAAGGATTGACAATCAAGGTTTTACTATAACTGAATTGAAGATAAATCATGTTTTTCTAACCGAGAAATTTTTCGAACCAAATGTGTAGTTTGGCAATTAAAATTCCTTCTATGATTCTTTTCAAAAAATCGAAACATATATTTTTTAATAAGTTGAATTATAGAAACCGCTAAAAATTAGAGATTTCTTAAAAAAAACCGTAACATTTAGAAAAGTTGTGCGATGAGGAATAAAAATGGCGGCCCTAAATTTTTAACGGCCCTGGGCGGTTCCCCAGTTCACCCACCCCTAAGCACAGCCCTGAATATACCCGTGCAACTTAACAACTGAAAGAAAATCTAACCATTTTTATTATAATTTAGCAAAACTCAATTTGAAGCGAAAATGTAGGGAAAAATTGTAGAAAAGTTTTGTGTAAACAGGTATTTATCTTTGTAAATATAACCTCTAGAAACTTCAGAAGTCGTAGATTGATATGCCTGATAATAGTAGATGATCTATTAATTTTTCCTCTTTAAGCTAGAAACTTCGAAGACTGAACGAGCGATCTGCATTAAATAATCACCATTTTGCAACTGAACTCACCGAAACTTAATTTCTTAGCACTTAGCACATGTATATTATTTCTAGACGGTGATTTTTTGTGATGATTCTTTTTTTCACACTTCATACTTAGCCAAACTCCACAAATGAGGTACAGTTTTAAAGAATAAGTTATCCGCTTCTGACAAATTTCACATTGAATTGAGCATTAATTGACGAATTGCACATTAATTTAGAATTACACACTGTATTGTTTGTTTAAAAATCGAAGTTAAAAATTGGCTTTCGGCCCTAGCATTCTTTCCCTGGATATATCGATACGGCACGGTCAAATATTGTGTACAAAGAGGTTTTGTAATGTAAATATCACATTTTCCACGAGTTTGTGCCATACTTTACTTTTAATATTGTCTACAAATGCGTTTTGACGTGTTTTTAGTGTGTCCAAAGTTGTTTTGTAATCGGTTTACTATTGTTATTTGACAAATAAACAATGGCTACAAATGAACCGGTTCTTCTTTCATCCTACTACAAACCACCAACCTCCCTATAAAATTAATCGTATTTTATTCGCATACGATATTTTCGCACGAGCCACCTAGTATAGATAGATTTCTCTTTTTGGGCATATGAGGCGGTGAAAGGCAAAGTGGTGCAAGTCACATTTTCAGCTTTTTTTATTTGAGAGCAAAAATGTAATCTTCATGTTTAATTGGTAGTGGAATTGCAAATAATTGCATATAATTGTTATTTGTAATAGTATAATAATTATTATGAATTATAATTTATTCAATTTATAGTGAAACTTTTTGTATTATTGCAGTAAAACGTTTTTGACTTACTGACTTAACCACTTTGCTTTTCACCGCCTCATATATTGCACACACATATAGTCCCACCTTTATATAAAACAAAAAATTGGCTGGATAGGCGTGAAAAATATTTACAGGTGGTTTTAAGTTTAGACTGGCGTCAATTATTGTATTATTAAGCGAACTTTTCGAAAGTGTTTTTCATCCTGTAAACTATTTTCAAGTCTATTAAGATTTCCTCTTTACTTTTAACCATTAAAATTTTTTGCTGCCATAACAGCTTTTTTGGAATATAAAGTGTGCTTGTAGATATAATTTCTAAAGAATATGTTTTAAAATATATTTTCCTTAAATTTTGACAGATAGGTGGCAATTAGAAGCGTTTACAAACTTAAAATGAAAAGAGACTTATTTGATTTAATTTCCTTTAAAATATTCTGGAGAGGTGAAAAAATACTTCAAGCGAAAACGTTCCGAATTTTTTTTAAATTTTTCTAACCGCAGAAAAACCTTTATATTAGAGTTTAAAACTTTAATAGAATTTTCTTTGTCTGGAAAATTCCGACCTGAGCATTTGCGTCTACATGTAATGCAATTTATGTTTTATGCTTACCATAGCATTTCAGGAACTCAAAAATCCATGAAGTTAGGAGGTTTAAATTGAAGCTTTCGAGAAGTTCTTGACATTGACATGAACAACTACGATGAACTTGGGAGCATAAAAAATTTCGATAACAGCTCTTTAAAAGACCGACGTGTTTCAGGTTTATTATAACTTTTTTTTTGTTATTGCAAGTTATTTTTGTCAATATATATATCAACGTATTGAATAAGTACTGTTGTACCTGAACATTTATTCAGAAGTACCGGTATTTTATTTTATTTTTTTATTTAGATTATTTTTATAAGCGGGTGAAAGCTAGGATAGCTTTTCCTAATATATGTTACAGTAAAAGTTACGAGAAACCGATGATGATATATTTAGTTAATATATTGCGAATATATCACATGTACAGGTGATCATGCATACTTGCCAGTTCGTAGTGGTAAATGCAATAAACCATACTTAATTAATCATACTTTACAGACATTATATAGGCTGATTTTTTTTAAACTGACAATACTCAGAGTCATCTGTAGCGCGATCTATCAAGCGAAATTCCGCCAAAATTGATCGAGGGACTAAGGACGACATGGGAAAGAGTTTCCGAGAAAAAAATAAAAGTTTCTGATAGTGGAAAATATGGCGCTGTTGTCGTCGGCGCACCCGAGAATTTCCACAAAACGCAAGTAAAACATCAAAATGCAAATTCACGACTACGTAGTCGGCAGCAGTGAAAGTATTTCGGGCTGTTAAGATAAAGGGTGAATACCGAAAAAGTTGTAATAAGCAGACAAATGAATAAAAATAATTTCACTGCAACACCGCTTTATGCAGCATATTCACTTCTCCCTCCTTCAATGTGATCATCATCCTGGTGGACGGCACATTGCCTCCTAAACACAACGGTCGAGCGTAACATGTCACCAGGAATGATCATCACAGTACGGGATATGTTTTCCTTTAGGGCCGCCAAGATCGAGACTCCACCAAGATATACCTTGGGCTTTAAATAACCCCACAGAAAGAAGTCACATCGGGTTAGGTCCGGGAAGCGAGGGGATTTATGCAAATGTAAAAAAGCGACTGATGACCCTTTCATCTGTAAAGCGATGGCGCAACAGGTTCCGCACCGATTTTTATAGCCCAAAATACTGCCGCTGCTGTCGAACATACTTCGTAGTCATGAATTTGCATTTTGATGTTTTACTTGCGTTTTATGAAAATTGCCAGCGTGCATGTAAAACATCTACGTCAACAATTCTAATAATTCTTCTATTATATATATTTGAATAGCAGAGTAAAAGCTGTGCAGTAAAAGCTATGTTTGTTAAAAAAGGTATACGTTAAAACCATTGAAGATGCCTAAAATAATGTATAGACGGCAAGCCTTTTAACAATAACATTAAAGTATTTATTCATTTAAAAAACTAGTTAAAATTAGTTAAAAACAACAATGTCAATATCTTCATTCTTCACTGGTAACATTAGTAATGCACACCGGGTTTTTACATTGAATCAATTTCCTAAACAAACAGTCTATTTCTTATAGTGTGATGGACTATCAAAAGGGATTTATGGCGACAATGGACCTTCAGATTGACAAAAATATGTCCCCAAAACGATTTTTTTTTCTTTCAGAAAATGAATCTGCAACTCATCAGCTTTAAATTAAAAAAAAGGATGTTGATTCGAACATTATTAACCGAGTTATAAGTATTTTTTTTCAAACGTAAACAATAGAAATGTTAGTCAAATTAAAACTTTAAATGCCATTTTCACAAAACAAGTTTTCATGTCGTTTCAGTAAGTTCAAAATATTCCACGCGTCGTAATTTTTCTTGAATTTTCATAAAATTTCATAGAATGATTATTTATATATGTTAGAATAAAACTTAGTAATCAATTCATTATACTATTTTAAAACAACTTCAAATTTTTACAATAAAAAAAAATTTGATAAAATTTTGCATAAAATGACCTATTTTTATCGATTTCTTTTCTAATTTTTATAAATATGACTGTAACACCAATTTTACTTCTAGTTTTTATTGTAACTATATAATGCTAGCTTAAGAGAGAAAATTAGATATCTGATACAAAAATGATTGCGCAAGGAGCATTTTTAATTAGAGTAATTAACAAACTGATTTTAATTAATATCGTAATTAATTAGATTCTGATTTTTTTTTTTTATTTAGAATTTCCATCTCTAAACAACATTCTTAGCAATTGGTTAATAAATAAATAAAAAGTTTTTCATGGTCCATTGTCGCCTTAAATGTTGAAGTAATATAAAATTCCTTACTTTTAGCAGCATTAATACAATATCTTGTTATCTTATCAAAACAGACACCGACTTCTTAATAAACGCATTGATGAACAGAGCACCTTGACTCTACCTAATAATACCGATACTCATCTCATATCTTCTATATCATCACCTCTATACATCCCTATACATTTCCTGAAAGTATCCACGGCTTATATACACGTGTCAAAAGCTGATATTCAAATAGCGGGTTGTAACTTCTACGAAATACGCCATCTACTAGAGACTTTAATGTTTAATTATATGACTTACGGCAGTCTGCCAAGCTAGGGATGCGACATCGATGTCGATGTTTTCAAAACATCGATATTTTGATAAAAACATCGATTTTTTAAACATCGATTTATTGAAGCCGATGTTTTTTTAACATCGATGTTTTGTACTCGATGTTTTACGTTGTCTCGATGTTTTCTTTTTAATGAAAAAGTACCGTAATAAAAAAAAATTACCACGTAGCATAATTTTCACACTCAGTAAATGTAAGTCTGAATTCTGAAAAGGACGAATACAAAAGGGGGAATGATTCCTTAGCAAACAGACAAATGGTAATCAACAACCAATGAACCAATCAGAGCGCTTGGAATGTTCCTGACACTCCAGAACCTTCCATGGGGTTTTATTTTACAAATGTAGTATATACACGAGTGCATCCATTTAAGTTTTTGTTTTGTTCTGGTTTTATATAAGTTGACGTTAATATTACTAGTAAGATGAATCCCAAAAGTACCGTTTGGAAATATTTTTACAAAACCACTGACAAATTGGCGAAATGCAATATTTGCCTTAAGTCCCTCAAAACTTCTGGCAACATCACGAATTTATCTGGACATTTGAAGGCAAAACATGGCGGTATTTACAACGAGAATTTTGAGTCATCAATGTAGCCCAAAGCAACCAAGTTTTTGTCATGTGTGCCTGCCCAATCAGAGAGTAAAATTAAATTACCCCCTCCCCCCACGACTAACGGAAGTAACATTAACGTTAGAGATTACTAAACCAGTTTTAAAACATCGATGTTTAAAAACATCGATGGTTTTTGGGCGATGTTTTATTAGCATCGATGTTTTAATATTGAATATCGATGTTTCAAAACATCGATGTTTTGTTATCGATGTCGCATCACTATGCCAAGCATGACGTAATCACAAGAAATTTGCGTCAGTGATTCGGCTTAGTTATGAATTGAATCGCTTTAACTTCAACAGGCTTAAAATGGAAATGCAAAATATGACGTCAAACTTTGGAAAGGCAAGTAATTAATGGACCTTTAAAGTAATTCTTAGTTCACATTGCTAACACAAATTCTCGGTTGCACCGACAACCGCAGCACCGTATCTTCCTCTATCACCGACTTTTGGAACTAATTTTTTTTCATAGAAAATCTTTCCCATGTTCTCTCTTAGTCCCTCTACAATTTTAGTGTAATTCCGGCTCATAGATCGCGCTATAATTGGACTCTGAGTAGTGTGAGTTTAATAAAAATCACCATGTACATAATCGCCAACCTAGGATGGTAAATTTCGTAACTATTGAATTCTTGTAAAATAACTTTTATTTCGAAACTAAAAATACCAGATGTGGACAGGGCAAGATGTGATTCGAAAATTATTGGCAGTTATATTACTCACAGAATATGCTGAATACTATCACTCGGGAACAAAGGAGGCTTTCACAACGCAAACTAGTTTGTGTTACGTGACGAACAATTTCACAAATAATCTATCAGCGTCAGTGGTAAAGATTCCGTTGGCGCTGATTGGTTAAATGTCTTAATGATTGGTATATGTTTGGTTGAAATTTTTTTGCGCTGGCGGATACTGTGTGAACAGGCCCTTACTGTAGAGTAGCTAACCAGTGACCCGAGTGAACATAAAAAGTGGTCCGCGAGGTCAGGAGTGATAAAAAAAATTGGTGTTAACGCTTCAAAATTATCGCGAATTTAAACAACTTTATAATACGGGGGGGTTGAAACTTCCAGACTCCTGTAGAATAAAACTCCTGAGCCCCTCTCCCTCCCGAAGTTGCTGCAATCGCTCCAGACGTCTACATCAGGGGCGGCTCCAGTCCAGCGTGTTTTTATTGGGGGGGGGCAACGTCGTCACTTAGGATTATATATATATATATATATATATATATATAGTGACGCCCCATACAAAAAGTCTAGAGGGGTGAAATCGGGGGCTTCTTGGTGGCAAAATAATTGGATATCCCTTCCTTTCGAAAGTCAAAACCCATGTAGGAGGGAGCGCGATGATACAGCGTCGGTGCATTCCCCTAGCGCAGTCATGGTCACCATCACGTGGAAAAATAAAACTTCTTGAGTTAGCATACCATCTGCTGCTACGCAAAATCCGATCGGTCGATTGTTGTTCCGGGTGTGCACAACTGAAATCAAGCACGCATTTCTCTATGGTCCTGTGTCAGGGTGAAAAAATACACCTCTTCGAGAAGCAAACATATACATATATATACCGGGTGGCCATAATTAAACTGATAGTGCTCACAGTATTCTGTAGCGCGATCTATTTGCGAGAATGACGCCACATTTTGTAGGAAGATTAAACAAGACGGGGGACGAAGGATTCCGCGAAAAAAATAAATTTGTTCCAAAAGTCACCGCTAGGGGAATATTTGGCGCTGTGTAATAGAAAATAGAGTGTTAACAAATGCAAATCAATACAAAATTACCTTTTATTTTGCATTCAAATGTGGTTCAATGTGGCTGCCGTTGTTGTGGACCGCATATTGCATTCTGTGCACAGTATGCACAACAGCAGAAAGTAACATGTCTGCAGGAATCTCCCGTACAGTCCGTGATATGTTATCCTTCAACGTAGCCAGGTCCTGGACCACTCCTTGATAGACCTTGGACTTAAGGTAACCCCATAGCCAGAAGTCGCATGGGGTAAGATCAGGCGACCGAGGTGGCCATGCAGTTGGAAAGTAGCAGCTAATGACTCTTTCTGTTGTGAATTTCTGTAGTAGCAGCTGTTGCACCCGTACAGCAACGTGTGGAGGGGCTCCATCTTGCATGAAAATGATTTTCCCCAGGCATTGTCTTTGCTGAAGTGCCGGAATGACAAAGCTGTTCAACATGTGGCGAATTTCTCTCCGGTAACAGAACAGGTTTCCGGTCCTGTCGGGGTAATGTTCTCATAGAAGAATGGACCTACGATAAATTCCGCTGTGAACCCACACCAATCAGTTACCTTTGGTGAATGTAAGGGAATTTCTGTGACTGCATGTGGTGATTTGTCATCCCAAATTCGGCAGTTCTGGGTATTCACAGTTCCATGCAGGTAAAAGTGGGCCTAGTCTCCCCATAAGATTTTCCACGGCCAAGCATCATCCACCTCCATTCTGGCAAGAAAGGTGAGAGCAATTGCTTATCATGGTCGGGGTACAGTAACTCCTGTACACGGCTGATCTTGTACGGATAGAAGTTGATAATCTTTCGTAAGATTTTCCATACCGTACTGTAAGGCATATCCATATTCCGAGCTAATCCACGAGCGCTAGAGGTGGCAGCAATATTGTCTGGTCCTCTGTCGACAATCGCCGTGGCAACTGCTTCGATTGCATCCTGTGGTACAGGTTTTCGTCCTCTGCCTGACTGAACCTTCAGAGAACCTGTTTTCTCAAACGTCGCAACCATTGCTTTTAGCCCATTAACTGACACAGGACCGTTACCTTTAAGCATTTTTTGTGCGTTCTAAAAGCACGAAGAGCGGCTGAAGCGTTGCACTGGTTGAGGTAAAAGAATTTGACCAGTAACGCACGCTCGACTAAAGAAGGAGACATTGCACATAAACTTTCAATCCGATTGATTCGAAACGTAACACATTGCCTTTTAAAACCCAAGCAGCTGGCACTGTGCCAATGGATGTAACGTGAAATTTGAATAAAGAACTTCTTCTGCTCAGCGGACGTGATATTGCAGATCACGAGACTTTATCGGTGTTTATGTAGATTTTATGCTTTTTTAAAAGTGTTGCCATATTGCACTTGAGCTAAATAAGAAAATGTGCATAATAAAAGGTAATTTTATTCCGTATTAATTTGCATTTGTTAACACTCTATTTTCTATTACACAGCGCCAAATATTCCCCTAGCGGTGACTTTTGCAACTAATTTATTTTTTTGCGGAATCCTTCGTCCCCCGTCTTGTTTAATCTTCCTACAAAATGTGGCGTCATTCTCGCAAATAGATTCTCGCTATATATATATATATATATATATATATATATATATATATATATATATATATATATATATATATATATATATATATATATGTGTGAGAGTGAGTTTGGCAACACAACTGAACTATGACTACAACTTCCACTCCTTACTACTGCGGCACGAAGGACTTTAAGCGGATGTGTTGTTCTGCAAGCTCCCGATGTTTAGCTCTTTTGATGCTTCTGTGTTTATTTTTTAATTTCATACTAAGTGTTAGTCCTGTCTTGTAAACATCGTCTAGTTTAATTAAATGTTCAAAATAATTAAGTCTAATGATTCACTTCTAAAGGAAGGAGTACTAACTCCTTCCTACATGGGTGCTCGGCCCTCGGACTCAAAAAATACCCCTAGCATGCTGAACTTAAAAAAAAAAACTTTATTTTCTTTCGATGATACGACTTGATTTCGACTTGATTTCGACTGGATTACTGTTGTCTGTCATTTTGGATTTGGATATCGAAAGCGAAAGCCAAAGTGATGTGCCACGGACTCTGATGATACTCTGATGGGATGATGAGAACCAAAACCAGAATTGTAAGTAACTTGGATCATATTAAAATTATTTGATGCATACGTTGACGCTTGTTCAAGAAAATTTTGATGATTAAGGGAATTCTCAACTTATTGATGATTTAAGAAAACTGAAAGATATTTCAACGTTCTTTTGATGCAGGAATTTAATTGATGCTAAATTCACTTTTGATGGTCTTTGACGTTGAATTTATCACTTCTGTTTTCTTGAAGAGAATTCTATTTCGATGAAATTATTTGATGATTTGATGAAAATTTCGACATTTAACTTGAAGAATCTTGTTTCCTTGAACAAACCACAACATAATATATATTTTGAAAGATCGCGAATTGAATACTTCTGAAGATTATTATATTATTATTTTGATGCATAATTTTGACGAAGCGAATGTTTATTTGATGACAACTTTGCTTATTTGATGCGCTTTGATGTTGAACTTAATTCTGCTGTTTTCTTGCGAGAATATTTTTTATTTTGCAGAATGTTTTGATGCTTTCGATTTCACAATTTTGATACTTTCGATTTCCCAATTTTGATGCTTTTAACATTAGAACTTTAACTATTATTTTGATGCTGCATTTACATCCTCTATTTTCTTCAACAGTGATTTATTTTGAAGATTAATTTGATGAATATTTTGCTGAAGTAATATCTAACTTGATACATATCTAAATTTACGTCATCTGTTTTCTTCAACCAGAGAAATTATTTTGAAGAACTTATTATTTGATATTTGATGCTTATTTTAGTTCATAATTTTGTTTTCTTGAACAAAACCTGTTTTAAAGATTACTTATTTTGATGCATATTTTGAGAATCAATATTTTATTATTGAATTGGTATTTGAAAAAATTTCGATTTGAAATATTATTTTCTACTTTTGAATTTGAGTAACTACGTATTATAATTAGTGATTTTGGTTTTGAATATTTGTATATTTGTGTACTATAATTGTTTGAACCTAGTATATAGTTATGGCTACTCTCAACGATTACCCCAATATTGCAAAATCATTAAAATTTGGTGGTACGAATCAAATAAAGGTTCTACATCGTTTAATTTTTGGTACAGACGGCGACAGACAAAATCGTACCAGATTACGTAAATTTACAGGTTTTAAACAGCCATTCGTGTTGGAAGCAACGAAACAGAAAGTACTTAAAGAGTTTTCACTTAAAGACTTGATTTCTATTTGTAATCTACTTCATTTAGAATTTTCAACTGACCCAGACAAATGTGCCAATACCATTCTTATGAGTCTTACTGATTTATCGTTATTAAAAGCAGAATTTTCTGATCTTTCGGAATGCGAAGTGAATGATGACTCACTTCCGGGTGCACGTTCATCCCAAACTAACAGCGTTATAGAGGAAAATAGATCTCCCTTTTCCCCCACCATTGACGCAAAAGAATCTTCGAATAAGCAAAATACACACATTTCCGTTGGTGAATCAGATCAAAATTCATTGCCTTCAGTTGAAACTGCGAATCTCTCTTTCCAGTTGTTTAGTCTGAAAGACGTTGTTGATTTAATAAAACCTTTCTCTTCTCGTGATAATTACAGTGTTGATAATTTTATATCTGACGTTGAAGAACTTTTTTGTTTATATCAGATAAACAATCCAATTCACCAAATTACTTTTGTTAGAAAATGTTTAACTGGTCCCGCTCAAACTTTAATTAGGTCTATTCGTGGAATTACAAATTGGGAACAATTGAAGCACCATTTATTAGACGAATTTTCGGACAAAATTAACGGTATTCAGTTACATAAATTAATGGAATCTCGACGTATGAAACCGTTTGAAACCCTACAAGAATATTTCTTAGCTATGAGAGATTTGGCACACAAAGGTTCTCTCGATGACTCCTCTCTGTTTGAGTATGTCATAAACGGAATTCCTGATTCAACAAACAATAAAGTTATTCTTTACGGTTGTAAATCCGTCCCTGAATTTAAGGAAAAGTTGAAAATTTATGAACAAATCTTTACCAGATCACAAAATTTCAGACAAAATAATCAGAAAAAAATTGATGCTTCCTACCTCAATGTGAAAGTCGATAATACACGTAGCCCAAATACACAGCCAGTATGTTTTTCCTGTGGCTTGAGAGGTCACAAAAGCAACCAATGTTTGAATAAGTCACATGGTAAACAATGCTACGGATGTAAAAGTTTTGGTCATGTTCATGCTAATTGCCCTAAAAGTTATCGAAATTCTAAACCAAAACCTGATTCTCAAAAACCTATTTCTGATAAAACTGTAAATGCACTTTCTCCTGAAACTTCATCGAAAAATCCCATGCATGTTGACATTCAACTTGCAGGAATTCAATTGACAGCACTCTGTGACACTGGGTCACAGGCAACCCTCATCAATGAGAAAACCTATCGAAGAATTGGTTCGCCACCATTGCAGCCCACCAACATTCCCTTTTCAGGAATTGGCAAAAACCAAGTTCACAGCATCGGATTCTTTCAGGATTCCATCGAAATTCAAACCATTACTTTACCTGCTAAAATACATGTTCTAGAGGATGACTTGATTCCTTTTGATGTGATTATCGGAATCGACTTTTTGCAGCAAACCCAATTTACATTTGATGAAGACGGTATTCGTTTTACTCTTGATAATAACATCTTCGTTAATATTGCTAATATTCCTGATGACGAAGCTTTCCCATTTGATCTTTCACACATTTTGAATTCTGAAATTCGTGAGGAAGTTCAAAATATCGTTACTTCCTACAAACCACATAAAGTTCAAGACACTGAAATTAAGATGACTATTTTATTACAAGATGAAATCCCTGTAGCTCAACGTTCTCGACGACTCCCTTTCGCGGAACAGAAAATTGTAGAAAGCCAAATTCAAGATTGGTTAAATGATGGAATTATTAAAGAAAGTTGCTCCGATTATGCCGCACCGATTGTTCTATGTAAGAAAAAAAGTGGAGATTATAGACTTTGTGTTGATTACCGCAAATTGAATAGAAAAATGATAAAAGATAAATTTCCCTTACCGCTCATCGAAGAAGCTTTAGACAAACTTGGAAAATCTCGGGTGTTCACTTCACTTGATCTCAAAAATGGTTTCTTTCATGTACCTATGGAACCTAACAGCACTAAATATACTTCTTTTGTGACTCATGAAGGACAATACGAATTTTTACGTGTCCCATTCGGCTTATGTAACAGTCCCAGTGTTTTCCAACGATATGTTTACACAGTTTTTAGAAATCTCATTCGCGACAATGTTCTTATTGTTTACATGGACGATCTTCTCATACCATCTAATGATGAAGTTGAAGGTCTACAAAAATTACGCCTAGTTCTCCAAACAGCTGCAGACTATGGCCTTGAATTGAACTTTAAAAAGTGTCAATTTTTACAGCGAAAGATAGAATTTCTTGGTTACATTATCGAAAATGGAGTAGTTAAACCCTCACCTACCAAGACACAAGCTGTTCAAAATTTCCCACAACCTCAAACCTCTAAACAAGTTCAAAGTTTTCTTGGATTAACAAGTTATTTCAGAAAGTTCATTCCAAATTATGCGCTGATTGCTAGACCATTAAGTGACCTCCTTCGGGATAATGTAGAATTTAATTTTGACTCTGAACAAATAGCAGCTTTTCAACAACTTAAAAACATTCTTTCACAAAACCCAGTTCTTCATGTTTTTCAACAGGGATACCCATTAGAACTCCACACTGATGCCAGCTCCTTAGGTTTTGGCGCTGTGCTCTTGCAACAATCCGATGATGGACAGTTTCATCCTATTCATTATTTTAGCCGTAAAACTACAGTTCAACAAGAAAAATATCATAGTTATGAACTGGAAGTTCTTGCCGTTATTGAAGCGCTAAAAAAATTTCGAAACTACTTGTTGGGAACAAAATTTAAAATTATCACCGATTGTGATGCTTTCCAAAAAACGATGCACAAAAAAGACCTACCAGCTAAAATTGCTCGATGGGCATTGATGTTAGAAGACTTTGATTATGAAGTTTGTCATCGACCCGGTAGACAGATGAAACATGTTGATGCTTTAAGTCGTAACCCCATTCTTGTAATTACCTCAAATGATATCACTCAAAAGGTGAAAAATGCCCAAGACCAGGATGAATTTATATCTCAAATTAAATCTATGCTTGAATCTACACCTTCTGATGAATTTTTTGTTAAAAACGGAATTCTTTATAAACTTCATCAGGATGCCGAACTTTTAGTAGTACCACAAATGATGCAGAAAGAAATAGTGCTAAACGCCCATTCACAAGGTCATTTTGCTTCACAAAAAACCGAATTAATTGTTTCTCGTGAATTTTTCATTCCTCAACATAAGAAATTAGTTCAAGAAATTATTTCGAACTGTATTCCTTGCATTTTGTCCTCGCGAAAATCTGGAAAACAAGAAGGATACCTTCACCCCATTCCAAAAGGTGATGCACCCCTTGAATGTTACCATTGCGACTTTTTAGGACCTTTACCATCGACAAAAAAATGTTATAAGTATCTTTTTACAGTAGTTGATGCCTTTTCCAAATTTGTATGGATCTATCCCGTGAAGTCCACCTCTACGAAAGATGCCTTAGACAAATTATCCTTGCAACAAACTACATTTGGCAACCCTTCAAAAATCATTACTGACAAAGGTAGCGCATTCACATCTTCAGAATTTCAAAGTTACTGCCAGGAACAGTCAATTGAACACATTTCAATAGCAACAGGTGTGCCACGTGGCAACGGTCAGGTTGAGCGTGTTCATGGCACAATTATTCCCGTTTTAACTAAGTTAGCTCTAGATGAACCTGACAAATGGTTTAAATATGTCCCAAGATTGCAACGTATCTTAAATAGTACCACCACACGCAGTACAAAATTCACACCCTTTCAACTTTTAATTGGTGTTAAAATGAAACAACAAGAGGATCTACAGATTAAAAATCTTCTTGACGAGGAACACCACCAAAGAATTCTTGATGACAAAGAAGCGTTACGTATCGAAGCTAAACGAAATATCCTCCGTTTACAGGAAGAAAACATACGACAATATAACAAACGGCGTAAACCGGCTTGTAAATACAAGATCGGTGACAAAGTGGCAATACAACGAACTCAATTTGGAACCGGATTAAAGCTCCGACCAAAGTTCTTCGGACCATATGAGATCACGAACATCAACCCCAACGATCGTTACGAAGTTCGAAAGTTAGGACATCACGATGGTCCAACCATAACATCAACTGCAGCGGACAAAATGAAACAGTGGTGCAGAAACTGAACACCAATACCACTGTGTTGAACACTGCTTGATTTTTTGAAATATTTTTCCTTTTTCTGCTCTTTTTTTTTTATCTTTTCAGAATTATTGTTGACAACCCAGCCGCGGACGTCTGGAAAGTCAGAACGGCCGTGTGAGAGTGAGTTTGGCAACACAACTGAACTATGACTACAACTTCCACTCCTTACTACTGCGGCACGAAGGACTTTAAGCGGATGTGTTGTTCTGCAAGCTCCCGATGTTTAGCTCTTTTGATGCTTCTGTGTTTATTTTTTAATTTCATACTAAGTGTTAGTCCTGTCTTGTAAACATCGTCTAGTTTAATTAAATGTTCAAAATAATTAAGTCTAATGATTCACTTCTAAAGGAAGGAGTACTAACTCCTTCCTACATATATATATATATATATATATATATATATATATATATATATATATATATATATATACAGTGGTACCTCGGTTTACGGACAACTCGGTTTACGAACGATTCGGTTTACGAACAAGATGTGCTAATGTGCTGCCATATGGTGATATTCGATGCAAGCATTCTTCATTTCCCGCACTTGCGTCGGTTCCCGAACTATCCACCTGTGAATCCTAGTTGGGTTAGCACAGCTTAAACGTTCGTTGCTCGAGTATTTCACAGATTTTTTGTAAATATTTTTGTTTAAATTAACCCTCAATATGCATTCTTTTCGTTATTTGCGTATCTTTTCTTTGACTTGTGTAAGTCAGCGCCACCTGTCGGCTGTTTTTTGAGCTATTTTTTTTCCTGTCAAAAAAAAATTCCCATGACCTAGCGATGCTAACCCTGCAAATATTCTTTTTTTTTATTTATTCAGGTTAATTTTCCGTTTTTTATGAATTTTTAAAGTTTCTACATACTTTTTGCCCACCCTGTATATACGTATACATATTAAGTGAAGAAATAAAACCTGTGATATTTACATAGTTTTATCACAAGCTTAAATATATAGGGCAGCTGTCTTTTACATACAGCAGAAAATTTTAAAGAGGGTAGAAAAATTATGTGTTATTTGTCTCTCATAAAATTTCATGACAATATCCAATTTTCAGAACATTCTATTTTCAGAACATTCTCACTTGCCCCTTTGCATTCAAAGATCGTCTTCGCAACGGAATTGCAGAAAAATATATCCTTTGAATTACTGTCAAAAGTGTGGTTTGTAATTATTATTCAGGTCATGTCCTTACAACGCCTATCGTGGAAGTCATGCATGTGTTGGAAGTAAGGAGCCCAGCAGTCGCCAAACATATTGCGCCACACATCTCGTGAACAAATGAAAATAAATTTCCTCGCGTGTTGGTGTGAGTGCCGAACTGCGTAGTTAGTTTGTATGTGCAATGGAACCGCACGTCACCGTAAGTTCTTTCTATTTATTTTTACATATTTAAAAGTATTCCATTTTTTTATATTTCGTGTAGAAGTTTTAGCTATTAAATAATCATAATGTGCACAAGTAATGAAAGAATTATTGCCACAAAAAGGGATTGTTTGATTGAATTACAGTACATCCACTTCACGGCATTCATTTAACAAGTCACTGCAAGCCTAAGGGAAGTTCAACTGTTGCCACAGTTGAAACTTCACTATTTATATATATAATATATATAATATATATATGATATATATTTATATAGTTGTTTTTTGTGTAATTGTTGTATAATGTTAATGTTAAATGCTTCATCACTCTCAACTGCTCAACATTGCCTGAACAGTAGGGGCAATTGCCCCCCCCCTCAAAAAAAAAGCCAGGCGTATTCTTTTCATAGCCTAAAATATAATCGTAGACCTAATACTAAATGAGTTTAAATTTAAAATGAGAGAAGAGGGCGTTTATTTCTTAAATAAAAAAAATAAATAATAATAATAATAAATATATATATATAATTATATATATATATACACTGCTGGCCACTGTAAATGCAACACCCTGAAGGAAACATGCAAATAACATGAAATTTACAACATGCATTAGCGGAGGTGACATATGCAAATGATTAGAATTTCAGCGCAGCGCCACATCACGCGGGCCTGTGGCGCCACTTCAAAGCGCTATTTAAGGCTTGGAGATTTCGACGATTTCAAGTTCGGCAATTGTGTTTTTCTTGTTTTTTAAAAAACGATCAATTATGCCTCATCGAAAACAGCGATCATCTTTTGATCAAGTATCCGAGTTCGATAGTGGAAGGATAGTGGCCTACCGAGATTGTGGATTATCTTTCAGGGAAATCGGTAGTCGTGTTGGACGAAACCAAACAACTGTAATGCGGATATGTGATCGTTGGATGCAGGAGGGTACGACGGACCGGCGTGTTCGATCGCATCCACCTCAGCGCACCACTTCACGTGATGACAGGCAAATTGTGCGCATGGCAGTGACGGATCGCTCAGTCACATCACGAACCATAGCACATCACATGCAGTCTGTAACGCATCATCCAGTGTCTGCGCGTACCATTCGACGCCGTTTACAGCAGAGTGGTCTGTCCGCAAGACGTCCATTGCTTTGTCTACCCTTGACGCAGAACCACAGACGTCTCCGCCGCCAATGGTGCGATGACAGAAGGATGTGGACGGCAGAATGGAATGAAATTGTCTTTACTGACGAGTCACGCTTCTGTCTGCAACAGCACGTCTGCAACATTCGAGTCTGGAGACACCGTGAAGAGAGGATGCTGAACAGCTGCGTTATGCACCGCCACACTGGTCCTGCACCGGGTATTATGGTATGGGGCGGTATTGGATATCACTCTCGCACACCTCTACTACACATTGCCGGTACATTAAACAGCCAGCGCTACATCTCCGAGGTGTTGGAGCCAGTTGTCCTTCCTTACCTTCAGGGCTTGCCCACAGCCATATTTCAACAGGATAATGCGCGACCACACGTGGCACGCATTGTCCAACGGTTCTTCGTCAATCGCCAGATTGAATTGCTTCCCTGGCCGCCTCGCTCTCCGGATCTTTCGCAGATAGAAAACATATGGTCCATGGTTGCTCTACGATTGACCCAGATTCCATCCCCAGCTGCCACAGCAGATCAACTTTGGCAACGTGTGGAAGCTGCTTGGTCTGCTGTACCCCAAGAACTCATCCAAAGTCTCTTTGAATCAATGCCGAGGCGTGTGGCAGCGGTGATCTCCAACAATGGCGGCTACTCTGGCTACTGATTTTGGCAGGAACCACACTTCACAGAAGTCTATAAATTTAATCATTTGATACTTGGTCAACATGTTATCTACAAAATAAATTTTGTTGTGATATCTCTTGTCTTTCTTGGTGTTGCAATTTGGGTGGCCAGCAGTGTATATGCAAATATCATTGGGACCACGACTACAAGATGGCAGGACCTGACGATGAAGCGGACTTTCATCTTGAACCGTAACTGTTTTAAAAAAAGTGCGCAAAAAAGACGTAAGAAGATGATGTGCGAGCAAGCGGTGAAGTCGCAACGACGCGTCTCTCCTGGAAAGCCGTTATAACGAGGCAGTAACGCTGATATTATTCGTTAGTAAGATACCTTCGATGTACAGTAACCACCGCTTATAGTGATCAGTGGTTATAAGAATCAACCGTTTATAAGAATCAATATCGCAAAAACAAAAACAAATGTATTATTTCCATGTTAAAATTTCCGCTTTAAAGAATCAATCCACCGGTTATAAGAATCAGTTTGCAATCTTCGCCTTCCTTTCATTTTTCCAAAAAATGCCACTTGAACTCTCAAAAGGTACGAAATTCTTTCTTAAGTTTTTGAAAAGAAATATTGATAAAACTTTGGGGTGGAAAACAGTCGTAAAATACATTCCTTTAGACATAACATAAGAGTTTCTCCTTATACGTTTTTGCTAAACACTGTCTTATTAGCTTTACCCAGGGGCATCAAACCCGCCCGGGTCCGATTTCGCTTTTCTCCAGACAGGCACTCCTTTTTTCCCACCACTTACTTCCTGGTTGCGGATTTCTGGACCCTGAAACACATAAATCTTCCGCGAAGTGTCCACCATCACTTACGCAAACGGGACAGTGGATTCAGCACTTCAAACCGTGAAACGTAAACGGATCCATTTTGCTGAATCAAACGTTTCACGGTTTGATTCAGAATCAAACCGTGAAACGTAAGCTATAAGGTGAATCTTCGTTTGAGACTGTAATAAGCATACGTCGCTAGTATTCACTTTAGTTTTCTAACAAAATTGCCAGTTAGTGTTAGAACTTTTTGATAGTCGAATTCAAATATGATAAAAACAAGGAAAACTCTTAGTTTTTCTGAAAAACAGAACTTGTTAATTAGATATGATGCTCTTCCAATGTGTAGTCAAAGAGAAGCTGCCTCTTGTTGATTTTATAATCATGTGTTGTTACTTATAGGTCTAGAAATTGAGTTATAGTATTTGTTTAGAAATTGAGTATTTTTAAAATTATAAAAAATAATTTTAATAAATGATAAATAACGTAAATTAAAGAGTATTTAATGGTAAATTATGTATATATGTGCCTGTGTGTTTATATATATGTACAAGTATATATTTGTGTATGTGTGCCTGTCCAAAGGGAGGTTTCGGTTATAAGAATCAACCGCTTATAAGAATCAAAAACAGTAATAACAAACGTGATTCTTATAAGCGGAAATCACTGTAATATGTTCAATGACCGAAATGTTTCATCTGTGTTATCTTGTATTTCTAATTGTCTTCAATTAAATGTTTGAGTTTTGTTAGCTTATGGTTTAGTCCACTAACTTAATACACCCAACTCCGCTTTATATATATAACCTTAAGAGCTGACGTTGCCCCCGCCGCCCCCCCCAATAAAAAATCTCCGGACTGGAGCCCCCCCTGAGCTCCTCTCCCTCCCGAAGTTGCTGCAATCGTTCGAGACGTCTACCCGTGCAATGACGATCCTTTCAAAATATTGAAAGAGGAAATATTATCTCGTTGCGGAGAAACAAAAACAAAAGAACTTACTGGCTGGGGAGCAACTCGGAGACTGAAAACCTGCCGAAGTACTACGAAAGTATGCAACGAAGAGCAGAATCCCACAATATTTCGAATTCTTTACAACTGGAACTGCTTTTAAGGCAGCTACCGTCCAACGTTCAATCAATTTTGGCTCTATTCCAACTTTAACTCCACAGAAAGCGGCGGAAGTATCAGATCGGATAACTGAAGTATTCTCATCCGAAGTAAGTCAGATTTCCACCAAGAACTCTATATTCGATTATAATGACTCCGAATTATTGACCGAAATTAAAGCACTTCGTATAGAAGCTGCTGCTTGGCGAAAATTGAGAAGCTCATCTCGAAAACGAAACTCGTTTCATTTTCGAAATCGGAAGAAGTGTTTCGTCTTCTCCAAGTAGAGATTCAAGAATTTGTTTTTATCACAAAATATTTAAATCCAACGCCAGAAATGTATTCAGCCCTGTAACTATCAGAAATATGCCAACGGGCAAGACCAACGGCGACTTATGCCTTGCCGCCAACAAATTGTCGCCTCTTTATCCGTGATAGAAAAACAAACGTTTCTTTTCTCGTCGATACAGAAAGTGACTGCTCAATTATTCCTGCTACTAAAAATGAAATGAAGCTTACACCGATTCAGACCTTTACAGCCGCTAATAATTCTTCAATTAAGGTTTCTTGGAAGAAATTGTTAACCCTGGGTTTCGGTTATTGACGAAAGATCGTATTTCTCTTTTACATTTGTGATGTGTTCGCATGCAATAGTTGGCGCTGATTTTCTTTACTATTTTAATTTGAAACCTGACGTTAGAAATTGTCATTTAAATGACATAAATACTAAGTTAAATTGTCATGGTATTTTTTGAACATTTCTGAAATTGGTTCTATTAAAACTGTTTATGGTGATACTTTTTATATTAAATTGTTAAATGAATTTTCTCAAATAACGAGGCCTATTTGCTCGGACCAAATTATTAAACATAATGCTGTCCATCATGTCGGAACTTTTGGCTCACCAGTTTTCGCTAAACCATGTCGTCTGGCACCGGATAGGTTATATTTTTAACCATCAACTTTTTCATCTTAATTTGCAAAAACTGAATTTCAACATATGATAGATTTAGGGCATATGCGCCCATCTAATAGTAATTTTTCTTCTCTTTTATATTTAGTGCCTAAGAAAGGCAGTTTGGCCTTGCGCCTACTATGTGATTATCGCGCTTTAAATTCTCAAACAATTAAGGACAAATATCCTATGACTAACATCATGGATTTTACGAGTTAAGGTCGATTTATACAGGCACGAGAAGGGAACGTAACGGAAACGATCCGAGCGCGCGACGAGTCGTCGTAATCATTTACTCCCTGTTTTTCAATGGAACTGTTTATATTGAGCCGTGACACGTCCGATTCTCGGCCTACTCCCGGCCGAGAATCGGAGCCAACGATTCGAAGCAGGAAGTCGTTCACTGCTCGGCCGTCTCTCGTTCATGGCAGAAAGTAAAAAGTGGCTATTCAAGATATAATTTACATACTGTTATTTATGTTTGATATTTAATATGGATGATGAAAACTCATTGAGCTGGTGAGAGGTTTTGTACGATTTGGCCCATCAAAATGCATGAATCCAAAGTTCAAAATGACAATTCGGAAGGCAATAGGAGAAAATTATACTTGAAATTAAAATTGGTCCACTAAAATATAAAATTTATCAATTTGTATGAATAATGAAACAATGGAAAAATTATTTACGCGATTTAGAAAGTGTAAATTGTTAAAAACAAATACTTACATGTATGGATTTGTTGGTTATAAAGCAATTTTTCTTGCTTACTGAGCAGCAAAATTGTATATTAAAAGTGAAAAGTCCAAAGATGATGAGAGATCATTTTCATTAGAAATAAGTGCCAAAATGGACATTCGTACAATCCGTATTCAAAGCATTCTGATTGTACCTGCTTTGTAATAATTTCAATTCTTGTGGGAAGAGTGGGAAATGAAATCCATTATAATGATAGAGAGAACAAGTAGAAGCCAATTTTTTGTTTACCTCACTCCTCTCAGCCTTCAAACCCCTTTCTTGCCAACAGGTTTGGAGCCAGGGCCGCCCAGATGGGGGGGGGCAACTGGGGCACTTTGCCCCAGGCCCCCAACTGCCGGAGGGGCCCCAAAAAATTTTTAAAAAATTATTTATTAGATTTCCTCCAAAAGAAAATTCTGAAACTTGTACCGTACTTCAAAATTCAAAATAATCTCCTGAAAAAAGGCCCCCCCCCCCCAAAAAAAAATAAATAAATAAAATTATTCGATTAATCAGATTTCTTGGGGCACACAACAGAAGTTTGCCCCAGGCCCCGTAAAGTCTCTGGGCGAGCCTGTTTGGAGTGCATTTACTTATTTGTCTTACACTCCCTGGAAAAATGTCTTGTCTATTGTTTGCTTTGAATAGAGAAAACATTTGACCAAATGGTATTAGTATTCGTTCTCAAGGATATGTTCACGTTTTTCTCAGTTTGCAACTATTCCGCGAAAACGAACAAAGTCCGACAAAACGGTTTAAAATTCTTCAAATGACTGTATGTAGTGACTGACAGATAGTAGAAACTGATATTGAAAAAAAAAGGATTGATAATCAAGGGTTTACTATAACTGAATTGAAGATAAATCATGTTTTTTTTAACCAAGAAATTTTTTCGAACCAAAAGGGTAGTTTGTCAATTAAGATTCTTTCTGCGATTCTTTAGAAAAAATCGAAACATATATATTTTTATAAGTTGAATTATAGAAACCGCGAAAAATGATGGATTTCTTTAAAAACCCGTAACATTTAGAAAAGTGTTGCTATGAGAAATAAAAATGGTGGCCCTGGGTGGTTACCCAGTTTGTCCACGCCTAAGCACGGCCCTGGCTCTCCTCTTCCTCCCCTTCTAACAAAAGTGTGATAATGGCTAAATCTTTAACTGAAAAATGAAACCGCGCCATGACGTTACAAATCTTTCACAACTAATGAAACACGTTCCCGCCACTTTCTACTCCCGTCTCTTGTATAAACACATGTATCCGGCGCTCGGGCTCGGCTCGTTCCCGTTACGTTCCCTTTACGTGCCTGTATAAATCAACCCTTAATTGCATGGAACCAAAACATTTTCTCATGTCGATTTAAGGGGACAGTGGACCTTCAAACCTAGCTTTTTTTGTTTTGAAAGGATTTGCTTGACATTTTAATATGTGATTAGTACAACAGATAAAAGTGGTTAAAATTTAAAGATGAAATATTAATAATATATGAATTATGAATTATTAATTATATCAAAAATTGGCCTCGTTAAAAATGTTCCATGCGCATTTCTTTTGCATATAATATGGCAATTTTTATTTACAGGATACCTTATAGAACTAACAATGAAACTTATTGCTTATTTTAAGTATTCATTAAAAATATAAAGAGGAAAAATAATAATAGTGAAAATACCCTTTTTATTACGCAAAATACCTATAAATCATCTTTTCTAGTACAAAATTCAGAAATTCTGAGCTACGAAGCATAATTATTTTCAATAAGATTTATTCGATATACAGTTAAGTATATAAAACTTCAATTTCAAAGCAATGTGATCATTAGAAATGCGCCTGGAGCAGTTTTAATATTCGTATGACGTGAAAATTTTTATTTTGAGAAAAACACATTTAAAGTGATTGATATCAGTAACCACATAATATCTAATATAAATACAACTGCCTATAACTAGGAAAGTAATCACAGAAATTCAAAATTCTTTTTGCAACACATTCTTACTCGTCCGTAGTTTCATAATTCAATAAAATTTTTAAAAAATCAAATTTTTGTGCAAATTTCACAATTTTGAAAGTCCACTGTCCCCTTAACTAAAGCATATCATCAGATATCTATCGCACCTAAAAATATACATAAAACCGCGATTATAACTCCTTTTGGCTTATTCGAAACCACGCGCATGCAATTTGGAAATTTTTCAGCAATGCTTCTAGTACATTTAAGAGTTTGATTGATGATTGAAGTCGTCAGGCTTCTGGATCGATTAACTATTAATCCTTCTAAATGTGTGGTCAAGATAATTTAATTTTTTTAGGATTCAACATTTCTGAAAAAGGCTTAAACACATTTTTAGAAGAGAAACGAAATAAAAAGAAATCAAATAGATCATCTAAAACAGGGGTTCTCAACCTTTCAGTCTCTGCGCCCCCCTTTGAACAGTGATGTGAGGTCACGCCTCCCTCTCCCCCACCACCACCACTACCACCACCACCATATGTGGTCAATGCATGTAGTACAATCGGAATTTGAAACTGAAGCCGGTTATTAAATGAAAATATAGAATAGATAATTTCATACAAAAATTTTAATATTACTACACATATCTTAATTTGGACCATATCGTTATTAGAACATATGAAATCAAAGAATTAAATACAGATCAAATATATTTGAGGTAATCAAGGATCTAGATGAGGTTGGCATGTAATAAAAGTCACTTTCACAACATTAATGAGAGGGCTCACAATGTTTGTCCTTGACAAGTTTTTGAATATTAGGTTGTAACTGTTACAAAGGTCACTTTCAACGTCCAGACGTGCGACAATTATAGTGTTTTTACAATTACGACAATTATCGTGTACGACAATTATCGTATTCGTGTTCGTATGTCGAAAATATGTTATGATTACATTGTGACCGCAAAATTGAGTACAGTAAATTACAGTTAGTTTTACTTTTTATTTTACTTTTTTAATCACGCCTCCCTTGATATTCTTCTAGACAAGTTTTGAATATTAGGTTGTAACTGTTACAAAGGTCACTTTCAACGTCCAGACGTGCGACAATTATAGTGTTTTTACAATTACGACAATTATCGTGTACGACAATTATCGTATTCGTGTTCGTATGTCGAAAATATGTTATGATTACATTGTGACCGCAAAATTGAGTACAGTAAATTACAGTTAGTTTTACTTTTGATTTTACTTTTTTAATCACGCCTCCCTTGATATTCTTCTGCGGTCCACCCAGTGGCGTAGGCGTGGTGAGCTAAAAAAAAACAAAGTCTCAATATTTATTATAACTTAATAATAAATACGGAATATGCACTTACCTACATAACTACAATAAAAAAACGTACTCTTTTAAAACCGCATTTTGCGAGCGTGTCTTAGTAAAGGCGGTCACCCCCAACATGTCTTGTTGGTCCACCGGTCGATCGCGATTGACTTAATTCCCACGCCTGCTATAGACTGATACAGCAGATGCATGAAGCTACAGAAGGAGGGGAAGCTAGTGTTGTGTCGGAAAATGTGTCTCCGATTTGGTCGCCACCACTAGATGGCGCGCGCGCCTGATCTGTTGCCGCTATAACGCGGAAACTATACGCTTTAATATGGATTTTTCGTATTTTTCAAAAGAAATGTTTTTTTTTAAAGTGCATTTTTAATATGAATTTATTTATTCAACTTAACAATTGTTTATCTTCATTCAAACTGTTTATTTGAACTGCCTTTTTTGCTAAACTTCATAAAAATTCTTAAGGGGGAGATCACCTTTGCATGAACAAAAATACACTGATATTACTACCAAGCTTAATATGCCGTTAAACAGTTAATTTGTAATTAATTTGAACCAATTTTTAAAGGTGAATTGTACAAAGTTTTATCTATTAGAAAAAAAAACAGAATTGTTGGGAGATTATTATAAATTATTTTAAGAAAAAAATGTTTTTTGAATAGTGAATCTTAGATCAATGCAGAGTATTTTTTTAAACTAAAAGAGATTTATATTTAATTATTTGTATATATTTTATCCATAGGTTATAATTTAATCTGCACCTAAAATAGTTACCATATTTCCCATAAAAATATTTTTTTCAGGCAAATGTATTGTAATGTACAAAAAAATATAAATTTTTAAAACAAATTTCTGCAAAAAAATACCTTAATTTAGGTAGAAATTGTAGACACATGCAAGATATACATGTATACAAAAAATTTTAGCAATTTGTGATGATTAGTTTTGAAGAAATAGTGCGCACAAGTTTCAAAATAAGTTTTTAGAAAAAGCAATTTAAAGTTTAAATTTTCTATAAATTACTTTACTATTAGCTTTATACATTTGGCCATAAATTTGGTTCTAATTGTAGTATCGACTTAAATTTTTTTCATAAGATTCCTTATATTCCACTCTTCAAAATTAAATCATAATAAAAAATTGAGTTTTTTGAAGGTTTAAGGTGATCTCCCTCCTTAAAAGGGGAGTGGTCACATTTACGTACCTTTAATAGTATCATTTTTTAGACCTATTCTGGATTGTATGTACTACTCATGATTTTTTCTTGATTTACAAGAAATTTTTTGAGTGACTGCCTATAATGCTGTTTATTATATATGCAATATTTCAAGGTAATTAATAAAAAAATAAAATGATTTTTTATGCATAAAAAGTGAATATTTTTTTAAATCGAGCATTTTGCAGTCAACTACTGTGCGCATTCTATCAAAATAAATTATTAAGTTACATTAATAATTGCTTACTATATGTGATTACAACACTTTAGACAACAAAATCCACCAAAATTTTTTAACCTTAATATATTTTAATTTTTTAAAGAATTTTTTATAAGCTTTTACTCAGTCATTTTTAAAATTTCTAATTAAAAATAGCACATACTAAAATGTTTTAATATATTTTAGAATAATGTTTCTTTATATTGTTGCCTGAAGAATGTTATCACATATAGTTAAAAATTATTAATGTACCTTAATAATTTATTTTGACAATGCGCACAGTAGTTGACTGCAAAATGCTTGATTTTTAAAAAAATATTCACTTTTTATAACAAAAAAATTCATTTTTATTAATTAGAAAAATTGCATCTATAATAAACAATATTATAGGCAGTTACTCAAAAAATTTCATGTAAATCAAGCAAAAATCATGAGTAGTACATACAATCGAACATAGGTTTAAAAATGATACTTTAGGTACGTAAAAGTGACCACTCCCCTTAAGGGAAATGAGTAAATAATGATGCATTATTTTCTAGATGGAGCTAGTTACACAAAGTATGGGTTTTATTGTACTCACAGTAAAAAGATCGGAAAATATTAATTTTTTTTTTTACATATACACAACAGATTTTGCATAAGCATTTATAGTGACAACATTTTTTATCATACAACGAAAACTTATTTACTTATCAAAACTAACTTAACAGTAATTAAATTCTATATTCAGGTTTCAGCATATTCACCATTTTTATGAAGTTTTCATAGTGGAAATATTTTATTTCTGTGAACAATTTAAAAAATAATGATGGCTTTAGCACAGACGTGTATTTAATTTGCCATAACCACAAAATATATTGAATATAAGAAAAGTATTTCATAATTATAAAGAATTGAAACCAACAACATACACTATTAATACATTATTATAAAATAAAAAATTAATGCTTGATATACAATTTACTATAGATAAATTAGAACAAAAAATTATACATGACAGGTTTTACAGATATTTATAACATTATATATTGATATTCAATTCAAAAGTAATATAAAATAAAAGCTTAAATTTAATAATAAATGTGATTTATAATTTTGACTGTTTTCTTAATTTTTTAGCTTTAGCACAGAGTTGAGAATTTTTATTTTCTTGTTTGCATATAAAATGCATGCGCGGAATTAGAAAAAAGTTGACAACATTTTGAATTAAATTAATGTTATGTTGCTCATTGCAAACTATTTCTGGCATAAGAGGACCAGTATAAATTTCTTTTATCACTTAAAAAATAAATTTATTATTTATTTATTAATTAATTTTTTATTATTTATTTATTATTATTTATTTTTAATTAATTTACTTTGATCAGTATTGCTGTTTATAATGGTAAGTTTTGAATGCATTGGTCACATTAAGAAAATCTACTGATCCTCCTAACAACATAACCAGCAACATAATTTATAATGAAATCTGGCCACTGGAACAACCAGGTGAAAAACATGTTGGCATATCTGTGCACAGAATAAATTTAAAAATTTGTAAAACAATTTTCTAAAACACGTGTCCATATAACTCAATGAAAACTGCGAACCAGAGGAACATGTCGCGCCATCTGCCGGTGAGCGAACATAATCGGTCCATTTTTCGAGGAATTCCCCATTGAATCTTACCCTCCATGAAGCTACAGAAGGAGCGTAAGCTTCAATGGGGAATTTTTCGAAAAATGAACCGATTGTTGTCGCTCACCGGTAGAGGGCGAGACATGCAAGCGAAGTGACAATTTACATTGAGTTATACGGCGTGGTGTTGAAAGTTGTTTTATAACTTTTAAAATTTATTCTGTGTGCAGAAATATGACAAACACGTGTTTCGCTCGGGGTTGTTCTACTGGCTATAGATCAGCCTTAAAAAGAAATAAAGAAACTGGACAAAGAAATCCTAGTATATTTGCTGCTCCTAAGGTAAGAACATTATTATTGTTTTGTGTTAATCATGAAGCTACAGAGCCATCATTTTTTTTTTATAAATTGTTCACAGAAATAAAATATTTCTAGTTAACTTTTCTTAATATTGAATTTTATCACTATTAAGTTAGTTGATAAGTAAATAAGTTTTCATTGTGTGATAAAGAATGTTGTTACTATAAATGCTTATGCAAAATCTGTTGAGTATAATTTTAAGAAAAATTAATATTTTCCTATCTTTTTACTGTGAGTACAATGAAACCCATACTTTGTGAAAATGCGAAAATATAGCTGATTTGTCCTTATCAATGTTATTTGGGGTTTTTTCTTTTTTAATTTACTGAAAATATTTGTAATTGATAATTTACCAACTTGAAGGTAATTCCTGACAATGCTGGAACCATAATATTGAATTTACTCACTATTAAGTTAGTTAAAGTACGTAAAAGTATCATTTTTAGACCTATGCTGGATTGTATGTACTACTCATGATTTTTGCTTGATTTACAAGAAATTTTTTGAGTAACTGCCTATAATACTGTTTATTATATATGCAATATTTCAAGGTAGTTAATAAAAAATTAAAATGATTTTTTATGCATAAATGTGAAATTTTTTTTAAATCGAGCATTTTGCAGTCAACTACTGTGCGCATTCTATCAAAATAAATTATTAAGTTACATTAATAATTGCTTACTATATGTGATTACAACACTTTAGACAACAAAATCTACCAAAATTTTTTAACCTTAATATATTTTAATTTTTTAAAGAATTTTTTATAAGCTTTTACTCAGTCATTTTTGAAATTTCTAATTAAAAATAGTACGTACTTAAATGTTTTAATATATTTTAGAATAATGTTGCTGGATATTGTTGCCTCAAGTATTGTAATCACATATAGTAAAAAACTATTAATGTACCTTCATAATTTATTTTGACAGAATGCGCACAGTAGTTGACTGCAAAATGCTCGATTTAAAAAAAATATTCACTTTTTATGCATAAAAAGTCATTTTTATTAATTACCTTGAAAAATTGCATCTATAATAAACAATATTATAGGCAGTTACTCAAAAAATTTCATATAAATCAAGCTTAAATCATGAGTAGTACATACAATCGAACATAGGTCTAAAAATGATACTTTTAAAGGTACGTAAAAGTGACCACACCCCTTAAGTAAATAAGTTTTCATTGTATGATAAGCAATGATGTTACTATAAATGCTTATGCAAAATCTGCGTACAAAATCTGCTTATGCAATAAAATGCGTACTTTGTGAAAATTCAAAAATATAGCTGATTTGTCCTTGTCAAAGTTATTTGTTTTTATCTTTTTAATTCGCTGAAAAAATTTGTATTCAGTAATTTACCAACTTGACGATTATACCTCCGGTTTTAAAAAGTGTAATCTGAGATGCTTTGACTGATTTTTTTTTCCATAGGAAGATATTTTAAAGTATTGTCTGATTAAATACAGAACTGACTTCCTATTTTATTAGTCCTGATAAGAATTTATTTGTGATTGATAGAAAATGTTGCTTTTCTACTGTGTGTGTGTGTGTGTGTGTGTTTTGGTTAATCAGTATTATTTCTCACATTTTTTTTCCATAAGAGATTATGAACAATGACAAAAAAATTTCTTCACAATTCTTTTCTGTAATTTCATTTCCTTAATTATTAAATTATTACAAAATTCTGAACTCATTTATTCTGAAACCAATACATAATTATTCTGAAAAAGTATATTTACTCATTTCCTTTAAGAATTTTAATGAATTATAGCAAAAAAAGCACTTGAAATAAAGATTTTGAATGAAAATAAGCAATTGTTAAATTGAATAAATAAATTCATATTAAATACGCACTAAAATAAAACAACTTGTTTTCGGTAGGAAAAATACGAAAAATCCATATTAAAGCGTATGGTTGTCCGTGTCTAAGACGCCCGCTAGTGCACGAGAGCGCCCTCTAGTGGCGGCGACAAAATGGGATACACATTTTTAACACTGAGCTGCTCCTCCTTCTGTAGCTTCATGAGCAGATGTTTCAATTGGCAGTTCATTAACGCAGCGCCACCTGTTGCACAACAAAGGAAACTGTCAGATTTCTGGATGGGTTAGAAGAGAAATCATGAAGCTATAGAAGGAGGGGAAGCTCAGTGTTAAAATGTGTCTCCGATTTGGTCGCCATCACTAGATGGCGCGCGCCTGTACTGTTGCCGCTATAACACGGAAACCATGCGCTTTATGGATTTTTCGTATTTTTCAAAAGAAATAAGGTTTTTTTTTAAGTGCATTTTTAATATGAATTTATTTATTCAACTTAACAATTGTTTATCTTCATTCAAAATGTTTATTTGAACTGCCTTTTTTGCTAAACTTCATTAAAATTCTTAAGGGGGAGATCACCTTTGCATGCACAAAAATACACTGATTTTACAACCAAGCTTAATGTGTTGTTAAACAGTTAATTTGCAAATAATTTAAACCAATTTTTAAAAGTGAATTGTACAAAGTTTTATCTATTAGAAAAAAAATAGTATTGTTGGGAGATTATTAGAAATTATTTTAAGAAAAAAATGTTTTATGTATAGTAAATCTTAGATCAATGCAATGTGCAGATTTTTTTAAAAACTATAAGAGATATATATTAAATTATTTGTATATATATTATCCATAGGTTATAATTTCATCTACACCTAAAAGAGTTACCATATTTCACATAAAAATATTTTTTCAGTCAAATGTGTTGTAATGTACAAAAAAATATAAATTTAAAAAAAAAAAAATTCTGGGAAAAAATGCCTACATTTAGGTAGAAATTGTAGAAACATGCAAGATATACATGTATACAAAATTTTTTAGTAATTTGTGATGATTAGTTTTGAAGAAATAGTGCACACAACTTTCAAAATAACAGTCTTTAGAAAAAGCAATTTAAAGTTTAAATTTTCTATAAATTACTTTACTATTAGCTTTATACATTTGGCCATAAAATCGGTTCTAATTGTTGTATCGAGTTAAAGTTTTTTCATAAGATTCCTTATATTCCATTCTTCAAAATTAAATCATAATAAAAAATTGAGTTTTTTGAAGATTTAAGGTGATCTCTCTCCTTAAAAGGGGAGTGGTCACTTTTACGTACCTTTAAAAGTATGATTTTTAGACCTATGCTGGATTGTATGTACTACTCATGATTTTTGCTTGATTTACAAGAAATTTTTTGAATAACTGCCTATAATACTGTTTATTATATATGCAATAGTTCAAGGTAATTAATAAAAAAATAAAATGATTTTTTATGCATAAAAAGTGAATATTTTTTTAAATCGAGCATTTTGCAGTCAACTACTGTGCGCATTCTATCAAAATAAATTATTAAGTTACATTAATAATTGCTTACTATATGTGATTACAACACTTTAGCCAAAAAAATCCACCAAAATTTTTTAACCTTAATATATTTTAATTTTTTAAAGAATTTTTTTATATGCTTTTACTCAGTCATTTTTGAAATTTCTAATTAAAAATAGCGCGTACTAAAATGTTTTAATATATTTTAGAATAATGTTGCTGGATATTGTTGCCTGAAGTATTGTAATCACATATAGTAAAAAATTATTAATGTACCTCAATAAATTATTTTGACAGAATGCGCACAGTAGTTGACTGCAAAATGCTCGATTTTAATAAAAATATTCACTTTTCATGCATAAAAAGTCATTTTTATTAATTTCCTTGGAAAATTGCATCTATAATAAACAATATTATAGGCAGTTACTCAAAAAATTTCATGTAAATCAAGGAAAAATCATGAGTAGTATATACAATCGAACATAGGTCTAAAAATGGTACCTTTAAAGGTACGTAAAAGTGACCATTCCCCTTAAGGGAAATGAGTAAATAATGATCCATTATTTTCTAGATGGAGCTAGTTACACAAAGTATGGGTTTTATTGTACTCACAGTAAAAAGATCGGAAAATTTTTATTTTTTTTTAATTAAACACAACAGATTTTGCATAAGCATTTATAGTGACAACATTTTTATCATACAATGAAAACTTATTTACTTATCAAAACTAACTTAACAGTAATTAAATTCTATATTAAGGTTTCAGCATATTCACCAGTTTTATGAAGTTTTCATTGTGGAAATATTTTATTTCTGTGAACAATTTAAAAATTAATGAGGGCTTTAGCTCAGACGTGTATCTTAATTTGTCATAACCACAAAATATGTTGAGTATAAGAAAAGTATTTCATAATTATAAAGAATTGAAACTAACAACATACACTATTAATACATTATTATAAAATAAAAAATTAATTCTTGATATACAATTTACTATAGATAAATTTGAAAAAAAAATTATACATGACAGGTTTTACAGATATTTATAACATTATTTATTGATTTTCAATTCAAAAGTAATATAAAATAAAAGCTTAAATTTAATAATAAATGTGATTTATAATTTTGACTGTTTTCTTAATTTTTTAACTTTAGCACAGAGTTGAGCATTTTTATTTTCTTGTTTGCATATAAAATGCATGCGCGGAATTAGAAAAAAGTTGACAACATTTTGAATTAAATTAATGTTATGTTGCTCATTGCAAACTATTTCTGGCATAAGAGGACCAGTATAAATTTCTTTTATCACTTAAAAAATAAATTTATTATTTAGTTTATTAAAATTTAGAGATTTGATTATTGCAATTTTTAGAATATTCATTACTTTTAAAAACAATTCTGAAGGGTATAAAAAAGATCCTTTACTTTTAAAAAAAATTAATTTATTTTGATCTGTATTGCCTTTTTATAATGGTAAGTTTTGAATGTATTTGCCATATTTAGAAAATCTACTGATCCTCCTAACAACATAACCAGCAACATAATTTATAATGAAATCTGGCCACTGGAACAACCAGGTGAAAAACATGTTGGCATATCTGTGCACAGAATAAATTTAAAAATTTGTAAAATAATTTTCTAAAACACGTGTCCATATAACTCAATGAAAAATGCGAACCAGTAGAACATGTCGCGTCATCTGCCGGTGAGCGATCATAATCGGTCCATTTTTCGAGGAATTCCCCATGGAAGCTTACGCTCCTTCTGTTGCTTCATGAGAGAAATGTACCTTTTCTGAGAACGCTGTTCCTCAATAAATTGAACGATGTAGTATATTATGTAAATATTGTTGTTTAATATAATTTACTTAATCTTAATTTAGACTCCTCTTTCATAGAAGCATTGTTTATTTCCGAATCACGAAAAGATTATTTTAAACATACTATAGGACATCAAGAACATAGCAGTCGTCAACCAGGAAGAACAGGTATGCAAATTTTACCTGTGCCGGATTTAAGAGATTTGGAACTGAGATACACTGATACTCTTTCGCGGATTGAGATAGATACGATTTCTAAACCTTCATCTTTAGATTTTTAAAAACTTGAGCACGAACAACAAAACGATTCTGAATTAAACCAAATATTAAATTCAAATGATACATCTTTGAAATTACAAAATCATTACTTTCCCCTAGAAGATGTAAATTTAATATATAATTTTTGAACAAAACAACCGTTTACTCCAAAATATTTCAGAAAGCTATTTTTATAACTTCATCCTGGCACATTTTCAACCACAAATTTAATTTCGAAACGTTTTGTCTGGACTAACATGAAAGTGGATATCAAAAATAAAGTTCGTTCTTGTGATAAATGTCAGCGAGTAAAGTAATTTTTTTAAAATTTTCTAAGAAAAAGATTATTAAAATAAAAAAGGTAATTAAATAATACATAATTATAATTATAATTTTTATAAAGTTATTATTATTTAAAATTTATTTTATGCCTAATTGTTGAATTAAATGGTCACCGTAACAACATATAAAACTTCGTGAAATATTGAAATCTTGATTGATTTGGTGTATCGACTTGAGAATGATCATTTGGAACGCCTGTCATCTGCGTTGTGCAGGCCAGGTAGGCCGAAAATCATCATTTCTAATCCAGAGGCAACTTTCTGGACAACCGTTCCCATTCACGCATATTCTGCCGAACGGCGAGAAGCTTCCGGTAGGCCCTCGGATTGCAATAAGACGTTTTATTACTAGGGGTGGCAAAAGCCGCAGCGTAAGTGGGCGGGCCACTCAAGTTCTCCTTCGTGCGTTCAGTGGGTATAGGTTCAATGGCTTATTGAGGTTTTCAGCTGAATTTTAGGGATGGATCGGAAATACTGGACCTGTTACTTTGTAACAGGTATGTGTTAACTGAACTTTGGACCTGTTACCGATTTTCAAAAGTAACAGGTACGGCGTACGTGTCAAACGATAGAATACTCCCGCCAGGCGAATAGAATAGGCCCGCCATTCGGGGATCGGGGATGAAATAAGTATACGAGTATTTTTCTGTACCTGTTACCAGAAAATACTCCCTTGCCTGAGCAGGGACGAAATAAGTAAACGAGTATTTTTCCGTACCTGTTACCAGAAAATACTCCCTTGCCTGGGCGGGGACGAAATAAGTAAACGAGTATTTTTCCGTACCTGTTACCAGAAAATACTTCCTTGCCTGGGAGGGGAGCGGGGACGAAATAAGTATAGGAGTATTTTTCCGTACCTGTTACCAGAAAATACTCCCTTGCCTAAACGAGTATTTCCACACTCGTTTATAATTTATATTTCTACGTGGTACGTAGGAAGGGTCGTCGGGGGCATACAAAACAAATAGACGAGTATTTCTACTTGTCTTGTGACCTTCCCCACTCCCTGTTTACCAGGAAATATTCGCTTACCTAAACATTTTCACGTTCGTTTATAACCATTATTTTTGATCTGAATTTCGTTGAACATATTCTTACTTTCTTCTTCATTTTAATTCATGACTATTATTAAATACTAATACACCCAAATACCTTTATAAAAATATTTACTTTCATTGGTTTTGAAATAAAATAACATTTTTGGATTAATGTTGTTGATAAAATTCACCGATTATTCATTATAATATTCGTGATCATTTATGTGTTTTATGACAGGTGAAAAAATTGTATCTGCTCACTTGTCAGGATTTTGTGAATTAAATTGTTGATTATAATAAAAACAACGTCTCATGAAAAAAAATTTATTTTATAGTAAACAAGATTATCATTAGCAAAGCATAAATATTTTTTAGAAAAAACAACTTGGTATATATGTATTTATTGTACAATAGGTATACAGATTTTATAAAATTCACTGATTATTCATTATATTATTGGTAATCATTTATGTGTTTTATGACAGGTGAAAAAATTGTATCTGCTCACTTGTGAGGATTTTGTGAATTAAATTGTTGATGACAATAAAAACAACCTCTCATGAAAAAAAATTATTTTATAGTAAACAAGATTATCATTAGCAAAACATAAATATTTTTTAGAAAAAACAACTTGGTATGTATGTATTTATTGCACAATAGGTATATAGATTTTATAAAATTCACTGATTATTCATTATATTATTGGTAATCATTTATGTGTTTTATGACAGGTGAAATAATTGTATCTGCTCACTTGTCAAGATTTTGTGAATTAAATTGTTGATGATAATAAAAACAACGTCTTATGAAAAAAAATTTATTTTATATTAAACAAGATTATCATTAGGAAAACATAAATATTTTTTAGAAAAAACAACTTCGTATAAATGTATTTATTGTACAATAGGTATACATATTTTATAAATAATCAACTGAACAATTGTAGTTTGCACATAAATATTAATTATCCCTTTATGTAAATATGAAATAAACTGTACCTAATACAATTATATTAATATTACAGAAAATCTATTTAATAAAGTTTTATTGAATAAAAAAATAGAATATTATTTAATGTTCTAAAAATGAACAGTATTAATAGCTACCTTAATATTAATACTAACTTTTTGTATCCAAATCAAATAACAAAACTGAATAGGTATTTAAATATAAACGAATTACATTAATTATTACGCATTATTGTTAAAATGTACATGGCATTTGTAAAAATATTACATTAATCTTTAAAATGTTGTTACACTTAAATTTTTGGTTTCGTTACTTATTTGTTTATTTTCTTTATTTATTTTTAATCTTAAAATAATTGCTCACGATAGACGGTCAATCATCACAGAATTGGTCTATTAGTTTCTATTTTTTTATGAATACAAAATAGCTTAATAACTATCAATAAATAAAACAATGAAAAATAATGACAGTAAGTAATAAAAAGATTGGTAGTTAATTTCTAATGATAATTGCCAAATTTCGAAGCCCTTTATAAGCAAAATTGAGCGTTCGTGTTTAAAAATAAAAGTTGATGACTTTTTCGCCATCTAACCAAGAACGGCGATCGGATATTATTTAACCAGACTAGAAAAATATTCTCTCGCACGGGACAGAAGTTTCGGGGGCACAAAGCTTCTGTTTTGGCAATTGGCTAAGAGACGGGAAATTAAATTTTTGTTCCGCCCACCATTTCATAGCAGACTAGGCACTGGGCGAAGAGTTAACAACATGAAGCTACAGAAGGAGGGTAAGCTTCAATGGGGAATTCCTCGAAAAATGGACCGATTATGGTCGCTCACCGGCAGATGGCTCGACATGTTCCTCTGGTTCGCAGTTTTCATTGAGTTATATGGACACGTGTTTTAGAAAATTGTTTTACAAATTTTTAAATTTATTCTGTGCACAGATATGCCAACATGTTTTTCACCTGGTTGTTCCAGTGGCCAGATTTCATTATAAATTATGTTGCTGGTTATGTTGTTAGGAGGATCAGTAGATTTTCTAAATGTGACCAATGCATTCAAAACTTACCATTATAAACAGCAATACTGATCAAAGTAAATTAATTAAAAATAAATAATAATAAATAATAAATAAATAAATAATAAATTTATTTTTTAAGTGATAAAAGAAATTTATACTGGTCCTCTTATGCCAGAAATAGGTTGCAATGAGCTACATAACATTAATTTAATTCAAAATGTTGTCAACTTTATTCTAATTCCGCGCATGCATTTTATATGCAAAACAAGAAAATAAAAATTCTCAAGTCTGTGCTAAAGGTAAAAAATTAAGAAAACAGTCAAAATTATAAATCACATTTATTATTAAATTTAAGCTTTTATTTTATATTACTTTTGAATTGAATATCAATAAATAATGTTATAAATATCTGTAAAACCTGTCATGCATAATTTTTTGTTCAAATTTATCTATAGTAAATTGTATATCAAGCATTAATTTTTTATTTTATAATAATGTATTAATAGTGTATGTTGTTAGTTTCAATTCTTTATAATTATGAAATACTTTTCTTATATTCAACATATTTTGTGGTTATGGCAAATTAAATACACGTCTGAGCTAAAGCCATCATTATTTTTTAAATTGTTCACAGAAATAAAATATTTCCACTATGAAAACTTCATAAAACTGGTGAATATACTGAAACCTTAATATAGAATTTAATTACTGTTAAGTTACTTATGATAAGTAAATAAGTTTTCGTTGTATGATAAAAAATTTTGCCACTATAAATGTTTATGCAAAATCTGTTGTGTATAAGTAAAAAAAAAATTAATATTTTCCAATCTTTTTACTGTGAGTACAATAAAACCCATACTTTGTGTAACTAGCTCTCTCTAGAAAATAATGGATCATTATTTACTCATTTCCCTTAAGGGGAGTGGTCACTTTTATGTACCTTTAAAAGTATCATTTTTAGACCTATGTTCGATTGTATGTACTACTCATGATTTTTGCTTGATTTACATGAAATTTTTTGAGTAACTGCCTATAATATTGTTTATTATAGATGCAATTTTTCAAGGTAATTAATAAAAATGACTTTTTATGCATAAAAAGTTAATATTTATTTTTAAATCGAGCATTTTGCAGTCAACTACTGTGCGCATTCTGTCAAAATAAATTATTAAGGTACATTAATAATTTTTAACTATATGTGATTACAATACTTCAGGCAACAATATAAAGAAACATTATTCAAAAATATATTAAAACATTTTAGTACGTGCTATTTTTAATTAGAAATTTCAAAAATGACTGAGTAAAAGCTTATAAAAAATTCTTTAAAAAATTAAAATCTATTAAGGTTCAAAAATTTTGGTGGATTTTGTTGCCTAAAGTGTTGTAATCACATATAGTAAGCAATTATTAATGTAACTTAATAATTTATTTTGATAGAATGCGCACAGTAGTTGACTGCAAAATGCTCGATTTAAAAAAAATATTCACTTTTTATGCATAAAAAATCATTTTATTTTTTTATTACTTACCTTGAAATATTGCATATATAATAAACAGTATTATAGACAGTTACTCAAAAAATTTCTTGTAAATCAAGCAAAAATCATGAGTAGTACATACAATCCAGCATAGGTCTAAAAATCATACTTTTAAAGGTACGTAAAAGTGACCACTCCCCTTTTAAGGAGAGAGATCACCTTAAATCTTCAAAAAACTCAATTTTTTATTATGATTTAATTTTGAAGAATGGAATATAAGGAATCTTATGAAAAAACTTTAACTCGATACAACAATTAGAACCGATTTTATGGCCAAATGTATAAAGCTAATAGTAAAGTAATTTATAGAAAATTTAAACTTTAAATTGCTTTTTCTAAAAACTTATTTTGAAACTTGTGCGCACTATTTCTTCAAAACTAATCATCACAAATTGCTAAAATTTTTTGTATACAGGTATATCTTGCATGTTTCTACAATTTCTACCTAAATTAAGGTATTTTTTTGCAGAAAATTTTTTAAAAAAATTTATATTTTTTTGTACATTACAATACATTTGCCTGAAAAAAATATTTTTATGCGAAATATGGTAATTATTTTAGGTGCAGATTAAATTATAACCTATGGATAAAATATATACAAATAATTTAATATAAATCTCTTTTAGTTTTAAAAAATACTCTGCACATTGCATTGATCTAAGATTCACTATTCATAAAACATTTTTTTCTTAAAATAATTTATAATAATCTCCGAACAATTCTGTTTTTTTTCTAATAGATAAAACTTTGTACAATTCACCTTTAAAAATTGGTTCAAATTAATTACAAATTAACTGTTTAACAACACATTAAGCTTGGTAGTAAAATCAGTGTATTTTTGTGCATGCAAAGGTGATCTCCCCCTTAAGAATTTTAATGAAGTTTAGCAAAAAAGGCAGTTCAAATAAACATTTTGAATGAAGATAAACAATTGTTAAGTTGAATAAATAAATTCATATTAAAAATGCACTTTAAAAAAAAAACATTTCTTTTGAAAAATACGAAAAATCCATATTAAAGCGTATGGTTTCCGTGTTATAGCGGCAACAGATCAGGCACGCGCGCCATCTAGTGGTGGCGACCAAATCGGAGACACATTTTTAACACTAGCTTCCCCTCCTTCTGTATGTTCATGGTTAACAGGTAGGGGGTATAGACTTCGGTAAATGAGTGTGGAGGGGAGAGAGGATGGCGGGATCACGGGAATGAAACTAGAAGATGAAGTTATAGTAACATGTATTTTTTGGATCTGGATCGGTTGTAACTGTTACTGAAAAGTACTCGTTTTTGGCATCTCTACTGAATTTACGATTCCCCCAAGCACTCAGGGAGCTTGGGTTTCTATGAAGTCTTAATTATTATTCGTTTTATCGTTCACTTATTGTCCGTGTTCAGACGAAAATTACTTCAAGATTAATGCTGTCTATAAAAAGTGATAGTTGTAATCTTGTAATATTTTCGAAAAACTACCAGAAATTGGTGAAATACACATTTCTGTTAGAAAAAAGTGGTAAACTGACCCAATCTAAAAACACAAAAAAGGGCTAGGGGCGGGAGGACCAGACACTCCAAGATTTTGAATTCTCATTATGTCTTTGAACTCCAAAATTGTAAATATTTCAAAATGATTTTAGGAATTTAATATTGATTATATATTTTACCACTAAGGTTTCTAGGAAAAAAGAATATAAATTTTAATAAATGACAATTTTATTTATTTATATATTTATTATTATTTATTATTATTTATTTATTTTTAACTTTCAAGTCAACACTTTTCTTTTAATTCTGAGAATGGAAATATAGCCACAGAAAATTATCCATACCGAGGATATGGATCCCTGCTCTCTGGTGACTCGTTAATATACTATGTCTATGTCATGAAGCTCTGTAGCTTCATGGTCTATGTCAGGGGTGGCCAAGCTCCTTGATAGTCCGAACCATTTTTCAAAATTTGAAATTTTTCGCGAGACTCAATTGAATACGTATTTAAAAGGTATGCAAAAAAGGTATTAAAAAATTTTTTTACAGAAATTATATTTATTGAAAACATATAAATAAAAGTACAAAATATGTGTATTGAATTTAAATATTAAAAATTAAACACATTTTTTTTACTTCTCTTGATAATTCTTTACAATTTGGTGAATAATTGGTGACAGCACTTCTCAGTGATTCTTTGAGATGCTGGTTAGTTAATATTGATCGGTGTTTGGATTTCACGAATTTAAAAGTGGAATAAAAGGATTCACATAAGTACGTTGTTCCGAATATTGAAATAATTCGACAAGCAGTCTTTTTTAATTCAGGATACTTCGATTCTGGTACAAATTTCTAAAATTCAGTAATCGGCGTCGACTTATATTTTAATTGTAGAGCTTGATCTTCTTGCATCTCTATTAATTCTAATTCTCCAGATGCTTTTTGGGTCATAATTATATTGGAAATGGAAAACTCACCTTGAATTATGTTAATTTCAAATGGATTCAGAAAAAAATCAAGAGACGATTTAAAATATTTCAAGTCTTGAAATCTATTTTGGAATTCCGTCAATATTCCTTCTACCTTTTTTTCTACTCGTTGAGTTTTTCTTGTTTAATATTGGAACAAATTTTTTTTTTATTCGAGGAAAATGACAAAATGTTTTATTTTTAATGTCCTTTTGAAAAAGTTGTAATTTAGTTTGAAAACTAAATATACACTGTGATAGGTCAGATATTATTTTATCTTTCCCAAGCAATTGTAAATTCAGTGTTTGCAAATGTTCCATGACATCAGTCAAAAACATTAAGTCTTGTAACCACTCGTCATCGTCTAATTCTAAATAGGTTATTTCCTTTTCTTTTAGAAATGCAGTTATCGGATAAACAAATCTACAAATCGATTTAATACGTTGTAGCTAGATAACGATCTAACAATGCAAAAGAAATTAATGTCATTTGGAAGTTCTTCGTCCTTTAATTCTTCAAGGAAATTTTTGAATTGTCAATGATTTTTTGCATTGGTGCGAATGTAATTTACAATGTGCAACACTGTTTTCATAACAGCAGGATATTTTAAATATTTTGCAACGAGATGTTCTCGGTGAATTATGCAGTGAATTGTGGAATTTGAGAATCATCTCTTAAAAGCCGAATAAGACCGATTTTTTTTACTCAGCATTGCCGGAGCTCCATCAGTTGCAATGCTTACAAGTTTATTAAGAGGCACATCAAAAGTTTTCATTATGGAATCTAATGCATTTTTAATATCGACACCGCGGGTTGACTCTTGAAGTGCTACTAAATCTAATAATTCTTTAACAACGAAGTCAGGTGAAACAAAACGTGTGAAAACTGCCAATTGCGGAAGATCTGTGATATCTGTCGGTTCGTCAAGGGCAAGCTGAATGCAATACAGTTCTTCAAATCATTTTTAAAATTATATTCAAGAGATGTATTAATTGCAGTTATGCGTCGTTCGGTTGTGTGTCTCGAAATGGGAATTTGCGAAACAACTTTGTGCAATGCTGCATTATTTGGATCTAAAACTTTAAGTACATCTTCCAAGTTTTTTTTAATAAACTCTCCCTCTCCATACGTGCGTTTTGCACGAGCAATATTCCAGGCAATAACAAAACTGGCTTCAGCCACATTATTAGCTTGATTGCTAAAGGTCATCAAAATTGACTGTTGTTTATTTAAATTTTATTTTAAAGAAGCAAGTTTATCTGATCTTAATTTGGAATTTGGTGGATACTGATTAGAAAACTGAGGATGATTGGTTTCATAATGTCGACGTAAATTGCTAGCTTTATAATTTTTGACCGTAGAACAAATAACACATAATGCTTTTCCGTTATTGTCAATAAAAAAGAAATTCTCCTCCCACTCATTATTAAAACTTCTATTTTCTTGCTCGTATTTTCTTTTTTTATTTTCGTTCTCTGTCGTCATATTTTTAAAAGAATTGGAAATAAATAAAGAAATTTAGAAAATACAAGTTTTGTGTTATTTAAACAATAACAACACGTGTTACATACTACGAAACAAATTATAGTTAACTTACCAAAAATTCCAGATTACAAATTATATCTGTAGCAAGAGTGATACAAATTGTTTCCTCCAGAGCACAATGTCAACTGTCCGTTGCAATGAAAGTTTACAAATTCAAAATCGGTCTGGAGTCGGTCGATTACGGACGATTACGCCACTGTTTATGTTCGTTCGCGCAGTTTTCGACGAGTCATATCATTCTTAACTTGGATGGAAATGAAATTTGTTACAACGTTGCACTTAGTCTTTCATATTTGTTGTCAGTAATTTAAAAATGTAACCAACCCTTTTTTCCTCAGCAACTATCTTCTCTAATGAGTAGAGGGCGCTACGCGCCACGAGGAAGTGTCATCTCCTTATTATTTTTGTCTTTAAAAAGGGAGAGGGGCTTCCGGGAAAAACTCCCGCCAGACAGGCGTTGGGGTTAGTAGTTGATCTTCTAACTTCTAATGCCGTTGAATGTGGTGGTTTTTCTTCCTAATGCTAAAATTGTATACATGTAAATATAATTAAATTAATTCTGTATGTGCTATTGTAATTAAATATATATCTTCACCTTCTGAGATGGCGTTAGACCTGATTCCAGTTAGCTGATTTATTTTCGACGCTGAGCCTGACAAGTGGCGTTCTTTCCCGCCATAAGTGATGACCGTCGGACGCCGAAAACTGGATAAAGTCGTGATGTTTCCACTTCATGCTGCTGTCAAGAGTTGTCGTCGCCGTCAGCCGCTGTTTTGCTTTTAATGTCTATTTAGTTTTGGTTGGTGATGAACGTTGAAGCAACCCTCGTTCCCGCCACAAAAGACATTTTGAAACACATACGGAACGATAATAATTTTTTAAAATATAATAACACAAAAATGAAAAGGGAACTCGGGTACATTTATCGAGAGCCACAAATAATCCTTCAAAGAGCCGCAGGTTGGCCACCCCTGGTCTATGTCAACGGTGGCCAAATGGTGGCTCGCGAGCCACATGCGGCTCTTCAAGAAGTTTATTGCGGCTCAACTAATAAATGAAACATATTTGTTATATTTTAAATTTCTTGAATCGTATAAATACATGTAGCCATAGGAAATGATTCGTTCAGTCGTTCGGTATTCTTCCGTTCGACCCGGCTCAAGCTTCGTAAAAATATAGTTATTCTAATACTAATACACTTGTTCAGACCTCATGTAGGCACAATAGGGATCCCAGTCATTAGTGTATTTAAGACGACAATGGACCTTCAGATTGACAAAAATATGTCCCCCAGAACGATTTCTTTTTCTTTCAGGAAAATGATTCTGCAATTTAAATTTAAAAAAAAGTATGTTGATCCGATCATTATTAACCGAATTATAAGTATTTTTTCAAACGGCTGTTACAATGGATCTGTTGTCAAATTAAAACTTTAAATGCCATTTTCTCAAAACAAGTTTTCATGTCGTTTCGGTAAGTTCAAAATGTTCCAATGCTTCATAATTTTTCTTGACTTTTTATAAAATTTCATAAAATGATTATTTATATATGTTAGAATAAAACTTACTAATAAATTCATTATGTAATTTTAAAACAACATAAAATTTTTACAATCAAAAAATTTTTTTTATAAAATTTTGCGTATAATGACCTATTTTTATCGATTTCTTTTCTAGTTTTTATAAGTATGACTGTAAATCAAATATTGCTAGTAACTTTTATTATAACTATATAAAGCTAGCTTAAGAAAGAAAATTAGATATCTGAGGCAAAAATTGATGCGCATGGAGAATTTTTAAATAGAGTAATTGACAAACTGATTTTAATTAATATCCTAATTACATTCTGATTGTTTTTTAAATTTAGAATTTTCATCTCTGTACAACTTATACAACACTGTATAAGTATACAAAATTTCATAGCAATTTGTTGATAAATACAAAAAAAAGTTTTTCATGGTCCATTGTCACCTTAAATCAGGGCTTCAAACCAGAATTGAACCGAAAACCGGAAAAAACCGTTATTTTGGTCGGAACGAAAACAGGAGCCGAACCGAAAAAAAATATCGGTTTATTTCGGTTCGATACATGCTCAGTCCTTTTGTTCCCGTAACCAACTCCATTCCTTCGATTCAGATCCTGTGGGTTCGAGTCCCACTGTCGGCATGGATGTTTGTAGCCGTTCGGAATCGGCTTTAAACTGTAGGTCTCGGTCTAATTAGCCCTCGTGTAGCAAAAAGTTGACCGCAAAAAGTTGACCGTTGCTCCCAACTAAACCGAAAAAAATCTTCGATGTAACCGAACTTCACCCCTTCGTAACTGTAGCTAACTTCACGACTTACTTTCGCTCGCGTTTCTCATACTTAACCTCACTTCATGATTCCTTCACCTTGTAGTACCTACATTAAAAATTCATTTGCCTTGTAGTTGCGAAGGGTAAATAAAAAAATTTGATAAATACGTAAAAACCATCAAAATAAATATATTATGATTCTGAATTTAGGGGCGGCTCCCAAGATTTTCTAGTAGGTAACTTCGACTCTTGCTGAAAGAGTCTAACCACCCCAGACTCTATGTAAAAATGTTAGTAAAAAAATTCCGCTAGTCTTGTCTAACGAAACTACCGCTGGTTATTAACGTAGGATTACTTATCGTTGCTTACCTCTTTTGTATGTATCATATGTATCTATATATATATGTGTGTGTACATATGCCAAAAGTAGGACGCATTTTGGTACTTTTCTATTTAACTGTTTGCTGCTTTCCCAAGTGATACATACTGGGTTTGGCGGGAATGAAAATAATGAATTGTTAAATTTATTTATTCAATTTAACAATTCCTTATTTTCATTCAAAATCTTTATTTCAAGTGCTTTTTTTGCTATAATTCATTAAAATTCTTAAAGGAAATGAGTAAATATACTTTTTCAGAATAATTGTGTATTGGTTTCAGAATAAATGAGTTCAGAATTTTGTAATAATTTAATAATTAAGGAAATGAAATTACAGAAAAGAATTGTGAAGAAATTTTTTTATCATTGTTCATAATCTCTTATGGAAAAAAAATGTGAGAAATAATACTGATTAACCGAAACACACACACACACATAGTAGAAAAGCAACATTTTCTATCAATCACAAATAAATTCTTATCAGGACTAATAAAATAGGAAGTCAATTCTGTATTTAATCAGACAATACTTTAAAATATCTTCCTTTGGAAAAAAAATCAGTCAAAGCATCTCAGATTACACTTTTTAAAACCGGAGGTATAATCGTCAAGTTAGTAAATTACTGAATACAAATTTTTTCAGCGAATTAAAAAGAAAAAAACAAATAACTTTGACAAGGACAAATCAGCTATATTTTTGAATTTTCAAAAAGTACTCATTTTATTGCATAAGCAGATTTTGTACGCAGATTTTGCATAAGAATTTATAGTAACAACATTGCTTATCATACAATGAAAACTTATTTACTTAAGGGGTGTGGTCACTTTTACGTACCTTTAAAAGTATCATTTTTAGACCTATGTTCGATTGTATGTACTACTCATGATTTAAGCTAGATTTATATGAAATTTTTTGAGTAACTGCCTATAATATTGTTTATTATAGATGCAATTTTTCAAGGTAATTAATAAAAATGACTTTTTATGCATAAAAAGTGATTTTTTTTTTTTTAAACCGAGCATTTTGCCGTCAACTACTGTGCGCATTCTGTCAAAATAAATTATTAAGGTACATTAATAATTTTTTACTATATGTGATTACAATACTTCAGGCAACAATATCCAGCAACATTATTCTAAAATATATTAAAACATTTAAGTACGTACTATTTTTAATTAGAAATTTCAAAAATGACTGAGTAAAAGCTTATAAAAAATTCTTTAAAAAATTAAAATATATTAAGGTTAAAAAATTTTGGTAGATTTTGTTGTCTAAAGTGTTGTAATCACATATAGTAAGCAATTATTAATGTAACTTAATAATTGATTTTGATAGAATGCGCACAGTAGTTGACTGCAAAATGCTCGATTTTTAAAAAAATATTCACTTTTTATGCATAAAAAATCATTTTAATTCTTTATTAATTACCTTGAAATATTGCATATATAATAAACAGTATTATAGGCAGTTACTCAAAAAATTTCTTGTAAATCAAGCAAAAATCATGAGTAGTACATACAATCCAGCATAGGTCTAAAAATGATACTTTTACGTACTTTAACTAACTTACGTAATTTAACTAACTTAATAGTGATTAAATTCAATATTATGGTTCCAGCATTGTCAGGAATTATCTTCAAGTTGGTAAATTATCGATTACAAATATTTTCAGCAAATTAAAAAGAAAAAACCCCAAATAACATTGATAAGGACAAATCAGCTATATTTTCGCATTTTCACAAAGTATGGGTTTTATTGTACTCACAGTAAAAAGATAGAAAAATATTAATTTTTCTTTAAATTATACTCAACAGATTTTGCATAAGCATTTATAGTAACAACATTCTTTATCATACAATGAAAACTTATTTACTTATCAACAAACTTAATAGTGATAAAATACAATATTAAGAAAAGTTAACTAGAAATATTTTATTTCTGTGCACAATTTTAAAAAAAAAATGATGGCTCTGTAGCTTCATGATTAACACAAAACAATAATAATGTTCTTACCTTAGGAGCAGCAAATATACTAGGATTTCTCTGTCCAATTTCTTTATTTCTTTTTAAGGCTGATCTATAGCCAGTAGAACAACCCGGAGCAAAACACGTGTTTGGCATATTTCTGCACACAGAATAAATTTTAAAATTTATAAAACAACTTTCACCACCACGCCGTATAACTCAATGTAAAATAGTCACTTCGCTTGCATGTCGCGCCCTCTACCGGTGAGCGACAACAATCGGTTCATTTTTCGAAAAATTCCCCATTGAAGCTTACGCTCCTTCTGTAGCTTCATGGTTAAAACCTTCGTCACTTCATGTATCTATTGGAGCAGAGAAATAACAATGTTTTCAGGTTACAAAATTAAGTACCAGGTGGCTATAATTAAACTGACAGTGCTCACAGTGTTCTGTAGCGCGATCTATTTGAGAGAATGACGCCACATTTTGTAGGAAGATTAAACAAGACGGGGGACGAAGGATTCTGCGAAAAAATAAATTAGTTCCAAAAGTCACCGCTGGGGGAATATTTGGCACTGTGTAATAGAAAATAGAGTGTTAACAAATGCAAATTAATACGGAATAAAATTACCTTTTATTTTGCACATTTTCATATTTAGTTCAAGTGCAATATGGCAACACTTTTAAAAAAGCGTAAAATCTACATAAACACCGATAAAGTCTCGTGATCTGCAATATCACGTACGCTGAGCAGAAGTTCTTTATTCAAATTTCACGTTACATCCATTGGCACAGTGCCAGCTGCTTCGGTTTTAAAAGGCAATGTGTTACGTTTCGAATCAATCGGATTGAAAGTTTATGTGCAATGTCTCCTTCTTTAGTCGAGCGTCCGTTACTGGTCAAATTCTTTTACCTCAACCAGTGCAACGCGTCAGCCGCTCTTCGTGCTTTTAGAACGCACAAAAAAATGCGTAAAGGTAACGGTCCTGTGTCAGTTAATGGGTTAAAAGCAATGGTTGCGACGTTTGAGAAAACAGGTTCTCTGAAGGTTCAGTCAGGCAGAGGACGAAAACCTGTACCACAGGATACAATCGAAGCAGTTGCCACGTTGTCGACAGAGGACGAGACAATATTGCTGCCACCTCTAGCGCTCGTGTATTAGCTCGGAATATGGATATGCCTTACAGTACGGTATGGAAAATCTTACGAAAGATTATCAACTTCTATCCGTACAAGATCAGCCGTGTACGGGAGTTACTGTACCCCGACCATGATAAGCGATTGACTTTTGCTCTCACCTTTCTTGCAAGAATGGAGGTGGATGATGCTTGGCCGTGGAAAATCTTATGGGGAGACGAGGCCCGCTTTTACCTGCATGGAACTGTGAATACCCACAACTGCCGAATTTGGGACGACAAATCACCACATGCAGTCACAGAAATTCCCTTACATTCACCAAAGGTTACTGTTTGGTGTGGGTTCACAGCGGAATTTATCGTAGGTCCATACTTCTATGAGAACATTACCCCGACAGGACCGGAAACCTGTTCTGTTACCGGAGAGAAATATCGCCACATGTTGAACAGCTTTGTCATTCCGGCACTTCAGCAAAGACAATGCCTGGGGGAAATCATTTTCATGCAAGATGGAGCCCCTGCACACGTTTCTGTACGGGTGCAATAGCTGCTACGACAGAAATTCACAACAGAAAGAGTCATTAGCCGCTACTTTCCAACTGCATGGCCACCTTGGTCGCCTGATCTTACTCCATGCGACTTCTGGCTATGGGGTTACCTTAAGTCCAAGGTCTATCAAGGAGTGGTCCAGGACCTGGCTACGTTGAAGGATAATATATTACGGACTGTACGGGAGATTCCTGCAGACATGTTACTTTCTGCTGTTGTGCATACTGTACACAGAATGCAATATGTGGTCTACAACAACGGCAGCCACATTGAACCTCATTTGAATGCAAAATAAAAGGTAATTTCCGTATTGATTTGCATTTATTAACACTCTATTTTCTATTACACAGCGCCAAATATTCCCCTAGCGGGGACTTTTGGAACTAATTTATTTTTTCGTGGAATCGTTCGTCCCCTGTCTTGTTTAATCTTCCTACAAAATGTGGCGTCATTCTCGCAAATAGATCGCGCTACAGAACACTGTGAGCACTGTCAGTTTAATTATGGCCACCCGGTATATATGTGTGTGTACGTATGTCAAAAGTAGGACGCATTTTGGCACTTTTCTATTTAACTGTTTGCTGCTTTCCCAAGTGATACATACTGGGTTTGGCGGGCTGCAGAAATTATAACTCACGACAACGGAAGGTTTTAGCGTTATGGAGGAACGTAATCCTACGTTAAAACCTTCGTCACTTCATGTATCTATTGGAGCAGAGAAATAACAATGTTTTCAGGTTACAAAATTAAGTACTTACTAATTAAAGCTAAAACTCGGCGGCTATTTGCACTTGGCACAATATCAGCTCGCCATCAAAGCAGGCTTATATACATATCAGATTTCCTTCACAATTATTTCGTTTTATTTGATTTCATTTACCAACCTCAGCCGTTAACAATACTGAGGAAGAATATGTAACGACTTTTCATGTGTCAGATGCATGTTATCTTCTGTTTGAATACTTGTGCTCAGAGGCTGCAGATAGTGTGCGTTCGTACATATGTGTACATAACTATTTCTCGAAAGTAATGTATCTATTCACACATGTACTCTTATAGATTTAAATGAAGTAGCAAGAAAGACAGTTCAAAAAGACATTTAAAATGAAAAATGGCCCCTTTTTTAGTGAAATAGGAAAATGTATAGTTCAAGTTAAAGATGCTAATCCAGAGAGAATTAGTTTTTAATGTCTCAGCATTTATAGCTCTTTTAATATCAATATTTAATGGCTAATCATATATGATCTTGGATAACTATCGCAGCTGGTTATTCGACGATTTTTATCTCATATTAACAGGCTTGAAATTGTTATTACAAATAATCTAGTTAAATTTACACTGAAGCATGTGATGAATTTTGTCTCTAGACTAATCATATATACTGTGTGGAAGATTAGCTTTTTTTCCACATTCACGAAAATTAGCCTTCAAAAGAAAGTTTAATTTGCTTTATTTATATGTATTATATATATATACATATAAATAAAGCAAAGTGTCTCTATGTATGTACCACACAACCACACAGTGGTTGGTCGTCTATTAGAGCTCGAAATTCATCCATGACATCCAGGACGTACTATAGAACTCTGTAAGATGTAAAAATAGATGTCTAATAGTCGTACTTCATTTCGACGTCTATTAGAGATCTAAGACGTATTATATACATCTATAAATCATCAAACTTTCGATCTCTAATAGATGAAGTCTCTATGGTCGACGTCTATAAAAGATACTGATATAGACATCTTGTGGAGCTCTTTTATACCAGCTCCGTCCAAAAGCGCCATGATGAACAAACTACACTGCTGCTGTGTTATTTGTTACCGAGTGCACCTGAATGCTTCATTTGGATCTATAATCACAGCGGTATATTACGGATATCCTTGCTGTGTACCTTACGGCGAGGTCGCCTGTCCAGTCATGATGGCCGAATATGGGAAATTCAATCCCATCTCCATCTTCAAACGTTACGCGGCGTTACTGTCTATGTGGCGTCAGTACGTACGCCAGCATGATGTATTCCCGCCTTATTAGACGATCGCTGTACTCCGAGATGGGAAGACGTCCCTCTCGAGCTGTTTATTTTCATTTTCTATATATCCAATGTTGCTGTGGTCGTTGCCTCCCCACATTATATATGACACGGAGCTTATTATTTACCCAGCTTCATCATGGTGTCTTATATAACGTTACTCCATCTTAACTTTTCCCCTAAATAATTATTCTAAATAGCAGTCAGTGATTAAAGGCCTGTGGCAAAGAACTGCAATTTAAATACACCTAAGATTTTATTTCCGAATATCAAACTACCCCAATTCAATCCATATTAATTACCTGCCAAGCCATCATCTCGGATCTCGCGATGCAGGGACCAACCCCCAACGAAATCTATCCCTCTCTGCGCTAAAACTCTTTATTTTAAACCGCCAAATGCTATTGAGCATGCTCGTGACGTCTGCGCCGGCGATGAGGCCCAAGCGGAGTTATATCTGTCAATCAAACAGATGATCCATGCAGGGAATTTCCCTTTTTCATATGTGTCGTTTTTCGCACATATGAAACTTTAAGAATTGTGAACAGTGCCGTTTTAACGCCACGAAAATAAAACTATCCTGAAGCCCCCTTTAATTATCTTAACTATTTTTCTCTCCCTATTTAATGCTTTATATATATATATATATATATATATATATATATATATATATATATATATATATATATATATATATATATATATATATATATATATATATATATATATATATATATATATATATATATATATATATATATATATATATATATATATATATATATATATATATATATATATATATATATATATATATATATATATATATATATATATATATATATATATATATATATATATAAAACTTAAATATCACATTTATTTTTCACAAGTTTAAATACGGTGATTAGGTGTATTTGGCATGCAGCAGAAAATTTTAAATTGAGTAAAAAATTATGCGTTACATGTCGCTCATAAATATGCATGAATATAATGAATTTTCAGAACATTCCAACTTCTCCAGTTCCACTCCAACATAGTTTTGGAAGCATAAATGCTGAATAACAAGCCCTTTCAATTACTTTCTAAAGTGTTGATTTATAATTATTATTCAACTCATGTCCTTAGGATGCTTATTGTGAAAGTCATTGCCGAAAAGCCCAGAAATTATTTTATTTGCAACAAATCTATACTTATATATAAAGAGACAGCGATTTTGTACGTGGAGGGTAATCTCAAGAACCACTGCACCTATTTGAAAAATTCTTTCACAGTTTGAAAGATACATTATTCCAGATGGACATAGGCTATATATTATGTATATCTGATCAGTAGAAATAAAGTTTGGGGCTTAATCCTAACAATCTCCATTGTTTCCGCTACTGTCTTCTACCGCTTTTTGTTTCGAAGATTTGAACGATCCTTAGCGTGGTGCTATTGCAGTGGGCTTCTGTTCTGACGCTAGCGGTTCGAACCTAGCAGTTCTCCGGCACGGCTTTTTCTTTTAAAAAATTGATTTTAATTATTAACTAACGTAAAATTAATTTAAGGTATTTGTATGTTATTATTAAGGTAAAAAAAGATTTACAATTTATTGGCTATCAACTGGAAATTTATTGGTATAATATTTTGTTCAACCCGGACAAAGTCGGGACGTAAATAAATAAATCGTCTAGTAAATAAATAAATTGATACCTATGAAGCATATCTGTATGAGAAAGGAAAGGATAATTCATCTCCATATAGCCGTCAGTCGGGAATATGGAATGTATAATAATTTTTGATATACGAGGGAAGATAAACCTATTGTTTAGCAATTCATTCTTTCATTCCTCCTCCTTTAAAATTTATATATACTTGCGAAACATTATTTGACATGTTTCTCATATTTGAGTGCATTATTTAAGAATATGTAAAGAAAAATCACTTTGTGAATTATTTTCTTTACGTCATAGCACAAAAGAGGAATTTAAACATCAAAGACAATCTTTAAGTCTCTTAAAAGTATTTATTTACCTCCCTTAGGCTCTCCCATAATATGTATTTTCTTTCTTTTTAGTTATTGTATTTAAAATTACAACTGAAACCCATTAATATTCTGCCTAGTGAGTAGTCCCTAAAGAATTGTCTTCACATGGACTATCACCATGAAATAATAAATTCATTGTTGTGAAATCACTCTTTTTTCCCTTTAAAATGCTTTAAGATGATTAATAAAATTTCGAAGAAAAAAAAACACTCTCTTTCGAAAGATTTTTTTTCTTTTTTGACGTTTTTATTTTCAACGATTCAAGAATATTTGAAAAGCTGAAATTCAGTACCAAAAAAATTATCTTTGTAGCGAAGTTAATACTGCGCTACATTAAGTCCATTAATGAAGTTGAAGTCCATTAATTTTTGTCCATTAATTGCTATGGATTCACGGATTAGCTGCGGCCCAATCATTTCACTCCTTTCCTATACTCTGTTTCATTGGTTCCCCTCTGCTTATTACCTGAATGTCTGCAATTGAGGGCGTGGCCCAGGAATTACAGTTGCGACCCATTTCCTATGGTCCTATGGTCCATTAAGTCCGTGTGTATATGAACAGGGTGGTTATGCTTACACTCCCCCTATAAACCTGCAGCTCAAACATTGGGTATATAGACAATACACGAAATGCGGTCATGGAATTTCGAAAAAAAAAATTACTTCAAAAATGTCTACCGAATGGAGATTTTCATGGAAAAACATTAAATTTAATGATGTCCGGGACACATTTAAAGTTTTTTTTTATTTACTGAGTTAAAATTTTGAATTATTTTTGTGATGGTTAACCATATAGTTTGTAAACAAAATCACATCATAAAACTTCTCATAAAGTTTTAAAAAGAATTAAAAATTAAAAATTTAAAAAAAAAGTGGGGTAATTTACAATCGTTATAACTCCAAATATTATTTGTCGAATTTCAAATCTTTTTCATTTAATTAAACAGAAAAATAGATGTTTTAATTTTGATTCAGCGTCTTTTTAAATATTAATTTTTAAAAAAAATTAAAAAAATTAGAGGAAATTTTTTTAAAAAATTCATGTAACTTATTTTTAAAAAATCGTATTTTTAAAAGTAAATATTTTTTCAATTTTGGAGAGTCAAAATTAAAGTAAAATAATTGAAAACGAGATGTTCCAAGTTTGAACCTTTTATCTTTAACGGTTCTTGACTTACAACAATTTAAACACGAGAAATGGTGAAAAAAACGCATCATACAGAAAACGCATTTACTGGTTTAAACAAAGATTGGCTGCTATTAGAATGTTGCAAACAAAAAAATTAATTTTTCCTGTTCTAATTAAGATAGAAAAATGATTTTAACGTCATTTTAAGCGGAAAAGAATACAAAATTTTTTAATGCAGTGAAACTTTTTTCGAAAATTTGAAGAATTTTGTGTCGTGGACCCCCTTATCAAAATAAACGACCAACACGGAATATATAAACAATTTGAAGATTTATCGACTAGTTTTTGATCACCTTGTCATTCATAGACGTAGCGAGCTTCTAACTTTTTTTTTCTTTTTTTTTTTTTTGGGGGGGGGGGGAGGAGGCAAGAATTGAATTCAGTTGGGTCTTCTTCATCGCATTGACTGCCGGACGGTCCTTAAAATATGAAATTTTTATTTCAATTGAATAACAATATTGATTATTCAATTATTATTCAATTGAATAACAATAATTGAATCAGAATACAAATTGAATGTCCAATCGTCTGCCGCATTTGCAAGGAAAAAAACACATTTTTTTTCGTCTATTCGTTGTTATGCACGTGACGCAAAATTAATTTAAAGTTTCACATAAGAAAAGAAACTACGTGATGAGCATTTAATAAATTAAATTCTAAAAATCAATCTTTAAAAATTCACCAAAAATCAGAAAATAGAGGTAAAGATTCTAAAGAGATTTCATTTTAAAGGACTTTTTATGATCTTTCTCGTGGTGTAAATTTTATAACCCTCGAAGTATTAGTTTAAATGCAATATTTAAAGAATGGTACAAAAGAGGCTTAAAAATTTAATTTTTGAAAAATTAAGAAATTTTTTAAAAAATCTCTCTTAGTGCACCCTACACTATAAGAAGAATCGCCATGCAAAATTTCAGCCCTTGAAGTCCAGCGGTTTGGTCTGTGCGTTATATGTCAGTCAGTCAGTCAGTTACGGAACTGTTACATATATATATATATGTGTGTGTGTGTGTGTGTGTGTATGTATGTATGTGTAAGTACTATGTATATATTAACTGAGAATATAAAATTTGTGATATTACTTATATTTATTACAAGTTTCAATATAGTGAGCAGCTGTTTTTGACATACAGTAGAAAATTTTAAAAAGAGCAAAAAATTTTGTATTCGTTATTTCTCATAAAATTGTCTGACTATATTGAATTTAAGGATCATTCTCACTTCTCTCTCTTTATTCAAAGAACGTGCTGGAAATAAAAATGAAGAGAAATATATCCTTTAAATTACTTTCAGGAATGATTTAGGGGAGATCCGTGTATTATGGGCAATCGTGTAATATGGACCATGTGAAAAATTTTCTGTTCACCACTAGATACAAGTTCACAACCATCCTATCGCCATTAGTGAATATTAGTGTTATCCAAAACAGGAGGTGACTTGCACATGTGTGCGTGCATTTGGACGATTATGAAATTGTGTTATTGGTTTATATGATCATTGATGTAACAGGTATGTTAAAATGAAAGTATTACTTTCCGCTGTTAGGTAATTTTAATATAATCACGTTTATAGTGGCAAATGTACTTATTTTCTTAACAATCCACACATGTATTTTATGCGCACCATTTTGCATAGCGATATGTCATTGGAAACAACGTTGCTCCGTCCATGCGTGTAATATGAACCATGCGCTGTTGTATAATAAGGACCAGAGGTACATATTACACGTTGTAGGCACGTTGGATCGATAATATCTGCAGAGAAGGGAAAGAACGTCACGTTTGTCTACACAATGAGTGCTGCTGGTCAGTGGAGTACCTAGACCATTTGGGGCCCGGGGCGGATTTATTTTTGGGCCCCCCCCCCAAAAAATGGTAATTTTTTAATTTTTCTAATGACAGCTAGCCTTTCTTTGCCTTAATCAGACAGTCTCCTCAGGCTATTGACCTGTGCAGACAGTGGCGTGCTCAGTATTTTGTTCTGGGGGGGGGGGTCAAGGCCTCCATGTGCTAGGGGTCATCCATTTCCCTGACGACCTATTATCAGGGTGGACTAAAAGAGGGTGTCTTCCGGGAGGTCTGGGGGGGCATGGAATACCCCCAGCCGAAGGGGGGGGGGGTCCGGGGGTCCTCCCCTGGAAAATTTTGAAAATTAGGTGTTAAATAGTGCCATTTTAGGCTATCTAGAGTACTTGATGGCACTTCTTAAAAATCATAAATCTATGAATTCTGATAAAATATTTAAAGCGACGCCCCCGTCATTATTGGAATGAAAATCTAACAAAAAGAGCTTTTTAAAGCAGATACGCGACGAAACAGTGCGTGCGTGCCCTGTTGAAAAAAAGACGCCTTCAATACTTTGATAGGAAAGGGTTCGGTTCACTCTTGCGGTTCGCGGATAGTACTGTAGAAGTGTATAAACAGCGCTCGGCACTTGGCTTTAGAAATACTGTTTCTGGCACTGTATAGCGCTAAAATTGTAACAATAAAGATCGCTAAAAATGTAAGTGCAATAAAGATCGTAATGGTAAAGAATAAATAACACAATTACTATTAGGCCTATACGAAATATTTTTGCATTACTTTGTAATTTTAAAAATTTATTTTATCTCTGTGGGGGGGGGGGGAGGGTCCGCCCCTGTGTGCAGAGAAAAAAATTGACGGAATAAGTGCAGTACGAGGTGAGCAATGATCATTACTGTTTAAGCGTTGAATTAATAAAAAAGGTCTTACGTTCGAGCCTGGGTCGAGCAATCGAGCCAATGATGTACCGCACGGCACAGCTCCAAGACCAACGTTCTAACCGCCTGGTCATGAGCTCGCTAACTTACTGTTCGGTACATGGTTAAAATCAATTGTACGGCGCTGGTTTTCGTTGTATGAATTTTTCGTCCGGCCAAGGTGAATGGTAAAAGGCTTGGCCGTTTGATTAATAAAAGCGATAATAGTTAAAGACAAAATTCATATTAAAAAGAAAAGGAGCCATTTTGGCGCCAATACTTACTTTTAATATTCAGGTAGCTTCAAGGAAAACCAAAGAAATACCTCACTTTGATCTACGTTAACTTTATTGGTAATTCAACTTTAAAAATTTTTACTTTTCAGAACGCAATACACATTCACAGTATCAGTATGAAAAAAATAGAATGGGAATACATCACCTAGAAAATGCCGTGTTGTGTGAAAACATGTTATATGAGACCCAGGGACATTTCCAAAAAGGGGGGGGGGTGCGTTCTGAAAACTTATTAAAACCAAACATTTTTTAAAAATTTCATATAAGCAAGTTAAATTAAGAATTCTGTATTAATTTCAAATAGGTAAAAGCCTCCTTTTAAAATTGTCTTTTTTTAACTTTTGCAATAGAAAATTGTCTAATTGTCTCATGAAAGTTTGTTTTCATAGCCAACTTGTTCTCGATGGATAACATTGCTAGGCCATTTAGTCTGATTTGGCTCATTGTTGAGCGCAAATAGTTTTTGATGACTTTCAATTTCGAAAAACTTCTTTCACAAGTTGCGACTGAAATGCAAATCGTCAAAAACTAAAAAAATCGTCGTAAAAAAATTATTTATTAGATTTCTTCAGAAAATATAACAAGAGAGCAGTGCAATGAAATATAATAACTATGTTAATCATTCATGTAAAAAAAAATTTAAGTATGAGTAACTTAATTTGAATGTGTGTTTTCGTCTCTTTGCATTTTTTATTTTTTTGGGGCCCTCAACAGAAGTTTGCCCCAGGCCCCGTAAAGTCTCTGGGCGGCCCTGGAACATGAACCTCCTTACTTCTTCTTGTAAAGATAAACGCTCATCTTTAGCTTTTTCACCCGGCATCATCTTTTTCGATCTTTTTCTGCCTCTCTTTTCAATAGCATTTCCCATTTCTTCACATTTCTGGGAAGCGAAGTCCAAAGCATCACTAACTAAAGATTCTCTGCTTTCCTTAATAAAAAGTTCCAATGCTCTTAGTTTATTTAAAGCCTTGTCCAAGGAAATCCCCTGAATTTGCAGGTAGTGTTGAGTGTGGTTGATTTCCTCCAAAATGTCTGACTACAGGCGTATAAACGCTATAAACTTAAAATCGCAAGCATTTGCCATTATAATCTGAGCTTATCCTCTTGTATCTAGGTTTTCAGACTCGTCGCACAGCTTCTCCACTGCATCGATCAATTTTCGAAATTTCCCAAACCACACAACATTATTCAAATTTTTACGCCAAAGCCAGAATCTGACACAAAGAATCGGCTTACCTGTAATTTCCAGGCTCATCGTCGTCATCCGTCAGTCTTTCCTCAACCTAATGCTTAAATCAGGACTTTTGACACCAGAAAACTAACCAGTCTATAACAGGGCCCGATTTAGAAAATTCTTGACTTTAGGCACAACTCGGGATGGGGCGATGGGGGCCCCCTAACAGTGATGTGGGGGTAAAATTTCCAAAATTGACACACACAAAAAATAATCATGAATCATTGTGAAAGTATCATTATACCGAGAATGGGCTATTTGAAGCGTAGAAGCCTAGAGCATTATCAAATAACAAAAAGCAATACAACATATTAACTTCTTCATTAAATTAAAACACCAATACAATGCAACCAGAAAAGCTTATCAAACCCTTATATACACTATAACATACATATGATGAACTAAACATATAACTATACATATGATGAACCAATCAATCAAATTTGAAAGTATATATAAAAAAATTGATATTGAAAAAGGTAAAATAAAAAAAAACTGAATTGGATATTTTCTTTTTTTTTCTTCTTTTAAAATAAAAGTTTTTTGGGGCCTCCAACATTCGGGGGCCCCTAGGGCCGAGCCTAATGGAAAATCAGGGTCTGGTCTATAAGGACTTTGCCTAAAATAAAGACTATCAGCCTATTTAATGATTTTCATGCGTTTATTGCACTTCTAGGATAAATACCGTTACGTACAAAATTTTAAAATACATCAAGAAAAGTTCGTGGGTTCTGGAATATTACGAAGAATGTCGGGCGATTCTCAGCAACTCAGCGTCAGCTCTATGGCATCTCTCAGCACCTTAGGCGTAGCGTGCTTCTAACTTTTCTTTTTTTGGGGGGGGGGGGGCACGAATTGAATTCAGTTAGGGCCCTCCTCAGCGCTTTGACTACCGGACGGTCCTTAAAATATGAAATATTGGGATTTTTTTAAATTGAATAAAAATAGAATTGATGTTTGAGTAGTTAGTTATACAATGAGAAAAATAAATATAATATTAATAAAATCAGAAAAAAAATATAGCATCGAATTTATGCTATGGATCATATAATTGTTAAAATCTATGTTAAGGCTAAAGACATAATCGGAATCTTCAGTTTCACAGTTTGAAAAGGCGGCAAAAACCCCAGCTTTCTTAAAAGTTTTCTACAATTTTATATTTTTAACTGAACTTCTATTAACGTTTTAATTTATTTCAAGTTAAATTGGGGGGGGGGGGCACGTGAAATGTTGGAAGTCGCTAAAATATGCAAGTGTAATATTTTATAAAGACAATAACGTTCTTGTCTGATTTTTAAAAAAAAATTAAAAATGTAATTTTTTGTAGTAAAGTTATCATTCAATTTTAAAAACGGCCCCTGTCGTGGGGCCCCCTTAGTAAGTGGGGCCAGGGGCGGACCGCCCGCCCCGCCCCCCCTTTGGTCCGCCACTGCTGCTGATCACTTCATCTCACCGATGGTGGTGTTTCACCGTAAGCGATGGAAGCCGGAGCTGGAAGCAGGAGCTCCTCCAGAAATTCTTTTCAAATGCCGGGGAAAATGTTGGATGACGATCGAGCTCTCCAGTGAATGGATGAAGCATTTCGTTAAATTCGCTAAACTTGACAATAACATGAAGGTTTTGTTAATTATCGATGGACATATGTCCCACACTCAAAATCTCGAGGCTATAGAATTGGCCAGAGAAGCAGGGGTGATCATACTATCACTTACTTTGATTGTTTCCATCGAATACAGCCTTTGGACCTTGCTTTCTTTCGTCCATTAAGTGTCTACTGTTCCCAAGAGATGGACAAGTGGTTGAAGGAACATGCTGAACGGAGCGTTTCACAATTCCAAGTGTGTGAACTGTTCGGGAAGGCTTATGCACGATCGGCATCTCTTGAAGCAGCTGCCCATGGTTTCCGTGCAGGCGGGATTTGGCCTTTCAATCGCCATGAATTTCACAATTTCGACTGTGCTCCATCCGAAGTTTCTGATAAAGCTCCACGAGTCACATCAGAAGACGAGACGACAACGATAACTTGCCAGAAAATGTAGTTCCCATCGACCGAACACTTGACGCTACAGTCCAGCAGAACACGTCTATTTCCGCAGAGCCAACTTCAGAAGATGTAGTCCAGGGGAACATCCCGGTTCCCGTTGGTCATAAAACTACATTTTGTAGTTTGTGGAGTGTAGTTTGTTCACAGTGGAAGACATCAGTCCCCTTCCTCATTACGTACAAAGAAGACTAAGAAAGAGAAAGGGAAACACTTCAGGGGCCACTGTTCTGACTTCATCCCGTTTCAAGAAGACCGTTGCAGAAATACAAAAAAAAGAAACGACCAAATCTGGACATCCAACAGCGTAAGAAAGAGGAAAGTATAGCAAAGAAAGCTGAAAAAGAGATGCTTGCACAGAAGAAGACGACAGAGTGAAAACGCCCGGCAGCTCCAAGGGTCACAGTAGGGACATCCCCATGAACCTCCGACCAGGAGGCACCTGCGAATCAAGTTACTGAATCGTTTACTTTCTTCGCATTCTGCGGGGAGAGTACGGAGGAAGACTGGATCAGATGCGGGAAAGGTTGCTCATGGGTGCATGAAGATTGCTCCAACATAACCAACTCGATACACTATTATTGTGACGATAGCTGTACTTGAAATGAATGTACTAAAAGCACAGCATTGTGCATCCGTATTTCATTCTATATCATACTATTTATTCTCGTGTCAGTGGTCTATATTACACATACGTTCGGTCCATATTACACGAACGTATGTGAAATATGGACCACTTACACGAAAATGAAAAAATTATTTCCTGCAATTATTAATAGTTATTAGAGTACTTTACCAAGTTTGAACAATGTAGCTATACAATTGCAATGTGCAGCCAACAAATTAAATCTTTTTTTTAAAATAATTTAAGTTTTATGAGCATTCTTGCTTAGGGGTTCCATATTACACGGAACTCCCCTATACTTATTAGTCAAGTCATGACTTTAGAAAGGTTATTGTGGAAGTCATAGCTGCCATAGCACATAATTTCTTTTATTTGCAACAGATAAATAAATAAAACGGAAGCTATGAAGCATATCAGTATGAGAAAGGAAAGGATAGTTCATTTACATAGTGCCGTCACTCTGGAATATGGAATATGTAATAATATTTTGATAAACGAGGGAAGATAAACCTAATGTTTGGCAATTCATTCTTTTGTTTTTCCTTTAAAATTCACATATACTTACGACATATTATTTGACATTTTTCTCATTTTTAAGTGTATTGTTTCAGAGGAAACACAGAAAAATCACTCCGTTAATTCTTTTTTTTTTCACGTAATAGCACAAGAGAGGAATTTAAGCATCAAAGGAAATTTTTAAGTCTCGTTAAAGTATTTGTTTACCTTCCTTAGGCTGTTATGCAATGAGTTTTTTTTCTTTTTAGTTACTGTATTTTAAACTGCAACAGGAACCTATTAATATTTTGTCTAGTGAGTAGTCCCTAAAGAATTTACTTTAAAGGAACTATCACCAAGTAAGAATAGATATATATTGTTGTGAAATTGTTTTTTTTTTCTGTTAAAATGCTTTAAGATGATTAATAAAATTTCAGGAGATAAAACTAACTTTTAAATATTTATTTTCTTTTGGACATTTTTGTGGCAATGATTCAAGAATTTTTGAAAAGCTCAATACAGTAATACTCAATACTATAATAATGCCCCTAGTACCGAATTTAAGAGAACTCTTATTTCCATTAAATATCTCTCTCTCTCTCTCTCTGTATATATATATATATATATATATATATATATATATATATATATATGTATATATATATATATATATATATATATATATGTATGTATGTATGTATGTATGTATGTATATATATATGTATGTATGTATATGTATGTATGTATGTATATGTATATATATATATATATATATATATATATATATATATATATATATATATATATATATATATATATATATATATATATATATATATATATATATATATATATATATATATATATATATATATGTGTATGTATGTATGTATGTATGTATGTATGTATATATATATGTATGTATGTATATGTATGTATGTATGTATATGTATATATATATATATATATATATATATATATATATATATATATATATATATATATATATATATATATATATATATATACTCTTAGACAAAAAAACTACGTATCAAAAAGGAGTTATCCGAATGGGGCGAAAATCGATAGATATGATCTAAATGTACAGAAAATCAAACGATTACAATTTGAGAAAAATTGGATGATTTATTCAAGAGAAAGAGCTTCACAACCCAAAAATTTCAATAACGCATTGGTACACATCTGGCCCTTATGCAAACCGTTATTCGGCTTGTTATTGATTGATAGAGGTGGCGGATGTCCACCTGCGGGATATCGTGCCAATTATGTCCAACTGGCATGTTAGATCGTCAAAATCCTGAGCTGGTTGGAGGGTTCTGCCCATAATTCTCCAAACGTGCTGAATGGGGAAGTGGTCCGGTGATCTTGATGGCCAAGATAGCGTTGGACAAGTACGAAGACAATCAGTAGAAACTCTCGCTGTGTGCCTGCGGGCATTATCTTTCTGAAATATAAGCTCAGGATGGCGTGATATGGAGGGCAACACAACGGGACGTACCTCTGTGTTGTAAGGGTGTAGCGGATGACAACCAAAAGGGTCCTGCTATGAAATTAAATGGCACGTATTCGCTGGTCACCAGGGCTCAATTCGAAGCGGGACTCATCAGTGAAGACAATTCTACTCCAGTCAGTGACATTTCAAGTCGAATGTGCCCGACACCACTTCAAATGGGCTTGTCGTTGTACAGAGGTCAATGGTAGTCGGCGCCAGATGCAGCGTGAGCTTATCCCCCTTTATCTGAGCCACCTATGAATGGTACTTGCGGTCACTAAAGCACCAGTTGCACGTAAAATCGATGATAATGATGAATCTAGGGCTGTGAGTGCCGCTCTGACGATGGCTCGGTGTTCACGTTCTGTCGTTTCTCTAGGTCGCCCGCTTCCTTCTTAACGCATTGTTTGGCCATGGTTCACCCATTCCTGCCAATATCGTTAATAGTGGCATCGCTCTTATCTAAATGTCGAGCGATTTGCGGATAGACCAACAGGCTTACTTGAGCCCAACTACACTTCCTCCCGGAAATGCTGACATGTGCGCATATTGTTCGCGTACCTGTATGCGAGGCATAGTTACTGTCTGAGTACACAGAATGAAATTCGCAAAGAATTTATGACCTGGAACTTCAGGAGCTTCAGGAAGAGTAGTGGTAACTACAGTACATGGGCCGGGCCTTCCAATGTAGGATGGTATAGCAATGCATAAAACTTCAGTGATCAGTAAAAAACGAAAGTAGGAAGGAAAATAGAAAGTGGGGAAAACAAAAAGCTTCGATAGTACAAGTAAAGGTAAAACATGGGGGAAAGGGGGACTGAGCGAACAAAGAAGAGGACAAACAATTAAAAGTTACCAGCAAGAATGGCATAGGACAGTTTCTTGTTAGCTGGGTCAGAAAGGTCCATAGGACGATAGGAACATGTGAATAACTGTGTTACCTAGGCCATCGCCTTGTAACACAGATTTTTCATGAGATTGACCAGGGAGAGCGAAAGTTCCACCAAAATGAGAAAAGGAATGTTCGGTTTCAAATAAATTCGGAAGCGTAAATTGCAACACAAAAGTGAAGCAGAGAGTTTTTTGGTGAGAGCTTTGGAGGGTGAAATGAAGAGTTCTCAAAGGATGTCTCCAGGATCTTCGTGATGCTTCTCTGGTGGAGGGAGTCAATAGCTGTCTGAAAGCTGGTTTTCAATCGGCAGGTAGAGAGGAAGAAAAGTGATTGGAAAGAGAGATAAGGTTCAGAATCTGTGGGTTCTGAAACTAGGAAATAAAGCAAATCCACAAGGATTTACTCAGATACAAATAATAAGTGCTAGAAGGAAGTTTAAGATTGTAAAATGGATTTTTATTTTATTTTATAAATTTTTAATTGTTTTTTGCCTTGGCAAAGCCAAGTATTGTTATATATATATACACTCAAGAGCCAAAACATTATGCCCACCTGTCAATAACGAATTGGCCCACCTTTGGCGCGCAACACAGCTTCAACCCGCCTTGGTATGGATGCCACAAGTCCTTGGTAGATGGCCGGAGACAGATTGTACCAGATGTTTAAGCAACGGTCACGCAAATCCGAGATATTGCGAATTGGTAGTCTTTGAACTCTGAGCTGCCGTCCCATGACATCCCAAATGTGTTCTATCGGATTGAGATCCGGTGAGTTAGGCGGCCAGGACATTAACTGGAATTCAGCATCATGTTCCTGGAACCACTCCAACACAATTTTAGCCTTGTGACACAGGGCGTTGTCCTGTTGGAACATTCCATTTCCAGCTGGAAAAACAGAGGCCATGTAAGGGTGCAACTGGTCCGAAATGATGTTCAGATACCCTGTAGCATTCATGGTCTGCTCTACCACAACCATGGGTCCCAGAGACGCCCAAGAGAACGTCCCCCAAAGCATAATACCGCCACCACCGGCCTGTGTATGACATACCGTACATTGAGGGAGCAACAGTTCGCCTGGAAGACGGCGTATCCTGACACGGCCATCGGCGTGACGAATGACAAACCGTGATTCATCTGACCAGGCAACTCTCTCCCACTGATCCATGGACCAGTCGAGATGTTCCCGGGCCCAGCGCAGGCGCAGTTGGCGATGACGCTTGGTCAGCAAAGGCACACGAGTGGGACGTTTGCTGTGTAGCCCCATATCCAACAGTGTCCGAAAATAAAATAGTTAAAAAACTTGTCATCATCTTCCCTGAGATCCATCAAGCATACATTAAAAGTTCCCTTCAAGTACCTAGCGCTGTTGTATGGATGATTCCAATACTTCCTTTTTCTAATTCCACATTCACGATTTACGTACTTTACACTAAGTATGAAAAGACAACTTCTTTCTTTAATATTTTTGCCCGTGTACGATCCATAGGAATACGTAATTTTCGTATTTACGAAATAGATGCGAATAAATGCGAAAATTTTTTTTTACTACTTTTCGGCGAAATCTTGGTGATAAACGGCTTTTTAAGCGAAATTAGGTAATGATAGCAATGACTTATTAACATAATTGCTTATTTAAGACAACCAACGGTCTTAACTACTTGATCTCATTCTCGAAATTTGCTTATTACATATTGCTAAGGAACATTCTTAGGGAAAGGAATGTGGGGATTACTACAATGTTAGCTTTTAACTAAGAATTTTTATACTTAACGAACCAAGTAAGTAAAATTATTGTGATTTTTTTTAAAGCGAAAGTTTTTTGTTTGCGAAATCTCGATATTTTTTATGCGAAATTTACGTACCCCTAACGAACCATCTCGGTTACTGCCGCTGACGCCTATCACCATGAAGGCATGAAAGTGTGCACTGAAACGGCGATAAGACGCAGATTGAAATGACGCAGCGTCCCGAATACTTTTGCAGCAAGTGTGCACCGGCACTTACCTGATGCAAAGATTTTTAACAAGTCAAAGATGCTTCGATTCATCTTGCTTTTCTAGGAGCACTGCCGGAAATCTCAGCGTTCGAGTACTCGGCCTAGCTAACGCTGTTACACCATACTTTTCTGTGGAACGTTTTCTCACACGTGACTTGGATATGGGCATATTTATATCCGTAGACCGTAATGACTAGGGATAATTAAATTTCGCATTTATTCGCAAAAATATATAATTCAAAAATTTCGCATTTATTAAAAATAATTGCAATTTTACTTACTTGGATAGTTAATTATCCAAATTCTTAGATAAAAGCTAACATTGTAGTGGTCTCCACATTATGTTCCTTAAACTTTTGCCTTCTGTCATTAATTGCTATGCTGTACATAGTAAAATTTCTCTGCATCTACTCTGTTATCGGGACTATAGAGACTTTGTATAGCTTTGAGCGTTTGCAAAGTTAAGATAGCAGCATTTCGCGCCTGCAATTAAAAGCTGTATAACATCAACAGCAGTCTCTTGGTTGACTACTGTAAGTAGCTGAAATACCCTTGACTTTGGCGCTCAGGAGACGTTCTTAAATCTACTAAATTTTTCCACAAAACTTGATGGTTGATTTTTACAGTTAGATTTTTAGGTTCGATTCCGGTACGGCCAAACTGTCCGGGTGAAATTCGGGGAAAATCCGTAGGAGAGTGACATTTCTCAGTTAAAGACTGCGCATGGTTAAGCAATTGTCTAAGTTAAGCAATTGTGTTAATAAATTGTTTCTGTTAACCCTTTACTTCTCAGTACCCTTTAAAGTTGAAATTCTGACCTAAAAATTTGACCTGGAACCTTGGGAATCTAGCGCTCTGAAAAGTGTGGCTAAGCGAGCATTGCAGTGAAGGGAACAAAAAAAAATGCACACACAAATAAAAACACAACAAAAAAAATTGATTATATATGATTTTAAATAAATATTCGCAGTTCCTATATACAAAGGCAGTTCCTATATACAAAAGCAGTACCTATATACAAAAAAAAACGCACAAATAAAAACACAACAAAAAAATCTTGATTATATATGATTTTACATAAATATTTACAGTTCCAATATACAAAAGCAGTTCCTACACACAAAAATATTAACTAACCTTTTTTTTTTGCTTCGTGATATTTTTGGAAGCACGTCAGTCACTTCTGAAAAAAGCACAAACCAACATTGCAGGGTATGCAACACTGCAGGTCCTCGAGTTTACTGTTCGGAAACTCGAGGATGCATGAATGCTGCCCAGTCAATCGACGAACAACAAAGCCCAGAGGACTAGATTGAACAGGAGTTTGATCATAGGGCTTTTTTTCCGAGGTATGCGGTCGAAGTTGAACTGGTTTGGATTGGCTGAGCTGAACAGAGAGGTCGCCAGAGAGAGACACGCTTTCTACTGCGCAAACCGCTCTAGTTTCCCAGTGTTCCATATCGTGGAACACCTTTTGAAAATGTTTCGTTATTGCTATGGTTTCGGTATAAAAAATTTAAAATAATATAGAATAAATAGTTTAGAATACAACCAGTAAAATAACATAGAAATTTTTTTCCTATCAATTTTTTTTGTATTTAAAAATCATTTTTAAATTATGGCTCTGAAACATGGCTCTTTTTTATAGCGCCACTGGAACGAGGATATGTATTATCAAAAAGAGTAGATCAAAGAAAAAAATGAAGCTAATTGCTTAGTTTATCGCCTAATTTTTACGGTTTTAGAAGCGAGTAAAGTTTGGTGTTCCACTATGTGGACCACCGGGGAGTAAAGGGTCAATGCCTAATTTCGGTTAAAAAGCCGTTTATCACCGAGTTTTCACCGAAATTTAGTAAAAAAAATAATTTCCGCATTTATTCGCTCATATCGGCAAATTTCGCATTTATTCGGATCTATTTCGTAAATACGAAAATTACGTATCCTTAGTAATGACCTTCTATGAGAACGATAGGTGGAGAAGGTACAATCCCCTCCCCAGATTTCGCCCCTGGGGTTGCTCGGTGAAAATTGTGGTGACACCTGGCCAACTCGGACTCCGACCCTTGAGAGGCGGTTATAAACCGCAGCGCACTTCTCAGTCTGAAGCTTATATGTGTCTGGTCTGGGTGGGAACAACAAAAATAACAAGAACATTTTCTAACATTTCGAAACTGCACGTACGACATTTTCGCTTGGGACTATTACAAACGGTTTTTCGAATTTATCTACCACAACCTGAATTTGGCTTAACGAATTGCTGTATTTATAGAGGGCAAATCACGGGCATAAAATTCCCACAAAGGGAGAAAATCTTCCATTGCACCTGCTGTTGATGGAGTATCATTTGAATTTGATAGAAGAGTAAAAAATATATCACAACTGTCTTAGTGCAGAGAGGAACGGTCATGAATTTGAACCAATATTTGGTCAATAAATGGAACGAAAATATATCGCGTGGAATAAATCATCTGCAGAATAAGCTGTTTCATTCATATGTAGTATAAAAGAACCGATACAGCATAAATATAAAATAATTTTAATTTTGGAAAAGAATTTTAATTTGAAAAAGAATTTTAATTTGGAAAATGTTATGTGCAATTTTTGCAATATCCTCTAAGGAAATTTTTTTTCTTTGTCCCTCGGGAATGCCAGGACCCTTTACCCCCCCCCCCCTAACCTCTGAGTAAACATATTATCTTTGCCTTGCGCAGGACGTTGTGACAACGGTGAAATCTAAGTCCATGTCTTCAAGTTAAGCGAAACCTGTCCTTAGTTGTTAAATGTTTCTGATGTAAGGAAAGTAAAAATATAAGGTAATAGATATTCCGAGGAAACGTTCTGAAGAAAACCCCCGTTTGTGGGCCCTAGGTAGCCTAGTCGTAGTGTGTCGGCTTTCGGTACCGAGGGTGCTCGGATCGAGAGACAAGAGCTATTAAATACCTCAGTGGCTAGGCCGGATATGAGCACGTTAAATCTGTAGACCGGAAAGTCCTACTTTGAGATTACGGGTGGGGAAGATACGATCCCCTCAGACGTCGCCCCTGGGGGTGCTCAGTAAAAATTGTGGTGGCACCAAGCCAAGTCGAACCCATGCTGTACTATTATAAGCTGCACTACTGAGCCCGCAAATTCCATATGGAACTGGTCTGTAGCTGGCATTAGCAACAACAATAAATAACCACAACTAAATAATAACAACAACCCCATCTGTAATGAACTGAAATATAAACGCCCTATTAAATGCGATACAATTCCCATAATGCTTTTAGGATAGCGATAAGTTTTTACAGGGAAGCTTTTTAAAATCATTTTTATGCAGGGCAAATATTTATGTATACAATATTCAATATTTTGTTAAAGATATGAATTGGGCATTTTTACTCTTGAAAAATGCAAATAATATTTTTAAATCTAAATTATTCGGAGAAAATAAATCTGGTATAATGTGTTTTAAACGCTCACAAATGCCTTTGGCGGACGTAATTTATAAAATGAATTCTATTGCAAGGTACAGAAAAGTTCATGGTATCTGAAAATGCCACTTTTATTGGATTTACAGTATTTATGCAGCTGTAAAAAGTAGATATATTTTCTCCAAAAGTAAACATTGAGGTGAGCGAATGCAACAGGGTTAGTACACAGCAGCCTTAAAGTATGAGACTACGATCAGAGTATTTTTTTTTTTCAAAAACTTTTCTTGCTAAAATTTCTGCCATTTATTTCGGGAGAATATACCATTAAGATATGAAATTGATGAAGAAATAGACAATAACTATACAGGTGTTTACAAAATTGAAGCATTTTGATCGAAATTTATAAAATTTTTAGGTAAACGTATCTAGCTCTACAAAAATTAATTTATGCATATTACATTAATTTAGTTTTATCACATGACAGTAAGGTACTCATGAGTGTATTGAACTAAAAACTAATCGATATTTTAAAATCTTTAAAAATAGAGAGGATTTTATGCAATTACAGGCAACCCTCTTATAACACGGTAGATAGGTTCCTAGAAAATGCCGTGTTATGGGAAACCGTGTTATATGAGACCCAGAGACAGTTCAAAAAAGGGTGGGTTACGTTCTGAAAAATTATTAAAAACAAAAACTTTTTTATAATTCCATATAAGCAGCTTAATTTTTATTAAAAATATATATGTATGTATAACAAAAAAAACAACGAAAAGAAACAAAAAATATTATTTTCATTTAAGAAATATTATTTTCATTTAGGAAACAAAAAATATTATTTTCATTTTATTTTATTGCGACCTTTATTTAGTAAATTTCTTCATCATCACTGCTCAGTACAATCAAACGAGAACGTTTTTTCGATTGAACGATATCACCTTCACTTTCAGAACCTTTTTCTTCATTTAGATTTTTTGCACCTTCTATCCTCTTTAAGGAATCTGTAATTTTGGTTTATTTGCTGGTTCTTGCAAAGTCCTTGTAGATTCTCGGTATGGAGATAGACAATTTTGAAGCTCCCTTTTGAATTTCTTTCAGCAGAAGGGTCTGCATTCAGGAAATATGATTCAAAATTTTCAGCTAAGCTTAGGCCTTCTTGTAATTTTATAGAGTTATAAATGAATAAATTATAATTTGTTTATACATTTTCATGTAAAGCCACTATAGTTCATTGTTCCTTCCCATCATTATTTTGAGGTAATTTAGTTTTTAAATGTGTTTAAAACAAAAATCGTGTTATCTAGTGCTATAGAAGTACAATGTTGTACAAAGGTTTTCGCAATTTTTTTTATCGTGTTAGAGCGAAACCGTACGTGTTGCAGGTTGCAGTGTTATACGACGGTTCCAGAAATTTCTCTTATTGTGATAGAGCGAAACCGTGTTGTAAGATGCCGTAGTGTACGAGGGCTGCTTGTACATATTAAAGTTCAGTCATTTTTTCATGTCATTTTTATAAAAACAACTATAAATCTAGAATTAATCTATCTACGGACTGAATCTGTACTTCATGGAGTTCTTAGTATTAACAAAAACCAGGCCCGCACAGAGACTTTACGGGGCCTGGGGCAAACTTCTGTTGGGGTCCTCAAGAAATCTGATTGATCGAATAATTTATTTATTTTTTTTTTTTTTTTTGGGGGGGGGGCCCTTTTTTCAGAAGATTATTTTGAATTTTGAAGTACGGTACAAGTTTCAGAATTTTCTTTTGGAGGAAATCTAATAAATATTTAAAAAAAGTTTTGGGCCCCGCCAGCAGTTGGGGGCCTGGAGCAAAGTGCCCCAGTTGCCCCCCCCCCTTCTGGGCGGCCCTGACAAAAACATGCCTGAAAAATGTCGTACACACATCATGATTATATTCTGAGTTATCACAATAGTCATTTACATTTCATATGAAAAATGAGGTAACACAATGAAAGTTTTCTCTTGTATTGAAATTGATAGCTGCTGTTATTTATTAAATCGCTCTAATCTCAATTCTAATGATCGTACAGAAGAAATAAAGCAGATTTAGAAACAGAAATTTAAATTCTTTAAGGAACAACAATTAAAATAATTCTGAATTTTCATCAAAACTCCGTTTTAAACGTAGTCGGTACCTTAATTTATGTATATCGTCAAAATTCTAAACTGATTCATCAACATAATAGAATATTTAACTAGGAATCCATTATTGTAGGGAAGATGAATTAATGAAACGTTAATTCATCTGAAGTTCCTCAGATTGTTGCTTGTGCTGAAGAGCTAACTCTCTTTAAGAACGGACTCTTGTCTAATATTTTTTAATATATATGGGAGATCCGTGTATTATGGACCATCGTGTAATATGGACCATGTGAAAATTTATCTGTTCACCACTAGACAGCAGAACCATCCCATTGCCTTTAGTGAATATTAGTGTTATCCAAAGCAGGAGGTAACTTGTACATGTGTGCCTGCATTTGGACGATTATGAAAATGTGTTTTTGGTTTATATGATCATTGATGTAACAGGTATGTTAAAATGAATGTATTACTTTCCGCTGTTAGGAAATTTTAATATAATTTTCACGTTAATAGTAGCAAAAGTACTTATTTTCTTAACAATCCATACATGTGTTTTATGCACATCATTTTGCATAGCGATATGTGATTGGAAACAACGCCGCTCCGTCGATGCGTGTAATATGAAACATGCGCTGTTGTGTAATATGGACCACCGGTCCATATTACACGTTGAAGGCACGTTGGATGGATAACATCTGCAGAAAAGGGAAAAAACGTCCCATTTGTCTGCACAATGAGTGCTGCTGGTCACTTCATCTCACCGATGGCGGTGTTTCCCCGTAAGCGACAGAAGCCGGGGCTGGAAGCAGGAGCTCCTCCAGGAACTCTTTTCAAATGCCAGGAAAAATATTGGATGATGATCCAGCTCTCCAGAGAATGGATGAAACATTTCATTGGTTTCGCTAAACTTGACAAGAACAGGAAGGTTTTGTTAATTCTCAAAGGACATGTGTCCCGAAATCAAAATCTGGAGGCTGTAGAATTGACCAGAGAAGCAGGGGTGATCATACTATCACTTCCTTTGCCAACTATCCATCGAATACAGCCTCTGGACCTCTCTTTCTTTTGTCCATTAAGCGTATACTATTAACAATAGATGGACAAGTGGATCAGGGAACATGCTGGACGGGCCGTTTCGCAATTCCTAGTGTGTGAACTGCTTGGGAAAGCTTCAAAAAGAGATGCCTACACAGAAGAAGACGACAGCTCGAAAACGTCCGGCAGCTCCAAAGGTCTCAGTAGGCACATTCCCAGGAACCTGCGGCCAGGAGACAGCTGCGAATCAAGTTACTGAACCGTTTACTTTCTGCGCAGTCTTCGAGGAGAGTGCGGAGGAAGACTGGATAAGCTGCGGGAAATGCTGCTCATGGGTGCATGAAGCTTGCGCCAACATAGCCAACCCGATACACTATTATTGTGGTGATTGCTGTACTTGAAATGAATTCACTAAAAGCGCAGCTTTGTGCGTCCGTCTTTCATTCTATATCAAATTTTTTATTCTCGTGTCAGTGGTCCATATTGCACAAACGTTCGGTCCATATTACAGGAACGTATGTGTAATATGGACCACTGACACGAAAATAAAAAAAAATATTTCCTGCAATTATTAATAGTTACTAGAGTACTTTACCAAGTTTTAACCATGCAGCTATACAATTGTAATGAGCAGCTACAAATGAAATCTCTTTTTTTATAATTTAAGTTTTATGAGCATTCTTTCTTAGGGGGTCCATATTACACGGATCTCCCCTATCTTGTTTTCATTTTAAGGAATTAATTTAAGAGGTTAAATATTTTAAGAAGTTACGTTTTTCCTCCTTATTTTTCTGAATGCACTAGTTTGTTTTAGGAATTTAGTATTTTTATGATACTCAACCACTTTTGTTTTTTTCGTTATTTCGTCATCATTTATGTTCCCAATAATGCCTTACCTAGCTTCTTTTATATAACTGATGTTATGCTTAGTTCGACAGGGTAATTGCCACTCACAGAGCCGCTATGCTTTTTCCTTGCTGAAAGAATTATCCGTAGGCGGGTTTAAATGATACTTAGGTTGTCTGGGCCGCGAGTGACAAAGTGATCCAACTAATGCAACGCCTCTCTAAGGACAGGGAGACAAAGCCGCATATATTTAGACAGTGGGCGGTGCTTATATTTCAAGGGCAATGCACAAAAACACAGCATATAGATATGGGAAATCCTTAGAGTAAAATCACTCAAATGTATCGATTATCTATTATCACTCGATTATTTAAATATTATTAAGCTGTAATTAGTCATAATAGTTGCTCCTCGCACAACTCGCTAACGTATAGCACTCGAGAACTAGCAGTAGTTTCAGAAAAACACTTCCTTTCGCTGTGTTTCTGGGATTATCTGGAACATTTATTTATAGTTTTGAGCTGTATACAAGAAATCAACAGTACGATTAATTTTCAGATAACTCATTTGCTCTGATGTTACTTTTCTACCATTGGAAAAAATCGATGAAAAACTTTCGCAGATGGGCGAAGAGACTGCATTAAAAGGTGAAATATTAGAAATCAGTCACTTGTTTTCTAAATAATATCCTTTATCAAAATCGTTTTAATATTACCGTATTTTTCGGACCTTAAGACGCACATCATATTTATGGGAGGATTTTTAGAAAAGAATATTTTTTTTGGTATATAAAGATACTTTCAATTTTTTACTTAATAAAGATAAAAAAATATATAATAAATATTAAAAATAATATATATATATATATATATATATATATATATATATATATGTAATATACCCATTACATCACGTCCTTAAAATATAATCTGAAAAGGAAAACTAGCTCATATTTACATGGCTGGAGCTAGACTCAGCCTGAAATGAATAAAATTAAATTTAGAAGCTGTCGGGTCGAATCGTTTATTAGAGCGACAAAAGTGCGTCCGTACATTTCAGAAGACAGCTCGGAAGCGAATATCACATTTCAACCTTACGCGCGAGAGGGCGAAAAAAACATGTGACACTTATTTTGTACGGTCAACAAATATTGGGGCTCGCGATGCGAACCCACTCCTTTTTCCAGACGTATACACGTACAGAAATGCGAAGGCATGCGATTCGTGGGAAGTTCTGTTGCTAAGGTTTTTATAGCGATAACTTACGATTACTGCGGATTGGATTTACGAAAGGGAATTTAAATGCTAGAATGAAGGTCCTAATATGTAATATATATATATATATATATATATATATATATATATATATATATATATATATATATATATATATATATATATATATATATGAGAATTCTCTTCTTGTGGCAACACAGATATTTTAGAGTTGCAAGACACGCGCCGCGCCACGAATTAAGGATAACATGCCACTGGTGCAAATGGGTTACAACTCAACCGTTTCTTTGGAAAGCACGTTATTTTATTTTATTTTATTTATGCTGGATTAAAATTTTACGTTATGTTATGATGGTTGACGGAATTAAGATTGCAGGTTTTTCTTTGTAGCTCTGACTAAATGAGCATTATTGTCGTGCCAGATGGACACAGATATTCTTTTTCTTTATTGTAATAATATGTTGTGGTGATTAAATGTTAGTTGTGAATACGCATTATTATATTTTGACTTGAAATACTTTTGATATTTGAACCGTGGGGATAAATTTCCCACATTAATGGTGCCAGAAGATTTACGGACCCTATAGTTTTGAGAAATGAACTAGTGGCGTATGAAGAACGCATGCATTTTCTGTCTTAGAGGAAGACCAGCATTTCTGTGAGTACAAAGCATTTCGTTTTTGTTTTTCCTTTTTGAATAATTATATGCAATGGCTTTTTTGTATGGAGCACGTAAAACTGATTTGTTAACTTTAATTAATGAGTTAGGACTAAAAGCAGCAAAAGGTACTAAAGTCGCTGATTTAATTAGTATCATCACTAGTTCAGAAACTTATGATGAGGACTTTAGTAAAAGTAGATTAGATGTTATTATTGCTGAGAAACTAGAACAGAAAGAGATAGCAGAACGTCAGAGGCTAGAACAAATAGCAGACCGGGAGTTTGAATTAAGGAAACTCCATTTGGAGGCTAATATTAAAAGAATTGGCGATGTTCCGGTTCCGCCAACTGTTTTTAAAAAAACATAATTTGTTGAAATTAATGACACGTTATGATATGTCCGGCGATATAGGTGTTTATTTGAAATTATTTGAAAGGCAAATCAGTCGAATTGAAATTCCTAAAGAAGATTGGGTCACGTATTTACTCCAATTGCTGCCGTTAGAGATTATAAGCATTGTCGCTAGAGAACCAGATCCGTCGGCTGATGAGTATGATCATGTTAAGAAGTTACTTTTGAAACACTTTAGGCTGACCCCAGAACAGTTTAGACAAAAATTTGTTCAGCACAAGAAGGAATCGGTTGCCTCTTGGCGCGATTTTGCTTTTGAACTTAAAACTTATTTTGAAGAGTGCATTACCGGATTAGAAGTCAAAACATTTGAAGATTTGAAGGAACTTTTGGTTGTAGACCAATTAAAGCGGAAAATGTCTCCTGACGCTCGTGAACATTTTTTAGACGACTTACCCACAATAAAAAATATTGATAAGTTGGTTAATAAATTGGATGAATATGAAGCTGCGAGGCGTAATTTTCAAAGGGATGGTGATATTAAAGCAAGGATGAAATTTAATTATAGTAATAGTTCAAGAAATGATAATAATTCAAAGATTCGTTGTTTTAACTGTAATTTGTTTGGTTATAAATCTTCAGAATGTAAAAATAAGACAAACGGTCCCCGGTGTTTTAAATGTTCAAGGTTAGGACATACCGCCAATTTGTGTGATGAAAAGAAAGAATCTCTGGTCTCAATAACAAAAAAAGTTCCTAACAGAATCGAGATGACAGCTGAAATTGAAGGTGTAAGTTTGAGTGTAGTCTGCGATTCAGGATCAGAACTTTCTTTAATGGATTATGAATTTTATGTTAAAATCGGATCACCTAAATTGAATTTCAGTAATATATTTTTAACGGGAATCGGAGATGAGGAAGTTTCACCGATTGGATATTTTCATTCCGAAATATCTTTCGATAAATGTGCAATTGAAACTGACTTTTATGTTCTCAGAAAATTGCGTCATGAAGTAATGATAGGGACAGATGTACTTGATAAATTGAGTATTTTGATTGATGAGAAAGGCGTTGAAGTCTTGGGAAGAAGAAATGCATTTTGTGTCAGTTACGCTAAGATTAACAACAGAGATTCGCTTAATAGTAAAATAAATGAAGCACAGACTTTCGTTCAACCAACACCTGCACCAAAAGCAGAATGTCTTGAGCGCAAATCTCTGTATGTGACTGGATGCAGAGTACACAGACGAAGGAACAGCATGGCGTCTTATCCAGGCACTCGATTTCCTGGCCCAAAGTTTAACCAAAAGTTTCCACGGAACAACTTTATTCCGAATCCGACTAGTAATAGTTTTAGAAGGCAGCCATTTCAAAGGCCTCCAAATCCAGCTCCCAGGCCCTACCAGCCCTCTGAGAGGAATGTACCTGGAAATTTTCAAAATAGACCTCATTTCTCGAATTTGCCAGAGCCTATGAATCCTCCTGGTTTTAGAAACAGGCCACCGCCTACTAATCAAGTGTTTCCTATGAATCCAGCTCATTGTATTCCTAGACAACGTGGTTCTTTTGGGCACCCATTTAGAACTTGGAATCCAAGACCTCAGTTAGAGAATCGTCCCCGAGTACCAATGCCATCTCACCACCTTAGAAATTTTCCCTTTCAACCGAATAGAAGAGGGAAACTGAAAATCCGAGAATTCAGGAAATCGAAGGAGGATAATACTGTATTTTTCTTGTGAAAACCATTTTTCTTGTGAAACCTGTGAGAGAAAATTTGTAACTCAGAATGAGTTAAAGGACCAATTAATGAAAAATCATAATGACATGAGAGAAGATGCCAAACGGAAAATTTAAGAGTTACGGGAAAAGAATAGAAAATAATTCAATAAGAAGAGAAAGAGATCTAATCTCTATAAGTTAAATGACCGATTTGATGTTGAAAAAGTTGGGTGTCATGACGGACCTCAGAAAACTTCCAGTGCCGCCGACCATATGAAGTCATGGTCAGATGATTTGGAGTAGTTTTTTCCAGAAAACTTTCAGTGTGCTATCCACGAATCGGATATATATATTTTTTTCTTTTCTCTTTATTTTATATTTTTAGGTCCATTGGTTTCAGGCAGCCGAGGACGTCTGAGTTGCAGGATGGCCGAACTTGTGAGAATTCCCTTCTTGTGGCAACACAGATATTTTAGAGTCACAAGACACGCGCCGCGCCACGAATTAAGGATAACGTGCCACTGGTGCAAATGGGTTACAACTCAACCGTTTCTTTGGAACGCACGTTATTTTATTTTATTTTATTTATGCTGGATTAAAATTTTACGCTATGTTATGATGGTTGACGGAATGAAGATTGCAGGTTTTTCTTTGTAGCTCTGACTAAATGAGCATTATTGTCGTGTCAGATGGACACTGATATTCTTTTTCTTTATTGTAATAATATGTTGTGGTGATTAAATGTTAGTTGTGAATACGCATTATTATATTTTGACTTGAAATACTTTTGATATTTGAACCGTGGGGATAAATTTCCCCCCCCCCCCACACATATATATATATATATATATATATATATATATATATATAATATTAATTTTATTTTAATGTTACCTTCGGACCATAAGACGCACCCCAATTTTAAATCGATTTTTTATGTAAAAAGGAGCATCTTATGGTTCGAAAAATACGATAATTTTCTGCCTGGATAGATGCGTTATTTTGTACGAAAGTTACGTTAAGGGGAGAAATTTGAAATATTTAACAGTAAAATGCCTGATAAAAATATTTAAATAAGTTTCTTATATATTAATCAATTTATTTTATTCATTTTGAAATCCAATTTAAGTGTTCATAATTTATTTCAGATGGCAAAAAAGTATGCAGTATTAAACCTTTTTTTTCATTCTTGAATGTTTAAAAAATTCTACTTTAAGAAATTGACTCTAACAGAATTTATATGACATAATTTATTTTTTTTTGAGACGGAAATTTTCGCTATCATTCGATTAACATAATTGAAAATGAGATGAAAAATTCTTAATGACACATCAAGTATATTCGACGGTAATTAAATTTAAAGGCACACAATGATGTTACATCACGCGTGTCAGAAACTAATTTTCTGATCGTCGTTAAAAATAAATAGGAAAACAGAGACTTAAAAAATAACTATTAAGACTTAACGAATTAAGACTTATTAATTATTAAGACTTATTAAGACGAATTAAGACTTAACGAATAATTTTAGAAAACATGTTCGGAAATTTGATAATGTAGTTTTACCTACAAAAATCTAAAAGTTATGCCTTAAAGAACTGCAATTTTTATCTTATTTTTCCTTAGGTATAAAAATGGCTATCTATATATATAAAACAGTTCCGTAACTGACTCACTGACTGACATACAACGCACAGACCAAACCGCTGGACCTAAAGGGCTTAAATTTTACATGGCGATTCTTCTTATAGTGTAGGGGTGCACTAAGAAAGATTTTTCAAAAATTCTTCTTAGATTTTTTAAAATTAAATTTTTAAGCTGTTTTTTTAACTTTTTTTACGTTTGCATTTAAAATAATACTTTTAGGGTTATAAAATTAACATCAGTAGAAAGAGCATAAAAATTCCTTTAAAATGAAACTATTTCGAATCTTTACCTACATTTCCGGATTTTTGGTGAATTTTTAAAGATTAATGTTTAGAATTTAATTTATTAAATGCTGATCACGTGATTTCTTTTTCTGGTACTTTAAATAAATTTATCGTCACGTGCATAACAACTAAATAAACAAAAAAAATTTTTTTTCTCCTTGCTAATGCGGCAGACGATTGGACATTATCCAAAAAAATATTAAAATACAGTAAGAGAAATGTTCTACAAACTGTACTATATTAACTGTACTATATTCTTTAGTATTCTTTATATTAGATTTAATTTGAATATTTTCTTCTACATTATTTTGTCTATAAAATTATCCTTTACGATTTTCTTATAAATATAAATATATATATATATATATATATATATATATATATATATATATATATTACATAATTGTATACATTGATCGTCGTATTTATCATATAATATACACTCATGGACAAAAAAATTAGCGCACCAAGAAATAATTGCGGGATCATAACGAAACTTGCAATGAAGGTACATGTCGGGGAGATATGGAAATGATTAGAAATGCAGCGTGATTGCGCATTACGTATAGCCGGTAGAAGGCGTTGAACATCGTACTCTGTGGAGTATAAAACAGGTAACCAAAGCTTGTTTGAGTGTGCTGAATCATTTACAAAGGAAGAGCTGAGATAGACATGCCATTACGCCGTGTTCGAAGACAATATAAGCAGTTGTTGCAGTTTGAGAGGGGGAGAATCGTCGGGATGATGGAAGCTGGGTGGTCAGCTAGGCGAGTAGCTCGTCAATTAGGCCGCTCGGGTTGTGTTGTGAGGCGGTGTTGGGACCAGTGGACCCGAGAGATGTCATGTACACGAAGACCAGGCTCAGGACGCCCTCGACAGACCAGTCGTCGAGAAGACCGCCACATCGTAAGAAATGCACGCGTACAGCCAACTGCTTCATCGGCCGCCTTCCAGGCACAGGTAGCTCCTTCACTAGGGGCCTCTGTGTCTTCTCGAATCATACGAAGGCGCCTGGCTGAAGGACAGTTGGTATCGCGGCGCCCATTACGTGTGCTGCCCTTGACGCCCACCCATCGACGCCTCCGTTTCGAGTTTTGCCGCGCACGAGGAAACTGGACTGCAGCGGAATGGAACCAGGTCGTCTTTAGTGACGAATCCAGATTCAATCTCGACAGTGATGACAACCCTGTTCGTGTGTGGTGAGGCCGTGGTGACCGCTTCAATCCTGCCTTTGCTGTACAGCGACACATCGCTCCCACAGCTGGTGTGATGGTATGGGGTGCCATTGTCTACAATACACGGTCACCCCTAGTACTGTTTCGTGGCACCATGACAGCCCAGCGGTATGTTCATGAAATCCTGCAACCACATGTGTTGCCACTCATGCAACGGCTCCCAGGAGCCATTTTTCAACAAGACAATGCTCGGCCTTATACGGCAAGGGTGTCACAAGACTGTCTCCGCACTGTTACTACCCTTCCTTGGCCTGCCCGATCCCCAGATTTGTCTCCAATCGAGCATATCTGGGATCATTTGGGACGACGAGTTGGGCATCCCACGAGTTTGAACGAACTAGTGGCAAGGTTACAGCAAATATGGAACGAAATGTCTCAAGACATCATACAGAACTTGTATGACTCAATGCCCGATCGTATCGCATCGTGCATTCGCGCTAGAGGGGGTCCAACGGAGTATTAACTCCTCCGTTCTTTTGCCTTTTTCTCTGAAATAAATTATCCTTTTTCTTTGATTTTCTCATCATTTACTTATATCAAAGTAGTCATTACGTATGTAAAATTCCGTTTCATTTTGACTACTCCTTCTTGGTGCGCTAATTTTTTTGTCCATGAGTGTATATATATATTGGGGATTAATTGCATACATTGACCGTTGTATTTAATTTGAATGTACTCCGTAGCGAAGTACGGGTTTTCAGCTAGTTTTGTTATATAACTCTTATTTATGTGAGGCGTATTTTCTGCAACTATAACAACAAACTTTCGTACTCATGGAGGGTGCTACCTGTTAGCAATTTTTTTTTAAACTTTCTAATATTCTTAAGTCACGGGAAAATGTAAGACACATCGCAAGCAGATGATTTGAACAATATTCCATTTTTAAAATTCATTCCATTTTTCAGATCATCGTTTAAATTAATGATAACGTACACCTGAAAACTTTAGACATAATATCTTATGGGCTTATGTCAAACCATTCAGGTTTTCATGCCATTTTTATTTTAATTGACACTGTTACCAACTGTTAACGAAATCCGGGAGCATAAACCGCTCTAGGGACTATTTTTAAGAATTTCTCATCCCCGTTTCCACTATTTTACTTGTTTACCGTGTAGATCTGAATTCTAAAAGAACATTTTTAACAGCTGAAAAAGTGTTAAAATAAAAAAATATAAAAATTCAATTCAAACGCGATAAGCAGTATATTTCTTACGCTTTGAATGATTTTTTTTCCTTTAAAAATCATCACTTCCCATTGCTATATCATCCTACAGTAGAGCGCCCGGCCCATGTACTGTAGTTACCACTATTCATCTTGGAGCAGTTTCATACTAAAAGAAATTTGACAAATTTTATTTTGGTGAAATTCGTTAAAAAGTTATTTTATAAAACCTTAGTTACCCCTCCAAAAACAACTTCGCGACCCGCAGGTTGGGAACCCTTGCAATAATCCAAAAGTGTAGTGATAATGTGTCCTGCGTTTAAACGAAACCGGAAAATTATAAAGACTCGATATATTAGGAGTTTAGAAGTTAAATAAAAATTAATCTTCGTGTGAATTCGAACGATCAAAGAATCTTAACGGATCGCTTTTTCAAAAATCCATATTATAGAGTGGCAGTTACTAAATTCAAAATAAATAAAACATTTATTTTCATTAATAATGAGGTTATAATTACTTTCAATTGAGCAAAAATTAATTTTTCTAGTAAAAAGCAATCTATTGGCGGAAATCACTGATCAGTTTCCAAACGTATCTTAGAGAAAATGATATTGTATAAGATAGTATATTATTGCACTTTTACTTTAAATTGCCGTACATTTTTAGGATTATCAGCATAACAACTAAGCATTTTATAGCTTGGTAATCTCAATGTAGTGATTGAAAGATTATTTAAAAGAAAAAATAACAGAAATACACAATTTACTTAAAATTTAATGTGCCATTTTTTACTTCTTGACAAATCTGTAAGGGCGTTATCGATTTTCAATAAACTTATCTTTTATATCTTTGTGGAAAAAGCTTTTTCGGTTTTGTTTCACTGGGAGGTGTATTTTTTCTTTATGACACGTCTTTGAACGATCTCTCCCTAAAGCTTTTCAGCGTGAAGAAAAGTAGTCCAATACATCTAGAGCTATAAACATTTTTTAAACCGTTTTATGTTCGATTTTGACATCCATTTTACAGTGAAGTTGATTTGTCTTTTTATGATTTACGTTACTTTATGACAGCTTTGCTGTTATACTAGATAAGTTTATTTCACTTATGTTATGACTTCTTTAAATTATTAGAAAATGATTGTACATGTATAAAATTTTATCCCTACTTACTTTTCAATTCCTTCTATGGGGAAAAATATTTAAGGTCGGAATAATTTTCCCTACAATTATGTATCTAGCTATTCTCACAAAACTTTCTCCATAGTTTTTTAGTAAATGAATTAGATCGTAGAAAATAATTTTTATCGCTGCATTTTTATCCCTTTAATTCCCTATATGATGAAATAATTAAAGGTCAAAATTATTCGTCCTATTCTTAGTTTACTGGCTATACTTTCAAAATATCCTACATAGTTTTTTGTAATTGAAGATATGTTATAGAAAATACATATTTCTGAAGTATATTATGGAATTTAATCTCTTAAGTTCAATACATTTTTTTCTTTTTACATACGTTAAAAGAAATAAACAGAGAAAATTAGCAGAAATATATATATATATATATATATTTCTTATAGATTATGAAAATACGTTTAATTTTTGGAAGACTTTTCTCTTATCTTAATAACTTAATTATATCCTAAAACTCCTCCTAGTTGTTTTATTGCCTTCCCCGAAGAACTTCTCATTTTTCTTCATGTGAATAAATCCCTTCACTTTATATCGCTGTCTGTGGCTTTAAAAGCCAGTAGGCAGCGTGTTTACTCGCTGATCTTTCGTTTCGAGTTCGATATCCGATGAAAACATTTCTTTCACAATTAAAAAATCATTCACTTAAAAATAATTTTCCTTTTATTTTTAAATATTTTCTTTTATTTTTAAATTTATCTAGTTGGTACCCTTCAAAACATGACGGCTAGATAGTAAATAAATGTACTTATACACAAATTATACTCAACACATCATTGTCAAATGTTGAAAATCATAATAATACGCAGAAAAAAAAAATTAATGTGTTTAAGTGCCCTCGTGCTTAGTGAGTATCTAAAGCCAGATTTAAAAATGCCACTGAGCATGCGCAGAAAGCAATTTTTTTAATTGTAAATTATCGCTAATTAAACAGCGTGAAATGAACAGTTTCCATGAGGTTTAGTCTTATATTTCACAAACATAATTATCCTAAAAATAAAAATGGCAGAGAGAGATCTAGAGAGACTGCTCGGAATAAACGTGTTTATCATTTAAACATGCCACTGAGCATGCGCAGAAATCAATTTTTTTAATTGTAAATTATCGCTAATTAATAGAAATTGCGGTTACAAAAACCAAATTTGACAAATCTTCAGATTACAATCTTCCGTTTAAGACCAAAATGAAGTAAATTGATGCAGTAGTTTTCTCTCACGGACTGCCCAAAAAGTCGGCTTAGCAACTTAAATATATAGATTCTTTATGATGAGGGCCTATTTTAACGCTTCAGCGGGCGCGCCAATTATTGAAACACCAGCAGGTGCGCTTCGCACAGAGTGCAACGTCTCTTTCCACCTTGAATTTCCTATTGTAATAAACGTTTTTTTAAAATTGAAAATAATAATTCTGCGTTTTATGACAAGATATAAAATGTTGATAATATTGAGATATATTTATAATTAAAGGCGAAAGAATACAGATACAATCGCCTTATTTCAAAACTGTTCGGTTTATTGGATTTAAGGACAACTTGCGAATGGATTCCTATTATGTCCAAAAACCTAAAAAAACAATGAGATTGTCCATCGTGATATGCGGGATACCGTGGAATAGCAGCACATTTTATCGAGTATATGAACTCCTGCTTTTGCCGTATTGTAATCCAGTATAATCGTTGGTTTACCACTGTTAAATCATAACTACCAATAAATGGAAAGGAATACAAGGGTCAGAAAATCAGACCTGCATTAGAAAGGGTGTAGCTATAAATAGAAACTGCTTAGAACATTCAAACCTTACATGTAAAAATAAACCAATCAAAATTACGAACATGTAGGGCGGTGGCGGCCTTGTGGTACAGCGCGCTGGTTTTTGGTGCTGAGGGCGCTCAGATCGAATCCTGGCGAAGCGCCACTAAAATGCTTCCGTTTGTGTCGTCCCTTCATAGGAGGCAATGCTGGTCCGCCTATATGGCGCCCCCATAATAAAATGGCCAGCAAAACTGCGGTGAATTATAGGTGAATGTCTTCGCGACAAGTGCCGCTGCATTGAAAAAAAATAAAATTACGAAAATGTTGCACTCTGTACACGGGGGCGCTCACTGAAGGTATAATGGTTTTTTTTACTTGACTGAGCATGTGTATCATGACTACAATTATAACTTAGTCTATAGACCAAGGAAAAAGTAAGTCTATAGTAAATATAACTAAGTCTATAGACCAAGGCACTCCGTGAACTTTATATTCCAGCATTCCAGTCAGAAATTTGATAAAAAAAACTATCATTTTAACTGTCTAAAGGCTGTAGGGATTAATGTAGACTACATGGTCGTAAAATTATTTTGCATCGCATAATTGTTTTCCTAGTATCACAATATGAAACAAGAAAACTTTAGCCTGGCCGCACACCGAATGCAACAAAACAGTGCGCAGCGTTTCTGTTGCTAGATTTTTATATCCGACGCATCGTCTGCAATATAATCAAAGTGGAGTGCTGCACACCGGAAGCAACATTGTTTTGAAACACCCCGCGTCATTTCGGGAAAGTTGCTGCAACAAAAGTTAAAAAAAGATGAGGGTGACGGGGTTTCGAATGCCGTGATATCGCGTACATGATCAGTCATTACACACTAATTTGTCTTTTAAACTTTAATATACAGGTGCCACGTCAAAATGTAATCCAGGTGGGATATCTTTCAACCCAAGAAGAACATGAGTAGGTATCTTTCAACCCAAGGAAACATAACAAGAGCATGTATCTTACAACCTGACTAGCGACGGTGGTTCACACTTTCGATTCTAACTACGCATTAAAAGTATACAAACAGATTTCACACAGCGCCCTCTAACGGCGAGCAGGGCAGGTGAGGAGGTTGGGGTTATTCAACAAAAGTGTATGCTTCTCTGACCGATGTTTCTTGACACACAGCTGGAGAAACATTTCATCTGCGCATGTGCAGGAATAAGAGCATTTTATTTTCATTAACGCTCCGTTTTGAGGATTTTTGCATTATTATAATAAAAAGAGATTGAGCTTGATGCTGACAAGTTGATAGTTCTTGTCCACGCAAGGACAGAAATTTATGATTTTAGAGCGGAGGACCACCACAACCAAGGTGCAATAAATGAAATTTGGCAAGATATAGCTGAGGAATTGAATATTCCAGGTATGTATCACACCAGTTTACACCATTTAATCGAACAAACCTCGCCCTCAAGTAATTCAGACACCCCCATTTTTTTAAATATTGGTAAGAAAGGAAAATAGGATTACGTCACTCAGGGCCAGATCTAGGGGGGCTCAAGTAGGGCATTTGCCAAGAGCAGCAAAATTTGTAGAAGGAGAAAAAAAAATTTGCGCTTACGTTGTTTTTTATTGATTTTTTAAAATATTTTATAAGTTATGTTTTTCTTAGGTTTAAAAGTAGCCACAAAAGAATAGGTACTTCTTCTTCCTCACTTGCCATATCACCCACAATTATGACCACACTACTTTCCCAAAACTGAACACTTCCCTAAACAAAGAACAAAATACTGCAGACCACTTCAACTCCCGTGTTCTTACCTACTACTGATGAAATATCAAATCAACCTAGCGTTGCAAGTCAAAATGTATCACCATTTTCTACGATAAAACATTTTGTTGCGCAACGCTTAGCAACAGAAACGTTGCGCACTGTTTTGTTGCGTTCGGTGTGCGGCCGGCCTTATTTTACATAAAATTATCACTTTTCTGTTAACTGGAAAACATGTTAATAAATCATTTACAAAGAAACAGAACTAAGAAGCAAATTAATTATTCAAAAACTTCAAATTTTAATCAATTTTAATGCATTAGGCTTTGGTCGTGATTCGCCTAGTAAAAAAATATGTAGCAAAAATGAAATCGTTACACTGTTAACAACTCAGAGCGCTAATTGGTTAAAACATTAGTTGATGGATTCAAAAAACATTCAGACCTCTTTTTACATGTCAGAATAAAATCAGACTTACACTGCTAAAATGACTTAATTTTGACTTCTGTATTTATTAAGTTCATAAACAACACCGAAAAATGATAAAATATGTTACCGTTTCCGAGATTAATTTTTTTTCTTCGTTCAAGAGCTTTTCGGATAAAAGGAAATGAAGTAAATTTGAGAAAAATTTGTGAGAATAATTTTGGTTTAAGTTTGAAACCATTTTTATTCTTGATGTAAATTTCCATAATTATTGCTGTTCTTTAATTTCCGCCTTTAATTAAAACAAATGTTTTATCTTCGGAGACTGTAAAAAGTTTTGTTTTATAATAAAATACGAAATTTTTGTTTTCTTTCCTCGTGTTTTGGTAAATTTGTGTATAACACTGAATTACTACATACGTTGTAGGGAACTTAATTGCATTAATGGAAATCATTTTGAAAAAGTAATAACGAAGATAGATTCTATTTAACTATAACAAAAGTGTATTTTTTTTTCAAATAGCTCGATGAGCAGCGAATTTTAACTCTTAATAAATTAACATTTCAGTATTTTTCTTTTGAATAAACTGACTTGGAATTTAAAAAATATATATTTCTTTTGGAGATTATGAGTTGCCACAGATTTAATATTTACATGTAAACTACAGAAATTATGCAAATGTAATGGTTGTGCTTTCTTTTATTTTTCTGCAAACCAATTACGTATGTTGTGTGACACGCTTCTAATCCCGAAGTACTGAACCGATATAGTATTTTTAGAACTTCCGCCAACTGCCACTTGCTGTTAACCCCACCTAGGGGCGGAGTAGGGGATAAAAAATATCTTAGCTATCACTGTGTTTTTCTAGGTAATCGTAAAATAATTTACTATCAGTAGCTGACCTAGCTCATCGGGCGTGAAATGAAGTGTTAAAACTTCTAGCTTGATAGTAAGTTGGCATATTTTAGAATATTTATTACGATTAATTCAAATACATTTTGACATTCTGCTTTGTGATCTTTTATCTGCATTGTCAGAGGTCTGCCACAGACATCAGTTAGGTTTAAAAAGCCCCCCAGAAACTATAGTTTGTTAATTACATTAAGCCTTTCTTAAATAATGATCACATTATTTCATGAATGCACACTTTACATACTAATTTCAATTAGCCTGCGACAGAAGTAAGTTATGAAGTATAAAGTGACTTGCGAAGGGGCCCGGAAAATGTTAATTTGTGTTAATAAATTTATTTGAATACGCGTATAGATCAACATATAAATCATAGCATAAAACATTTTATTCTGATGTTCTCGTTTGTAATTTGTCCTGGAGCCAAAGTCTGTTAATGGTCTGCTGCCAGTTATAGAACTACACTAATATCTTTAAAAACGCTACCATCATATTCTCCTCTGGGAAAATAATGATTACTGAAATGATATCGAATATTAGGCATAGCCATTATGTACTTCTCAATCACACATATAAAAGGAAAGATCGTCAGTACATTAATTACACCAGGGTTTCCCAAACATTTCCTGCTCTGGAACACATCGTAAATCCTGAAATTTCAACAGAATACCTTGTTTATTTGGTAAGTAATAACACATAATTCAATTTTTAAAAATGAGCAAAAAACATTAATTACTTAGCATGTTATATTTTAGCCATTTTAGAACATTAATCCATGAAACTTGTTTAAATTCCTTGTAGCCGTTGCAGGATATAAAACAAGTCCAGATTTTCGCGGAACACCTATTAAATTTCCGTGGAACACCAGTGTTCCGCAGAACATAGTTCGGGAAACCCTGAATTACGCCATACTATTTTCCAAAAAAGGGGAGGAAATCAAGCAAAGAATTTAATAAATTTCTGTCACAACTAAAAACAGTTGAAAGCAAACTTCCACTTCAGCAGTTCTTAATGTATTCTAACGTTGTTACATGAATCAATGCTACACAAATTACACAAAATGATTATAGAACTATGACTGCTGCTGAATACGTTTTTTGGAATTCTCTAAATTCCATTCTCATTGCTGGGTACACGGGAAGTGTAAATTGAAATTGCAGTCCGCACAGAGCACGCTTTTCGCCACTAGAGGACTACGACTCCCGTTTGGTGAATAAGGGTTGATTTATACAGGCACGTAAAGGGAACGTAACGGGAACGAGCCGAGCCCGAGCGCCGTATGCATGTGTTTATAGAGAGACGGGAGTAGAAAGTGGTGGGAACGTGTTTCATTAGTTGTGAAAGATTTGTAACGTCATGGCGCAGTTTCATTTTTCAGTTAAAGATTTAGCCATTATCACAATTTTGTTAGAGGAGGAGGAAGAGGAGAGCCAGGGCCGTGCTTAGGGGTGGACAAACTGGGTAACCTCCCAGGGCCACCATTTTTATTTCTCATAGCAACACTTTTCTAAATGTTACGGGTTTTTAAAGAAATCCCTTATTTTTCGCGGTTTCTATAATTCAACTTATAAAAATACATATGTTTCGATGTTTTCTAAAGAATCGCAGAAAGAATCTTAATTGACAAACTACCCTTTTGGTTCGAAAAATTTCTCGGTTAAAAAAACGTGATTTATCTTCAATTCAGTTATAGTAAACCCTTGATTATCAATCCTTTTTTTCAATATCAGTTTCTACTATCTGTCAGTCACTACATACAGTCATTTGAAGAATTATAAACCGTTTTGTCGGACTTTGTTCGTTTTCACGGAATAGTTAGAAACTGAGAAAAACGCGAACATATCCTTGTGAACGAATACTAATACCATTTGGTCAAATGTTTGCTCTATTCAAAGCAAACAATAGACAAGACATTTCTCCAGGGAGTGTAAGACAAATAAGTAAATGCACTCCAAACAGGGCCGCCCAGAGACTTTACGGGGCCTGGAGCAAACTTCTGTTGGGGGCCCCAAAAGATCTGATTAATCGAATAATTTTTTTTTTTTTTTTTTTTTTTTTTTTGGGGGGGGGGCCTTTTTTCAGGAGATTATTTTGAATTTTGAAGTACGGTACAAGTTTCAGAAATTTCTTTCGGAGGAAATCTAATAAATAATTTTAATAAATTTACGATCTTGGAAGCAAAGCACAGGATAACATCAGCAGGGAAAGAAGTCTCTTCATCCACAATAAGAAAAAAAATAAAAAAAAACTGCTAACGCGTTGCTAGAATTCGGAAAGAACTTGCAGTGGAACTGCAAAGTATGGATGTAGACATCAACGAAGATGACATTACCCCTGAAGAATGGAGAAGTCTTGTTGGAGATGGGGATGTTTCAATTCAAGATTTCTACAATTGTGATGAATCTGTTTTAACAACAGATTACAGAAATGTATAACTAATTTATGAAGATACAGTAAGCGAAAACACAGTGTCAGACGAAGAAGGTGAAGTTGAAGACACGGAAAACGAGACACTGTCACTGTCTTACACAGATGCAACTTCTGCTCAAGATGTTCTCCGACGCTATATTACATCGAATATGGAAGATGACACATTTAACATTTTAGAAAATCTGGAAAAGAGGATAACGAAAACAAGGCGAAAAATGAAACAATCAACACTTTTAAATTTTTTAAAACGTAATTTATTGTATTGTTTGTAGACTTTTTTTCAATGTAATTTAATATAACTTTTTGTGAATAAAATAATAATGATAATGAAAATTACATTTTTAAACACGCAAATATATTAAGAAATACACTGGCAGTCCTAAGCCTGTAAAGTGTGGAGGGAAATGTTTTTTTTTCACAAATTCTGTTTAAGGACGATCTCTACTTAAGGACGATTTTTCACGGTCCCTTGAAAGTCGTTAAACAGAGAGCCAACTGTATATATATATACATATATATACACATACATGTATATATATACATATATATATCTGCATATTTATATATATATATATATATATATATATATATATATATATATATATATATATATATATATATATATATATATTTATATATATATATATATATATATATATATATATATATATATATATATATATATATATATATATATATATATATATATATTAAAGACAATAGGAATAAGCATATTTTAGACTTGATAGCTGTGTTAACACGTAATTATTACGCCGATAGTCTATCCAAACACATAATTGGTTGTTTTAGTTTTAATGAATAGTTTGTTCTGTTGCAATTTATAAGTAAATCATAATAATAAGTAAAATTAGAAAAAATAACTACTAAAAATAAAAAATAACTACTTAAAATAAAAAATATAAAAATTAAATTAAAAACTAAAGTAAAAATAAAAATAAGATAAATAATTCTTAGTAATAAAAATTAAAAACTAGAATAATAAAGGATTAATAGCCCTAAAACACAGTATCCATAGTAGGCGAGTTTCTGTGTTTCCATAATCTCCATGGTTGCAAGTTTTGTGACGTCAGTCATCTTGCGGTTACTTTTTCTTAACTTCCCCTCAGTCTAGCACCAGTCTTGGTGTTATATGGTTAGTAACTCTTAATTAAATTCTTCTGTTTTTCATAGACTGTATAGTGTCTGCGTATGTTTATTGTATAGATCATACTTATCTGAAACAGTCCATTAGGTTTTTAGACAGTATTGACACCACTGATGATGAGATATTGTCTAAAACCTCTTTCAATCTTTTCTTTCCATGTTTTTGATTCCTGGCTGTAGTAGCTTTAGTGCTCATACTGATTTTCTCTTCCAACTATCTATTATATATATATATATATATATATATATATATATATATATATATATATATATATATATATATATATATATATATATATATATATACATATATATATACACACATATATATATATTATAATTAATATATATATATATATATATATATATATATATATATATATATATATATATATATATATATATATATATACTGCGCTATTCCAAGAATGAGTTGGAATAGAAACGTCCAACGCTTGTGCGGGGATTTGAACCAGGGACCTCTCGCTCCGTAGTACGATAGTCCGATACTCCGTAGTCCGATGCGATAACCATTCAGCCATAGAGTCCTTGAGAAAAAGCTTTTATGAAGGGGGCATAACGCTTTTTTGTTACGTGACGATTCCTGCCAGTTCACTCTACTGTAAGCAGCGTAAAAGAACTTCGTTCCAAAATGGACTGATTTTATCGAGGCACTTGCACCAACTGACAATATCCACTGGACATATCTTAAACACGTCAAAAAAAGTTTTACCCCCTCCCTCCCCTCAACACACCATCTGACATTATCTGAAGTGACTCCGACAAAATGGTGGCCTTGACAGACAATTACGAAAATGAGTCGTCTCCCCAGCCCAACGTTTTCTTTCCCGATACAATTGTAGAAGCTAACGATATTCTTGGAAAATTTTTCTGTTATAGACTCTGTATCATCAATAATGACCCTCTCAAACCTACCATCCCAGCAGAAATTCAGAACTCTGTTACCTCGCTCCCCAATAAAAAAGCTCCCGACCTTGACAATATATCTAACTCAGCATACATCTAAATTATATTTAATTCTGAATTAACTAGTAAAATCTCTGAACATAAATACTTTCCCATTGCTTGGAAAATTACTGTTGTCATCCCTATTATAAAACCTGGTAAGGATCAGTCTCTGCCAAATTGCTATAGACCTAACAGCCTGCTCTCCTCTCTTGTAGCAAGCTAGTAGAACACATACTGTGTCACAGAATCAACAAGTTTCTGGATGAAAATAATGTTATTATCAATGCGCAGTTCAGCCTCCGAGCCCGCCTCTCAAAAACACACCAGTTGCTTCGAGTCCCGGAATTCATCAATAATGGTTTTCGGAATCGGATGCATTCTGGAGTAATATTACTCGATCTCGAGAAGGCTTTTGAACTAGTCTGGTACAGTGCTCTCATTTACAAACTCATTAAGCTTAAAATGCTAGCCTCAATTATCCACTTAATACATTCCTACCTTCTTGGCGGATCCTTTAAAGTCCGCCATGTACTATCACATTCTTATCTGCGCGAAATCAATTCAGTAGCTCCCCAGGGCTCTAAGTTAGCACCTATCCTTTATAATATTTTATAACGACATTTCCCACTCTCCATTCACTACACTAGCCATGTTTGCGGATGACACTGCAATAGTAGCTAAGCATCATAATGTTAAATACATGCGCAAGTTCCTACAGAGACATATTGGAATTCTTGTACGATGGTTCGAACGGTGGAGGCTCAAGTTAAGTCCTTCAAAATCTAAAGCTATTTTTTTCAGTTACAATAGAATTCCGCCTCCTCCCGTCACAGTATGCGATCATCTGGTTCGCTTTGAGAGAGCTGGCAATCACCTAAGAATTTACCTCGATAGTCGACTGACGCGGAAGAAAAATTTAGACCATAACAATAGAAATTTTTTTAAAGCCCGTAAGGATATCGCCCACCCCCTATACCAGAATCAAATGGGTTTAGATAACAAACTGCTCTTGTATAAAACCATATCGCGTCCCATCCTGTTGTACGCCGTTCCTGTTTGGGGCTCAGCGGCTGACACCCATATCCAGCGATTGCAGACAATTCAAAATAAAACACTCCGCGGTATTAGGAAGGTGCCCTGGTACCTTAGAAACGTACTTATTCACAGCGATCTGAGTATCGAACCCATTCGGCAACACTTTAAAGATCTCGCATCTAACTTCTACATTAGATTATATTCAATACACAACGAAGAAATAGCTAACCTCCCCGACTACGACCCAACGGAATGCTCTAGGCGTCCTAAGACCACTTTGATTACTCACCTTAGTCCCTTCCCCATTTTTAACTTTCCCTCCAACCTCTTCTAAATTCTAATTTACTATTGCCCGCCCTTCTGGTTCTGATCTCTAATTTTTTAATGGATCGACCTCAAGGCTATTTTACTGATTTTTTATTAATCGTTAGCCACCATATCTATTTTTTTTTAAAATATGCCCCATTAAATAGTTGTCAAATTTATAATTATTTACTTACTTATTTATTACTTTTATTAGTATTATTTTTATTGTTATTTATTTATTTATTATTATTATTATTATTATTATTTAACTTTCACTTTTCTTTTAATGCTGAGAACGGAAATATAGCCACAAGAATTATCCATACCGAGAATATGGAGCCCTGTTCTCTGGTGCCTCGTTAATGTACCATGTCTATGTCACTTAAAATACGTCTTCTACAAAAGATTATATTTAATATATAACGAAGAAATAGCAAACCTCCCCGATTACGACCCAAGGGAATGGTATAGGGCAGAGATGGGGAACCTTTTTACCATTAGAGGCCACATGTAAATTAGGTAGTAATAAAGGAGGCCGCATAAGTTGATGAACCTATAAATGCAACTTTTATGAAATTATTATACACTGGTGTAAGAAATTAAGAGAATTTGAAGACTTGGTCGATTATCTCTAGAACTACTGTACCGATTTTAATGCAATTTGATATGTACATACATTGATACACAACAAAACAAACAACCATTCAATAATTGTAATACACGCACATGATCGTGCGTAATTCTTGTTGGAGTCGGAAGGTATGAAACAGCGGTTGCAGAATAAACAAAAAAAATGGGTTAATAGACGGGTTAATAGGGGGTATGGTCCCCTCTTACAGATATACAGGTCTCGCAGCGTGATTTCATACTTGAAATAAGGCAGTTTAAACACGACGCTGGGCGTTACACACAACATTGGGCGTTAAATTGAACTCTATACAAATTTGGATTTGAGATTGGCCTGCTTCTAGCCTCCCCACAGTTCGCTACCTCATTCTATCATCTAAACGTTGGTGGTTACTAATTTTTACTGTTACAATTTGAAATTAACCGATTTCTCCAAAATAACACCAAGAAATTCGCCGAGGTGTGCTAGCGAACGAAATGCGTCTTAACTTACGCGCGCTTGTAAAGTCTGTTTCTCTACTGGCTCCGTCTACACACACGTGTACGCTTACGTATTTGACGTACAAGATTTGCAGTGGTTTTACATTCAGTTTAGTTCTTTTCATGAAATTCGATAAAATATGCAAATTCTCTAAATTTATTTCACCAGTGTAGTGAGATATAGTTTTAACAATTTGGTGCATTATATAGAAACATTATTAGTACAGATAGGAAAAAACTGAATATTTTTTTCGGGATCAAAAAAAGAGCAAAGGGGCTGATACTTATAGGTATCAAACACATACATATAAATCTTAGAAAACCAATATCTAAACTATCCCACTATCTAAATTCCAAATATTGTGTTTCTCATTTAAAGTCATTATAACAAAAATGAAATGAAATTCAACTTGTAAAAACAAAAACTTGAATACAACTTGCAAAAGTACATAATTCTATCCAGTTTATTCTGTTATTTCTTGTCGAGTGTAGTATAAAATGCGAAATTGAAAAGCGCCGAGTGCGTAATTTATTTTGGAAGTCCAGCAAGATAGTCGATTCGTCGCCAAACGGGAGTCGTAGGCGTCTAGCGGCAGTTTTGCCAACTTGGTGGTTTCCCCCCTAAATTTGGGGGAAAGTTAGATGAAAAGGGGTGGTTTTAGGGGCCACATTTTTTTAGGGGCATTTTGGGGGGGGGGGGGAACATTTTTTAATATTTTGTACAATCGAGACGCGTTTTTTTATTAAATTATAAGTTCCATACATATATCAAATGTAAATAAACCTCCATTTCATTATGTGTGTATTTTCTATTTATTTCAATTTATCTCTCAAACAGGATGCCTATTCGGAACCAGAATTTCTTTTAGGAAGGTCTAGGGGGATCTCAAGTTGGTATTAGTGGGGAACAGGGGGATTTCGAGATGGCGCTAGGGGGAGGCGCTTCGTAGTGGTTGGCATCACTGTCTAGCGGCGAAATTCCTGCTCTGTGTGGACTGCAATTTCAAATTACGCTTCAGAGAACTGTGAGTAAAACTACTGGGACGACCAAACGAGACTGACCAATGACTGCAAATAAATGTATAAATATTTCATTTTTTATTTTTTATTTTGGAAAACAGAACTAATTTATTTTAAACTGTATATAAAAATTAGTACTCAAATATGTGCCATCTTCTTGAACATAAACACGGGCACCTATCATTGAATTTTGCATTACTAAACGTAAGGTTTCCAGGATCAAATTGCGTATTTCGGCATGAATATTTTCCATTAGTTCATGAGCGTCCAACCTTTTGGCTCGACTGGTCCGCAATGACTGGTCAGAAAGAGGACTTGTCTTGGGCAGAATAAAAAATACATTATATATATAATAGCCGTTGTCTCTGTATAACACTTCCGGGCTGTACTCATCTTTCAATTGAAGCCCTCAGTAAACAAACGGCCGGTTAGGCTTAATTTCAATTTCAGATGTGGATGAGAATTTTTTCTTACCTAAAAATTAATATCTTCTCCATCAAATCACGTTTGTTCAGCCTATTTTTCTATAAAACATTCAGAACTAAAAAAAATTGAATGTTTTTAGCTGTATATTTAAGAGTTTTTAAAAATCTGTTTACTTTTACGATGAATTCTGAAACTAAACAAACTTGAATGTGAATGAATCAAGTAGCTCAAGTATTCATATCGCGTAGTTAGCTGTAAAAAACTGGGTGGCAGTCTATTACTCCAATCGCAAGAAAAACTAAATAAATAAAAAATAATGAAAGGGTTTGCTTTTACAAGGTGTGGATTAAATGCAATATTGTTGGATAATTCGTGATATTTTTTTACTTTCATATACTTTTTTCATTATGACGTCATTATTAGTATTATGACGTCAAAATGACGGGTTGGATGGCAGTCTACTACTCCAATCGCATGAAAAACTAAATAAATATAAAATAATGAAAGGGTTTGCTTTTGCAAGGTGTGGATTAAATGCAATATTGTTAGATAATTCGGGATATTTTTTAGCTGTCATATACTTTTTCCATTATGACGTTATTATTAGTATTATGACGTCTAAATGACGGGTTACCTTCTAGCAATACAATAAATGTATATGAGTAAAAAAAAAACCTTTACCTTTTATTTTTTATTATAAGATTTTAAAAAAGGGGTAATATCTATACTTATATATAAAGAGAGAGTGATTTTGTACGTGGAGGGTAATCTTCAGAACCACTGTACCTATTTGAAAAATTCTTTCACTGTTTGAAAGGTACAGTATTCCAGATGGACATAGGCTATATATTATGTATATCTAATCAGTAGAAATAAAGTTACGGGCTTAATCCTAACAATCTCCATTGTTACCGCTACTGTCCTCTACCGCTTTTTGTGCAGAAGTCTTCAACGATCCTTAGCGTGGTGGTATCTATACTTATATATAAAGAGAGAGCGATTTTGTACGTGGAGGGTAATCTTCAGAACCACTGTACCTATTTGAAAAATTCTTTCACTGTTTGAAAGGTACATTATTCCAGATGGACATAGGCTATATATTATGTATATCTGATCAGTAGAAATAAAGTTAGGGGCTTAAACCTAACAATCTCTATTGTTTCCGCTACTGTCTTCTACTGCTTTTTGTTCCGAAGATTTCAACGATCCTTATCGTGGTACTATCGCGGTGGGCTTCTGTTCTGACGCTAGCGGTTCGAACCTAGCCGTTCTCCGGCACGCTTTTTTCTTTTAAAAAATTTATTTTAATTATTAACTAACATAAAATTAATTTAAGGTATTATTTAGGTTATTATTAAGGTAAAAAAAGATTTACAATTTATTGGCTATCAACTGGAAATTTATCGGTATAATATTTTGTTCAACCCGGACAAAGTCGGGACAGGTCGCTAGTTAGATATAAAGCTGGCAGGATATTTGACTTTGATTTTGTGAAAATTGTGATTGTTTGGGCTAAAAGTTTCGTTTTCACTAAAATTCACATAAAAATCTTGAAGTTTACGACCTTGTGGAGATGTCTGCGGAGCTGAACGTCTCCTTTAGTTGGTGAATTTTTTGAGGTTTGTCCATATAGACGTTCCCTCAAATAGCTCTATACAATTTAGTTTAGGGCCGTCAAATCTGATGAACGGGTAGGCCAAACGAAATACAGGAGGCTGTTCAGAGGATGAAATAAATGCTGGCATTTTCTTTGAAATGTAGTAATAGATGTCTCAGAGGAATAAAATTAAATCACTTATTCTGACTGGTTCCTGCACAGTCTAAGCAGACATATAGAAACTCCAAAGAATCATCCTCAGTTCGCGGAAAAAAATCATAAATAATCAGAAACAAAAAATTGGTTGTATAGAACAAATTAAAAGTTTTTCATAACAGTCAGTCTCGTTTGGTCCACCCTTTTAATCTATTTTCTCTTTCTTACTTTATCCTTTATCTTCCGTGAAACTCAGACAACGTAAATTTTACGTAAAATGCAGGGTTACTGTTTAACTTATTTAACATTAACACAAAACATTCTAGGGAAAACAATTTCATTCTTCTTTCGAAAACATTTGTTATTTCATGATATGTTTCCTGATAAATGAGTTATGTTTCAGTAACGAAATGAAAAGTATTTCTTCTGAAAATGGAGAAAAAATTTACTAAATACATAAAAATAAAATAAATGATGCCTCCAGGAAGTATGATTAAACTTACTGAAGTGAATGTAACATTTTCATAAAGTATGGCTTTTATAAATTCCAGTAATAAAATAACTTGAAAAACTTTAGTGTAAAATATGAATTCTTAATTTAATGTTAGTAAAATATCTAAGGCAAAAATAAATTTTTATAATATTTTAATAAATATACCCTTTTTATCTTTTAGTATGAATATCGATTAGAATATATTATCAAAATATATTAAATTTTAATTTTAATGGAATTTTTCGATTTCAGATGCTTACGTACGTATGAATTGGAACACAACAGAATCACAAAATGTAATTTTTAAATTAACATATCATCGGCTTGGTTATTTTTTTTCTAAAGACGTGTTTTCGAGTAAAAATAAATGACAAAAAGGTAACGCTTTCCAAATTTCTATTTTTTCCTGTTAATTTTTTAAATATTTTTTCAAATATTTTTTCATTATAAAATATATCTGTTAATCATATAAATTAACATTTGATTATCAACTATATACAGTAATTTCCGCTTATAAGAATCACGTTTGTTATTACTGTTTTTGATTCTTATAAGCGGTTGATTCTTATAGCCGAAATTTAGGTTTTTGAACAGGCACACACCCACACACCTATATATATACATATATTAGATAATTTACTATGAAATACACTTTAATTTATTTTAATTATCTTTCATTAAATTTATTTTTTATAATTTTAGAAATACAACTTAATTTCTAGACCTATAAGTAGATACACATGATTATAGTAAGAGAAGAAAAAAATCCAATTTTTGTTACAACATACCTGCTTAACAGTTTTAAAATTTCAACTACAGGAAGGGAGGAAGAAAAAGTTTTCTATGGTAGTTTGACGTCATGAAGTTTTCAGGAGGCTGTTCGTACCTCTTTCAATACTAATAGTCTTAGACGAAGATTCACCTTCTACCTTACGTTTCATGATTTGATAACGGGCTGAATCTACTTATGTCACGTTTGCCTAAGTGATAGTGGACACTTCGCCGAAGATTTACGTGTTTCAGGGTCCAGGAAGCCGCGACCAGGATGTGGGAGGTGGTAATAAAGAGTCCCTATTTTTGTTTGTCAGTGGAGAAAAGTGAAATCGGACCCGGACGTGTAAAGATGCCCCCGGGTCAAGATAATAGGACAGTGTTGTGCTAAAGCGTTTAAGGGGAAACTATTATGTTATGTCTAACAAAGAAAGGGATGAATTTTACGACTATATTCCATCCCATCTTATCAATCTGTCTTTAATAAAAAAAGAAAGAACTTCGTGCCTTATGAGGGTTTAAGTGGTTTTTTTTGGAAAAATGAAAGGAAAGCGAAGAGTGTAAACTGATTCTTAAAACCGGTGGATTAATTCTTTAAAGCGAAAATTTTAACATGAAAATAATACATTTGTTTTTGTTTTCTCGATATCGATTCTTATAAACGGTTGATTCTTATAACCACTGATCACTATAAGAGGTGGTTACTGTAATTTATAAATTATAAAGTTTGAGATATTACCAACTTTATATATTATAAATTGTAATTTTCTATTTGCGAATATTCTGTTCTTATTTTAGACCAATCTACGTAAAGTTGAGCATATTTCAGAACTAGTTACATAATAATAAACATAAAAATGATACTAAAACATGAACTTATAGCAGGATATACACACATATGGAAAGACACATATGGAATTAAATCTATTAATCTTAATTTCTATACGTTAATGAAATCCTTTTCACGATGTCCTAGTGCATATTTTAGAACTATTTATGTAATGTTAAAATGATATATGCCACTAAAATATGATCTTAAACAGGAAATTCACCTAGAAAGAAAGATTGAATAAAATCTAATAATCTCAATATTTTTTAATTTATTAATAAATCACTTAACGTTGTTGTCAGGCCTTTCTAGTATGTAAATTTCCCTGTCAAAAGGCTCTTAACCCATTGAAAAATACTAAGTTAAGTATTTGTATGATAATCTTATTTAAATTTTGATATTCGCTAATGAGCTCTTAGTTGAATGAAGACCAATTATGAGTGGTCAGGTAAGAAAGGCGTTCAGCATATCCAGAAAAAATGAGCCAAGGTATCTAGCCTTATTTGCTTTTCAGTAACCATAACTAATAATTACCTACTAAGGGGGAAATTTTAGGGAACACAGAACATCTCGAGAACCAGAAGGGAGCAATTTTAGTGAAATGTTTATTTGCACGTATTTAATTGCAGAATACATATATATGTAAAATATTTATATACCAGTAAATGCATACATTATATTTTTTATTTAAAGTGAAATGGAAGTTCTAGACAAAACAATTTCTACTTCCCATAACATAGACTACCTTGCTGTTCAAATTCAGCGTCATACAGACACTCTAGAGCAGAGGTGGGGAACGCGCGGCCATCATAAAAGCTAGCACTTGTATTAATTAATACTTAATTTTATAGATTACAACAATTTGCAAATCAATGGAATTAAATAAAGAACGGCATGAATGTATGTACGCAGGCTTCGCCTTACGAAGCTTGATCAAAATTTTCAATTACTTTCAAGTAAGAAACAAATGCAAATATCCCACTAGCTTAAATTTTCCATCGGATTTTAAAATTATTTTAGGAATCGTTGCTATGTCATTTATTTATACTTTAGTACTATTATTTTTCTACTGTATTTCCTTATAATGTTAAAGTTATTTAAAAATACTTTTATTTTATTTTTTTTTATTTGAGGTGGTATTTAAATTTGTAGTTGTTTATTAAAATTTAAAAATCTGGATGAATATATGTATATACAGGGTGGTTATAATTTAAGTTCCACTTTGAAATGGTCATAAAAAGAAAACTACTGGACCAAATGTTATCAAACTTGGTAATAGTTTAAAGGAGGTCATGGGAATTTTTTTTCCGCCCAAAAAAAAAAAAAAAATTAAAAACTCACCACCTGGGGGAAATGGCGCTGTATGCAATATTGTTAAATGAAATTACACATGAAGACATCGGTTTAAAATGTGTTAAATCGTTTCTTAAACGTGTTACAAAGCATGTTCAATGTGGCATCCACCATTTTCCGAAAGCAAGTTAAATCGCATTACTGCATTCTCCACAGTAGCTCTCAGAATACCAGGAGTAATGTTACGGACATGTCGGTGTATCGCATCTTTCAATTCCGCCATAACCCCACAAACAATTTTGTTTTAGAAACGATTAAAAACGTTTTAAACCGATATCTTCATGTCTTAGCAGTGTTGCACCCAGGGGGGGGGAAGGGGCCCTGCCCCCCCCGCAAAGAAATAGAAATTGCATTACAAATATTTTTTCCTGGGTGCGCCACTGTGACTTAGTGCCGAATTCAGGCTTCAAAATTCAGAAATTAGCGATCTGTAAAAAAACGATTTCCGGAATGCGCACATTTTAAATGGTAATTTTGTTTAGGTCAATGTTTCTTAAGGGTATACAAAATGTTAAACCCGTGTAACAAAAGGTTAAGTTAGATTCCGACCCTTATTTCGTTTAACAATATTGCATACAGCGCCATTTTTCCCCCTGGTGGTGAGTTTTGAACTTTTATTTTTGTCGGAAAAGCAATTCCCATGACCTCTTTTAAACTATTACCAAGTTTGATAACATTTGGTCCAGTAATTTTCCTTTTATGACCATTTCAAAGTGGAACTTTAATTATAACCACCCTGTATATACAGTGGAATCTCGATCTATCGTTTTTCAAGGGACCGATTGAAATAATCGATAAATGCGGGAAAACGATAGATGCGGAAACATAACAAAGCAATATGATCTTTGGGACTGGATAAAATGAACGACACATACGGAAAAAGGATGGATCCGAAAACGATCGATCGAGATTCCACTGTATATATATATATATATAAATATATATATATGTATGTGTGTGTGTGTGCGTGTGTGTTTATATAAATAAAAATACCAAAAGTGAAATATAAAAAAATTACAGTGGTATCTATGAATCTAATTATTTTTTTAAAAGATAATAATGATTAATGGTATAACAAGTTTTTACCCTTATGTGAATACAAAAATATTTTATATTGAAACTTTTTAAGTCAAGTAATGAATAAAGAAGGACTTACTTTTTTTTGTTATTTTTCTATATAATGCACCAAATTGTTAAAACTATACCTAACTATAATAATTTCTTAAAAGTCGCATTTATAGGTACATCAACTTATGCGGCCTCCTTTATTACTACCTAATTTACATGTGGCCTCTAATGGTAAAAAGGTTCCCCACCTCTGCTCTAGAGGATTGGTTTAAGCGCTGGAAAATTAAAGTCAATCCCTCTAAGTTTCACGCGATCTACTTCTCTAATAGCTATCGCAATCCTCCGCGTATCTTTCTTTATAAATCCGTCCTTGATTGGGAAAACACGGCCAAGTACCTTGGCGTAACTCTGGACCGTAGATTAACTGGGAACACCCATATCCTGAATACTATTAAGAAATGCAATGCTGTCACAGCACAACTCCGAAATCTAATCAACGGTCCCCATCTATCCATGCAAAACAAAGTTCTACTTTATAAACAAATTATCTGGCCCGTTGTCCTCTATGCTATTCCAGTATGGTTCTTTGACCCACATTGCCAATCTGGACCACATTGACAAACTGGAGCGTGTTCAGAGCAAAACTCTCAGGCGGATCCGCCGAGCCTTTAGATACCTTACTAATGAAACTATCCGTAGGGACTTCGGCATTCGGTCGTTCTCAAAACAGGCTTATAAAATCTCAAAAATTTTTTATGATAGCCTCCCAAATCTTCGTGCCGGACGATGGCCGAATGGCTAGGCCGCTGGCATTCGGTACCGGAGTCTGTGGGTTCGAGTCCCACTCTTGGCATGGACGTTTGTAGCCGTTCGGAATCGGCTTTAAGCTGTAGGTCCCGGTCTAATTAGCCCCCGTGTAGCAAAAAATGACCGTAGCACTCCAAACCAAACCAAACCCAAATCTTCGTAATGAGATAATTGCTGGGTTTCCAGATTACGCTTTTTTCCTTCGTGCTAACCGTAAACGCCCACGGGCGTGTCTTCTAACATTAGCCCTCCTACCGCGATACTCTATTTAACTTGCCTACTTCCTCATGTACGTTCGTTGCGCTGTGCTATCGTCTGAGTCTCGTGACACGCATGTCGCGGGTTCGTACCCTGACCATGTCGGTCTCACCTATTCCAAATTTTCCCTCTTGCTATATTTAGCTTCCATTTTGAAGCTCTACAATTATCTCAATACGAAGTTGTATGACCCCGAAAAGGGCCTTTTTCTGTATTGCATCATCGACTTAGTACGAATACTTCTTCTCTTACTTAACATCTTGTTTGCTGCTATGGGCCATTCTTGTTTCTTTAATTATTCCTTAATTGTTAATTTTAATTTTTTATTTTCTGTTATATTTTCTTTACTTTAAAACTTAATTTTAATAGTTAAATATTCCTATCACCTTTTAAAATATTTTATTTTTAATAGTTATGCATTCTTAACTTAATACATTTTTTACTGAGCACACGTACCTTGATATTTATATCTCGCTTACAGGAGATGAAGTCAATCGACCAAGGAACTCCACTACTAAAATAGTATTACGTCTGCTAGATAAAACATTAGTTCTGTACAACTGCCTTCAGAAAGGCGTTGATACCAGCGACGAAATTCCTTCCTCGGTCTTATGCTCAAATTTCCTCCCTCCTCACGTATCCATGTTGGCTCAGCGCTAGAGTACACGCCGCTCACGGGTTAACCCCGTGTTCGATCCCAACGACCTTTTAGTAATTGCTTTCTCATTGTAATTTGTCTTTCACTCATTTCAATGTAATTCTTCTTTCTCCAACTTAATTGCTTTTTTTCCCTGTCCTTTTTAAGTTTACCAGTTGAATTTATTTTATGCTTTGTCTGTTCATGGTTCCCCGCGGTTTACTTTATGAAAGTCTGGCTAGGACCAGGAAGTGCAGTTAGACCCCTTTTTCTTATGGTCTATGTTAAAAATTTAGTTTATTCTAGCAATTTAATTATTTCCAAAAACTTGTTAAATGTCTGATACTGTATGTCAGCTAGCTAGACTATTATAAAAATCTATTGATCTCTATCTATTTATGTCTTCCAAATTTGGTATGGTAACATAAAATATATTAGTTCACAATATACGAATTATTTTGTTTCTAGGTCAGAAAACAATTAAATTAAAAATTTGTTAGTGGAAAACTTCAAAAAAAACATAAAAATTTTAATTACATATTTTTTTGTGATTTTCAATTTCACTAAACTTAGAAGCAAAATACATCGTATTATTATCAACTGATATATTTTATGTTACTATACTAAATTTGGAAGAAATAAATTCAATAGTTTTTTTAAAAAGTCTACTTAACTGATATATAGTATCAAACATATAACAAGGTTTTGATAATAATTAAATTAATACAATAAACTAAATGTTTAACATACCATAGGACCATAGGAAATGGGTCGCAACTGCAATGCCTGGGCCACGCCCTCAATTGCAGACTTTCAGGTACTAAGCAGAGGGGAACCTATAGAGACAGAGTATAGGAAAGGAGTGAAATGATCGGATCGCTGCTAATCCGTGAGTTCATACTACAAGAAAAAGTGAGTAAGCATCTTGCAGGGCAGTAGAAAAGAGGGTCTACAGACGATGCAATGATGAATAAAAATAAAAGAGAAGGTTTAAGGATAGAAATACATTTTTATTTGTTTTTATAAAATTTTTTTTTGTTTTTTACCTTGGCAAGCCAAGTATTATTTTTTATCTTTTTATTAATAAGGACGAAGAACAAAACATTTAAGTAAATGACAGGATGGCTCTAATTATTCCACTTCACATTTTACATAAAATACACTCATGGACAAAAAAATTAGCGCACCAAGAAATAATTGCGGGATCGTAACGAAACTTGCAATGAAGGTACATGTCGGGGAGATATGCAAATGATTAGAAATGCAGCGTGATTGCGCATTACGTATAGCCGGTAGAGGGCGTTGAACATCGTACTCTGTGGAGTATAAAACAGGTAACCAAAGCTTGTTTTAGTGTGCTGAATCATTTACAAAGGAAGAGCTGAGATAGACATGCCATTACGCATGTTCGAAGACAATATAAGCAGTTGTCGCAGTTTTAAAGGGGGAGAATCGTCGGTATGATGGATGCTGGGTGGTCAGCTAGGCGAGTAGCTCGTCAATTAGGCCGCTCTGATTGTGTTGTGAGGAGGTGTTGGGACCAGTGGACCCGAGAGATGTCATGTACACGAAGACCAGGCTCAGGACGCCCTCGACAGACCAGTCGTCGAGAAGACCGCCACATCGTAAGAAATGCACGCGTACAGCCAACTGCTTCATCGGCCGCCATCCAGGCACAGGTAGCACCTTCACTAGGGGCCTCTGTGTTTTCTCGAACCATACGAAGGCGCCTGGCTGAAGGACAGTAGGTATCGCGGCGCCCATTGCGTGTGCTGCCCTTGACGCTCACCCATCGAGGCCTCCGTTTGGAGTTTTGCCGCGCACGAGGAAACTGGACTACAGCGGAATGGAACCAGGTCGTCTTTAGCGACGAATCCAGATTCAATCTCGGCAGTGATGACAACCGTGTTCGTGTGTGGAGAGCCCGTGGTGAACGCTTCAATCCTGCCTTTGCTGTACAGCGACACATCGCTCCCACAGCTGGTGTGATGGTATGGGGTGCCATTGCCTACAATACACGGTCACCCCTAGTATTGTTCCGTGGCACCATCACAGCCCAGCGGTATGTTCATGAAATCCTGCAACCACATGTGTTGCCACTCATGCAACGGCTCCCAGGAGCCATTTTTCAACAAGACAATGCTCGGCCTTATACGGCAAGGGTGTCACAAGACTGTCTCCGCACTGTTACTACCCTTTCTTGGCCTGCCCGATCCCCAGATTTGTCTCCAATCGAGCATATCTGGGATCATTTGGGACGACGATTTGGGCATCCCACGAGTTTGAACGAACTAGAGGCAAGGTTACAGCAAATATGGAACGAAATGTCTCAAGACATCATACAGAACTTGTATGACTCAATGCCCGATCGTATCGCATCGTGCATTCGCGCTAGAGGGGGGGGGGGTCCAACGGAGTATTAACTTCTCCGTTCTTTTGTCTTTTTCTCTGAAATAAATTATCCTTTTTCTTTGATTTTCTTATCATTTACTTATATCAAAGTAGTCATTACGTATGTAAAATTTCGTTTCATTTTGACGACTCCGTCTTGGTGCGCTAATTTTTTTGTCCATGAATGTATAATGCATGTGAATACTGGTATATAAATATTTTGCATATAAATCTGTATTCTGCAATTAAATACATGCTCATAAACTTTTCACTAAATTCGCTCCAATTTGGTTGTCGTGATGTTCTCTGTGCCCTTAAGGTTGTGATTTTTTCATATTAAATACTGATGACTGACAAACATGCTATTTCAGCCTATTACGAAAACAAACGAGCGTCTCTTCGAGTATCTGCCAGTTTCACCTGGACTAGGAGTGCTAAAGAAGGGCGTATTTTAGACTATGATTGATTGGTACACTGGACATACCTACATTTGCACTAGTGAAGCTGATTTGCAGGATGTCACTTGCAAATGTCACAGCTTCTTTAGAACAGTTTAAAGTTATAAAACACCGAAAATTTAAAATGATCATAGAAAATTATCGAGCTATTTCTGTTATCCGACAATTTTGTCCAAGATGGCAGACCACCTATTTAAGGAACAGACACGAACTCTCGCAGAAGGCGACGTATGAAATATTGAGATTTTTTTATCTAACGGAAGCAGTATTCCGTCACGTAAATCTACTGGAAAACCCACAATAATCCATGATGGATCCAAAACTGGAAAATGAAAATAGTGATTACGAAAAACTCGTCGATGATACAAGTGCTTATATTTAGGCACCCATTGTTAAGAAAGTGTTGAATACCGTTGTCATAGGGACATGACAGTAGTGTCACGGCCAGGGGCAGGAGAATTGAAAATTACAGGACGAAGTAAAATAATTGCTAAATGTAAGAAAGAAACATGGTAAATGACGGGCAATAAAAAGAGAAGGGGAGAAAGCCAGCAATATACCGAAACGAAATTTAGAGATTGTGCTTTTAGCAAGAAATATAAGATAAAAGTTCAAGAGAGTGAGTTGCACGAATGGAAGAAAAGAAGAAAGGGAACACTAAATTTATGATGGTTATAAAACAGGCCACCCTGAAGCCGAAGCATGGGAAAAAAGTTAAGTTAGGGGGAGAATTTTATAAATCCCGCCCTCGATGCTCATTGGTGAAAAGGGGATTGAGAAGAGGCAGCCATGGACGAATGGCGATGGCATGGTAATAATATGACCAATGGAAATTGTAAGAGGCGGAGTCAACATTAATAAGAGAAAATAATATGAAATGAGGAATAGTGTGAAGGCACAGATAACCTATGATGAGAGTTAGTTAGAAGTTTTGGAGATAGAAGTGGTGTCAAGGCACATATACCCATGAGGAGAGTTAGTTAGAAGTTTGGAGATAGAAGTAGTGTCGAGCGCCCAGTGTCCCGTGCCGAGGGTCTGCAAGGAGTGAAGGAGTCGGAGAACCGATGATGAGCGTGCCCCAGTGTCCCATGTAGAGTATCTGCCATGATTGACGGAGCCTTATACCAGACGAAGAAAGTGACCTAGTTTCGTGCGATGATAATACAACGAAGTTCGTCATTACGAGTGCCAGCCGCCCATCATAGCGATCCAACAGTCATCTTTCGAGGTACCGATTTAGCGTTTCCTTTTTATATTACTGTCATTGCTTCTCAGTGTGTATCCTTAATAATTAATATAGAGCGCGATGAGGATGTTATTGAGTATAAGATGTTAAGGAGATGGCCGATAATTCGTAAAAAAACACAATTTAATTAATATGATGTTAGGCTTATAGATATGAGTAAATATTGGTAGTAATGGAACATGGATATATGAGTGATTATGTTTATAAAATGTTATCATAATAAGTGAATGAATTAAATATATGTGTCGTAGTAATGAAGTTGAGAGTAATATGTGTAGATGAAATACGAAAGATTGTCATAATAATGGAATGAATTAAATATAGGTGTTGTGGTGAATTAATTTCGTAGTAATGAAGTTGAGAGTAATATGTAAAGATGAAGTACGAAATATTGTCATAATAAGTGAATGAATTAAATATATGAGTCGTAGAGAATTAATTTAGAAGTAAAGAAGTTGTAAGTAATGTGTAAATGCAGGAGGAAATATTTAGTAATTTGTATCGTATTATTTATGTGTATTAATAATCAATAAATTAATTTATCAGTGTAAATCAGAGTTGTTTCCATCATTTGGGAATCACAACAATTAATCAATGTACTAACCACGATCTTAAAGCAACAAAATTATAATCATCATTATTAGTAGTAAATATTTAATTTCTAATTCCCCAATTAACAATTTTTTTCTTTCTCACTGCCACAACCGTCAATCAAACGAATTAACACGTTGATTGCCCACAAGATAATTCATCGTTGAAAGTTAGCCACAGGGGTCCGCTACGAGTATATTCATAGGCGTAGCGTGGGAGGGGCACGTGCCCCCCACATAAATTAAAATAAATTTAAACATTAATACAGGTTAAGTTAACATTGGAAAATTGAAGAAAACTTATAAGAAAGTTGGTTTTTACCGCTTTTTCAAACTGTGAAATTGAAGATTCCTATTATGTCTTTAGCCTTAAAATAGTTTTTAACAATGATAAGATCTATAACAAAAATTCGATACTATATTTTTTTCTCATTTTATTTATATTATTTTTATTTTTCTCGTTGTATAACTTTTGAATACTACTCAAACATCAATTCTATTGTTATTCAAATTTTAAAAAATCATAATAATTCATATTTTAAGGACCGTCCGGCAGTCAATGCGCTGAGGAGGGCTCTAACTGAATTCAGTTCGTGCCCCCCCCCCCCAAAAAAAAAAAGTTAGAAGCACGCTACGCCTTATACAATACGCCTACTATACACGCCTATACTCGTAGTGGTTGTCTACTGTTAAAACTAATGTACGAGTTATCTATCGGTTGGCTTCAGCACATTTTTCCTTTGTTTGTTGTCAAATGTCAACTACGACATAACAATTTTTTAAAAGAAAAAGCATTTATAATAAATAATTTATTTTATTAAAACTAACGTATGAGCTATCGGGCATGTAGATTCAGCATAAAAAAAATTTATGTCGTATGTCAACTATAAGATAAATCGATTTTTTCATAAACAAATAAAAAATAAACTTTAATAGTTATAGATTGACCGTACTCCCACCTAACTAGTAGAATGTGTAACTTGACAGTTATGACCCACTGGATAACACAACAAATAACTGATGCAGATACAAACTGGCGATTGAAATTAAACCTTCGAATCCAGTAAACTACTGGATTGCTACTTTACGTAATTACAGTGGACTTACCCCATGGGAAACTCGGCAAAAAACAGATGTAGGATATCAAACTGGCGAATTAAAAAATTAATTTTAAAAAATCTTCTCATCAACTGGAATACCAGATTGCTATTTTACATAATTACAATGGACTGGACCGAATGGAAAAACTGGCTAATAACTGCTGTAAGATGCAAAACTGTCGAACTAAAAATCGTCTAAAAAACTTTTAGGACATTCATTTTTCAACAACCAAACCTCTTTTTGAGATTTGAATTTAAGCCCACAGCATGGTAGATCAGAACGCTAACCACTATACTATGTGGGCGGTGTAGTCCTAAACCTAAAAAAAAAAAAGGATTTTCAAGCCGTCCTAATTGCACATTTTACTCGTTTATGTAGCTTTGGCCAAGTAAAAGGATTATCTAGTTTCTGAAAGACTGCAATTATATACACCGCCTCTGCGATAATACATTGACAATTAATCATACTTGCAATGCATTCATATAAAAGTCGTGTATTTTTTTGTTTCTATAAGAACTAAGTTCATTTCATTCGACTGATTTCATAGTATAAGAAAATGTGAGTAAGCACTGTTTCATTGGTTCCCCTCTGCTCATTATCTGAAAGTCTGCAATTGAGGGCGTGGCCCAGGAATTGCAGTTGCGACCCATTTCCTATGGTTCGTATGGTTCGACTGATTTGTACTAAGGTTATGAATTGGTTGAGATAGGGTCGATCTAAAAAGATTGAAGACCCTTTGTAGAAAACGATAACGATGATATGATAAACAACTTTCATTCCCGCTCTACGGGAATCGGGCGTAATTAGAAGAAGGGGGTGTGTGGTTTAGAGCGCTACGGTCAACTGCGAAACGAGGGTTAAAAGCCAGTTCCGAACGGCTACAAACGTCCATGCCAAGAGTGGGATTCGAACCCACAGAGATTGGTATCGAATGCCAGCGCCGTAGCCAAGCGGCCATCATCCGGCTAATCTGAAGAAGGAATGGCGTCCTTTGGTCTGTAGAATTTATTTCCTGTAAGCAAGATATTTAGTTTTCACAGTACATGTGCTGAATAAAATAAAATTTTAAGACCAAGCCCTATCCCGTAAAAATTAAATTAATCTTAAAATTAAATATAAAAATACAGAAATTTAACGATAAAAAGTTTAAAATTAGAAGTACAAAAAAATTTAAAATATGCATGTCACCACCTGGTTTAGAATCAGTGTCTGACTGGTAGAAAGCGCGCATTTTAACCGTTGGATTAACTGGGCACAGTCAGATGAAACTGCAGAGACAGAAGAGATTAGTACCCTTTACACGTACGTTTTTTCGCGAGTGCTTGGAGCGTACGGGATTGCGCGCACGCTCCAAGCGCTCGCAACAGAGCGTACGGGATTGCGCGCGGGAAAAACTTGCAGTACGCTCAAAGGAGCTTTGCCTTCCTCTCCGACACATTCACACGTGCGCTCTTACCCGCGTGAAACCACGATCCTGCTAGATTGAGTGCACGTGCGAAGGTGTCGGAGAGGAAGGGGAAGCTGCGTTGGAGCGTACTGCAAGTTTTCCCGCGCGCAATCCCGTACGCTCCAAGTACTCTCGAAAGAGCGTACGTGTAAAGGGTGCTATTCGTATTGAGATGATTGTAAAGTTCCCGGGGGAAGTACAAGATGAGTGGGAGGAGTTTTGGAACACAGGATGTTGAATTAAAGGATTACTGATGTGCCTTTTTTAAATTAAAAGGAAGTAGTATATAAAGACCTTATAAAAGTATTTTTATTTTGTGGTATCGAATAAAAATATTTTTCGTTCGTTAAATGTGTAAACAAATATCTTTTTGAAATCGTAATCGTTTTAATGATTTTTAATTTCTATTGTAAAATGTTTCTACGAAAGAACGTCGCGTAGTGTATAATATCCGGAACAAAAGATTCCCAAATTAACTGTAACAATAAAACTTAAATATAGGAATTTTAATTTTGGGGAAGGAATTTATAATTAAAACGTAACTTTCTATAGCTTTTGTCAAATATTAGTCATTAAAAGCATACAGTTTCCCAGTATAAGTTATCGAGATAAATAATTTGTTTACAGAAATTGAATTGATTACCTTTAATTACTCCGCATGTGTAATGTAATTATGAATACATTGCCAATACCTTTCTTTTTAGAAACATGAGGCATTTCTATTTATGTTCGACTTTTCCGAGAAAATTCCGCTCTTTATAAAGAGAAAAAATACCGAGAAATTATGTCATAACATATTAATACACCAATACCCTTTAATTAAACAAAATCCAATTTACTTATACCCGAATAAACTTGTAAAGAAGTGTGCTTAATTAATTACTAGAACCGGACTAAAATAATCATCGAATACTAATGGCTGCCATATTCATGTTGTCTCAGACACAAATGATACAAGAAAAATGATACAGCTTTAAGCCATTCGTACAGTTTACATGATGCAATCAGCATAAATCATAATTTATGTATTGCCGCATATAACCATAACTGGTAACTCATAATATAGGTAAAAAATCAGTCATTTTCTTTACTCGAAGACTGCCATACTTATAACGTTATAAATATCAATTAATCAATAAGAAATGACACCTCAGCGATGCAGTCCATAATTTTTTTTCATTTAAAGTAAGCTTACTTAAATGTTTTTTTTTAGCATAAAAGATCCATAACCATTATTTATAAAGCAAAATAGTTAGGGAAAAATGAAATGCTCGGTTGACTGTGCTATTGATATTGGAGTAAAACGTATGATGGATTAAGAGGTATATAAATTTAGTTTTTTTACGAACATAAATCGAAGTGATTTTTTTTCCATTTGCATTAAAGAGAAAAGAATGATTGATAAGTCATAAATATGGGTTATAAAGAAAAATTATTTTCTGATCCATGATGCATTAGAATATTGTAGTGTGAACAAAAGAAAAATTTACCGAGATTTTTTTTAGACCCTATTAACGGTAGATTTATTTCATAGCAGTTTGATTTCCAAAAAAAATTTTTTACAAAGGTCTCTAGTATATGAACAGAAAAGAATTGATCTGAGAAATATAAAGAATTTTCTACTGCAATGTCCATGTTTTGACAGATTTTCGGAAAGTAACGTGCAATAAACGTAAACGTACATTTTTACAAGTCATTCAGATCCAACATTTTACAAGTCATTAAGATGTATAGGATCATAGGAATACTGGTCAAACTGCACTTCCTCGCAGTGTTGCCAACCTTTACGAAACGCCTCCCCCTAGCGCCATCTCGAAATCCCCCTGTTGCCCCCTAACACCAAATTGAGATCCCCCTAGACCTTCCTAAATGAAATTCTGGTTCCAAATAGGCATCCTGTTTGAGAGATAAATTGAAATAAATAGAAAATACACACTTACATAATGAAATGGAGGTTCATTTACATTTGACATATGCATGGAACTTATAATTAAAAAAAAAACGCGTCTCGAATGTACAAAATATTAAAAAATGTTCCCCCCCACTCCCCAAAAATGCCCCTAAAAAATATGACCCCTAAAACCACCCCTTTTCATCTAACTTACCCCCAAATTTAGGGGAAAACCCCCAAGTTGGCAACACTGCTTCCTGGGCCACGCCCTCTAGTGCAGATTTTCAGTAGTTAAGCAGCGGGGAACCATCATTGGACAGAGTAAAGAAAAGAGGGAAAGTGATTGTTGTGCTCGGGATCGTGTGAGTTTAAATGCCTTCAGCTGAAATCACCGAATTGAATCAGCATCTGGCAAGGACAGTAGCATATATGGTGACATGACCTTAGCAGTTCGTCACCGAAAAATGGAGAGAGGTTAAATACAGGGCTAAGTCATTCGGATTTAATTCAAATCCTTGTTTATTGTTGTTGCTGTTTCTAATTCCCCCTGGCCAGAAGTAATTGATTTCAGACCAGGTCCACATAGGCTTGCGGACCGAAGGGTGTGGCTCGGGGCGGGTCGAAGGGTGTGGTTTATAATGGCACCACAAGTGTCGGATCCCGACGTAGCCAGGTGCCACCTCAATTTTGATCGCTATACCCACAGGGGTTGATATCTGGGGGGATCACACCATCTCCCACTGTCTCTGACCTTATAGAGAGACTTTCAGTCTATGGATTTAACGTTCCCATATCCGGCCTAGACACGGAGGTATTTAATGGCGCTTGTCAGGATTCAATTCGAGTACCCTTAGCACCGAAACCGACGCGTTACCACTGGACTACTTCGAGGACAAAAGAGTGATTTAATTAAAAGATTGAACTATATTTTCAAGAGGTGTGGGAAGGAATTTCCTATACTCGATTTTCAGCAGATTCTTACAGCAAGAACTATTTACTACATCACCAAATGTAGAACAAATAGCTTTACACAAAAAATAAACTCCGAAATATCATATAACAGATTAAGCCGTTAATCACTCGGCTAAGCCTCGATTTTGAGTTGTAAATCTTCCTGTTGGACCAATTTGAATTTATATGTTAGGAGCAATGACGTTACAGTTTCCAGACATCACAGGAGAAAATTTTCTAAAAATATCCAATAGACGTGTATTAATACTTATTTTTAGCGCCAATTGGTGAATTTTTATTAAATGTACGGAAACTCCAGTGTGAAAAAAATATTGCTAAGAAAGGAATTCAAAGAATTCTTAATATTTTTAAATTCATGAATGATAAAGTGAGATAAACGCCACTCCTACAATTTTTATTGTCTGTAGCTGTTACATTTCGTTGAAAATCATTAAAGAGTAGGATTTTCCATTTAAAATACTACAAAAATATAAATACAGAGTCGTCGAAAAGGGTGTCCGTGATTTCGGTTGTGCACACCGGGGACAGCAATTAACCGATCAGATTTTGCGTAGCAGCATATGGTATGTTAATTCTGGAAGTTTTATTTTTCCACGTCATGGTGGTCATGATTGCGCTGGGGCATGAGGCGACGCCGTAACGTCGCGCTTCCTCCTTAACCCTTTCAGGGGCAACAAACTCCACTGTTTGCACGATGTAGATTTTTTTTTCTCCGATTTTTTTAACCTAAATAATCTTGAAAATTTTTTAATTAAAGGTTGCAAAATGTTTTTACTTCATTAAACTGATAACAGATGGCAGTACTAGCCACTTTTCTGCTCATTTAACTGGAATAGATTGAATGCAAGGGGAAAAAAGACTAGATTTAGGCGTTTGCACTGTGCAAACGGCGCCCCTCAAAGGGTTAATGGGTTTTGACGTTGGGTAGGAATTGACGGTCCAAATTTTTGGCCAACTAGCTTTGACCCCTCTAGACTTCTTTTCTATGGGGTTACCTGAAAAACTTTTGGTACGCTGAGGAGATCCGAGACTACGTTATTAAGGCTGCTATGTACTAAGAAAAAAATCGTATTTCCCTTTTCCTCTTCTTGCAGACTCTTGTGGTGGGAGGAGTCGAGAATTCCACCCCCTTAGGATTGACATTTTGACGGATTGTAATGGCTCTCTCTCTATAGGGGGGTTAAGCGCTGCCCCCAAATTATTTATTTAAAATATATTTTTGTGAACTATTTACGGGTACATAAATGCTGATAATCAAATAAAATTGGTATTGTCAGATAGCCTGAACTTTTCTGCAAAGCGCTACAGGATTCATTTTATAAATTTCGTCCCCCGAAGGAATTTATGAGCGTTTAAAACACACTATACCAGATTTTCCCCCGAATAATTTAAATTTTAAAATAGTAATTGCATTTTAAAAAAAACGAAAAATGTAGACACATGTAAAATTTTTTTTCTCTATGACGGAGTACAATTTTAAAAAAAATCTCTGAATCCAAGTCGGCAATCCGTGAACAAATTTTCTCCATAGGTTAACATTGAGGTGGTTCGAATCCAATGGGGTTAGTACATAGCAGCCTTAAGGGGACAGTGGACTTTCAAAATTGTGAAATTTGTCCAAAAATTCGATTTTTTTATTTTATTGAATTGGGAAACTACGGACGAGTAGAAATGTGTTGCAAAAAGAATTTTTAATTTCTGCGATTACTTTCCTAGTTATAGGCATTTGTATTTAATTTAGATATTATGTGGTTCCTAATAGCAATAAATTTAAATGTGTTTTTCTCAACATAAAAATTTTCGTGTCATACGAATATTCAAACTGCTCCGGGCGCATTTCTAATGATCGTATTGCTTTGAAATTTAAGTTTTATATACTTAACTGTATGTCAAATAAATCTTATTGAAAATAATTATGCTTCGTAGCTCAGAATTTCTAAATTTTGTACTTGAAAAGATGATTTATAGGTATTTTGCGTAATAAAAAGGGTGTATTCACTATTATTATTTTTTTCTCTTTATATTTTGAATGAATGCTTAAAATGAGCAATAAGTTTCATTGTTAGTTCTATAAGGTATCCTGTAAATAAAAATTACCATATTATATGCAAAAGAAATGCGCGTGGAACATTTTTAATGAGGCCAATTTTCGATATAATGAATAATTCATATTTCATAAATTATTAATATTTAATCTTTAAATTTTAACCACTTTTACATATCTATGGTACAAATCACATATTCAAATTTCAAGCAAATCCATTCAAAACAAAAAAAGTTAGGTTTGAAGGTCCACTGTCCTCTTAATCGGACAAAATCACTGCTGCAATAGCGACTACTTCTGCTATGATCGAGCCTATCTGGATGGAGATCGATTATAGCCTAGATGTGTGCCGAACGACGAGGGCTGCTCATATCGAAACTAGATAATCTCCAAAACTTGATTAGTTTCTATACCTTTTGGTGAAAAAATGAACACCGTGAGTACTTTTTATATGGTTCTTTATTTAACTTTGCAATCACGGACACATTGTTCGATGACCCTGTAATATGACGTCAATTATCCCAACCGTCTTAAGCAACAAAAATTATGATCAGATTTGCTCATATATGGAGGGTTCGACACAGATGAATACAAATGAATAATGCCTAAATATGACACAAAGATGTAATATTCTGTCTTCAAAAATTGTTTTTCCACTGTTAACGATTGGCCATTTAGAGATTAAGATGTCAAAATTGTCTAACGCTATAACATGAAAAACTATTAAATTGCTTTTTTTTTTTTACTTTTTATATTTTCGTCAGAAATGTATTTCAACTTAAATGACAACTCATATGGAATTTGGTTTCTATACTAATAAAGGGACAAGTGGATGTCGAGAGATCACGTGACCGTAACTCATCCGAGCGGGCTACTCCGCGAAAGAAAATGGCCGACAAATATACAGGAAAATAGGTGTATTTTGTTTCTCATGAAAGTACATAAATGTTACATATTTGGAAAGAGCTTCGAAAACTGATAATTTTTTCTGCGTGCACTTATTCTGTTAATTCAATAGTTTTAGAGATATTTTCATTCTAAAATCATTCACTTCTGAGAAACCAAATCATCTGGAGCAGTGGTGCTGCCATCTGTCGGCAGCGACGGGAATGAAAATTGAAAGGGATTAATTCACTTGAATTTAATACATTTGTAGGCTTTTTTTTTACTTTTGTGGGGCCCGAAGTACATAAATATGTTACACGGATGGCTTGAGCGTAGCTAGGCGAAGCCCGGCAAGTCAGAAATATATGGTTTTTTTTACAGGAAATGCCCCAGGATAGGTTGCGAGGGAGCAGATAGGATTTACAAAATGTAATTTAATTTTTAAGGTAAATGCACCTATAATGGGCCATGTCCCTATAATGGGCCACCCTTTAGAAAGGTCGAGAAATTAAGGGTCTACTGTTACCTTAGGCAGTGAAAGGGGTGAGAGTCATTGGCTGCTACCTGCGAGGATCCCTTAGCATTGGAATTCAGTTCATTCCCTTACTTTTGGCGAAGTGTAATGCTGCGTTTGCATTCATGCACTCTGCTCTGCTGTGCCTTGGGTTATCGAGTGATTGATGTTCACTCCGTACTCTGTATATGCGTGGATCGCCTCCTCTTTCGGTCCTGATGCAGAGCATCAAAGAACCCGGGGTCCCGGGGGTCAAATGGTGACAATGGGGGCGGGGGACACTAGATCAAGAAACACGAGGGACCTTGGGAGCTTACCGTGACTAATGTGACTAATGTTACCGTGACTAATGTGATGACAGGAGTCGGGGGTCTGCACGCAGAGAACTCTGCACGAATGCATATGCACCATAATGTGCATTTTGCTAGAGTGAAGAAAATTTGTGTTTGTTTTAACGTCTGCTTAAGAAATCTATTAAGGTAAGTGAATTTTTCAAAAAAAATTATATAAGTACTATAATGCCTGTTTATTGACTTAAACTATTATTCATTACGATAGTATGTATAATTCAAATTGTACAGTGATTAAATAACAAAAACTTAGATTCCATTGTCAAAATAGCGTGGCCTATCATGGGATCATGAACTGTTACAATGTCTATTAGGCATAGTAACAGTTCAACCTAATACTGGGGGCCGTGTATTGGGCCAGCCCGTGTACTGGTACAAATTCTTTTTTCGGAAATGTCACAGCTGGTACGTTGTGGCAAATATTGACAAGTAAAGCGGTACATCACCGGCAACATTAACCCCAATTTTTAAGTAAAATTAATTTTAGATGTTTAATAAATTTATATTTCAGTTATATTTGAGTTTTTATATATTTAGTGTAGTTGTACTATAGTTATAAAATTGAATAAACCGGTTTAAAAATATACATCATGTTTTTAGTTCCTTTTCTTTCCAATTTTATGATATTGTAGAATTAATTTTTGTTCCATAACAGATCAAATAGAAGACCCATTGATGTTGTGATGGGCGATATTGATGGCCCAGTATTGGGTGGCCCATTATTGGGTACATCGGATAAACTATTGGCCCATTATAGGTGCGTCAGGTTGGTTATTATTTATGTATATATATTTTTTTATGAATGCAGCCAGTACTCTCCAATTGCTACTACAGATGTAAAAAAGGCAGTTATTACATCTGTAGTAGCAATTACAGTTATTAAAATGGCAGGTAAAAATTTGGGCCAGTTTGCTTTATCTATCGCTGTGAAAATTCAGATTTACTTCAATTTTTCTGTTAACCGACCCATTACTGGTGCGTTTACCTTAATTGTCATTTCAAAAAATTAAGAGCTTCGTCTAAAATAAGCTGCACATGCCCAGATCTACGGCTATGGTATAGTTAAGGGGATGGTGGACATTGCAAAGCGATTTTTGAAACTTTTACCTCAGAGATAAGAAATTTTTCATATTTATTCATTAAAATATAACTATATTAAACACCTTTATAAATATTTAAAAATATTATAAATATTTAATTTTATAAATATTTTTAAAAAAAATTATATTTTAAAAATTGAAATTAAATTTTTCAAGTGCTCCTTGCGATCCAATTTTTAACTTCCCCCTTTATTTTGCATTTATATTGCTTAAAAATATATTTTGAGCATAGTTATATATTGCTTTGTACTTTCGTTGAATAGTTAATTTTTAGGAAATATTTTTAGAGCAAATATCGTTCGAAAATTAATGTCAAAAAAGAAATGAGAGTAGCTGTATGAAGCTTTATTCCGCGATTCGAACAATTGTGCAGTGAGCAGCAGGCTCACCCGTCACGCTAAAACTAAACACACATATACCAAGAGCATTTGGAAGGAAATGTTATTATTAATTTTATTAATATGTTTTCCTATTAATTACAATTAAAATACTGTCGGGATTTCTAATAGCAAGTCGTATTAATTTATTAATGTTCTTACCACTTCTCTAATTTCTTCTTCACATATATATCACATATATATCACATATATATATATTCTTCTTCTCTCTCTCTCTCTCTCTCTATATATATATATATATATATATATATATGTGTGTGTGTGTGTGTGTGTGTGATGCCCCATACTTCACGCCTTGGAGGAGAGGCTTAGCACTAATTGGAGGTGTAGCCGGCACGAAGGTGTGATGTAGGCGGGCGCAGTGAAGATCCAGGGAAGCACTTACTAACTTTAGGCGAGGTACGCACACATGGATATTGTGATAATAACGGTCCACCATTTGATATCTAAAGCGTATTTAAAATTATCCTGTTAATAAAGCACGACCCCTTTTCTAAAATTGCAACCTAAAAGTAAAATAAGATAATTTATCGTAGCCCTGCAGATCATTATACAGGCATGTGAAGTGGCTGAACTCAATAACATCCCCAGATATGAGTGTAGGAAGTTTATGAGATTCCGAATGCCAGTGTAATGTCAAAATTCTTGAAGAGCCCTCGAAATTTATAGGGTCTGTAGCGTTAAAACCACACTTTATAAGAACTTTATGGCCACTTATCCTGCACCCAGGTCAATAGTTCGCTTTTCTAACAAGCGCGGGATCTAGCAGTAAAGTCCCCGGACAAAACTTAAGTGGACACGTGAACTCCACGAATCTAAAGTAGCCCAATTAAAATATTAAGTAGTTTAGGCCCTCTGGCGTCAATACCGCAAAGCACTCATTTACTATTTGCGTGAACAGAAGATTTCTGTCTCTTGGTGTCTAACTCTCGTTGCTGTGGGATCTGCGGTCCGCTTCTGTCTTGTAATGTAGTCCGCGCCCCGTCAGGCCAAGTCATGTGGCCACTGCAGCTAATGCCTTCTAATAAATAAAGCAAGTCTTCGAAGTTGTGTATTTCATCAATGGCTCCATGTGTGAGTTCCTCGCCTAAAGTTCGTAAGTGCTTCCCTGGATCTACACTGCGCCCGTCTGCATCACACCTTCGTGCCGGCTACACCTTGGATTAGTGCTATCGTACACCTTTGATTAGTGCCTCTCCTCCACGGCGTGATGTACGGGGCATCACAAAAGTCGGCAGGATAAGTGGCCATAAAGTTCATATAAAGTGTGGTTTTGACGCTACAGACCCCATAAATTCAGAGTGGTTCGAGGGCTCTTCAAGAATTTTGACATTACACTGGCATTCGGAATCTCATAAACTTCCTACACTCATATCTGGGGATGTTATTGAGTTCAGCCACTTCACATGCCTGTATAATGATCTGCTGGGCTACGATAAATTATCTTATTTTACTTTTAGGTTGCAATTTTAGAAAAGGGGTCGTGCTTTATTAACAGGATAATTTTAAATACGCTTTAGATATCTAATGGTGGGCCGTTATTATCACACACACACACACACACACACACACACACACACACACACACACATATATATATATATATATATATATATATGTATTTATATTATACATAATATATATAATAATAATAGTATACCAAAGATAGATATTATATGACGAGGGTGCCGTGAAAAAATTCTAATTCTCTTAAGGGTGCCACGACTTGGATAAGTTTGTTAACCCCTGCCTTAACACATTTAGCTCAAAAAACAAACACAATATAAAAAAAACTGATACGTTATTACAAACTTAAAGACGGAGAAAAGTAAAATTTATAAGTTCACTTATGTTGTACCTTTACTCTTTATTCGAAATTTCTATGTATTAAAACTGCCCAACGGAGGCAGTCAAAAACAATATTGCATCTTAACAAATAGGGATCAAGGTATACGAAGAGACTTCATCATTTGATGTTATGGGAAAAGAAAAACAAATTACGAGAGAGAAGAATGGTAGCATCTCAAAAACGGTTAAAAAGGGAGACGTTATACAGAAAACTATAATAGCACGTGCTAGATTGGTGCATTTCACGGTGGGACAAATTACATCGTGGACGTGTCCATAACAGTACAGCGTTATAATCCAAACTATACCAATTATTCTGCAGTAGTTGTTGACGGTGCCAGATCTATCCAGTGCAGAAAATGCTTAATTCACAGGCAAGCATCTTACTAGAGCTTTACAAATTGGTACAATAGAAACAGCATGTAACGACTCCCGTGCAATAGTGACTATTTTGTGCGTGGAAATTTCGGGAAGACGAACCAACGCGTGGTTTGTGCACGTAATTGATTGAGACGTCTTGAGACAAACAGTCTTGGCGACATAAAGACCGGAAAGACCTTGGCGACATAAAGACAGCTCGCGGAACAGTTCGTCAGCTACAAAAGGGAAGTTGCCGATCGAAGGCGTCTAGTCGTCTGGGAACAATAACTGAATGAAGAAAGGCGGTGTTTTCCAGACCTTTCGAGAACGTTCAGCGGAGGTATATAAAGTCGCCGGACGTGAGTCAATATCATGTCAGTGATTCAGAGGTTGAGTTTCAGAGTGACGCTGGAGCCGGAGACAAGTAGATACTGCCGGGCCTAGATAGACTTGAATGAGCGCAGCGACAACCTAAGTCTGACCTTCCTCGTCGATGCCGTGAACCCACGAATTTAATTTATATATATATATTGTAAATAGCCTGTATTTAGTCGAGAAATGCAATTAAAGCATTAAATACAAAAACGCTGGCAGACTTTTATTTAAGGCAAATTCCTTACAAGAAGGTTTACCGCACTAAAGGTATAAGCACGAACAAAATACAAACAAATATGAGCACTTTACGAAAATTTTAAGCAAACAAATGTTGCATGAATTGCGCAACGGAAATGCGAGTAACGTATGTAAATTAGGATTTGAATTCCCCACCAGAAAGATCTTGATTTTAATTAAAACAGCGGCTACGAATCTCGTGCAAGAGTATGATTCCAATAATTCACAAAACTCGAATTACCATCAAGATAGCGAAATGTATATGTATCGCAGAAACACGGTATCTTTTCCTCGATTTCTGTTGAAACTGCGTAAGTCGATATTCTGTTTCACGTTTCTGATGACGTTGAAACTCCCATGTAACAATCCTTTAATACACTTGCAGTCTTTCAAAACAAATAAAATATTGATTCGGAATCCTTGAATATTTTTCACATGCACTGTGAAATGCTTCAGTTATTACTGCATAAGCTAAACCATCTTAATGGTGATAAAATGTTTCAAGCAATTAAATAGACAAACAATTAATAATACATTTAGTGGAACTAAATATTTAATTGAATAATTAACCATAAATTGAGTTCGCATTTAAAAACTTGGCACATAGTGATACAGCTAATATTATAAACTCTCATATAACTTTTGAATTGACTTTCGGAACTGAAAAGCTTAATAACATCTAATCTATACTAATATATAAAGACAGAGAGCGGATTTTGTATGTGGAGGGTAATCTCCGGAACCACTGCACCTATTTGAAAAATGTTTTCACTATTTGAAAGGTACATTATTCCAGATGGACATAGGCTATATATTATGTATATCTGATCAGTAGAAAGAAAGTTAGGGGACTAAATGTTAAGCCGATGCTTCACCTTTACAACTTTTCCTTTGTCAACCATAGTCAAATAACCATAGTAACACATCAAACGATATTTTCATTTATTATCAGTAAAACATTTAATATTTTAGAGATTCAAGTGGAGGAGGTATTGATAAATACAAAAAAGATTTTTGAAATTGGCAACGTGTAAGGGTTTATTGAAGAAAATTACATTTGGAACCACGATTTTTACTGGACATTTAAGGTAAAATAAGATTTACAATTTATTGCCTATCAACTGGAAATGTTTTGGTATAATATTACAGAACTTTATTTAACTTATAAACTTTATGTTTTTGAATTTATGTACAGTTTTATGCACAATTTGCGTAAATCGGACTTGAATTATTGAACTTTATTGAAAAATCAGTGTGTTTCATTCAAACAGTGAAATTTATTGATTATTTCGAATAGGTCTATGTTTGTTCCTTTATAAGTGAAAAAGTATTGCTTCATTTTAGCTGAAATTTTGTATAGATACAGTTGATAGTTCAGATTAAAACATAGGCATATTATTTTTTGAAAATCGGGCAACGCCGGGTACTTCAACTAGTTCAGTTATAAAATTTTCTTTTCAACTAATTTAACTGATAACTATTAAAATTTTCCTCTTTGTATTGCTTCCCGTAAATTGTATGCATAAAACTAATAAACAGAATAAAACAAGCTTTTTTTATTTTAAATTTTTTAAAGTATTTTACACAGAACTGCAAACAAATATACGTTTCTTCTATTTCTATTCTAAAAATTTTGGTTTATTATGTTAATTTGAATTAGCCGGGCTTCGCCCGGCTAGGCTCGGGCTTCGCATAGCTACGCTCAAGCCATCCGTGTAACATATTTATGTACTTAGGGCCCCACAAAAGAAAAAAAAGCCTACAAATGTATTAAATTCAAGTGAATAAATTCCTTTCAATTTTCATTCCCGTCGCTGCCGACAGATGGCAGCACCACTACACCAGATGATTTGGTTTCTCAGCAGTGAGTGATTTTAGAATGAAAATATCTCTAAAACTATTGAATTAACAGAATAAGTGTACACAGAAAAAATTATCAGTTTTCGAGGCTCTTTCCAAATATGTAACATTTATGTACTTGCATGAGAAAAAAAATTGCACCGTTTTCTGTATATTTGTCCGCCATTTTTTTTTCGAGGATTCGCCCGCCCGGATGAGTTACGGTCACGTGATCTGTCGACTTCCACTTGTCTCTTTATTAGTATAGATAGCTAAAAAGAAACTTGGTTTTGCAACGAGAAAGACAAATTTATCTTATTTTTGGCATCTTTAGAGAATATACATTCATTCGGCTTTCAGGGTAACATTTGTTTAGAAAATAGACGAGAAATGTACTTCTAATCATAAAAAGAAGCCATTTTAACAGTTTAGAGCAATAACAAGGACTTAAGCTGCTTTAGTCAAAAAATGAAGGGATTTTCAGAGGTCTCTACAACAGTTTGCAAATGCATGCCTTATTAGGAACAGTCCAGTCTTTTCCATAAAAAATTGTTAATATATAAGTATTATCCAAACTATACAAACACCGTTTATCTCTCTGTTCTAAAGGATATACAGGGTGCGGAAGAAAGTGCGTTCTGATTTGGAACGTCAATAACAAAAATACAAAGCAAGATAGAGAAAGAAATCTTTTATACCTGAGAAAAATAAAATAAAAATTATTTATTTATTATTAATTATTATTTTATTATTAGTATTTATTCTATTTATTTATTTATATTTTTATATTCTCGGAACGTTCCTTCTACCACACCCCGTACTTCTAAGTAACCTGTCCAGGGCTCCTAAACTTTGTATCCCAGTTTGAAATCTATAACTTGCTCTGAAAGTTTTATGTCTTTACTATGGAAAATTAAGGCAAATTTTAAATTAATAATTTATAGAGGAATTTAGTACTAAGTGAGTGATCATTTTGTCTAGACCCAGAGAAGATACATGAATTGGAACTAGAACACAAGACTTTACGTTTGAATAAATTTCATTCCTTAAATATAAATTTCTTACCATAAATTTTAAGCATTTTCTTTTGTCTATTGATGGATCAACACGAGTTAAAATTATGAACTTTCAACATATTTCTATAACGTTTCACATGGATGATTACGACATATGACATCATTTACTAATTAATCACTAGATTCTCTTAAAAGAGAAGAATAGGCGATGCTCGGTCTAAATGTAAGTCTGACAATTTCTGCAACAACGGACACTAACATAAAATGTCCGTTGGTACAACTTATAAATTATAAAAGAAGCAAAAACTTATTGGTTCGTTTCAAGTCCCGTTCCCCAAAACAATACACGAAAACAAATGGCAAATCGATGCGTCTGCTTTGATTAATAGCAAAAAAGAAGTAAAATTGTTTTTCTACACAACGATTTAAGCAAAATCTATTCTTTTCTATTTCTATTCCTTTCCATAAATCAAACATTTGTTTGCCCCATGTTACTGAATATCTTAATAAGTTCAGATCGGATTTGTTTCCGCAGGGAATTGCGCGTTCACTGACCCTGACATTCTATAAATTTTGACATTTTTTTTTATCTGGGTCGCCCACCCTTTTTTAGCAAGCAGGTTTCAGCATCTTTTGTCTCATTGTAAATTTTGATAGAGAGTTGTTGTTGTTGTTGTTGTTTCTAATGCCCCCTTGGGAAGGTTTTCCAAACCACGCCCATATCGGCTAGCGAGCAGAACAATAGGACCATAGGAAATGGGTCGCAACTGCAATTCCTGGGCCACGCCCTCAATTGCAGACTTTCAGGAAATAAGCAGAGGGGAACCAATGAAACAGAGTATAGGAAAGGGGTGAAATGATTGGGCCTAGCGAGCAGAGGGGTGCGGCTCCGCTTTATAATGGCACACAAGGTTCGGAGTCCGATTTAGCCAAGTTCCACCTCAATTTTGACCGAACATCCCCAGGGGGGACATCTGCGGGATCGTACCCTCTCCCACCCTCTCTGACCTCATAGAGGTACTTTCCGGGCTACGGATGTAAAGTCTCCATATCGGTCCTAAAGACAAAGTTATTTAATGGCGCTTGTCGGGATTCTATCCGAGAATCCTCGTCACCGAAAGCCTACGTGCTACCACTAGACTACCTTGGGCCCTTGATAAAGAGTGATATGCCTGAACTTAATTAAGTGAATTCTATAAAAATTATATTTCATTAACGATCTGGTTTATTAAGTAAATCATTCTCATAAATCTATGAAAGTTCATAAAACAATATTCTGAAATGGCTAAATGGCGTTAAGGTCGGTACACACCGAACCTGGCTACAACGACATCCGGTATAAGTCAAAATCCTCTACAAAAATATTATCAATAGTTCCAACATATTAATCGTCATTTTAATGGAAAAGAGATTCAATACTAAGTTATTTCTCAGAGATGTAATCCTTAGTAACATCACTATACAGTAGAAACGAAATGCTGCCCCAGGGTTAAGAAAATTATTCGTTTCAGAGTGTAATGTTTCTGGGTAGCAGGTTTACCTGTTTTGCGTATGTCTATCTTTTTACTCTTTCAGTTACACTTCCATTTCTGTAATATGTCCAAAACAGCTTTCAATTTTTACAGTGTACATTCAAGGAAATTTAGCACTTAAATTATGAGCCTAGAATGTGGAAAAATAGTTAAGTGTTCTCTAAACTTTTGCCGGAAATTTTGTCGCCAGAGGCCCATTATGTAATACATTGATTTTTCACTGTTTTATGTTTTTTTTTTCGTTACAGATTTTCGCCAGTTTTTGCTAGTAGATACATATTGCAATATCGCTTAATAATGTTGTGTTAGACAGATAATGGCTCCACGAAAACAAATTTTTAACAAGAGATATTTTGACGTTCTTAATGGCGTTGAAGCAAGAGTGAAGCAAGTAGGAGTTTCTAAAATAAGCAGTTTTCCATTATCTGCTATCACTGAATTTTAGAAGAAAAAATGAATAATTTTATATATGAGAATAAAAGAGCTAACCATAAATTCTAGGGAAGTCAAGGAGGGAAATAACAAAGACGTTGGCATACGATATTACACGATCTTCTCGAAAGAAAAGAAAAATCTAATTTTAAAACTTTTATTGAAACAACTTAATCCAAGGATCATTACAACTAGAAGGTAACCCGTCATTTTGACGTCATAATACTAATAATGACGTCATAATGGAAAAAGTATATGAAAGTTAAAAAATATCCCAAATTATCTAACAATATTGCATTTAATCCACACCTTGCAAAAGCAAACCCTTTCATTATTTTTTATTTATTTAGTTTTTCATGCGATTGGAGTAGTAGACTGCCATCCAACCCGTCATTTTGACGTCATAATACTAATAATGACGTCATAATGGAAAAAGTATAAAAAAATTTATAAATATCCCGAATTATCTAACAATATTGCATTTTATCCACACCTTGTAAAAGCAAACCCTTTCATTATTTTTTATTTATTTAGTTTTTCATGCGATTGGAGTAGTAGACTGACATCCAGTTTTTTACAGCTCACTACGCGATATGAATACTTGAGCTACTTGATTCATTCACATTCAAGTTTGTTTACTTTCAGAATTCATCGCAAAAGTAAACAGATTTTTAAAAACTGTTAAATATACAGCTAAAAGCATCCAATTTTTTTTAGTTCTGAATGTTTTATAGAAAAATAGGCTGAACAAACGTGATTTGATGGAGAAGATATTAGTTTTTAGGTAAGAAAAAATTCTGATCCACATCTGAAATTGAAATTAAGCCTAACCGGCTGTTTGTTTACTGAGGGCTTCAATTGAAGGTGAGTACAGCCCGGAAGTGTTATACAGAGACAACGGCTATTATATATATAATTTCAAAGCTTTCGTTACATTTAGAAATCGTTTAGTCGATGCTACGTAAACGAATACGTAGATGCTAATTAAAATGCTACGTAGATGTGGACTAGGTTTCATTTTCTCAGTTCGTGTAAATTATTAATTTGGTACACCATGAATTAGGTTATACTTATAATTACTTTAATTACTAAGTAACCCGTGTGTTCATGTACTATAATGATTATTATTTGTTATAATAAACATATAAACTTCTAAGTATGCAACTGTATACAGTGGAATCTCGATCGATCGTTTTCGGATTCATCGTTTTTCCGCATGTGTCGTTCATTTTATCCAGTATCAACAATCATATTGCTTTGATATGTTTCCGCATCTATCGTTTACCCGCATTTATCGTTCATTTCAATCGGTCCCTTGAAAAACGATAGATCGAGATTCTACTGTATAGTTTCAAAGCCATAAAGTTGTATTACATGCAAAGCAAACTAACTTCAAAATCCTAAAGTTTGTGAACGTTTTCAGTCTCACATTTTAACAATAACACTTTACAACAACAATGCCTAGAGGGTGTGTATAATATTACTACTGGTGTTTTAGTTGTCTTTTAATTTTAATCCAAAACTAAAAATCTCGTATATCTAGAACTAATTAAAAACTATAATGACGACAGAGGAAAGTGAAAAAGGGAGAGATATACTGAAGAGGAAATACTGTAAAAAGTGATAAATTTTCTATAGCTAAAATCTGTAGGCAGAATATACAACAAGGGATAAAAGATAATTAGGAAAAAAAATTGTGCGATCGGGGGACCCCCGTCAGGACCGAAGTTCCTTACGTTATTTTTTCAACTCTAAACGTGATTTAATATGCAGATTTCTATTGACTATATTAGTGTATTTTTGTCACGCCAAAAAGCGCAGCTCTCTTTTATTCAACCAACTCTCTCTCTCTCTATTTTATTAAAATTAAAAATTTTAATATATAAATTAATTATTTTTATTAAAATTAAAAATTTTAATATATAAATTAATTATTTTGATTTAGATGTTACCTGGCATAATTTTTAGTCGGATTAATTTTATTATTTAATCACCAACAAAAATAAATTAATGACACAATATAAATCCCGCGTGAATTAAAACAATAACAAACAATAAGTTTAAACAGAAAGATGCGATTCCAAAGGGACGGTATAAAATCTTTCAAGTAAAGCATTTACAACTGGTTGAAGTTTATATAAACGATCATGCTGAGGGTCATCATGTGGTGATTGTTTACTGTTGTCATTAAAATGTAGAAATTCTCTTATCTTTTCAAAGCGTTTTAATGACATACATTCTTTTATTACATTATTGCCTATGGCAGGTGACCAATTTGCCCTAGTGTTTGGTACATGTACAATAGACATCATTATACAAATACCAATGTATTGTTTAATTTCTAAATTCGTTACATTGACACACTTTTCTGGGTTTTTTTGCACACTGAATAGATTTGTTTCTTGAACTATATGCTCAATCAAATCTTCTGTAAAAAGATAACTAAAAAATTTAGAGGTGTGTTTAAATTCATAATTTCAGGAACGAGATTCTCGTCACCTCGGAATAAAATTTGATCATTATTTAAAAGTAAATTAGTTTTCTTCCAGTTGATTGCAGGCTTTGTTCTCCCTGTATTATTTCTATTAGTTTTTGACACGTTCCCACCATTATGCAGATCAAGAACATCGCTATTATCAAGTAATGACACCTCATCTTCCGAATCACTACTACCATAAAAAATTTCATCACAAACATTATTTGGTTTATAATTAGGATCACCTGTGCTGCCATCGCTTTCTGAATCAGAGCCATCTTCACTATGATCACTCCACGATCAATTCATAAGTGCCTCAATTTCTTTCTGTGTTAAAAACTTCCTTCCCGCCATTTCCTTAAAAAAATGGCGTAAGCACACCATGTATCATTTTTGATACATAAAATTAAAATCATACTTGAATTTTTTATAAAAGATTAAAGAAGTATTTTATTAATAATTATAAAGCTACGTACCTCTAAAATATATTTATAATACCTTCAAAGATGTAAACTGACTTCAAAATACTGAAAATATAGCAAATACTAAGGCAGGTCTGGTATGAATTGAACGGCTATCTTTTACTGAGATCGCAGTTCTATTCCTGCTGCCAGCTATACTACGAAAATGTAACTAACAGTGATTAACAGCTTTGCTATGATGTTTCAAAATAAATACAAGGTACACAAGTGGATAAAATAAATTGCTTTTGAATATAAAGGGGAAAAATAACTTATGTATCAAATTTGATACAGTGTGCAGTGAAGGGTTTTAAAATTGCCGTTAGCGCTTGTGCAGGGATTTGAACCGGGGACATCTGCAGTACTGCGGAGCATCGGGCTGCAGTCCAATGTCCGATGCGTTAACTATTCAGCCACAGTGTCATTGAAAAAAAGCTCTTATGAAGGGGACATAACGCTTTTTCGTTACGTGACGATTCCTGCCAGTTCACTCTACTGTAAGCCGCGTAAAAGAACTCCGTTCCAAAAAGGAACCCGTACCGTACTGCCTACAGAAATAACTTCCTAAAGTTGAATTCTGTAGGCAGGAAAAGTGACGAGGGGTAAGTGGAAATTTTTATAAAAGTGTCCAACTTCCGTAAGCTGAATTCTATAAGCAGGACAAATAACGAGACGTAAGTGGAAATTTAGATAAAAGTGACCAAATTGCTAAAGTTGAATTCTGCAATGAAGAGATATAGCGAGAGATTAGATGAGATTCAAAAAATGACCAACCTCCAGAAGTTTAATTCTATAGGCAAGAGAACTAACAAGAAATGAGAAGAAATTTACAAAAATGTGACAAACTTCCTTAAGTTGAATTCTGTAGGTGGAAGAAATAACGAGAGATAAAAGGAGATCTGGGTAAAAAGTGACCCTTTTGCCACTGCCGAAGTTATTGCTGTATTTATGCATAATTGCATTAATTTACTATAACGATATTGTTTCGTTTTTCCTGGGATCGTTATGATTGAATAAAATCTCTTCAGAAACTGCCCACAAAATAAAATTTATTATTTTGTAAATTATTCTGGCGCACACACAAATTCAAACAGAAAACACGTCACAACTATCTTCTATACAGTAGAAAACTCTAAAAACACAAGTCAGGATACCATAGTGTTCAATACAATACACGCCTAACGCTCTTTCAACACATTCAATTCTCAGTATAAAAGAACTGAGTTCCAATGCCAATGTCAGGTATATTTATAGACTTCCAAAGCGCCCCATATCGGTCAGTCAGCTAGATATCTCTAGAAGCTTCCGGAAAGGTCTAGACGACAAGTTGGCGACTGTTTGGTGCCATGTCGCCAAATGTGGCGAAATATCGCCAAATTTGGCTATCAAAATAAGTCACAAAATCCATCTCCAATTTGGCGATAACTCTCAAATTTGGCTACATTACCACAGACTCGTAAAATTCGTAACAATATGCTTGGAGAACACTATTCTCAGCAATACGAATAATAGTATTAAAATGACAGAGAAAATGTAGTTTCATTTGCCTTCACCATCCGTTCTTTTCCAAGACCTGATAATTTCCAAAAGTATCTAGGAAACTACAAAATGAGAAAACATTCATACTTCGATTCCGCAGTCTAAAATGAAGAGTTATCTTAAAAATGTAGAACATTTGAAAACAGAAATAAAGAAAATGTAAGACCTATGTCGGAAGAGAATTGAAAATTCCAACCATATGCCATAATCATCCTAACTTCAACCATCGTATTCCAGACTGGAAAAATTCTTTACATTCTTAACCAATAAAAGGATTATATTTCTCTCGCTCTCCTTAGAGAAACATTCTGTTTAACTAACTCAAAAGACTTAGTCACATGTGTACTTTTGTTTATTCACTTTCATTTTCTGATTATTGATTTATTATTCAGTCTTGTGTAAACGCTATTTTTTAAAAGAAAATTCAGAAAATTTTTAGAAGAAGAAGGAATGGTTGAGGTACTGAAACAGATAAACATAAATTATTTATGGACATTAAGGACATGAGTTTTGCTTTAGACATTGAAAATATTTTAAGAGTTTTGGCGTGGAATATGTTTTTTTATGATAATACAGGGTGCATCAGAAAGAACGTTCCGATTTGGCAGAAGCGTTGCTTCGCTCATAGTAGAGGCACAGCAGTGGGCGTGGTTTGTTAGTACTAACCTATTATAGAAGGTACACCTATTAGTATAACCTAATATTAATAGTATAACCTATTATTATTGCGGCAGAAAGAACGTTCTTTCTGCCGCACGCTGCATATATTCCACAATTGTTTAGCTTAGGTAGAATAAGATCTTAAATTATTTTAATATTTATTTATTTATTTTCTTTTGGGGGGAGGATTATTTGCTGCCTAAAACTAGCATAATATTTTCTGAAAAGATAAAAAATATGACAATATTATTTGATTATACTAAATAGCATACCCCAATACAAATATAATTTTTTTGACCCGCGCATATAGTTACGACAATAATGGATAGTTACAACAACGACAGACATCCCGTAGGTTTATATGAAAGTACAACAATTTTAATTTTTTCTTAACCTAGAAAAACCTATTTTTTGGTCCATTTAAGCAGCTAAAATCAAATATTTTGATCCATGTAAGCAGCTGTAATCAAATATTTGACAAATTTGATCAGCTGTAATAAAAATTTTTTACCAATATGAGCATCTGTAATAAATTTTTTTAGCCATCTGAGCAGCTGTAATCATTTTTCTTTTATCAATAAGAGCAGCTGTAATCAAATTTTTGACCAATTTGAGCAGTTGTAAGCAATTTTTTGACCAGTTTGAGCAGTTGTAATAAAATATTTTGACCAATCTAAGCAGTTGTAATAAAAAAATTTATTAGTTTGTGCAACTGTAATAAAATTTGTTGACCAATCTATTCGCAAATTCTAATATACCTCGTAATATTAAATTAAACCCTGCTAACATTTGATACACAGTTAGTGACCAGTGGAGACCTCATTGACTCGCATTAACAGGTCAAAATCATAACAAGTCATCGCAGCATAATGGAAGAAAACACTGACTATTAAATGATGACTTTTAAAAATTTCGATTTTTCGTAATCCGTTACTTTCAAGTTTGTTGAATATTACTGTAGGTGGCTTTCTGAAAGTTTACATACAGAGAGAATAAGTAATCCTTGGAATTCCAGTACGTCGCTGAGATTTGATACTTCTACAGAGCAAAGGCGCAGAGACCTGTGAAATGCATTGAAAAGAAAATGTGTCACTGGAAATTACTTTTCTCATCGCTAGATGTCGCTCGAATCTGAAATTGACAAAAAGAGGATAGATGTCTGTGATTTTTTTTAAATTGGTGATAAATCACGTTTTTTATAGCGGCCATTCCTTAATTTTTTATTCATGTAATCTTTTATACGAGCTATTTGGGGCTCAGAAAAGTACAAAATTGAAAAAGTGCCCCATATTTCTGTAAATTGTGTCCAATACTCTTGCAGTGGTCTATAAATTTATAAAAATACCGAGATCATATTTTGGATTACGCGTTGTGTCGCCTAAACACAATACATTTCGATAAATTTTAGCCCTTTATCTTTTACATTAATAACCTCTTTGAAACAAATCCCGCATAGATTATTCGATATTAAAGCAATTAAACGGTAAATTTAACAACATTAATCACAGCAAAATACTTAATCATTTTCAAAACTTTCCAGACAATTTACCTTTATTGAAAATCAATCATATTTATTCGCTATCCGAAACTTATATTCAATGAAGGAAATTGGACACGTTAAACTCCCGGAAGATCTTTTCTTTAAAATTTTCCATTAACTAAACTATTCTGTGAAAGTCAATATTCCGGCTGCTAATTCTGATAAAGTAATTAGAAGCGTTCTCTCGTAGGAACTTTCTCCGAAATAACTTATTTCCCCTCCGGAGACATTCCACAAGAAATCAAAAGAAAGTACCCAGAACATTCATCTGAATCATTTTCTAATCGTTTCGAGATCAAAAGCTGCGCTAGTTTCAATCGCTTATAACCGAAGAATACATTTCTGGTGTTAAGTGTTACCTATTGTGGGAAAATCGCGATCAAAGTTGTTCCTCTAATCTTAAAAATACCTCGTAATTTGCTCGATGTTTGTTGCTCTTTGAGAGATTAGATTTACGCGTAGATTGTGTGTAACTCACGCATAAATTATCCACAATACTTTGTTGTAGGTAGTGGTAGGTTTTTGTTTACAAGAATTCAATTCTTGAAATATTAACCAATCAGAGAACGCGCCTCTGTTTGCTACGTCAGTACTCATGCGGGATAAATTTCGATCGGATGTTAAGCCATTATGGATTTTCCTCAGGTATTAAAAGTGGTATAGTTTATTTTTCAAACTTATAACTGTTTTAAAACTTTTTAAATTCAACTCTAATTAATGTACTTTTCTTTTATCTATTATATCTTCAACGTCTTGAATTTACACGTTTAAAGATTTTGCATTTTTAAAGATTATTGTAAAGGCAGAGCGTAATTGTTATCTAGAGAAAGGTTGTTGCTTATTTGAATTTAGTTCTTGAAACTTTAACAAATCAGAGCACTAGCCTCTGTCCGCTACATCAGTACCCATGCGGGATAAATTTTGATCGGATGTTACGCCATTCTGGATATTCCTCAAGTATTAAAAGTGGTATGATATATTTTTTTAACGTTTTATTTATTTTTTAACTTTTAGATTGAAATCTATAAATCTGTATACCGACTCTATTAATAAATGTCTAATTTCCCGGTCTATGGAACTCTTGTAACTTAACGCAGTTGCCCCTTTTATTCGAACAGTTACTGAATGATCTAGCTCAACGAGACTTCTAGATTTGGCCACTTGGACAATTCGAAAACTGGCCATTGATTGTTGGGCGCATCGCGGATTGGTCGATGAAGGCCCGTATTATTCGTAAATTCTCAATTTTTTCGGGCTTTAACCAAATGACTTGGCCAATGGTAGAATACAAACGTTAATGTTAAATTTATACATAAAATGACTAAAAAACTTTGTTATCTTGTGAAATAAATTTTTTGCAAAAGGTTTTAAGAGAAGATTTTTGTTAAAAATATTGTTAATTTTAAACATTGAAACTGACAAAGTTAATTAACCTTTGAGTTAATGACAAAGTTAATTAACCTTTACAGGGCCGATTTTTTCGATACCCTCTTTAGAATGGGAAATTTCATACCCCTGTGTAAGACCGGCCATTGAGGGGTTATACATATATATACAGTGGCTCACAAAAGTGCTCGTACACTTACGATTTTCAATGAAATAGGGGTCTATCCATTTATTAAAATAAATATTTCAGAATGGGTATTTAATAATGAGATTTATAATCTATTCTTAACAAAACTACATGAAATATTTTAAAAACATAGTAAAACTTTATTTTTAAGAAACCAATAATCCAAAAGTAACAAAAACTTTATCTCACAAAAGTCATCGTACACTTGTAAAAAATCTCTACGTATTAGTACATATTCTAATTTTTCGATAAATTAATATTTAGTAGGATATCCTTTAGCATCCACAACAGCTTTTAAACGTCTGGGAATAGACTGCTTTAGTTCTTTTGTAATTTTTGCATCAATGGTCATCCATTCTTCCATCATAATTGTTTTTAGTTCGCTTTTCGTGTGAATGTCGTGTGTTCGCACTCGAGCCTCCAGTTCTCTCCAAATATGTTCTGTTGCGTTTAAATCTGGCGATTGAGGTGGTGTTTTCAAAACTTGTGGACAATTATATAGACACCAGATGCGAACGTTGAGAGATGTGTGCTTAGGATCGTTATCTTGATAAAAAACAAAGTTGTTTCCAATACCCAAATTTGGAGCTGATAATTTTAAATTGTCTCTTAAAATATTTATAAAAACAGCATGATTCATTATGCCATCAATAAATACCAAATTTCCTTGTCCTGATGCTGAGATGCACCCCCACACAAGGATAACTCCACCGGCATGCTTAACTGTTCCTACTAAGATCTTGGGATTAAGTTCCTCATTTTTTTCTTCTCCATACAATTATATGCCCATCAGCACCAAAAATGTTCACAGGGAAATAAGACATTATTCCAATAGGTTTTGGGGCTTATTTATTATTGATAGTGCGAAGGGAAGCCTAAACTTTCTGTTTTTCTCACTCACAAAAAATTTTCTATGGGCAATACACCCATGTAATCCAGCTGTTCTGAGAACTCGTCAAAAAATTTCAGGTGAAATTGAAGTAGAAAATGTTTCATTGAATTCTGCAGAAACTTTAACAGCACTCAAACGTGAATTTTTCACAAATTTTGTAATTATAAATCTCTGATCACGTTTCGTTAACTTTGCCGGACGGCCTTTTCTTACCTTATTTTCGATCCAATTTTCTTCTTTAAAGCGTTTTTTCATAGACTGCACAATAAAATGGGATAAATTAAGTAATTTAGCAATATTCCCAACTGATTTACCACTACTATGATGAAAAATAATCAATTTCCGAATGCTGTTTGTTGTTTCTTTACGACTACGAGCCATTTTCAAATAATAAATAGAATATTACGGAGTAGGCAAGCAAAAATTAAAGCCAAACGATATTTTAGATGCCACCACAATTCAAAAATAAAAATAAAGCGCCAGACGATAACTTTAATTTGGAATTTATCCGAAAATATTTCAGTGTACGATGACTTTTGTGAGATAAAGTTTTTGTTACTTTTTGATTACTGGTTTCTTAAAAATAAAGTTTTACTATGTTTTCAAAATATTTCCTATAGTTTTGTTAAGAATAGATTATAGATCTTATTATTAAATACCCATTCTGAAATATTCACTTTAATCAATGGATAGACCCCTATTTCATTGAAAATCGTAAGTGTACGAACACTTTTGGGAGCCACTGTATGTATATATATATATATATATATATATATATATATATATATATATATATATATATATATATATATATATATATATATATATATATATATATATATATATATATATATATATATATATATATATATATATATATATATATATATATGTATTTATTCTTGGGCCCGTATTACTTGAGATACATGCTACCCCACCCCGTAAGCAAAAGTTTAAAAGATTTTAGGTCAATATGTTAAGCTAAATGTTTTTTTTTTTTTAATTAAAGTGATTTTCATGTTGATAAATAAAAATGAACATCAGTTATTTTGCGCGCAGTGACAAATGGTAGCAGTGAAAATAAGAAAAAAAAGTTACTTAATTAGGTTTTCTTAATTAATTCAAATAATTTACATCATTCTGATATTTTTCTCGCTAGAATTTATGTTTCTACTAACAGTCCAGAAAATTTCATTAAATTTGCTTCCTAGGTTAATTTTATTAAAAATTATGAAAACTTTCTACCATTTTCCTCAAGTCAAAGGTGTGCTATTCCCTTAAAGAGTAGCACACGGAAGTCTGATTCAAAAAATCAAAATAATTCCAGAGATTTAGTTTCAAAACCCAATTTACTTTAACGTTTATTCAAACCGTTAATGATAATTTTAACATTTATATGACACGCCTTGGATGTTGAACTTACTAAAAATTGAATTTGTTGACTCCTGTGTCATAGAGTGAGTGAAAAAAAATAACTCAATTTACCTTTATAAGATTAGTGTCTCAGATGACAGTATTAATTAATCTTTTTTTTCGTTTTTAAAAGATCCGGGGGAAAAATTGTGCTGAAATAATTAGAATAAAGAGACTGGAAATGCGATCAAAAAAAGGCTTTAAAATCCTCAACGAAATAAAATTGCTTCTACGTTAATTAATTTCAGGTTGTTCTTTTTTTTTTCTTTTAATCGATTTCATTTAAATCCATGAGGGTTTTTTTTCCAGTTAAAATGCAACTAGCAATTTGGATCATACTCTTTAAAACAGAAAAACTTAAATCGGTTATTTAAGAAATACGAGCGAAATTTTATCTCACAAAACTCAGTAGTGATTACCTACCTGTTTTATATATTGTAGACAGAATGCGTTGATTGAAGTAATAAAATGAAAATTTGAATATTTTTAAACGTAAGAAAATAGGACGGTTTCGAACCAAATTAATTACTTAAGGGGATGGCGGACTTTCAAATTACCAAAAATCGAGCAAAAATTGGAATATTTTTGGGGGGTGTATTAATATTTTAAAAACATGTAAATATTGGAATGAAAGGCATTTAAAATGTGTAGTGAAAAGAAAAATGAAAAATTGGTGGCTTTAGAGTAGTAAGTATTAAAGGTAGATAAAAAATTATCTTTTAAATGACTTTTTCTCAAAATGAGAAATTTCCAGATATTCAAGTCTTTAAAGTGCTCCTCGCGTCATAATTTTTGACGAAATTTTACGTAATTTATAATAAAGATTCCTGTAATACATCAAAATAAAGTTATGTATCCATTTTAGGATTCGAGGTCATTTAGGTTATAAAAGTTTAACTTTAGTGTAGAAAAGTACAAAAATTTCGCGAAAATTCAGAGTACAAGCATAAAAATATTTTCTAAAAATTAACTATTCAACGAAAGTACAAAAAAATACATAACTTTGTTCAGAAAGTACTTATAAGCAATATAAATGCAAAATTAAGGGGAAAAGTTTAAAATTGAGTCGCAAGGAGCATTTTAAAGAAGGGTAATTTAATTTAAATTTTTTAATTATAAAATATTTTTTTTAAAATATTTATAAAATTTTATAAGGTGTTTAATATTGTTATACTTTAATGAATATATATATACAAAATTTCATATCTCTGTGGTAAAAATTTCAAAAATCGTTTTGAAAGGTCCACTATTCCCTTAAGGGACATAAAATCTTGCACTTGAGAAAAAGCTAGGAAATTAACCGACGTTTCATGATTTTACCGAGTTTTTATTAACTCGCTTTCTTATTTGTGTATTTGTCCAGTACAAATCTTGCAATCGATTTTTAACTAACTTCCCGACTAGCTGGACATTTGAAACTTTTAGAATAGCTCAGAACACGATGACAATGCATTCTTTTAATAATTTCAGCCATCTTTAGGCAGAATTGAATTAATTTGCAGTTAATTTTGTTTTGTATGGCAAGTTAGTTCGGAAAAAACCCCGCAAGGTGGCGCTTCGATCGAATTCAATGCTTGCACTTTTGCGTAACGGCGTTGGACGATTTTGAAAACAGAA